>CM035228.1:31157101-32371609 GCA_020226215.1 Sindora glabra | reverse complement strand
AATATAATAACTAACATTATTAATTTTTTACTTTCATAATTATTATAATTATCTACTCTTTTATTTATTTGCCATGTTAAAATAAATAAATAATATTAAAATAAATTAATAAATTTTATCTTCATAATATGAAATATATATTTATTTTTTAATTAATTTTTTTCTCATTATTTATTTTAATATTATTAGTGAAGAAAGGAATAAATAGTTATAATAAATATAAAAAAATTAATAATATTAATTATAATATTTGAAGGATAAATAATCATCATCCTTATAAATGACATTAAATGTTGTGTTTATTCAATACGTTATGAGTCGACTCCACCAAACATTTAAGAATAAAAATACATAGCACAATTGTCAACGTAGATGGGGATGCTGGCCATGTACAATACCAAAATTCAAGTCTTTTGGATTCACAATAGACACGGTTATCGGCTAATTAACTTAGAAATGAGGAGCGAGGGTGTCATAGGTCAAAGGCGCCATTTCGCCTGGCGTCCCTTCCCTTGAGCGCCAACGACACTATTTCGTCTGGCATCCCTTGACATACCATTTGGCATCTCTCTACCGCTGTGCGTATCTTTTGTGCGTATTTTGATAAAATATTTCGAAGGAATGATAAAACGAATAATAGTTTCTTAAAAAATAGTTAATCGGTACTTTTGCCTCTCATTGTCAAAATATTTTATCATTGTGACAAAATAAAAAAGAATTAATTCATGTTACAATTTTAATTTCATTACAAAATAAAAAGATTATTGCAACAAAATAACTACATTTTTTTTTAATTTTCAGCTATCTTCAACCTCGTTATTTCGTATTTACTTTATTACAAAATAAAAATAATTTAATTGAAATAAATACAAAGTAGCAAGAATATTATTGGAATAAATATAAAATAAAAAAATATATTTATTTCGTTATATTTCTTTTTATTTTTAACAATTTTCAACTTTGTATATAAAGAATATTATTGAATAATTCAATAAATTTGCTTATGTGTAATAACGTATTAAATAATTACTTGTAATAATATAATTCCGAACGTTAGAAGTTTATAATTCTGAAAATTGATAAATATTAAGTGTCATTGGATCAAATTTTGAGAGACATTAATATAAATTACGTAATTATTCTTTATTGATCATATATTTTTTTAATAATATTTAATTATTTACTAAATATTTATTATTTTTATTAATTATATTATTATCATTAACTACTTTATTATTTAATTCCTATAATAAATTTATGTATTAAATATCAAAGTGGAGTTAACATATTTTTTTATGACATTAAATATAATTATGAAATAAGTAATTTATTTTTAACAATTTATTTTGAGTCACAATTATATATTATTTATTTTTAAAATTTTTATTTTAAAATAATATTAAAATTAATTATTTTTGAATGAAAAATTGTATAAAAATAGGGCCGAGGGCGCCACCTTGAATGGCGCCCTCAAAGACACCCAGGGGCGCCATTTTGGGTGGCGCCTCCCCCCTTGGATGCCATCCCAAATGGCACCTTTCCCCCACCATGCGTATTTTAGTAATAAGTTTTTAAAAGACGGTAAAATAGAAATAAGTTTCCAAAAAAATAATAAAATGATACTTTAACCGTCATTTTACAACAACTTATTCTATACTTTTTAATTGGACGGTAAAAGAACTATAGTAGAGCGGCTCCAGAAAAGGCTACAAATGCCGCATCTGGATTGCAATTTTTTTAATTAAAAGTTAATATTATGATAAATATTTCAATTGAAAATTTTATATTATTAATAATATATGTCTGATATGGTGTCTTTTTGAAAGAAAGATATAAAATTACATTTATATTGAATATTTTAGAAATTTTAAAATGTTTTCTTAAATATAATATTAGTTGTGATATTAAAATTATCTGTTACTTTATTATAAATTAGTATAATTATAAATACTTTTATTAATTAATTAAAATATATCATATGTGAATCAATTGAAAAAATATTATTAATCTACTTATCATAATATATCTTTTCAATTCACTTTAAGGAAAAAGAGTTATTTGAGGAATAAAAATTGAAGTTATACTTATATAAAATTATAAATTTTGGTATACTTCTTTGAATATTATATTAATTGTGATATTTGAATTATTATTTAAATTATTATAAATTTTTTTACTCATTCTTTACTTATTAATTTTTAGAAACAATAATATATATAGTTGAATATGGTTAAATAAAAGTTTTTCTTTAAAATTATTTCTATTTTAAATTATAGATTTTATAGATTTAAAATTTATATTATTATTTATAAAATAAAAATTTTATCAAAATTAATTGTAAGTTGTGTGTGACTCCCTCAATTCTATTTTATTTGTTATTTTAGTTAATTTTTTTTACTTATCTATATATTTAGAAAATAAAAAAATAAAATTATTAACATTTTTCAATTTCACTTTTAATATTCTTATAAATAAGTAATTGCTTTATATATTGATTATTGATTTTTATTAAAGAATAAATTTCCAAATTAAAAATATTTTCTCTTAAAATTACGATTTATAACTTCTCTCTTTAATTCTTGTACATTTACCTTAATGATATATAGAAATAAATGAAGCAGTAAATAATTAAAAAAAATTATATAAATACTTTATTTATATTAAGTATCAAATAATTATATTAAAATAATTAAAATTAAATTTTCATATTATGTATCTTACTTTTAAATTCATAGAAAATTTAATAGTAATGAATTTTAAAATTTTTACTCAAGGAAATATGGTTCAATAATTAATTAATTAATATATGTAAGTTATTAATTGATCTAAATAAAAAATTTTTACTTAACCATTTATACAATCTAGTCAACTAACTTTTTTATAATAATCAATTTTGAGCCTAATTAAATTTGTTAATTAAAATTTTTAGCTTTTAATTTATTCAAAAGTATTAATATAAATCAAATATAATTAAGATAAGAGACATTATAAAATGTAAAATTAAAGGGATTATGAAAATATAATAAATGAAGGAAAGAAATTAAAGAGTTTTTATTCTTAATTTAATATAAATTATTATTTATTTTATTTGTTATTTTAAATCATTCTTTTACTACTTATCTATATTTTTAGAAAATCAAAATAAAATTATTAAAATTTTAATTTTATTTTTAATATCTTAAAAATAATCGATTGTTTTACATATTGATTATTAATTTTTATTAAAGAATAAATTTCTAAATTAAAAATATTTTCTCTTAAAATTGTGATTAATAATTGTCCTTGTTAATTCTTAACATTTACCTTAATGACAAATAAAAATAAATGGATTTTTATATAAATACTTTATTTATATTGAGTATCAAATAAATATATTAAGATAATTAAAATTGAATTTTTTATATTATATATATCCCACCTATAAATTCATAGAAAATTTAACGCTAACAAATTTTGAAAGTTGTACTTAAAAAATATGGTTTAATAATTAATTAATATGTATAAATCACTAATTTATGTAAATAAAAAAATATTATGACTTGATTATTTGCATAGTTTAATCAAATAATTTTTTGGTAATAATCAATTTTGGGCCTAATTCAATTTATTAATTAAAATTTTTAGCTTTTAATTTAATCAAAACTATTGATACAAATCAAATACAATTGAGATTAGAGAAATTATAAAAATATAAAATTAAAAAGATTATAAAAATGCAATAATTTAATATAAATTATTATATATATAAAAAAATTTAATTCTTTACACTAATTGCATTATGACTCATCATAATATAATATTTATTAGGAATATGATTGAGATAAGAGAAATTATAAAAATATAAAATTAAAAATATTATAAAAATATAATAAATAAAATAAATAAATTAAAAAAAATTATTTCTTGATTTAATATAAATTATTATATATATAAGAAATTCAATTCTTTATACTAATTACATAGGTATGACTCATGACTCATTATAATATAATATTTATTAAGAAGAAATTAATTACGTAAATGTAACTCATCGTAATATAGTATTTATTATGAAGAAATGATAAATTGACACGTTATACATTAAGAGTGGTAATTCAGGTTAACGAATTATATTTGTCTTAGGTTAAAGTATAATTTCAAACTATTTATATTGAATCCAAATATCATTCGTTTAATTATACGAGTTGACACAATACCACTCAATTAACTTGAAATATTCATAATATATTTACACAAATTGGAACGCAATCCATTTAATATAAATCTGTTTACATAAGTTTTTATTTTTATTTATTTAATGAACTTTTTTATTTAAGAAAAAATTAATTAAAAAAGTTGAAAGTTAGTTTCTATTTATTATCTAGTCAAAATCTTTTCTTATTTTTCTCTCATCATCTCTCATGTTAGTTTATTTAAAAATTTTTATTTGATAAAATTTGAAAATATATTGTATATATAGTCAAATTTTAATAAAAAATTTATCACTCAATAAAAAAAAAAGAAACTCATCAAAAGGAAGTAGGAGTTACACTACTATCAATATTACATCATTATTATTATTTCATATTCGATATTGAGGAATGTGAGGGATGGGATATTGCATTAGGATTTAGGAGTCTTTTTTTTCCTTCCTCTTTATTCCTTTTTTTTCTATGTTCTTTTCTAAATTTAGGCTTAGATATTTTAATTTAAGCTATTCATTTTAGTCTTTTAGAAATTAGAGCTTTTCATTTTAGTTTATTAATATTTTTAATTTTAGATTTTTAGTTTTCTTCACTTTTCACTTTTATATTTTTTTATTTTTGAAGTTTTACTTTAAAACTAAATGTTTTAGAAGATGTTTCTTCAAATAGACTTTATTTAAATTTTAAAAGTTTTATTTTATATAAATTAATAATTAATAATCTTATATATAATATAATGTATTATTATGAATTATGCAGGTTGATTGATTTAATTAATAATTTATATAATTTAAACAAAATAAAATAATTTATGAAAAATAACCTAAATTTGATATGAAATTTATTCAAGTTAAATGGGTTGACAAGTTTATAACCTGATTATATTTGTTCTGAACTCACATAACTTGTATCGTATCGAAAATTATTATTTTTAGTTGAGAGCTATAGAAATAATATTTATTATAATAATTAATAGAAAATATCATAATTAATATATAATATAAAAAAATGAATGAATAAATTCATAATTCATAAATTCATTCATAAAATTCTATAAACATCACCCAAAAAACCAATATTACCTAGCTAATTGATTCTCAACAAGAAATTAGCCAATAAAATAAAAGGAAAGAAAGTTAAGTGCATTAAAATATTTGTTTTAAATTACTTGGTCGGAAAGGGATGGAAGTCGCCGGAAAAAGTTGACCGGAGCCGACGGCATATCATCTCTAAACCTCGGGTGCCGCAGGTAATAAAACCCAAGCCCGAACGCAAAGCCCTTAAACGGCACTACATAGAACAACAACGACGCCAACAGACAAAACACCACAAAAATCCCAGTTGCCCGTGAGTCCCGCCAGTTGAACAGTGCTTCCAAACGCTCCCCTTGGGCCGCCACGTCACCCAACAGAGTCTGGGCCCTACCAGCCAACGCTCGCAGTCTATCATACCTAATACGCACCTGGTCCGCAGATCGTGTGGTCGGCAATCCATCAAACTCTTCATCAAGCTCATCGAGACTCACCGCATCAACGTATGAGATCCTCGGATCCATGCTCGGTGGGGCCCTCATTCGGTACCTGAATTTCAGCACCAGGATGAAGAAGGCGTACATGAATACGGTGGAGAGCAACAGATGGGGACATAGCATTATTGCCACGAGAAGCACGTGTACTAAAATTGTGGTGGGCGGGTGTACCCACGTGCGAACCCCGTCGATCCAACGTGTCAATGTTGCCACACGTGTTAAGCAGTTCGCAACTCTGAACCAGTTGGCCTTGCTCCTTCTCATGCTCCACACGTGCGTATCTGAGTCCAACATGAACTGGACTACTTCTGGGCCCAATGGAGGTTCCGACCGTGAAAGCCGGGCCGTGACGATACGCATAGCTGTGTGCCGGAGGATGTCTTGTTGAGCTGGGCCGAATGGGCGGACATAATGCATTCTTGGAAGAATTGGGCTTGCGTAGGCCTGCATTAAACTCAACCACGAAGAACATGAAAATCTGACCGCAATTTCTATCTCACCCATCTTCTTGGCGCCACCTGGCAGCAGCACAGTGAGGGAGTACGAATTCACGTACACCCGGTTTGTGTCCAGTGTGGACAACCGAATCCGAATTTTCCCGACCCGTATGTCTCTGTTAGGCTTCCCTAATTCGTCATTCTTGTACCTTCCATTATCAAAAACACCTATTGTGAGCACCGTACAAGGGTCGTACACATCCCAAGTGTACTGCTCGTTCCACCGTGGGTTAAACCGATCGAGGATTGTTCGGGTTCGGATCCACTTGGGTCCGTATTTGGCTACCACGTATGCATCAGTAGTGCCCCGAGTTCCATCTTTTGTTTTTACTGGCAGCAAATTTGTGGCCCCACGAATCCCAACCTCAAGCACGCCGATTGGGGCTTTAGCCAGCTGTTTAGCCGCGGCTCGGACATCACTTGTCACGTGAGCAGCCTCGTCTACCACGTGATAGCCACCTTCCAAGCAAACTCGGACATGGATTCTTCCGGTGTATGGTCGATTTTCATCACCGGCCAGATTGAACCATCTTGATTTTGGCTCCGTTCGATCATCTATGCGCTTCTCAATGGATGACACGAGGATCTTGGCTTGGCCCACAGTTTGACCATTGGAAGTATCCTCTACTGTTACAGCAAGAAACGGCTCAAATGGCTCAGCCGCTACAAAGACAAGGTCTTCGTTCCATGTTGGATTAGCCGAGCTGGATGAGGATGAGCCGGCTGATGTTCTCCCAGTCTTGAAAACCTGTGCGCCGAGCTGAGCCTTCACATACAGCTCCGGATTACGAATTGTGGGCTCGGCTCCCGAACCTAGTTGTAAATCCTGGGTTTGGATGACCGTTAGTCGCAAATACCAAAGCTTTGGAGAAAGATACACTTTAGCTCGGGTCTCAGGTATCAACCCGCCGGAATCCGATTGCCAAGCTTCCTGAAACGCCTCATCGGCCTGTGTTCCGATCCACACAGCGAGCATGACGTCATTTCCCGGCAAATTTTCTGATTCCAGACTGTACCATTGCGGAGCCAGAGCGCTGTCAGGTGGTACTCTCTTCGGTACCTCCTGCAAGTCAAAGGACACGGTACCCAGACAGCTCTCTGAGTTCTGATCACCTTCTTTCTTCTCTTTGGACCATACAGACACCTCCAACGACGTTGAGTTGAGACCCTCTTTGTCAAAGGCAAAAACTTGATCCCAATCTTTTTCGGTTTCGCCTTTGGTCTTGATGCTGTGAGTTCCGATCACGAGCTTAGCATAAGTCGACGAACCAGAATCGGGATTTGCTCGCTTGGCTTTTACGACTCGCACGTAGAGAAACGGCATGCGATCCACCAGATCATACGCGCTACGGCTGCGATCGCTGCCGAGAGACCGAAGCTCGAGGTCGTTTAGACAGAGATCAGATCGCTTTTGGATCTCAATCTGCAGCTCCTTTTGCTGTTTGGACTTCTCTGCATGAGCAATCGGTGGATTCTTCACCTCGGGCGGTGGAGGTGGTGTTGCCGGCGTCTTAGTCGGAGTCTCCTCTGGTTTGGGATTATCAGGTGGTGGTGGATTTGGTTTTTCCTCTTCTTTAGGCTTTTCTTCATCCTTTTTCTCCTCGTCGTTCTTCTCTTCCGGCTTCTCTTCCTGTTGAGCACTCTCTGGTGTCTTCTCTTCGGTAGCACATTCAGCTGGTGGCCCCGCTGCGTCTGCCTTTGGCTCCGCCGCAGCATCAGTCGCAGCCGGTGGATCCTCATCAACATAACAAACCTTGAGCCCTAGCTCGCCTTTGATCTGAGAAAAAACACTCCTTTTCTCCAACGGATAGTACACAAGAGTTTCCGAACCCGATTTCACAAAAGTGGAACCTGATAATTTAACTTTACCAAGGAAGGTGCTTCGTTTTCCTGTTTTCTTATCATTGTAGAGATTGACCTCCAACATTTCGGCTGCCATAGATTCATCATCGTGAACAATAAATTCAAGCTTCTCATCCCACTGAGGATTGAGATCTCTAAATTTAGTCTTGGTCCGTCTTCTCTGACCATCAAAATCAGCAATGGCATAAGCACTCGCCGTTCCTTGGCCGTCTTTCGGCATCAGATTCTTGGCATTACAGATCTCGACGATGAGCTTTCTTCCCGTGTTTTCCGCCATTTTCGTCCTTCAGATTAAACTTTTTCTGCACAACGGTCTTGAGAGTTAATGGAGGGTTTAGTTTACTGCGTTTGCTTTACTCGGAGGAAGAACCGAAGATAGTGGGGCTTTCAACTGGGTGATGAAAGGAACCGTATTTAAAAGGGAAAGTGGGGAGCGTGTGGCACGTCAGCACGTAGGACAAGAGCGGCCACGTGGCTACATCTTCGGATGCGTGTTGGTGTACAATGGTTGGATTCAACAGCAACGTGGGTCAACTGCGAGTAAGTCAGTAGCGTGCCTGGTGCTGAGTTGAGTAAGGAACCCTTCACTCGTCAGGTGCATGGCTTTGTGCCGTTAAAATTACAGAATTACCATTTGAACTGTTAAAAATCATGGGAAAGTTGTTTCCGTGGTCATGATAAATGAAAGCGGCGAAGATGAAAATGCTTATTGCATTTCGTACTTTCGCCTTGTTTTCTTTGTCTTTTACTTATTGTTGTCACTTGTCATTCTAAATCATGCACTACTTGTGGCTAGGGCCAGGCTGCGGCTAGCCATTTCTTTGCTTTTTAATTTTGTTTTTACGGAGCATTTAGTCCAAGAATATGCTTTGGTGGTTAGAATTTCTACCGCAAATATAAAAAAATTAGAATAGAATTAGAATTACATTATCATCTTTATAAAATTTAACTTGCATATCTAATGTAGGGGCTCTATTTAAATTGAGTGGAAGTTAATAAATTGATATTTACTAAGTCTTTCCGTTCCCTCTTTTTTTAAGTAGAAATTATGCAGATGAGCAGTGAAAAGATATTTTAATCATATATTAATTTTATTAAATAGATTTAATATTCTTCTCTACTATACTTCTGATCTATACTATTGTCAAATTATACTAATTTATACAAATATATTTAATTTATATTTTATTAACTCATAATTTTAAATTAATTCTCAAACATGTATTAAAATTGAGTTAAACTTTGATTAATTTATTTTATTAAATTGAAATTTTCAATTAATAGTAGCTAGTTTAATAAAAAAATTCAAATGTCAGCACCATCATTAATTTCTTAAAAAAAGTAGTGTGAAATTTTAAGTGAGATTAAAATGTCTTGGACATTCAGGGACCACAAAACTCCTGGTCAATAATAGGAATATCCTTAATGATTCATATGAAATTTCATGTGCTCTATGCTACTTGGGTTAGAGAGCAAGTTGACGTTTTTGACTCTAAACACTTTTTATCTAATAAAATATTAATTGTAAATATGAAAATTTCAGTACTAATATTTCTTTTAATTAAATAGGATGTTTTGACGCATGATTGATGAGAAATTAGAATCTAGAATATAATTTTCTTATTTATCATAACGAACTTAATTATATCTTGTCAATCATACATGAGTTTGTTAATTTACTTAGAGAGATAGATCAAAACGTGCACTAATTAATAATCAGAACAACCCTATACAAAGATGAAAGGAAGGGGTAACAAACAATATAATAATTCAAAGGTATTCCAGAATATCGACTTCTACATGTGTTTGTTCTTTAGATAGGGAGGCAAAGCAAAATCACACTTGATACTAATTAATATAAAATAATGTATTTTGCAGACAAAGATACTCATGAAATTCAGAACCTTTATCGTTGTTTGATTCTTATTCCCTTCATTTATGAAACGAAGTAAGCAGGCAGCCACTTGCTGTTACTGCAGCATTCCTGCAAAAATGAACGTTACTGCGTTGTTGCATATATGATATACTTCGTTGCAGAAGGCATTAAATATAAATGCCCACGTAGGTACAGTGTCCTATGCAAGCGGGTAATACTTAATGTTATTACCAGAAAAGTAAATCCCTTTTAGGTTCAACATTTATTATATTACTATAACTATGATACAAAGTTTTTCAGATTACCTACTGTTACATAGGACCATATACTATTATATTATATATAAATGTAAGAGATAGTCGGAATTCAAAGAAGGTCAGTGAATCAGGTAGGAGAGCAACGGTAGTTAGCTAAACATCTTGTATGCTGGTAACCTAGCTGGCTCTGGACCACTCACCGAAAATTTGTTCTAAAAGTTCAAGATCATAGATTTACATTAATGATGTCTTCTTTCACAATGATGCAGATGCCTACCATTGAGGGCGTTGGTTGCTATATACAAAATGTGGACTATCAAATCGTTCACGGGTGATGGGCGGCCGCATTTAGAGCTTCATCTTTAAAGTATGTGTCATGGTATATGGAGGCTGGTAGATAGAAATAGAAATCTGGGGAATTATGGATAATTCAAGATTCTTTCATGTCTCAACCGCTACAAAAGGAGGAGTAATATAGATGATATATGCATGAATGTTCAGGATTAGCTCACTTATAGAGAGGACATTCGAATATTTTGTTAAAAATTTGGGAAAGTTATTTTCGTCCTTAGTTATTGATGTTCCAATTGAGTTTGAGGAGCTAATCTGGCCAATTATTACTAAGGAGAAAAATTTATAGATGACTACCATCCTTTCAAAAGAAGAAACTGGGGAAGGATAAATGGAATGCCGAGAGTATTCTATGAAAAATATTGGGAGGTTGTTGAAGGGAAGGTAATTAGCACCATACAAAGTTTCTTCACTAATGGTTATATTTGGAAATAACTTAACTACCCACACATAGTTCTTATTCCAAATAATGATCATCCTAATTGTTTTAATGATACTGACCAATCAATTTATGCAATGTGTTATATAAGGATATATCTAAAATAATTGCAAATGAAATGCCAAATGTGCAATGGAAACTAATTTCTCCAACCCCATTATAATGTATTTAGCCATTGAATTTTGTAGAAAATGGTCTTATGGCTTAGGAAATCATTCATACTATGTAGAGAAAGAAAGGCAAAGGTGACTTAATGGGAATTAAAATTGATATGCAAAAAATCTATAATAGAGTGGAATGGAAATTCTTACTTCACATCCTATACTTATTTGGGTTTAATGTAAAGTACATTCAATGAATTGAACAATGCATTATCACAGTTAAGTTTTTCATTTTGCTTAATGGAAACCCTTCTGGTAATTTCAATCTTATTCGAGCAATCAAACAAGGTGATTCTTTGTCCTTTAATCTCTTCATTTTGGTATTTGAGATATTTTCTTGATTGTTATTTCAAGCTAAATAAATAGGTTTAATTCATGGCATATAAATTGCAAGTGGAAGCAATCCTATTCATATTTAATGTTTACAAATGATGTAATTATTTTCCTTAGAGCTAATATGTTTGGTGCTAAAGGTAACTAGGATTGTATACACACTTATAAGCAACGGTTAGGCTAGAAGGTGAACTTTCATAAATTTAGAATTTTTTTCTCATCTAATGTGCACATAGGACTTTGAAGGAAAATTCAAGAATATTTGCATCTCCATCCAAGTAGTAAGAATGTCAAATACTTGGGGATCCTTATGTTTTTTATATAGCATAAAGTAAGGGATTTTCATTTTTCTAATTGAAAAGGTATAACAAAGATTAAAGGGATGGAAACACAAGACTTTATCTTGGGCAAGGATAGCAACACATTAATTTAGAACACTCCCAAATTATACATTGTTGATGTTGAAAATGTTTGTGTAGGGATATAAAAAAATGGACATGTTGTCTTGTAAGTTTTGGTGGAATATGAATGAAGGAAGGTAGCATTATTTTGCATCACTCTTATAGGATGCATTATGCATGTCAAAGAGATACGGTGGAATGGGATTTAAAAAATTTTAGGATATTAATGTTGCCTCGTTAGCAAAGCTAGTCATGTAAATCGAAAAGGAACAAAAAAAGATATAGGTGCAATATTATAGGTCAGATATATTATAGGTCAAAGGTTCATAGGCTTAGTTAAGCATGTTAGTGATAATATCTATGATAAAACTTATAAGTCAAGAGGAAAGGTGAATTCGCATTTTTAGAAATTAGCAAATTAAATTTGTGATAAATGTTTGAAGCAAAATTGTGATGTGTAGTATGAAAACTCTTAGTATTTTAATAAATATGTAGTTTTAAAAATGTGAAATATCTCAATAATGATTGAAAGTATTTTGATTAGGATTTTCTTTGATCAAAATAATAAAAAATCATGATTCTTCTTTTTTTTAATAAAATGATATTTTTGACACAAGAATATAAATAAATGAATAAAGAAAGAACACCAAGAATTTTTATAGAAATTAAATTGTCCAAAAGAAATGTTTTTTAGGTATACTTCTCTTTTCTCAAGCTATCAAGTATCACTTAAGGTATCCATTAACTTTTTATCAAGCTATAACACACAGCTTTACAAGATCTTTTCAATCTCCACTAGGATTTCCACAAGTATCTAACTTTATAAGATCTTTCCTATCTTCACTAGGATTTTATAACCATTTAACTTTACAAGATCTACTAATCTTCATTAGGATGTCATAGCCATATAACTTTATAAGATTCACAAATCTCTACTAGGATTTCAACAAGATACAAGAAGGATTTTTCTCACACAATCTCTTTGAAGAGAATTTACAAGCTTTCACTCAATAACACTTTTAGAGTGGAAGTGTAAGTTTTAGTTTTAGAGTGAAAGAGATAGAATAACTTTGGTTTTGTCTAAAAGAGAGCTAGAGGAAATTTACAAGTTATAGTGCACCTTTTGTTTTTTTCCTTCTACAAAGACATGTAACCTATTTATAGATAAAAAGATGATGAAAGAAACTTTAACTTCAAGTCATCTTTTTTTTTGCTCCAAGTTATCTTTGGCTCCAAATCAATTTTAGCCTTTAATTTTGAATTTTAAGCTTCAAAGTACTTTTAGACTCTAAAATTTGAATTTTGAAAATTTTGCTCCAAGATACTTTTAGGCTCGAAGATTTGAAAATTGAAAAAAATGACTCCATAAAAGGTTAACTTTCCCAAAAAAGCTTCCTAAAACATCATTTATGCTGAATATATCACGTATATGCTGTAGAGGCCAGAGTTTAACCACTTTTTTACTTTTTCCTAATTTTTGCTCAAGATAGCAATTTGGTTGTTATTTTGTTGAAAGTAAATTTTTTCTAAAGATTTAATCTAGCTAGCTTTATTACATGAATACTATTTGGAACTACTCTTTCACCTATAAAAAGAGTGTCACAACATTATATATTATTTTTTATTAATTTTAGTACATGTTAGATAATTTGGAATTTGCTCTTATTTTGAATTTCCTTTTCTTTATCAATCAAAGGCTCATAATGACTATTAAATATTAACTATTAGATTTAGTCATCTTTTCTTTTAAAAAAATTATATTGTACCTAATAAGATAATTACTTGAAAAGTAAGTTTGGCATTTTCAAAATAAAAAATAAATAGGAAATTTTACAATACTTTTATCATATGGGAAAATATACTTTTATGAAATAAATTAGGCTTTGAAAATATGGAAGTGTGATGGCCCAAAAGTTAATGGGTTCGAAAAATTATAATCCATTAATTTTGTACCCAAATAAGTTGGATAAATAATAAAACTAATAAACTTAAATTTCAACTTATATTTTGTAATTAAAATATTTCATAATTAAATAAATCCAATTTATTTCCCATTTAATTCCTCATTCTTTCTTTTTTTGATAATAACAAACCTCTATAAAATTTTGCTAAAAAAGAATTTCAACGTATAGAAGCATATAAATATATCATATTTTTTAGTATGAGAGATATTAGAGAAATTACATGAGAGGTATTAGAGTATATAGACATAAGAGATATTTGGGTAGTTTATTGTTCTATCAGAGCATGTTGATAGAATTTAAATAATGTAATATATCATACACACAAAAAAATTACAAGCAGAAACCATTTTTCTCTTTTGAAAATTAAATCACATAAGACTTTATTATTTATAAGATGTTCCCCCTAAAATTATGATTTTAAAATTTTCAATTTTATGTTCTCCCATTTTGCTTAGGTATTTTCTATTCTTGAAACCTTTGTTTCCCTTGAAATCATAGGTATAAAAAAATGTTCATCGAGAAACTAAACTTTGCATTTTCTATGTTTCTCCCCTTTTGTTATTAACAAAATAGTAGGAAAACAAAAATAATTAGAAACAACATTTGAAAATTAGAGCAAAAACAATGTTTAAAAGTTAGAAGTAAGAAAGCAAATTTAAAATAGTATCAAAGCAAAGAAGAAAAAATAAGTAATGTCATGGCAGAGAAAAGGAAAAAAATAAAGAAATAGAAGTGGTTTAAAGTAGAAAAGTCATAAAAAATAGAAAAGGAAAGATTAATAGTAATGAAAATCAGAATGTCCAAGAAATGAAAGAACATTAAAAAAATTTGATTATTTTAAGTTAAAAAAATGAAGAGATAGTTAATAAGGATGAAAATTAGAAACATCCAAATAAGACAAAAGAAATAGTGATGAGATCCTACATGGAAAAGAGACATCACAATAGAAATAATAGATGATAGCAAATTTTTTATGAAATAATATATAAATGACAGAGTAGTAAAACAAAGGTAAGGCAATGATAAGTAGCCATTATAAATATTAGTTTTTATCTAAAAAAGGTCTATAAAAGTAACAATTAAAAATAATAAATAGTATAAAGACATGTAACATTCTAAGTAGAACTCCCAACAAAAGTTAACTTCTTAATAGTTTTAGATGCATATGCAAAGATAAAAGTATTGAAGAACTACAATGCATATGCCTAAGCTTAATAGTAAACTAAAATATCTAAGGTTTTGAAGAAGGTTTCGTTTAAGAGAGTAACAAATCTATGATAGTTTTCATCTGTGTCTATATGTCTTGAAAACTACTATTAACTCTATTTAAAAGATTGGCAACATCTCTTTCAAGCTCATCGAGTCTTACTTATCAATAAGGTTGGAATTGGATGGACTTACTTGATTTGGTATAGGTAGAAGACACAGCATGGTTAGCAAGTGTGCTTCATAAGCCATAGGATCAATGACATGCACATTACTTCACACCAAAATTATATTATTACTGGTTTACTAAAAATAATCCAATATAGTGAGACAAACCAAGTCATACCCTAATGATCCTTTAAATTATCTTTTCTCAATTGACTTATAACAATAATTACACAATTATTTAAGCTTTATGCACTGAAAATAGAAAAAGGGATGCAAACAAAAGTAAAATAATAATGAAATAGAATACAGACAGAAGTCAAACAATATGTAAAATGCAAGATGCAAAGATAGAATGTAGAGTGAACACAGAACCAAAATTAGGGTTTTGATTCAAAATTGAAGTAAATGTATTAAAGAAAACAAAACTATACAAAGAAACAATAAGAAAGAAAATCAATATAGTGAAACAGTCAATTCCATTACTAGAGAGCTCTTAATATGGATTAATCATAGATTATAAAAAAATTAACTATTCTAATTAATTTCTTAACCTTATATTATCTAGAGTCTCTGTAATAATTCATGAATTCTAATGCTAGATGACCATATAGAATTTGATCAATTAAGATTAGTTAAATTAAGTAATCACTATAATCTACAAAGAAACTAGATCAAAATTGATTTAAAGATAGAATTTGGTTGAATTGAGAAATAATTAACCTCTTAACCTTTTGTCCCTATGTGTAGAACCGTGATTAACCAACCCTAATTTATCATAAAAATAAATAAGAATAAAACATCATGAGGTTGAACATAATTATACCAAATCAACATTTAATACATGCAAATTCAAAGCAATCAGTACAAAAAATTAGCAAAAGAAGAAAATCAATTAGAAAAAATCAAGATCTCATTATTGAGTAGATAAGAGCTTCAAAATCCTTGAATCAACTCTAAATATTTAGCCCTCCATGGATGAAGAACAAGAAAACCAAAAGAAAAAGAAAAGTTATTTGTTAAATTATGTGTAGTCTAAAGTCTTATCTATTCTTGCCTTTAATTTGACTTGATAACTTCAAAATGCTATTAAACTTGAAACCTATACATCTTAGGGTTACAAGAATGGGACATTGCTAATTTTTAAAAGCCTAGAACCTATTTTACAAAATAATAAACTCTAAAAGTTATAGCAATGAATTCTCGCAGGTTTAACTTTCACCTAATGTAAGACTACTAAGATTGTATAGTTTCGATAAACTATGAATATTAAAGTTATAGAGCTAGGTATTAGAAAGCTTTAAGTGTTAGTTTTACATCAATTAGACCTCTAAAATTCCAGATATAACCTAAAAAATGAAGCTAGCTCAGTTAAAATAAAAACAAGGCTTTAAATTCTTAGCTAAATGAGACTTTATAGTAGTCCAAACTAAGCTTTAACTAAAATATCAAAATTATACCAATGATATAAAAATCACCCTCATCTAACATTTAGAGCTTAAAACTTAGCTAAAAACCTAAAATAGTGTAAAAAATCTAGCATTAACTAAATAAATTCAAAACATTATAAAACTAATCTCAAATTATAAAACAATGCCAATTTTATAAAATTAAGCAAATGTAATACACTAAGAGACATGAAATAGAAGAAAATAATATAATAAATATTTTTCACATCAAATTCCTTTACACTTATCTCTTACATGCCCTTGAGTAAAATACAACTTTATTCAAAACTAAGAAACAATAAATTTTACTTTTCAAAAACTTCAAAGTCACAAATCTATAAGCAAGAGAGAAATAAAGCTAGCAAAAGACATAACACATCATGAAGAAAAATTTTGACAAACTTGAAACTAACTAATATAGGAACTTTAATAAAAA
This sequence comes from Sindora glabra, assembly GCA_020226215.1. Lineage (NCBI taxonomy): Eukaryota > Viridiplantae > Streptophyta > Magnoliopsida > Fabales > Fabaceae > Sindora > Sindora glabra. The sequence goes on along the minus strand of CM035228.1, from coordinate 32,354,500 downwards.
AGAGTAAATTAACATGGTTAAAGGAAAGGAAAGGAAAAATGAGGATATAAAAGGGTAGAAACTAAAAAAATTAATAGAGTGCTTGAACCGAAATCATATGAGCCAATTATGAATAATTATAACTTAATACAATAACCTAAATTTAAATTCAAATATTCATCAGCTTCTTTATTTTTCCTTTTATATATATATATATATATATATATATATATATATATATATATATATATTCTTTTTTTTCATGTTTTAGTTTTTCTCCTTTTTTATTTTCATTTTTTATTTGTTTCTTTCTAATTTTTTAGCTAACCTTCAAACTTGAAGTTAATGATTTTCACAATATATAAACTCATACACTCCTACACTTATTTAAAGACCCATCTTATAATAGTTCAAATGCTCTACTAACCTCTAAAATTTGGTAAAGGCACTTTTTTTCATAGGAAAAATGCTTATGGATAATCAACAAAGAAAGGGTTAATTAAAGCTTAAGGGGTTAACAAAGATAAAACCACAAGGTTGGATATTTAGGTTTAGTTTAAATAAATAAAGAATACCTTTATCATTTTTATGCATGCATATAAAAAATATAATCTTAAAAAAAAAATCAAAGCAAGTTCTATATAAATAAATTATGGAAGGATATTACATAAAAAGGAAAGAGAATAACATAAATTTTTAACATAAAGCTTAAAATTTCACAAGGAAAGTCAAACTACCAAGTGCAATATCTCAATTCAAAAATCTATCATTATATCGATTAATTTTAAAAAGTAGAATTATTTATTCAATCATGTTGTAAATTATATTTAACTTCAATTGAATCCTACATATGAAAATATAGAATCTCCATTAATGCAAATCAACTAAAATAACTTAAAAAGGATTTTTTTAATTTGGACTTTTTAAATTTTTTTATTTTAAAAATAAAGACATAAAACATAAAATAAATCCAAAATGTCTTCCCCTACACTTAAATTTTACATATCCTTAATGTAAAGCATAACAACATTATCAAAAAACATAAAGAAAGATAAAGGATAAGGAAAATAAAAGAGAAATGTAAGAGAAAGCAAATCTAAAATGACTTAGGTTGCTTTCCAAGAAGCCTCTTTCTTTAAACATCTTTGGCTAAACATTTCTTGAATATCTTCAACCAAGATCTACATAAGAATTGACTACTTCCATTTCTTCTAAATTTTCAACGTTTAGTTTATCCATAAAAAAGGTACTTTGAAAATTAGGATCATCCATCATAATTTCTCCAAGTTCTACTTTGAAATTATTCTTGCTTGAATATTCAAAATCCTCTTGTAAAATGAATTCAATGTGATTAGTAAAATAATTAGAATGATCAATATGAAAGCACTCTTTTTCCTTTAAAATTGGAATGTCTCCATCATCATTTTTTTTTAAATTTTGAAATAATAACATTCGCATCATTTATAAATGTAGAAATTTTAACACATACGACACACTTAATATTATTATCTCTACAAGTGCAATCATGGTTATCCACACAATCTATAAATTCAAAAATTTTAGGGAACTTAGCAAGCATATCATCATGAATAGCATTAATATGTAAATTAGAATGAACAAACTTAAAACTAGCAAAATTAGAATAAAAAATATAGGAATAAAAAATATGAAAATTATAAATAGTAAAGTTAGAAACAACAAAATTAAAACTTAAAAAAATTGAAAGCAAAAAAACTAGGATTAGAACAATAATATCAAAAAAATTAGAAGAAGGAATGTCATGTAATTAAGGCTGGAAAGTATGAAAAAAGGATACAAAATTGTCCCACATAGCCTAAAAAATTATCAAACTTGGTTATAATACTATCAAACTCTATGATTAATATTCAATTTCAAACATTAATTACAATTTTTGCTATCTTGAGAAAAACCTAGCCAAAAACTATTAAAAGGAGGATATCAAATGTCTCATTTTTCATTTTCAAAACGTAAAGGTCCGTTAGAAAAATGAGTCCTTCAACCTATGTTAAATATATCCTCAACAATACCTAAAGGGTAAATGTTAGATTGATTTGCTAATTGAACAATCACCCTTGTTCATTTCAAAGGTCTAAAATTCAAAGTATTAAAAATAGAAAGATGCGTGACATTAATTAAAACTTCTAAATCTAGCATGGCATGCTCAATTCTAGTTGTGCCTATAACATATGAAATGCTAAATGTGCTTAAATCTTTGTATTTTCTTAGTAATTTTCTTTAAATGATTCCAAATACATTTATCTCTATATTTACTTTCTTATTATCCCTTAATTTTCTCTTATTAATGCAAATTTTTTTTATAAAGTTAGAATACTTTGGAATTTATTTTATCAAATCTAACCAAGCTATGTTAACTTCTACTTTTCTAAGTGAATCCAAAATCTAATTTTTTATTTTCAATTTTTTGTCGAAAAACTCTTCTTGGAAAAGGAAGGAGAATCGGAAAATCAGTAAGATATAGTGATTTATGGATAGATTTTACCTTATTTGCATAATTTGTTGTCTCTTTTTCTAATTGTTGTTAGTTTTTCTCTTTTGGTTTATTGCTTGCTTTTGGTTGATTACCTATTGGTGTATGGCTTGTTTCTAGTTGTGAAGATAAAATCTTGTCAACTTGCTTGCCACTCCTTAGCATAATAGCATTCACAACTTTTTTAAGTTTGCAAATTCATAATTATGGCCTCTATTCATTATTGGAATTACAAGTTATTTACTACCATTTGCTTTGACTAATTCTTCAAAATACAATTGAGAAAGGATGGAGTTACTTCTAGTTTATGGATAAGATTGGATTATATTCTATTATAAGCGAGAGAGGGATGCTAAATTTGGCTAGGATTAGTGTTATATCTAAAATTTTTATTATCTCTCTAACTAGGGTATTAAGCTTATTGTTGGCATTAGTTTGGCTGTTACAGCTACTATTAATATTAATTAGGCTGCTAGTATTAAGGTTTTCTAAGGAAAATGGTTGTTACATATGCTCTAGGGGGATACTCATGATCTTATAATATAGGGTAAGAATCAGTTGGATAAGTTAGAGATAAGCAAATTTTATAAAGTTTGGTAAGGAAAGGGGCTTGTATTTATTGTTGTTGTCCTATTATCATTTGCTTAAACAGAGAAGTTAACTTATCTAATATGTTCTTTAATCTTTACTGGTTTGAATAAAAGAAATTTATCTCATTCACACCTTTAATTGTAGCCATAACTCTTATACCGAATTATTAAGAATTTATTGCCATACTAGCTATTAACTCTCTTGTTGCCATAAAGTTTTTATTTATTAATACCCTACTACTTGCTACATCAATCATACTCCTATCCATAGGAAGAATGCCTTCATAGAAATACTAAATAAGGAATTGTTCACTAATTTGGTGGTGAGTACAACTTGCATACAACTTCTTAAATCTTTTTCAATATTCATATAGTGTTTCACTACTCATTTGCCTTACGTCATATATCTCTTTTCTTATTGTAGTAACTTTGAATGCAGAGAAAAACTTCTTAAGGAACAACTGCTTCATGTCATTCCAGCAAGTCACAAAACTTGGTTGTAAGTAATATAACTAGTCTATGGCTACACCAATAAGTGAGAAGGGGAATGCTCTCAGTTTAATATCATCTTCTGAAAGGTTTTAAGGCTTCATGTAAAGCATATCACATGAAACTCTTTTAAATGCTTATAAAGGTATTTACCTGCAAAACTACAAAATCTTAGAAGCAAATGTGTTAAACTAGATTTAAGCTCAAGTTTAGTATCTAGTTTAGGATATTGGATGCCTAATGGTTTGTAAGTAACATCAGGTGTAGCCAATTCCTTTAAGGTCATATTATTTTCCATGTTATTAACATTATTAAAAGGTTCAAAATAAGGAGTAGGGATACTAAAACTACTTATATTTCTACTTTTACACAAAAATGAAAAGTTCTATCTATTTCAAAATTAAACTTTAATAATTCGCCAATAGTTATCCTAATTATGCATCACCACTACACTGCACTAGGCTAGGTAGAACTATAGAAACATAGAAATACCAAAATACTAATACATTGTGAAAAATCACTTTAAATATATCTAATTAGCCTATCTAAACATTTTTAAAAATTGATACTACTATAGAATGAAAGTTATGACCATGTAAAACCTAAAAATGTAATAAAAAATCTTTAAAAAATTAAAAAAGTGATTAAAATGATGGAATTTTGCTAAAAAGTAAGGCACCTTATAAGCAATTTTTATGATTTTTTATGACAAAAAGCAATTCTACCACCATAAAAATTTTCATCTCAACCGAAGCTAGTGACTGACCTCTAAATCCCGCAAGTGCACGGTTTAAGTCTAGTTATAGTATAAAAGATTATCGTTCTCCACAGGGATTGTAGGTTGAGTACTAACTAATCTGAAGTAAAATTATCTAGGCAGATCAATTGATAGTATGAATTGAGAATAAGTTGTAAAACAGAATTTAGCTATCAAAACAAGGTTTGATTCAAGTGAATAAAAGCGTACTTAGCTTAAGGATCCCTTGTACATTTCATCATGGAATGAATATAATTCCCTAACTTGGTTTACTGTTAATTAAGATTGCTGGATTACCACAATTAAGCTATACCTCATTGCCAGGCTACTAGCTACTAACCAAGAGATTAAGTGTCCAGAATTACTCTAGTAACCACTAATCCAGATTGCATTAACTTAGCTTAGAATCCAATTTTGGACATTTCATCCTGTGCAAAAGAATTCAATCAGCTTAATTCCTAAGTTTAATTGATATTCCCAATGACCATGCAAGATCCGATTAATTAATTAGTCATTTCAACCTAAAATCAACTAATCCGTAACACAAATCTAATATTCCGGATAAATTGGCTTGTTCCAGACAAAACAGCAAGATCAAATCATAATTCAACAGTAAATCAAGCTAGATTATATAAAATTCAGTTCCATAACTCCATGAACAAGTTCACCTAAGCTAAGCACAAAGGTTTAGTGTGAAAACATCTCAAGATCAGAAGAAAACAAGAAAACAGAGGAGGAAGTCAAACAATCCATGAAGATCTACAAATTTCTTGCTTGATTCTTCAATTCCTTGCTTGAATCCGTGTTAGAAGGCGCCTTTGATGAGTTTTGATCTCTCCTAGGGCTTCTCCCAGCAGCTCCCCTTGTTAATTCTCAAAATTCTCCTCCCCCAGTCTGATCTCGCGCAAAAACTTATATTTTTGATGTACACGGGGTCCAACACGGCCCGTGTTGTACCCCGTGTTTCTCTGCGAAAGTTTGAGCGACAAGAAACACGTTGTGTGACACGCCCCATGTTCTCCTACGAATTGTCAAACAGTAATGTACACGGGGAAGTACACGGCCAGTGTTCTACCCCGTGTTCTTCAAAGAGACTGATCAGCATATTACACGGGGTGTGATACCCCCCCCCCGTGTTCTTCAGAGGCAGATGATAGAAATATACACGGGGTGTGACACGGCCCATGTTCACACCCGTGTTCTTCTCTGGATGACTCAGTGAAGTCTCGAAGCAGTCCAGAACGAAACACGACCCTGAACACGAGGTTCAACACGGCCCGTGTTCTTTGCTGAGTGAACAATCTTGCTTCATTGCTTCATGATTTGAATGGTTTTGCCTCTGGATTCTTTTCTAATGCTCATATGTGTCTTTTTATGACCTGAAAACAAAATATAGAGCATCTAAGTGTCATTTTCAATCAATTTGCACAAAATACTAAGTAAATAAGTGGATGAAACACATAGAATTTAGGTGTGTTTGTGCACTTATCAATTCCCCCACACTTGAATCTTGCTCGTCCTCGAGCAAGGAAGTAGGAGAACAAGAAAATCTGCTCCAATTTTATTCACTTCCTTCTTTTTTTTTTTATTTAAATCAGGCAATCATTCAACAAATCAAAGATTAGGGTCAAGTCATGCCAAGCAAATAAATGAAAATAAAGCAACTAAACAAGTCAATTCTCAGCATAGAAGCAAAAGAGAATAGCCTCACAGGTAAAGTGTTTACTCTCACTCTCAAAACAAAGCTTGTGTATACTCTCAAGTCAATCAACTCATGACTTAATGCTACCATATGCTTGCACAAACTCTAATCTCCACTACTATAATGTAAAATGCATGCAAATCAGAGGACTTTATTAGGGAAAAAGGGTGAGGAAAGGGGGAAGGAACATCAAAGGGTCAAAAATGATAGAACCATGAGTTTGGAGGAAACAGACACATTGGTCATGAACTTGACCATTGTCAAGTTCCATTACTCAGCTTGATAGCTTGCTTCCACCCTTGCTTCAACCTCTATTATTTCATTCATCATTATTTTTTTTTTATATAAATAAATCAGCAAACACAACAATTTTTTTTTGTTACCTTTTCTTTTTTTTTTTTAATTCAACAGTGGTTGTATATCAACTTATCCAACTAGCAACATTAAGTAAGGGCTTCAAAAAATAGCCAAACTTATAAAATGTGTCTAAGTTCCTTCAAACTCTAAGGTTCAAGTCACCTTAGGCAGTAGCTTGGGATGTACATGGTATGGCTAGGTTAGGAATGAGGGTCCAAAGCTCAAAGTGGCTAACTAGGGGGAAAGTTTTAGGGAAAATTAAAGAAAAGGATTCAAATAGGCCAAACAAATAAAAAGAAGGGTAAAGAAACATGGCCTCATCATATTTGTCATGCAAAGCACATAAAATGTAGCCTCAAAAAGAGAAAATGCAAGTTCTAGAGCCCAAAGACAAGAGTGATGACATAATCCCTCAAGAAGAAAAATGAGCTTTAATTTGTAATGAGAAAATAGCTCAAAAGGCTCAAATCTCACAAGGGTCAATTATGCTCATTGCTCTTAGCTTCAAGCTTTAAATTTTCCTTATCAAATTGCCAAATATGCATTAAAGAAATAAGGCATGAATCAATCACTTTATTCAATGAATTGCCTTAAAAATATATATTTATTATTATTTTTTTTATATATCATTGAAATTGGAGCAAATTTCAGTACTCTAAATCATTCAAGCAAGTTCAAGTGCAAAGCATTGCAAAACACTGCTCCCCCACACTTAAAAGTGGACATTGTCCTCAATGTACAAAATAGTAAATGGGAAAAGAGACAGAAAATAGTTGGAGAACTGAAACTTCCCTGACATGCGGATTATAGCTGTCCAGTAAATCGCAAGGAGATCCAGAAGGAGAGACGAGGTAGGAGAGAGAGAGAGAGAACCAGTAATCTAAAAGAAAGAAAATACAATACTGGAAAAGAAATGCGGTTAGTTATTATAGATATTAACATTAAGAGTGCAAGAAAATAAAAGAGAAGAAAGCAATATAATAAAGAGTAAAACAAAGTGCAAAGTTAATATATGTACAGACCAGATAAATGGGGATAAATATGAAGAATGAGTAAAAAGAAAAACAGAATAGCTACTAGGTAGGGGGATCCGGATCAGCAGGGGAGGAAGGGTGGAATAAGTGGAACAAGGGCTCCACTATGCCTTCTATGTGCTTGGAGCGTCTGTCCTAAGTCATCATAGAGTCCCTCAATCCGCGTCTGACGCTCGGATATCAGACGGAGCTCCGCCAAGATCTGCTGCTGCCCAGAGAGGATGTCTCTGAAATATGCCTCATGTGGTACTCTGCTCCCGGTGGAAGAAGAAGGACCAACATCAGGAACTGTGCTATCGTCTGGGATATGCTGCTGCTGCTCCTCCTGGGGTGGCTGCGGCTGCGGCTGCTGCACTACCGGCTGAATCCCCATGGCTATAAGAATGCCCCTTCGAAGGGGTACCATGTGTGAGATTATGGTCAGAGAACCATAAGGCCGGTCAAAGACTCCTAACCGTCTGGCTAGTCGAGTAATGTATGGGCCAGCAGCTATGCTACCAACTCTCTTGTCCATGGCCTGGGATGAGAAAAAGTGGGCGAATGCTCCTCCAATGTTGATAAGCACCCTCTCAATCATGCTGTAGAGGAATAGAATATCGGAGTTGCTCACAACTCCATGGCTGTGTCCCCGTCCACTCAGAGTATGACTGAAGATGGAGTGAAGGACTCTCCAAGAAACTCTCCTAAGGCTAGACGCCTTACTCTTGGCAGGATCGTATGTGTGTCCAATGGCTATGTCAGTCCACACCCGCCACTCTTGGGTCCCGTGGGGCAGTCCAACCAGCATGTCCTGGTATTCCTCAGTAGTCACAAACTCCATAGAGTAAAGTCCCAGGCGAACAGACAGCTGGGTCACACTCATAGAGTAATCAACGCCCCCTAGTCTGAACTGAATGGTATCTGGTGAATCCACTGTCCCAAAATATCTCTCCAGATAAAATGTACTGAGAAACTCCAAGGTGAGCTCCCTGTAGGTAGGCTCTCTAATCTTAAAAAAAATTTCCCAAGCTCCCACATTTATAAGCTCATGTATTTCTTCTTCTAGTCCAAATTCTCTCAACACTTCCCAGTCCAAGAATCTCCCTTCTACAATTGGCTTATCCCTGTGTCTTTCATAGGTTTGGATGGAAGCCTCGTCAGTGAAATCCAAGAAGGGGTGTGAAGGTCCTCTGGATGATGTCCCTCTGGATGTACTACCCTTGGTAGTCTTTTGTCTTTTAGACATTGTCTGCAAAAGGAATCAACAAATTTAGAGAGTGTATACCAGCCAGCAGCAAATCCTAAGAATAAAGATTCAGCAATAGCAAACAGCCAATTAAGCAATAAGCTATGAGAGCAATGGAGTGATTATGTCAATGAGGCAAAGCAGGCAATAAGGCAATCAAGCATTAAACTTCAAAAACTTGAAACATAACTAACCACAAAGTTCCAATTCAAACAGTTCAAGATCTAACACATGAGTAGTGGGATTGCAGTCTAATAGGAAACTAAGTCAATCAATCACACTTGTGCATCAACAATTTTAGCCTTATTAATCAGAGATTCTAACTCAATTTATCAATCTAAGAATCTATTTTGCTCAATTAATAATCAAAGAAGCAAGTTCAATCAAGAAAACCAGTGAATTGCCATGAACATTGCTTTGTAAGGTCATTCAATCAACCTATCAATCATCAATTTCAGAGGATTTCAACATTCCTATGAATTCTAACATGTAATGGAAGTTAATAATCATTAGAAATATCAATAAACTCCAAGGATTTCAAAGGAAATGCACTAACCTGATGAAATGATGAACAGAACCCTAGTTCGTGTAGGAATGAGAAGATGAATCCAAATCACAGCTTTTTAACCGATTAAATCGCAAATCAATTAGCTAAACAACCTCAAATAGCAAAAAAAAACACTTTGATCGGTGTAATTTGGCAGTATGGAGTGCAAAAATGCAAAGAGAGAAGCTAGAGTTGCAAGTAAGAAGGAGAGAATGGGGGAAAATATGGAAAAATCTAGGTTTTTGCCGATTAAAAGCTCCCTCGCACAGGAACACGGGGTCAAACACGACCCGTGTAGTACCCCGTGTTTCTCTCTGAAACATGATAACAAACCTCGCAGTTGTACACGGGATCAAATACCACCCGTGTTATGTCCCGTGTTTCTCTCTGGGGAAGGCTAACAAAATGCGTAATAGAACACGGGGTTAAACACGGTCCGTGTTGTACCCCGTGTTTCTTTCTGGAAGGCTAAAGTTTAAACGCTCTCATCAGTGGTTCAACCAGAGAGGTACACGGGGTATGACACGGTCCGTTTTCTGTCCCGTGTATCTCTCTGATCCTTCATGAAAATCATAAAGTTTTTACGCGAATTAGACAGTGAGGAACACGGGGTCTAACACAGTCCGTGTTATACACCGTGTTTCTCACTGGACTGCGTTGAAAATCACAAGTTTTGTAAAATTGGCCAGGCAGTGAGGTACACGGGGTAGTACACGGCCCGTGTTTTACACCGTGTGTCTCACTGAAGTGCGTTTTCAGCCCTCTGTGTAAGAAAACAGACAACAATCATGAATTCATGCCTAATCTACCTCAAAGACAAAGTCCACATGCAAAAAAACGAGCATTCAACTTCAACACTTAATGACTTAAATTCCTCCACTACTTAGTAACTCAGATTGAAAAGTAGAAAACTAAGGATTAAAAGGCAAGAAAACAGAAAAACAAGCTTGGGTTGCCTCCCAAGAAGCGCTTGTTTAAGGTCATAAGCTCGACCCCTATTTCTTTATTAGTCTGGTGCCTCCATTAATGGTGGCCCAGCAACATACTTCTTCAATCTTTGGCCATTAACCTTGAAATTTCTGGTGCTTTCGCTCCAAATCTCCACAGCTCCAAATGGATATACCTTCTTCACAAGGTACGGTCCAGTCCATCTTGTCTTTAGCTTCCCTGGAAAAAGTTTGAATCTCGAACTGAACAAGAGCACCGAGTCTCCTTCTTGAAATTCCCTTCTAAGTATTCGCTTGTCATGCCAAGCCTTTGTTCTTTCTTTATAGATTTTAGCATTATCATAAGCTTCATTCCTCAATTCTTCAAGCTCAAGAAGTTGGAGCTTTCTCTTCTCTCCAGCAGATTGTAAGTCGAAGTTGAGCAACTTGATTGCCCAATACGCCTTGTGTTCAACTTCCACTGGTAAGTGACAGTTCTTCCCATAGATGAGCCTAAATGGTGCCATTCCAATTGGAGTTTTAAAGGCAGTTTTATAGGCCCATAGAGCATCATCCAACTTGAGTGCCCAATTCTTCCTTGATCTAGACACTGTCTTTTCCAAGATGGATTTAATTTCTCTGTTGGAAAGCTCGACTTGCCCACTGGTTTGAGGATGATATGGAGTAGAAATCTTATGGGTTACTCCATACCCTCTCAAAAGCGACTGAAACTGATGGGCAATGAAATGAGACCCTCCATCACTTATGATAGCTCTAGGGATTCCAAACCTAGGGAACAACACCTTCTTAAAAAATATAACTACAGTTTTGGCATCACAAGTTCGAGTAGCAATTGCTTCCACCCATTTGGATACATAGTCAACTGCCACAAGGATGTAGCTATTGCTGCAAGAAGGTGGGAATGGTCCCATGAAGTCAACTCCCCAAACATCAAATATTTCAACCTCCAGAATGTTATTCAAGGGCATCTCATGTCTCTTTGATATGTTCCCAACCCTTTGACATTGGTCACAAGAAGTGACATATTGATGAACATCTCTAAAAAGAGTCGGCCAATAAAATCCTGCCTGGGCAATCTTTGCAGCAATTCTTGAAGCACCAAAATGTCCTCCATATGGAGAGGAATGACAGTGGAACAAGATACTTGCAATTTCCTCCTCAGGCACACATCTTCTAAATAGGCTATCAGCACATCTCCTAAAAAGAAGGGGCTCATCCCAAAAGTAGTGCTTTGCTTCAGCTAGAAACTTCTTTTTCTTTTGATACCCCGCATCCGGAGGTAAAACTCCACTCACAATGTAGTTCACATAATCAGCAAACCAAGGGATGGTGGAAGAAGAGACAACCAATAAATAATCATCAGGAAGGGCATCATCGATTGGCATGTCCTTGTCTTCCTCATCTCCTAATTCTTGTTTCAGCCTAGAGAGATGATCAGCTACAACATTCTCAGTACCCTTCTTATCTCGGATTTCCAGATCAAATTCTTGCAACAAGAGAATCCATCTGATGAGTCGAGGTTTAGCTTCCTTCTTGCTGAGAAGGTACCGGATGGCTGCATGATCTATGAAAACAATCACTTTTGAGTCCACCAAGTAAGATCTGAATTTATCGATTGCATATACCACAGCAAGAAGTTCCTTTTCAGTGGTGGCATAATTCAATTGAGCTTCATCAAGAGTCTTGCTTGCATAATAAATTGCATGAACTTTTCTGTCCTTTCTTTGGCCAAGCACCGCTCCTATTGCATAATCACTAGCATCGCACATCACCTCAAAAGGTAGGTTCCAATCTGGTGCTTGCATGATTGGGGCGGATATCAAGGCTTTCCTTAACATACAAAAGGCATCCAAACAATCTTGATCAAAATCAAAAGGAACATCTTTAGCAAGTAAGTTAGTCAAAGGTTTAGCTATTTTAGAGAAATCTTTAATGAAACGTCGGTAGAAACCGGCATGTCCTAGAAAACTCCTCACTCCCTTGACAGAATTTGGGGGAGGCAATTTCTCTATAATGTCCACCTTGGCCTTATCCACTTCTATGCCATGTTCAGATACTTGATGGCCAAGGACAATCCCTTCTCTTACCATAAAATGGCATTTCTCCCAGTTGAGAACCAGATTTACCTCTTCACATCTCTGCAAAACTTGAGATAAATTGGTTAAACAGTTATCAAAGGAAGTGCCATATACAGAAAAATCATCCATAAAAACTTCCATGATATTCTCAATAAATTCAGAAAAAATTGCCATCATACAACGCTGAAAAGTAGCTGGCGCATTGCACAGACCAAAAGGCATTCTTCTATATGCAAATGTGCCATAAGGACACGTAAAAGTGGTTTTTTCCTGATCATTTGGATGGATAGGAATTTGGAAGAAACCAGAATAGCCATCCAAATAACAGAAATATGAATGCTTAGCTAATCGTTCCAGAGTTTGATCAATGAAGGGAAGGGGGAAATGATCTTTCCGGGTTGCCTTATTCAATTTCCTATAGTCAATGCACATTCTCCAACCCGTGATAGTCCTAGTGGGAATTAGCTCATTGTTTTCATTTTTCACTACAGTCAGCCCCCCTTTCTTAGGCACTACATGAACCGGGCTAACCCACTGGCTATCGGAAATTGGGTAAATTACCCCAGCATCTAACAGTTTCATTATTTCTTTCTTCACAACTTCTTTCATATTAGGATTCAGCCTTCTTTGGTGTTCAATGGAGGGCTTACTGTCATCCTCCAACAAGATCTTATGCATACAAATAGAAGGACTAACCCCTTTTAAATCAGAAATTGAATACCTCAAAGCTCTCCTATGAAATCTAAGCTACCTAAGTAATTTTTCTGTTTCCATAGCAGTTAGATTGGCATTAACTATAACAGGATAGGTAGAATGGGGTCCCAGAAATTCATACCTGAGGGAAGATGGGAGAGGTTTAAGTTCTACCTTTGGCAGTTTGTCTTCCTCAGTAATCGCTTTGTTGGACTCCACTTCCAATTGTTCAATAGCTTCATCAGGGAGGGGAAGTGGTGGACTTACTTCCAAAAACTGGGCATATGCAGCAGCTTCTTCAGTTTCAACCACTCCATTTGCAACTAGACATGCTTCAAGAGGATCTTGGAGGCTTCCCCTTTTATGGTCTTCTTTCACAGCTTTATCTAGCAGATCTACCCTGCATATGGAGTCTTCACAAACAAGTAATTTGATGGATTCATTTAAATTAAATTCAACCTTCTCATCCCCAATAGATAATGACAGTCTACCATTTTTAACATCAATTAAAGCTCCAGCAGTGGCAAGAAATGGTCTACCTAAAATAATAGGGATTTGAGCATCCTCTTCCATCTCAAGGACAACAAAGTCAACTGGTATGAAAAACTTACCCACTTTAATAGGTACATCTTCGAGAATACCTACTGGATATTTGACTGAGCGGTCAGCTAGTTGAAGTGAAATCGTAGTGGGCTTCATCTCTTCAATGTTCAATCTCTTAGCAATCGTCAGTGGCATAAGGCTCACGCTCGCCCCCAAATCACATAATGCCCGATCAATAGGGACATTTCCTATAACGCAAGGGATGGAGAAGCCTCCTGGATCCTTTAGCTTAGGAGGTAGCTTATTTTGAATGATGGCACTACACTCCTCAGTCAAAGCCACAGTTTCATGCTCCTCTAACTTCCTCTTGTTGGAGAGAATGTCCTTCAAGAATTTAGCATATGAAGGCATTTGTGAAAGTGCATCAGTGAAGGGAATATTGATGTACAATTTCTTCAGCACTTCCAAGAACTTTCCAAACTGCTTATCCAGTTTAGCCTTGGCCAATCTTTGAGGATAAGGGACAGGCAGTTTGTACGGTTCTGGAGGAATATATTTTGATTTTTCTAGTAGTTCCCCTTCTTTCTCTTCAGCTTCCTTGGAAATTGAGGCCTCATTGCCTTGTTTTTGCTCTTCTTCCACACTTGTCTCTTTTCCAGTTTCTTGATTGGCAATAGGATCATTCAATAATCTTCCACTCCTGAGAGTTATTGCCTTGCAATGCTCCCTTAGATTTGATTCCGGTTGAGCAGGGAGTTGGCCATAAGCTCTTGAAGAAAATGCTGAAGCTTGTTGGGCAATTTGAGTTTCCAGCATCTTTCCATGAGTAGCCAAAGAATCTACCTTAGAAGATAGTTGCTTAATTGAATCTTCCATGTGTCTTCCATGTTGTCTAAATTCCTCATTGGTCTTCTCTTGAGAAATAAGAAATTTCTCCAATAGGCCTTCTAATTTTGCAGTAGAGGATGGTTGGGCTGGTGAATTGTATGATCTTTGACCTTGGAAACCGGGTGGTGGCGGTCTATTGGTGGTGGTTTGTGTGTTATATGGTTGGGTGGGCTTGTAGGAGAAATTTGGATGATTCTTCCATGATGGATTGTAAGTGTTTCCATATGGTTCACTCTGATTTTTCTGTCCAAAACCACTGTTGTTCACATAATTCATTTGCTCAGTAAAGTCTTGGCCCAAGGTGCATTCAGCTGCAATATGCCCTGTAATTCCACAAATCTCACAAGCAATGTCAGTAGCACCTGTTGTATTCACGCTATTAACATGAAATTTGTCAAATTTAGCCATTAGAGCATCTACCTTGCTACCTAAAGTTCCTAATGCATCTACTTTAGCAGATAAATGACTAAAGGCATCTAACTCATACTTACCTGCTGCTTTTCTTGATGGTCCCCTCTCATTTGACCATTGATAATGGTTCAAAGCCATGTCTTCAATCAGCTCATAAGCTTCATCTAGCCTTTTATTCATCAAGGCACCTCCAGCTGCAGCATCCACAGTAAGTCTAGTGTTGTAATTCAAACCATTGTAGAAGGTATGAAGAACAAGCCATCTTTCTAATCCGTGATGTGGACACAGCCTTAGTAGCTCTTTGTATCTATCCCAAGCATCGAACAGGGATTCTCCTTCCCTCTGAGAAAATGTAGTAATCTCGTTCCTCAATTGCGTAGTCTTGCTTGGAGGAAAGTATCTTGAAAGAAAAGCCCTCAGTAGCTCTTCCCATGTGGTAATTGATCCAGCTGGTAAAGAATGCAGCCAAGCTCTGGCTCTATCCCTTAAGGAGAATGGGAAGATTCTAAGCTTGATGGCATCCGCTTGTACACCATTGATCTTTATTGTATCGTAGTATTCAAGAAAAATCTGGATGTGGAGGTTGGGGTCCTCCATTGGCAATCCACCGAATTGGTTTTGCTGCACCATAGACAACAAAGTTGGCTTCAATTCAAAGTTGTTTGCCTCAACAGCGGGCCTTCGTATGCTGGATTAAAGACCAGTGGCATCGGGTGCTGCAAACTCTCGAAGTGATCTATTATCCATGTTTTGATTTACTGGTTCAGTGTAGACTTCTACTTGGTTGTGAATTGACTGCTGCTCTCTTCTTCTCCTATGCAAAGTTCTTTCAATTTCTGGATCCAAGTCAAGAATTCCTTCGAGACTTCCTCTTCGCATATACTCGATTCTCTGCAAAATGATTAAGTAGCACTAAAACAAAACAAGGTGAGAAAGAAACGTTGTATATAAAAAAAAAGGTAAGAAAAAGTAAAACAAGATGAATTATGAAGTAAAAGAAAAAGAATTGCCTAGTCTAATTCACTTAAAACTTGTAGTTAATATCAACTGGATACAATCCCCGGCTACGGCGCCAAAAACTTGACCTCTAAATCCCGCAAGTGCACGGTTTAAGTCTAGTTATAATATAAAAGATTATCGTTCTCCACAGGGATTGTAGGTTGAGTACTAACTAACCTGAAGTAAAATTATCTAGGCAGATCAATTGATAGTATGAATTGAGAATAAGTTGTAAAACAGAATTTAGCTATCAAAACAAGGTTTGATTCAAGTGAATAAAAGCGTACTTAGCTTAAGGATCCCTTGTACATTTCATCATGGAATGAATATAATTCCCTAACTTGGTTTACTGTTAATTAAGATTGCTGGATTACCACAATTAAGCTATACCTCATTGCAAGGCTACTAGCTACTAACTAAAAGATTAAGTGTCCAGAATTACTCTAGTAACCACTAATCCAGATTGCATTAACTTAGCTTAGAATCCAATTTTGGACATTTCATCTTGTGCAAAAGAATTCAATCAGCTTAATTCCTAAGTCTAATTGATATTCCCAATGACCATGCAAGATCCGATTAATTAATTAGTCATTTCAACCTAAAATCAACTAATCCGTAACACAAATCTAATATTCCGGATAAATTGGCTTGTTCCAGACAAAACAGCAAGATCAAATCATAATTCAACAGTAAATCAAGCTAGATTATATAAAATTCAGTTCCATAACTCCATGAACAAGTTCACCTAAGCTAAGCACAAAGGTTTAGTGTGAAAACATCTCAAGATCAGAAGAAAACAAGAAAACAGAGGAAGAAGTCAAACAATCCATGAAGATCTACAAATTTCTTGCTTGATTCTTCAATTCCTTGCTTGAATCCGTGTTAGAAGGCACCTTTGATGAGTTTTGATCTCTCCTAGGGCTTCTCCCAGCAGCTCCCCTTGTTAATTCTCAAAATTCTCCTCCCCCAGTCTGATCTCGCGCAAAAACTTATATTTTTGATGTACACGGGGTCCAACACGGCCCGTGTTGTACCCCGTGTTTCTCTGCGAAAGTTTGAGCGACAAGAAACACGTTGTGTGACACGCCCCGTGTTCTCCTACGAATTGTCAAACAGTAATGTACACGGGGAAGTACACGGCCAGTGTTCTACCCCGTGTTCTTCAAAGAGACTGATCAGCATATTACACAGGGTGTGATACCCCCCCGTGTTCTTCAAAAGCAGATGACAGAAATATACACGGGGTGTGACACGGCCCGTGTTCACACCCGTGTTCTTCTCTGGATGACTCAGTGAAGTCTCGAAGCAGTCCAGAACGAAACACGGCCCTGAACACGGGGTTCAACACGGCCCGTGTTCTTTGCTGAGTGAACAATCTTGCTTCATTGCTTCATGATTTGAATGGTTTTGCCTCTGGATTCTTTTCTAATGCTCATATGTGTCTTTTTATGACCTGAAAATAAAATATAGAGCATCTAAGTGTCCTTTTCAATCAATTTGCACAAAATACTAAATAAATAAGTGGATGAAACACATAGAATTTAGGTGTGTTTGTGCACTTATCAGTGACTATCATATCTGTTCATAAGGGAAAGGCATATAATAAATGTAAAACTTGTTTAATTAAGCCAGAACTCTATTAAAGTGTAAAATGAAGTAATATATGATGAAAAATGATGAATTACAATGAAGGAATATGCAATAATTAAAGAAGGTAAGTGAATACAAGAAAATGTAGAAAAAAGGTAGCTATCGTAAAATATAAATAAAACATTGACAAATGCAATTGCTGACTTTAAAGCTTAAACAATTATATGAACCATAACTAATTAAAGATAAGAAATGATGAAATCAAATGGATACCTAACAACGATACCAAAATTTTGACATGCATGTCATTACACATCAAAATTAGATTATTATTGGCTTACTAAAAATAATGTATTATAATGAGACAAACTAAGTCGTACCCTAATCATTCCTTGAATTATCTTTTCTCAATTGACTTATATAATGATTATACAATTGTTTAAACTTTTTCTTATGCACTAAAAACAAAAGAAATGGATGCAAATAGAAGTAAAATAGTAATGAAATAGAATGCAAACAAAAGTCAAACAATATGTAAAATGTAGGATGTAGAAGACAAAATACAAAATGAACATAAAACTAAAATTGGGGGGTTTGATTCAAAATTGAAATAAATTTATTAAATAAAATAGAAACACAAAAGTAAACAATAAGAAAGAAAATTAATATAGAGAAATAGTTAATTCAAGGATTCGAAAGCTCTTAATGTGGATTAATCATAGATCATAAAGGAATTAACTATTCTAATTAATTTATTAACCTTGAATTATCCAAAACCCCTACACTAATTCATGAATCTTATGCTAGATGATCATCTAGAATTTGATTAATTAAAATTAGTCGAATTAAGCAACTGCTACAATCTATAAAGAAGCAAGATTAAAATTAATTTAAAGATAAAATTTAATTAAACTGAGGAATTAAATTAAAATTTTCTAAATTAATCTCTTAACCCCTTTGCCCCTATGCATAAAACTATGATTAACTAACTAGAATTCATCATAAAAATAGATAAGAATAAAAAATCACAAAGTTGAATACCAATTATACCAAATCAACATTCAATACATACAAATTCAAAGTAATTAACATAAACAATTAGGGAAAAAGGAAAATCAAGTAGAAGAAATCAATATTATAAATTAAGATCTCATAATTCAGTAAAGAAGAGTTTCAAAATCCTTAAATTAACTCCAAGTGTTTTGCCCTTTATAGATGAAGAATAAGAAGACTAGAGAAGAAGAAAAAAAATGTCTGTTGAATTACGTGTAGTCTAAAGTCTCATATGTTCGACTTAATAACTCTAAAACCCTATTGAAACTTATACCTTTTAAGGTTACAAGAATAGGCCTTGCTAATTTTTAGAAATACAAAACTTATCTTTACAAAATAATAAACTCTAAGAGTTACAATAGTGAATTCTCACATTTCTGATTTTCACCTAATGTAAGACCATTAAAATTATATAGTTTTAATAAACCACGAACATTAAATTTATAAAGTTAGGTCTTAAGAAACTTTAGGCACTTGTTTTACATCAATTAAACCTCTAGAAATCTAAATATGACCCAAAAATCAAAGTTAGCTTAGCTAAGACAAAAATAGATCTTCAATTTCTCACCTAAATAAGATCCTACAAGATCTAAACTGGACTTTAACTAAAATATCAAAGTTTTAGAACATTCTTTAAGCTTTCTAACTATATAAAGATTACCCCAATTTGACATCAAAAGCTCATGATATAGCTAAAAAATTGAAATTGCATAAAAATCCAACATTAATCAAATAAATTCAAAACATTATAAAACTAACCCTAAATTCCAAAATAAAGTCAATTCTATGAAATTAAGCGAATATAACACACTAAGAGACATGAAATAGGAGGAAGTAATATAGTGAATATTTATCACATTAATTAGTAAAGAAAATGAAATGATCAAATGATAGTTGGTAAGGGTAGCAATTCATGTTCGTGGATTACGTTCATGTTAGGTTGAAGGGTTTCTTGAACCTGTTTACAATCAACATGAATAATTAAATAAGTTGATATGACATAACTTATTTATTAATAAGTTAACATGATACGACTTGCCTAACCTGAATCATGTAAAACCTATTTGTATGGATAGATTAAGAAACAACCTATTTAACCCATTTAATATAAACTTGATTATCAACCCATTTAACTAAAATTCCAACTTGCTAATGAAAATAAACAAATTCAAATATTATAGTTCTAACATCATAATTAACATGTCTTTAACATACATGTTTAAATAAAACACATATCTAAGGAAAAATCTCACTAATAAAAGCTAGCAAACTAAATAAAACACACATTCAAAAGAGAATCCAGCTAATGAAAATGAATAAACTAGATCATTATAATCATTCATTGTGAATATATGATCAATAATAATGTTGCATTCTAGAACTTTTGAACCTCTTCATTATTTCTTAGTGGTTTTTCTCTGTGACAATTCTACCTCTAAAAGAAATATTTATACTATAAGTTTAATTTTGCAAATTACAATGAAAATAAAATGATTGTATTAACATGTGTCTTCATGATGATGCTCACTCTATGAATGTATACATATATGCAATTCAGTTTAACTAGAATAAATAATAATAAAAATTATTAGCATACTTGAATTGGGGGAGGTAGTAATGAAGCATAAATTTTTTTAAGCTAACTACCAAGCATGTAACATCAATATTTAGAAATCCAAAAATTCTACAACAAAATAAGTGCATTGCAAAAGGATGTCTCTAAAACAACAACATAAGTACTTCTATTTACTATCTTTCTTAATTCAACCACCTTTCTATTTTATATCTTAATGTTCTTTAAATGATCATTTCATAGTAATTAGTTTCCACTTTAACATAACCTAACTCAATTTTTCAAATATCTTTTTCATTTGTCTCATGCATAACTCTACATTTGCCATCTCATATATAAGAGAAATTGTTGTATGTTCATATTATTCTAAATGCCCTTAGTTATGGATCCATGGCTAATAAATGAAAGAAAATTATCAATTTTCATAATTTATAAAAATTAGAAATTTAAATTTTTAATGCATATAAATACTATAAAATTAATAAATAAACTAATAAGTATGATTCATTTATTAGTTATATTTAAAAATACATAACATTATTGAAAGATATAAAAAAATTTCATCTCACAATTCCATAAACTCTTCTTTTAAGCCAAAATTGTGTATTATTCCTATGAATATTGCTTTAAGGATCACCATGAACATTACTTAAGCATTATTCTAAAGAAAAAAAAATTACTAACCTTATTTTAAGGATTACCATGAACATTGCTTAAGCATTGTCCTGAAACATTTTCTTCCTTATTAAGTTCCACATTCATTATGTTTTTAGGAAGCTTTTCCAAATTTAGTTGGAAAGATTCTATTATGTCATAAATAACAAAAAAATTAGTTAGCAAATAAAACTGAAAGTAAGCTACTGTAAATTCATATTTTTAAATATACCTATTGTATATCCATAAAGGCAATCCCTACTACAAACTAATATTTCAACACATTCAGGTTTGAGGCACTTATAAATTAATCAAAAACACATCCTCCAATATTAAAAGTTAATTATAAGGTAACTATTGAAATAGGAATGCTTAACATATCACGAGCTATGGAAGGAAGTTAAAGGTATTGAAATTGATTTGCTTTCCACCAAGAGAGGATATCTAACTGAGTTTTCCCATTAACTCTTTGTTCATTCAAATAACATTCCAACTTTAACTTTAGAACATTTCCACAAAATTCCTCACTTTCAAAAGAGTCAAATTCCTACATTTGAATAAAATAATGCATTAGAACAATTTGTAACAATGAAAATAAACTATAAACAAACAAGGAATAATAACTTATATTCATTTACATCTCTTGTTTCCAAACTAAAAGACTCCCATCCACTTGAGGTACTAATACATTTATCAGAAGTTAAAGTAGAATTACTTATGGTTGAATTTTCCATATACTTATTGAAAAGAGAAAAAAGCTTATCTTGAATAATTGTAAATTCAAAAGAATAGCTAATCCCTTAAAGCTTCTTTTAGCCAAAGTCCATAAACTGAATTTTATATCAAGGATTTAGTATGACTGCAATAACTAATATTCAACTAAAATTAGCCCAATACTTATAGAACTTTTCAAACATTTGAGTAACCATTTTTTTAAGTACTCATCTTTACTTTTCATATATTGCTTCAATGTCAAGTAAGTTATGAAAACAGAAAGAAAATATAAGTTTGAAGTAGGATACTTAGTTTTAGAAAAAATACAAGTGATTTCATAGAAAACTGCAAAAAACTTATTCATCTTTCTCATTTTATCTTATTCACTTTTAGATGGACAAGAAGTGTAATTAGAATCAAATATTTCAAAATGTTGGAAAGCACACTTGTAAAATAAAGCACTTTCAATCATAAGGAAAGTTGAATTCTATCTAGTAGGCATATTTTGCTTTAGATGCTTTTTTCCTATCTAATTCTGATTGCTTACACAATCCAACTACTTTTGCTTTTTGACTTATGAGCCTTTCATATATTTGACAATTTCACAAATCTCACACACTAATTCATTAATTTCTTTCAATTAATCTTACCCTACAAGATTAATTATATGAGCATAACACTAAATGTGAAAATATTCACCATCACAAAGAAATGCATTTGTCAAATTTAACTTTGTTATCAATAAGTATAGCATTATCCAAAGTAAGAGCAAACACTTTCTTCTCAATTCCCTACTAAAATAATAAATTAATATTTTCTCATACAAGCTTATGCCATTATGTAGAAGTGGCATGAAAGAAAAGTTAAAAATCTTTTTATATAGCACCTAATCCTTGTTAATGAAATGAGTTGTCAAACAAATATAACCATATATAATTATAAAACTCCACAAATCAGATGTTAATGAAATTTACTAGGAATTAATTCTAGCAAAAATTTAACTTTAACTTTTTCCTTTAAGTGTATTTTCAAAATATCATATCTACATGTATTTCTGGATGAAAATTTTATATTAATATGTTCATACTTAATTGTTATCACAATGCCTTCATATTCAACAAATTGAAAAAGTAAATCATGCTTTATAATTATAGCAATCCATAGCTTTCTAAATATGTTGGGATCAAACTTACTTGTAACTAATCCCATTTACCTATTTTTTTTCCATCAGTGATCATTTGAACAATGTCATATGTGTCTAGCCTTAGACATTTTGGTATATGTCGCTTCATATTACTAATTATATATGTACTTCAGCAATATACACTTTCCTATAAGCTTTATATTTTTCTCTTTTCTTTCCATTCACCTCATGAAATGCATCTAAAAACTTCCAAATAGAAGAAATGTGCTTCCTTTTACACTTTCTATTTGCTCTCAAAATAGTTTCTAAACCCTTAACTTCCTTTAGTTTTATTTGTTTCTCATTTTCATTAATAGTTAGAAGTAAATCATCTAACCTTGTAAGTGCATCAAAGTTCTTAGTTATGATATTTAAATTCATCTATATACAACAATTACAAAAGAAGTCATTGTAACTAGCAAATAATTAAATGATATCGATATACCATTTAGTATACCATAAAAATCTTGATTAAAGCATACAATTATAAAAAGCAGAACAAACAAAACCTAAGTCTCATAAAACATTTCTACAAATGATGTCAATCATTGATAACATCATCATAGTAACTCAATTTTGGTAATACATCCAAATCTAAGTCAATAAATAAAATATTACAATTTACAAGCATAAAAAGGAAAGGAAAAAAATAAGTGGATTCATGTTAAGTTACTTAAATAACTGCTTATATTCAACATGATTGCCAAAATATCATCAAGTATTCTTAAATGCTATCAATCATCCATTGTGTCATCATAGTAACTTAATTTTAGTAATACATCTAAATTTAATTCAATAAACAAAAATGTTTTAAGCTAAGAATGGAAGTTAAATAAACATTAATGGATAGTGTTAAGTTGCTCATTTAACAACTTAAGTTTAACTTAACAGTTAAAGTCTTATTAAGCATGCTATAAATGAAATTAATCATCTCTAGTCTCATCATAGCAACACAATTCTAGAACATATCTAAATCTAAAAAAATAAGAATATTTATTTTTTTAGACCAATAATCTAATAATAACACAAAGTGTATATGTTTCAATAAGTCAACAAATAACTAATGTAAAAAAAATTGAATGAGTAATAATTCAGCTTCTTGAACAAGATGTTTTGTACATTTTTTGCATCGCATATTTACATTCATTGAAAACTAACATAAAATTTAGTTTAATAATCATAGAAAGAAAGAGTCGAAAGAGAATAAAAAGTATAACTTAATACTCTCAATCAAATTTATGTCATTTTCTCTTTATACACAAATAATTGTTGTTATTAATATTAGTATGTTATTGTTATTGATGGATGGATCATAACCAAATTTCATAGCAATCCCTTAGTAAAATCATCGAGAGACTCACTAGAAAGCTTCTAACTTCAAATGAAATAAAGATCGAGTTGAAATTTAAAGATTGTTAAAACTTATTATTCCTATGTTATTACTCTACTACTCAGTGTTGTATGCTGCACCTCACCATTCTTATGAGTTATGCTTGTAACTTCATATTTTCAAATGGCTAAAAAAGGGAAGGAGATGACTTATGGCTATAACTTAGGATTTGTTTGCTTTGGCCTTTGTAGGTTGGGGCTCTTGTGACTATAATGTAGAGTATAGTACTATAGTATGGAGAATGGACTGACTAAGTCCTATGTCTGTGAGTGAGAATTGTTACTTATTTTGAACAATAATGCCATAAATGATAAAGGTAATTACCTAAATGGTTATTGGTTGGTATTGTGATAGTGTGATTCATTTTACTTTTTTTTTTAGTTTTTAGATGTTCCTTATTTAGTAGATAATATTTCTTATATAATATATATCATTATAAATTTATAATTATAATTATATAAATTATAATTATGATAATAATTATTTATACTAATTTAATTGTTTTTATTATATATAAATTGATAATTATAATTTAATAATACAAGTTACATGAGCTGTGTCAAGTCCATTGATTGGATTATCATCCTATATAAAATAAATAAGTTAAAACTGGCTAACCTGAACCTGATAATTTTTTTTCATGTTAAATAGGTTAACCCATTTATGAATTGAACTTGTATAACTCATGTCATGTTATCATATCATATCAAAAATTGTCACCCCTAATGGTTAGTTGAAATATGATGGAGTAATCTAGAGTTTTAGTGGAATTATTTTGGCTTTAGCAGGTAGGGCTTCATCATGGTTATGAGATGTATATTTAAGAGTGGTTAATATTTATGGTGTATAAAGTAAAGTTGGGGTATTTGGTTTAGTTATTCTACCCAAACAATCCATTATCTTAGCTTATTTTCTTGAGTTACAAAGAATTTAATGATTATTGGCCAAAGCTTACACTAGATAGGTGTTTGAGGTTTCCCTATTTCTTTGAAGTATAACCTAACAAGGTTACAAATTAAGAAAGGATCTTTAAAAAAGGGTGGAACATGAGAAGTCCAATAATTGAAGCACAATAGTAGGGGCTATAATTCAAGAGAACTCTATAATGAACTGCTATGCTCAGATTCTGGTATCACACTAACATCCTTTGATGACTTTGCTTTAATATCCACATATTTAGAAAGGCTTGCTTGCTATGGATTCTCTATTTCCTTATGTAATGGTGCTTTTAAAGGATCTTTGTGATCTAAAATCTTAATATTTTATCCTATAGTAGTCTTTTCTTGTTCTTCTTCTTCTTTGATATCTGTTAGTGAATTATACTACACTTCATTCACCCAATTTTTCTTTTTAGCAAGTTGTTTCTTTTCTTCCTCCTCTTCTTTCTTCTTTTCTTCTATCTTTTTCTCTTTTTCATCATCTTCTTCTTCTTCTTCTTCTTCCTTTTTACTATCATCTATTATATTAATTTTTTTTAATTTTCTAATTTCTTCTTCCAATCTCTTCCTTTTTTCTATGGATATTTTAATTTGAATATCAAGAAGTCTATTTAAGTAATCCTTATCCATAGTTTTAATTTTAGATTTAACCTAAATTATTTCCACTAATTTCTTAAAGGATGAGTCACTTGTTTTAGCTTAATTATTTCTTTTACTTTTGGCTTTCTTAGTTTAACTTCAAATTAGTTAGGTATACTTCCAACTTCTCTTACTTTTGCTTGATCTTTTTCTTTTTCCTCTAACCTCTTTCTTCTTTTTTCCATCCTTTTTATTGCTACTTCCAAGTTTCATGGTTTTTAAAGGTTTGACAACTCTTTTCATTTTTCTAGCCTTTATCTCTCTTGGATTTTCCTTCATTTTTTTTCTCTTTTCCTTTATTACTTTTCTTTTCATATCCCTTTCTACCTATTCCTTGCCTTCTTTCTCTAATATTTATTCCACTGGTAATAGGCATCCAAATAGGATTAGTTTCTTCCTTTTGATTGATTTCTTCTCCTTCTCCACTATCTTTTTTTTTTTGTTTCTTTCTTCTCCCTTTCTTTTCTTAATTTCTTCAAGAAATATTTCTTTGTTCTTTTTCTTTTTACTCCATAAATTTTAGCAAAATAATTCTTTAAATTTATGACTTTTCTATTTATAATTAAATAAAGCTTAGGTTTTTTTATTGAATGCTAATATTTTAACTAGCTATCATTCATTACATTACCTCCTGTGACTCGCTGAACCTTCTCCCTTGGTACATCCACTTGAAAGTGTTTCAAGATTTTAATAATTATCATATCATATCCAATGTGGGCATTAACCTATGACTTAATAAACATAATTTGTCTAATTATCAAACATCCTAAATTTATCTCATATTTGGCCTGTGACTCACTAACCCTTCTCCCTTGATACATCCACTTCAAAGTGTTTCAAGATTTTAATAATTATCATATCATATCCAATGTGGGCATTAACCTATGACTTAATAAACATAATTTGTCTAATTATCAAACATCCTAAATTTATCTCATATTTGGTTTCAATGGCCTATAATAGAAAGGCTTCAAAATTACTCATATTACTCATAGAACATCTTTTAAGCATAGAACTTTATAAATATAATAATAGAATACCTTTCGATTCATGATTAACTAATTACCTAGAGAAGCCTTATCTCTATCAATGTTTCTTAACTTTTGAACCTATTTTCTGAAGTTAAATCTATTACCATCCTTAATGACCTCACTTAGGTTTTCTTTGGCTCCTTTATTTGAGGAACCCAATAGATAATTCATTAGAACTAAACTCACATTTTATTCTTATTCATTGATAAAAACTAGTAGTCTTTCATCATCACTTGAAGGTTCTACATTGGTATAGAAAAGCTTGGTGTGCTTTTCATATAGTAGTTTATCCATTTTCAAAAATTCTTCCTATTCACACTTTCATTTTCCAAAGATTGAATGCCCACCTTTTTAGGTTTCATAAATATTTTATTTTCAAAGTCACTGTCATTTTGCTAGCTGCAAACACATCCTTAAAATCCATTTCTTTGAAGATTATAAAGCATATCATTTTCAAAATTAGAAAGATATGAGTTTATCAAAGAAAAACAAAAATGATGCTGTGATAAGTATTAAGTAAAAATTTGAATCACTAGGTTAAAACAAAAGGAACTACTAGTTTCAATTAGATAGCTTTGCAATTTCTGGGTTGAGAAGCCTTGAATTTTAGTATTAGGAGGTAGAGAGTTGAATTAGTTTTAGGTTTTTTGAAATAGAGAGGAATAAAGTCTAACTCTTGAGCTTCGAGAACGATATATACTTAGTGAGATAAATTAAATTTATTTTCTTGAAATAAAATAGATTTATAAAGTATAGCCTAGGATTTGATTCAATTATTCCTACAAAAGTAGTTAGTGATTAGCAGATGATTTAGGAATTAAAACATAGTTTAATTTGCATTAAAGGTGTTGACTTTGTTTTAAGAAAAAGATGAAGGTACTTTCAAGTATAAAGTGATATCATATGTAATAGTAAATTTGGTGAGAATGTCCTTTTGGTCACCAAACAATGATTTAACATAATCTAGAAAATTTAAGTTTTTGAATTTTAGTTCTTCCAAGCCTTCCAGAAGCATTAGACAACAATGAGTTGCTATCTTGGAATCTTATTGTTATTTTCTAATAAATCTAGTTCTATTTCTAAGTAATGATGCATGTGATGTCATATAGGCATATAATAGCATATAAATCACATATAAGGCAATTTAAATTTATTCAAAACTAACCATACCAAGTTCCTTTCTAATTAGGAAAAACTTATCTTCATGAAAGAGTTTTGTAAAGATATTTGCTAATTAATTTTCACTGTTCGTAAATTCAAATAGGATATCTCTTTTAAGTCCATGATCTCTTATGAAATGATATTTAATTTTAATGTGCTTTGTCCTTGAGTATTGAATAGAATTTTTCATTAAATTTATAACACTTGTATTATCACAATATATTAATATAGATGAGAATTTCAAATCATAATCTTCAAGTTATCTTTTCATCCATAAAATTTGTGTAGAATAACTTCCAACTACTATATATTCTACTTTAGCTATTGATAAGGCAATTGAAGTTTACTTTTAATTATATCATAATATAATTTTTTTGTCCCAAAAATTAGCATGTTCCATTAATGCTTTTTATATCTGACTTGTATCCTACAAAGTCAACATTCGAATATCCAACTACACCTAATGAACTATCTTTAAGATACTAAAAACCATAGTTTTTAATTATAGGTAGATATCTAAAAATTCTTTTAATAGCACATAAATGGGATTTTTTAAGATTTGATTTATATCTAGCATATATACAAATACTGAATGTGATATTTGATCTAAATAAAGAAGTGAACTAATCATACTTCTATATTGCTTTTCATTAACTAACTTACTATTCTCATCTTTATCCAATTTCATGGATGAATTCATAAGAATGCCAATAACTTTTGTATTTTTCATCCCAAATTTCTTTAGGAGCTTACCTGTGTATTTTGTTTGATTTATGAATATTCCATCTTTTGTTTACTTTATTTGAAGTCCAAGGAAAAATATAAGTTCTCTTATCATACTCATCTCAAATTTGCCTTTCATTAGATTTGAAAATCCTTTGCAGAAAAAGTCATTAGTAGATCCAAATATAATATTATTTACATAGATTTAGACAATTTGTATATCATGGCTAACGGTTTTAATAAAAAAGTTATATTAATTTGCTTCTTGTGAAACCATTTTCAGCAAAAAATTTATCAAGCCTTTCATACCAAGCTCTTGAAGCTTGTTTTAAACTATAAAAGGCTTTAGTAAGTTTAAAAACATGATTAGGCTTTTCTTTATTTTCAAATCTAGGAGGTTATTTTATATAAACTTTTTCATTTAAAAATCCATTTAGAAAAGCACTTTTCACACCATTTGATAGAGTATGAAATTTTTTAGGCATGCAAAAGATAGTAGTATTCTTATAGATTCAAGTCTAGCAATAGGTGTATAAGTCTTATCATAATCAATACCTTCTTAGTAATGGTAATCTTGTGCTACTACCTTCCCTTTTTTCTTATCATTTTATTGGATTTGTCTAATTTATTTCTGAATACCTATTTAATTTTAATGATTAAGTTATTTGAAGGTTATGGTATAAGCTTCCATACTTTATTTTTCTTAAATTAATGTAATTCCTCTTTCATGTCTTTAACCTAACTTTCATCATTGAAGTTATCTTGTACATTCTTGGTTTCTATATGTAAAAGCAAAAGGAAGTTAATTTTATTTTTAAAAGAGGATTTATTTCTTATACCTGAAGATGAATCATCAATGATAAATTCATTTGGATAGCTTAAGTGATTTCCTCATTCTCTTAGTAGACTTTCTTTATCTTTTTAAGGTATATGTTAGTGCTCTTTAGCTGGATTATCATCAATTTTATCATATTATTCTAGATAGTAACCATCCTACTCATTTTTAGTATTCTACTTGAGATAGCAACCTTATTACTTTCTTAAAGGAAGAGTCTTAGATTATATTTCTCTAACTATTTTGATTTAATCTTTAGCTTCTTGCTCTTTTAAGATTATTTTGGTTTCATTATCAGTGTGGCCTATTAAGAAATATGCATTAAATTTATCAAAATAACAAGTATAGTTTCTTAAATGAAGTTTTTTTGTTGTATATTCTACATACTTTACTCGTGTTAGGGTATCTAATAAAAATTCCTTCATCACATATTCAGTCAAATTTTGCAAGGTTATCTTTTCCATTTTTTAAAATGAAACATTTGCATCCAAACGCATGGAAATAACCAATGTTGGATTTTCTACATATCCACAACACATATGGAGTTTTCATTAAGATAGGTCTTATAAAGCATCTATTTGAAACATAACATGATGTATAAATAACTTTGGCTAAAAAATATTTTAGCAAATTATCTTCATAAAGTATGGTTCTAGCCATATCTTATAATGTTCTATTCTTTCTTTCTACAACTCTATTTTACTAAAGAGTTCTAGGACAAGAAAAGTTATAATCAATGTCATTTTCATCATAAAAATTTTTAAATTTTTTATTTTCAAATTCTTTATAATGGTCATTTTTAATATTGGTAATGCAAATGCCTTTTTCATCCTAAACTTTCTTGTAAATTTTCTTAAATATTTCAAAAGTGTTATCTTTATGTGCAAGAAAATATACCTAAGCAAATTTAGAGAAATCATCAATAATTACCAAATTATGCTTTTTTCCTCCAAAGCTTAATATTTTTATAGGATCGAATAAATCAATATGTAGAAGTTCTAGTGGTTTAGAAGTTGAAACCACAATTATAGGTTGAAAAAATAATTTTACTTACTCATCTTGTTGACATGCATCATATATATAGTCCTTTTTAAAATTTATTTTTGGAAGAACTATTACGAAATCTTTCTTTAAAAGTTTTGAAATAAGACACATATTAATATGACTAAGTCTTCAATATCATAGTTAACTTTTATTATTAATTGATGCAAGACATTTTAATTTGTTTGAAGAAATATCTTACATATTTGAAATATAAACATTGTTAACTCTTTTTTTCAATAAAACAAATCTTGTTTTCCTTTTTGTTTTGAATAAAAGAATGTGAAAATTCAAAAATACTTTGTAGACTTTATCACATAGTTGGCTAATAATTAGAAGATTAAATTTAAAGACATCAACCAAACTAACATTATCAATAAAAGTAAAATACGTACCTATCTTACCTATACTAATAATTTTGCATTTTATATTATCTTCAAATGTGATAAATCTATCAATTATAGTCTTGAGAGATGAAAATTTACATCGATCTCCGATCATATGTCTTAAGTATCTACTATTTAGAAAATAATCATTCTTTTTTATTGTAGATTTAAGACAAACCTGCAACAAAAGATTTATTTTTCTTAGGTACCTAAATCTTTTTGGGTCTTTAGGAGCTAGTTAATGCCTTCTTTTTATCATTTTATTTATTTAGCATCCAAATTTAATTTTTTTTGTAAACATTTTTTTCTCAAATAATATCAAGAAACAATATGACCTTTATCTTCACAATAATTACAAGTTACATAAAAACTTGATGAATGATAATTTTTCATGAAGAAATTTTTATAATATTTGTCACAATTGAGTGAAGATATCTTAATATTTCTTTTTCCAAGGAATATTTTTAAATCCCTAAAAGAGTATCCAAATTATTCTTTCTTTTAACAAATTTTGTAATTTCCTTTAACAAATTTTGTAAGATTATTTGTTAAAGTATTTATTTTTCATTTTAAAAAAATATTTTCTTTTTTGAGATTTGAAAATTAGTACTCTAATTTAAATCTCATTTTATGATTTTCAACTTTTAAAACTTGATTTTCTTTCTTTAGCAAATCTTATTTTTATTTCTTTGATTTTTCAGTCAATTTTGTCAAAGAATTAAAGTCATTTTCTAAAACTTGATTTTCTTTTATCAAGGTTTTAAGAGTTTCATTCTCATTTTTCAAAGTTTTCAAATCTTCTATTAAAATTTAATTTTCTTTTTGAAATGAGTTTGAAATTTCTTTTTCTTTTTTAAGAAGATTATTTTCTTTTATTAAAAACTTCTATTTTTTTAAAGAAAAATATTTAGTTAAGACTTTGTGAAAATTTTCCATCAATTCATCATAGATAAAGGAGATTTAAGTTCATTATCAGTTACTTTATTGTCTTTTTCACTTTTAATCATGAAGTAATAGTTGACAATGTCATCTACTTTTCTTTCTTTTTCAAGCTTTTCCTCATATGAAACATCTTTATTATTCCATGTTACCATCATAACCTTTTTCTTGGCTAGTTTCTTTAGAGGCTTTCTTTTAATGTAAAATACTCATTTTTCTTATGTCTTAGCCTTTTACATTCAAAGCAAAATCAAAGGTTAGTTGCTTGATTCTCTATCTTGCTCCTTTTTTTTTAAATGATTTAGGTATAAAACCACTTTGTCTTTTGTACATCCTAAAAGATCTCTTTGTAAAAAAAAATCAGCTTATCTTCTTGTTCTTTTCTTTCTTAATCAAGATCATCCTCTTTTTCATTTTCATTTTGTGAAGATATGTTAAAAGCTATTATTTTTTTTCTTGATTATCTCTTATGTAGATTTTTTTGATATGCTAAGATTTTTCCTCTTAACTTATTATAAGTAAGTATTGAGAGATTTTTTTCTTTTTGTATGACATCTACTTTGAATTGTTATATTTTTGGAAGAGTTCTTAGGATTTTCATAATTAGTTCTCCATTGATAATGATTTTCCTTAATGCATAAAGATCATTGATAATGGCTGAAAGCCTTTCAAACATAAGCTATATCTTTTTGTTTTCTTCCATCTTGAATCATATTCATGTACAAGCATATTTATTCTAGTTTCTTTCACTTGATTAGTGCCTTCATAGGTTATTTTAAGTTTATCCCATATAACTTTTGCAAAAATACATTCAAAGATTTTTTTAAATTCACTAGGTGTTATAGCACATATAATAACATTTATGACTTTAACATATGTTGTTTCTTTCTTATAATTGGTTTCCATCCATTCCTTCTTCAGCCTAAACACTTTTATTTCTCCTTTAAGTTTTGTAGGTGCTTTATAGCCTTCCTTGATAATCTTTTATATTTCCATGTTAGTGGATTTGATATAAACCATCATTCTAAATTTCTAATAATTATAGTTTATGCCATTAAAGAGTGGAGGTCTAGTTGTAGAATGTCCCTCTAGTATATGATTTTGGCTAAAAAGCTCTATTACCTACAAGATCTTAACTTACAAAGTTATTAGACTTTAAAAATGTGAGACTAAACTTTGATGCCAATTGATAAAACTTATAAGCCAAGAAAGGGGTGAATTGACTTTTTCAAAAATTAACAAATTGAATTTATGATAAATGCTTAAATTAAAATCGTGATGTATAGTATGAAAAATTCTTGGTATTTTGATAAATATGTAATTTCAAAAATATGAAATATCTTAATAATGATTAAAAGTATTTTAATTAAAATTTTCAAAAAGATTTTATTCGATCAAAATGATGAAAATTTGTGATTCTTCTCTTCTTAATGAAATGATATTTTTGAAACAAAAATATAAGTAAAAGAGTAAAGAAAGAACATCAAGAATTTTTATAAAGATTCAATTGTCCAAAAGGAATGCCTTTTAGATCTATTGTTTTCTTCTCAATCTATCAAGTATCATTTAAGATATCTACTAACTTTTCATTAAGCTACAACACCTAGCTTCACAATGTCTTTCTAATCTCTACCAGGATTTCCATAACCACCTAGCTTTACAAGATCTTTTCAATCTCTACTAGGATTTCACAGCCACCTAACTTTGCAAGATTCACAAATCTTTACTAGAATTTCGAAAAGATATAAGAAATTTTTCTCATAATCTCTTTAAAGAGAATTTACGAGCTTTCACTTAATCACGCTTTTAAAGTGAATGTGTAAGCTTTAGTTTTAGAGCAAAAGAGATAGGATAGCTTTGGTTTTATCTAAAAGAAAGGTAGAGGAAATTTGCAATTTGTAGGGCAATTCTTGTTCTTTTCTTCTACAAAGGCATGTAGACAATGAAGGAAACTTTAACTTCAAGTCATCTTTTCTTTAACTCCAAGTTATCTTTAGCCTTAAGTCAATTTTAGGCTCTAATTTTGAATTTTGAACTTTTAGCTCTAGAGCACTTTTAAATTCTAAGATTTGAATTTTAAACTTTTGACTTTAAGGCACTTTTAGGCTTTAAGATTTGAAAATTGAGAAAAATGACTCCATAAAAGGTTGGGCCTTCCAAAAAGTTTCTTAAAATATCACATGAGTTAAATATATCATGTGTGCATTGTAGAGGTTAGAGTTCAACCACTTTTTCATTTTTTCCTAATTTTCTCTTGAGATAGTAATCAGGTTATTATTTTATTAAAAGTGGATTTTTTTTTTAGAATTTCAATCTTACTAGCTTGTACTATGTAAATATTGTTTGGAATTATTCTTGCAGCTATTAAAAAGTGTTATAATATTATGTATTATTTTTTTTATTAATTTTAGTACATGTTGGACAATTTAAAATTTCCTCTCATTTTAAATTTTCCTCCTTTTATCAATCAAATGCTCATAATGACTACTAAATATTGATCATTAGCTTGAGTTATCTTTTCTTTGAAAAAATATTATATTATAGCTAATAAGATAACTACTTGGGAAGCAAGTATGAAAATTTCAAATAAAAATAAATAAATGAGAAATTCTAAAGTACTTTTATCATATGGAAAAAATATGCTTTTATAAATCAAATTGGGCTTTGAAAATATAGAAGTATAATGGCCTAAAAGTTGATGGGTTTTAAAATCATAATCCATTAATTTTATGCCCAGATAAGTTAGACAAATAATAAATTTAATAAGCTCAAATTTTAATTTATATTTTATAAGTAGAATATTTCATAACTAAATAAATCTAATTTATTCCCATTTAATTCCTTAACCTACTCTAAAACCCAACTTTTGTTTCATCATGAAGGTAAGATGATATAGTTACATGAAAATTTACCTTGGTTACCATGTGTGTAAAATTTTCAACCAACTACTTTATTACACATGGTTATCCCTATAAATATGAGAATTTACAATTTATGGATATCAAGTACCACAAATTAGAAAAAGTGATGTTGTGAGATCTTTTTATTGAAAAAGATGCAAGCCAAATAATCCATCTAAGAGTCTAAAAATACGGCGTTGATAAATTAAAATGGGTATTGGATAACTTTAGAAATTTTTGTGTTTTATTTACTTATCATGCATAACCCATAATTGATGCAATGAACATGAAACTAATATATGGCAAATGCTATGGAGGTTTATTATTCAGTATCGACTAAAAGTAATGATGTGGTGTTTTGTGTGAAGTGTGGTTTTGAGTAAAGTAAGACTCTAAATTTTTGCATATCTTGCTGATATACAGTGCCCTTTGTGCAAGCAAAAGGATGAAAATGATTTACACTTACTAGCACTACATAATAACTGATTAGCGTCGAATGTTTAAGATATTATAAATTAAAAATTAACTGACATTTAATCAAGCATTATAATATATGCAATTTTAACGTTGCTTTCAAAACTGTTATAAAATATAACAATTACTTTTGTTTTTATTTGAAAACAACCAATATTATTTATTTTCCTCTTATTGTAAGAAATAACATTAAACATCATTTATTTTTAAACAACCAATGTTTAATTTCAATAATAAGACGTTAGTATTTTAAATTAGCCAATGTGGTATGTTTTTGCCCTAACCCTTAATGCTTATCTCCCTTTTCCTCACTCTTTTATCCTAAACTCTAACTTTTTAGCTCTCTTATTATCCCTATTTCCTTTTATATTCTTAATCAAAAATAAAAATTAATATCTTCTATAACTCTGTAGAATTTGAATTTCAATAATTTTAAAGAATAAATTAAAAAATTAAAAATGATGAAAGGTCATATACAATACCCCAATTAGAGGTAGATGCTTAGCTAAATATGTCTTGATACTTGTTACTTAATATGTGAGGTCTGCACTCTTCTTGAATACATTACCTACAAAAATAATGGGCATTCATGAAAAATTAGTATATGATATTACACATGCTTATATAAATAAATTATAAATAATATGATAGAATGTCAAAGAAAATTAATGAGATTAAATTTCTTATCTATACAAACCTATAAAAGTTGTATTAAAATAATAGTTATGCAACAAAATATAGTTGATTATGAAAAAAGAAACTAAATTATAAGAATAAATGCAAAAACTTAACAAATTCTTACTTTTGTGTTTTACACTTTTCTAAGAGTGCATAATAATACATATTTAACAATGAGTTAATAGAGCTTTAATTTTCTTTTAAATAATTAGTGAATAAAAATATAAAAATGAAAAGAAAATTTTTTAAAGTTGGAAAGAGAACATATCTTGTTAGATAAACAATTTTAGGATTAAAAAAATTTTGGTATAAAATTTACAAATGTTGCTTTACTTTAACCTTTTTATTTTTAATTCATGCTCAGAGTATAAGTTTCCATGTCGATTAGTATCAAAAACCAATGTCAAAGTTTATATTAAATGTTAATTAAGTAAATAATATCATTATTTTAATACAACAATGTCAATGTAATGTCTAATGTCAATTACCTAATAAGAATTAACATCATAATATTAAAAAATAGATTTCATTTTCCTTTTCTTAATTTTTTATAACCATTCTACAACAATCTCATAACTTTTTCAAAACGGCTAGATACACATCATATACGTTAGACTAGAAGTTGATAATAATTTATATATATATATATATATATATATATATATATATATATATATATATATATATATATCAAACTAAGATTCAAAACACAATTTATTTATATCACACATATATATACATGCAACAATTCTATAAATTAAGTTTAAATCTTTTAAGAACACAAATATTATTTTATGAATTAACTTATTTTATTTTTAATTGAACAATTGAAATTGGTAACATTAAAATTCTTTTTTGTATTATGATATTTTTCTTATATAATTGAATAAACTACAAATAACAACATATTGAATTTATATGAAACATATGAGAAAAGAGATAATGTATTATGAAAATTAATTTTGCCATTTTATTTATTTCCATATTAGTATGTGAACATATATAATGAAAAAAACTATTATTTTAACAAATAATAGACTTTTCATTTACAATAAACATATATAATATCCTTATAAAAATTAAAAGAAAAAATAATTATTCTTTGCTCATAATTTCTTCATATTGCTTGATAGCTTATTATTTAGATGGTATAGATGGTCGTAAAATAGTGATAAATTATACTAAGAAGAAAATCTGCTTAACTATTTTTGCATTTGTTAATACAAAATGGACATGCAACTTCCTTTCATTGTAATTTATCATTAGTTTTGCAACTTATTTATTTTCTTTATATATTTAAATATGTTTTTTGAGATACAACATAAGTTATTTACACATCAAACTTAACAAAGATGGCTTTTAAAATTGAAATAAAAGATTTAGATTGATAGCTTTTAGAATCTATCAACATAAAAGGCTTTTAAGATGAAAGGTAGAAATAGTAACATTCAATATTGGAAAGGTATTAGAATCTCTCAAAGTTCCTTCAAATTACTTTTACCTTTACTTTTGTGATGAGCACAAAGATTCTATAAAGAACTTAGAAAGACTTTTATCCAAAGTCTTTCCAAATACTTTGTAAAATTCTTGTATTTATGGTCGAAATGTTGGTATAAGTTCCTAGAGGTAATTTTGATTAATCCTATAACCTTTTAATAGCACTAATAATATTGATCAAATGAAGGTTAAGGCATCACCTAAATGTTTCAAAAGGTAAGTTAGAGTGAAATTTATAGATGGAAGGCACTAGTTAATAGGTGATTATTGATACAACTATAGATGTAAGTTTTGGCAATTTCATGATACCTTATAACTTTTGATTGTTAATGTAGAATATTAAACATCGATCATTAATAAAAAAAATTGACATTGATAAATGTTTCTTTCCATCATTGCTAAATGCATATCATTTCTTATAAGTTAGGTGGTCGATGGTACACCTTTGGATGTAAGTTATGTAAAAAAATTGATGTTGTTTTCTTTTTTTTTTAAAAAAATACAACTTCTGCTTCCTAATATGTTTCTAATAAGGGGTACTATTTTCTTAAACAACATTATTAAGTTTTTACATTCTAACATTTTTCTAATAATAGGTTATATTTTCTTAAACATTATTAAAATTAAAGTATAATAAATTCTTGTGTGTTGAAGAGATTTGCATTATTTTCCTTATGTTGAAATGCTCCATAAGATTCTATAGACATTAGCTATCTATTTCTTGCAGTTATAAGTAGAGTATGAGGATAATACACAAATTAATCTTGCATACTTAAAAATTATACGAATCTTATAATCATGGTAATCGCATCAGATTGTTGATATCTTCTACTCATGACCATTTATTTGAAAGCAAAAGATAATTATAATTTAATAGGAAACACATAATCATAAATTTCTAACATTTTTAATTGTGTAACATCAATGGTATGTTATCTTTTTATGCTATCTAAATAAAAAATAAAGTGAAATTTAAATTTATTGAAAACTATAAACATCCATTATTAAATTAAACCCAACATATAAACATTTTATATATGCAATGAGATGATTTGTTGACGATAGTTATTAAATATAGCTAATCTTTTATGTTTCATCCTAGGTTAAGTAAATACTTTTCAACATAGGTTAAATATGAAACCAACGTGTCAACTTGTCACTCTTCATAGTGGCATGTATCAAATACCTTTTTGGATGACAATTGAGATTTGATGTCTTATATTATAGCACTAAACATTAGATGTTAGTTATAGTTAAAACCGACACAATAAGTTTTATGTTAATTTCAAAAATACTATTATATCAACATGGATGTGAGTTATAATTTATGTCTGTTATATTAAAGTTTCATATAATTTCATAAATGTCATTATGTCAAAACAGATATCAATGATAGCAGTAGCTAACATCTATGCACCAATATTAATTAATAACTCTATAATAGTGTAGCTTGTTGTGAAATTATTAGGCTCTTAAGGTTAAAGTTTTGAGTTTATGTGAGCATATGTTTTAAACAAAAGTAAAAGGATGCAAGTATATATGAAAAAGGATATTAGTATATATTTGTAAAAATAAAATGAATGTGAGTGTAATTTATCTTTTCCATTATTCTTTTTATCGATAATAAACATGACAAGTTAGTTAACATGCAAGTAATATTTTGAGTTTGAATTTATAATTTTCTATAGAAAAGAATTTCAAAAACAAAGTCAAATGAAGTGTTTGGAATGAGGATACATTAGTGTTGTGGAAAAAAGGAGAATATTGGGTCATTATTAAACATTATCAAGTTTAATGATTAAAAAATGATTACAATAATCAAATTTTAACTTAAAGCATATATCTTAGCATACTTGGTATAATAGAATGGAAAAGAAAGGAAAAAATTTGTTTAGTAGGAACTATAATATAAGAATACTTATTTCTTAAAGAATAGTCATTTCATCATATAATGAAAATTTCATTCTATAGCAAATGTGATATAATGAATTCCATCATTTTGGGATGGATTTTTTATACATTCATTCCTTACATCTTTCATACATAAAAACATTAGTCTTTATTAAAATAACATTTATTTTTCAATATTACATTATTAAAATATTTTAATAAATATATTTTTAGTAATAAAATTAAAATAAAATATTTTTATATTCTTTATAAAGATTATTTAATATAAAAATTTTGATAAATTAAATTTTTTTACAATGTAAAAATTTATATTAATTATAATTTTGATAACTAAATTTAAAATAATATTTTTTAATTATTGATCATATAATATATTTTTTATTTAATATATATTATTATTTTACTATTTAATATACATATTTGACTGCATATTATACATATGTTCAATTATAAATAAATAAATAATAATAATGTGATCAATTATATATATTTTTTCAATTTTACATTTCCTTTTTATTTTTAAATTTATTATTATCATTAACCCATTTTTTTAATTCTATTCTTACAATATTTATTGTGACAAACATCATTATAGAATAGAATGTTTATTCCATTTCTAACTATACTAAATATAATTATGAAATGATCATTTCATTTTATTATACTAAACACAACATCAAATTATTAAGTATATAACATGTATTACATGATGCCATTTAAAATAATTTTTAAATATTAAATTACTTATAGGTTTTGATCTAGTGAAATAATTACAATGATAATTGATTATAATTTGAACTTAGGTAAATCTTGATTACAATCACTAATAGATAAGTTAGAGATTTTTTGGACATCCACATAAATAAATATTTATAACACTCTCTTTTACATGTTCATTTTGTAAAAATTATGACTTGTTAAAATCTCCACTCAGTGTTTTAAGACTTAGTCTAACTCTTGATTTAGCAAGATGATTGGGTCAAGTTTGAACTGGTTCAACTAGTTAAATCAAGTGGCTAAATTAGGTTTAATCAATCAATACATTTTTTATATATTTAAAATTAGAAGGTTTCTACTATACTCAATGCTTGTGGTACACTTAGGTACTTATAGCAAGTGCCCAATTATAGTTTAGCACATGGAATAGAAATTGCCTATTATTGGTTTCAATTTTTATGTGAACTTGGTAATAAACCTTTAAATGATGATAATGTCCTTTACTTATAAACAAAGGAGAAGAAAATAGATTCATAAGAAAACATTAAGATTGAAATGGTTGATAAGCATGCAACTAAGAAGATTGTGATTAATGATTGAAATGGATGACAAGCTATAAGAGAAGAAAGTGGGGAAACTACAAATTTGGTTTTGATTGGTGAAAATACTTTGTAGTAAAAATTAGAAAAGCTAACAATCTATTATCTAATGTATGAAATTTTTCTTTAGTTTGGTTTATCATAGAATGCCATTTTCCAACTTGTCATTTAAATTAGCTTTTGTATGTTATATCTGAATTTTATGATTTGCCTTGAAATTGATGAAAATAATGATGGGGATGAAAATGGATTTGTAACAAACTACTGTGAGTTTTAAAGCTAGAAATTAACCTTGTTTGCGACTTGCTCTTCCTTTAGTTATTTGATTTGGAAATAGATGTGTAGCTTTTCATTATTCATCTCGATCTATTTTTTCACTATTCATCTTAGTCTATTTAGGTAAATAAAGTACAAAATAAGAGAACGTGGGAGTTAGAAGGTGGAAAGAATAGGTACAAAAACATTGACAATCATTCCACTAGGGGTAAAGATATTATCATATTTAACTCACACCACACTTCATATGGGTTACCAAATTTTGTATTATCTAGTAGTAATTTGCTTGATATACAATAGTAATTTACTTGACATCTGATAAAGTAACCATAAGTAATTTTTCTAAGAAATTGGATGTCTAGTATTGTCTAATTCATATTTGATGGTAATGTTACTTAACTTTGTTAAGAGATTTAATTGATGTCTAATAGTAGTTACACATAATTTTTTTAAAAACTTGGATATCTAGTTGTACTTCATGTCCAACAGTAGAGTTACTTAACTTTACAAAGAGATTTACTATATGTTTAATATAATTGTACTTAATTTATTTAATAAATTGGATTTATGGTAATAATTCACTTGATATTTGATAATAATGTTACTTAACTTTGTTAAGAGATTCATTTTATATTTACTAGTAATGATAAGTGCAATTGAATGTCTAGTAATAATTCACTTGGCATTTGATGGTAACATTACTTAACTTTGTTAAGAGATTTACTTGATGTATACATGATTTTTCTAAAAAATTGGATGCCTATTAGTAATTCACTTTATATCCAATGGTAATGTTACTTAACACTATTAAGAATTTACTAACTATATGTAATATTTTAAAGAAATTAGATATTGGGGAATGAATAAAACTCTAGTTTTGAATTGTAATTTTCTCAAGGCTTAGTGGTAAATTTCTTAAAGGCAAGTGTCAACTTTTCAAAACTATAGAAGTTATAGCTCTAAACTATCTTAATAAACAATTTGTCATATATTTCCTTTAATGAGTGAAGAACTTGTTAGTAAAATGTTGTAATTTCTCTAAAGTTAGGTTATAACATCTATAAACTAAGAAAACAACTTTTTTAAACTCCAATAATGACTCACTTTCACTCAAATAAATAGTGATAGTTATGAAGAACTATTAAAATCATATACAAAGCAAATGGTAGTAGCCAAAAATTGCCATTTTTTATTTTTTAAAACCATAAATATTTCACCAGCAATAGAACCAGAACACCTTCCTTAATTACCATCCAATATGGAAAGAATTTAGCAATTTCTTACAATTTTTCTAACATTAAAAAAATTGATTCAATCATCTTTA
The DNA here is from genome assembly GCA_020226215.1 of Sindora glabra. Taxonomy (NCBI): domain Eukaryota; kingdom Viridiplantae; phylum Streptophyta; class Magnoliopsida; order Fabales; family Fabaceae; genus Sindora; species Sindora glabra. Next base: position 32,312,526 of record CM035228.1, on the reverse strand, counting down.
TTAAATAACTTCCAAGTTCCATCTAATTTTTCTATTTTCATTTAATTCAATCATCATATTCTTCTCTTTGATCAATACTCCTTGTTTATATATCATATCATCATTATATTTTTCCAATGGCAAAAAAAAATATCATGCAATAGGTACTAGATTAAAGATCTAAATTTTCTTTCAATCCAACAGATACAAACCCCACAGTAGTAACCTAAAATAGACTAAGGTTTAATAACAGTAATGGCCTTGGGAACTAAGCAATGTGCATCATTGTTAGAAAAAAATGGCTTTGGAAACAAGGGAGCTTTAAGGTAAGACTTTGTCAATGAGAGGTGGTGGTTTCGACTTTGTAATGGCATGACAACAACATTGATAATAGATAGGAATGGAGATTGGCATTATTGGTGATGGAAGAGAATGAGAGAAAGATCAAAGAAAATGGAAAAGAAGAATGATGAAGAAGAAAAGGATGAAGCTAGAGATGACGATGAAAAAAGATTGAAAAGAAAAGGTTTCAAGGGTCTTCAACAAGAGCAGTGTTGGTTTCTTAATGTTTCACTTTCATTGTTTCACCAAGTCTTTAATTAACTGGCATCAACAATCCAAATTATATCTTTCACATATAGACGATTGTTATTAGCCCTTTTACCATACTAATTAGGTGCTTATGATTTTAGGATGAATACTATTGACTATGATAAAATTATATATATCATATATTTGCATATAAAATATAAAAAATTATCATTTTAAAGATTTTTTTCATTTTGTTCATATACTATTTTAGAAAATTAAAAACCATTTAGCATTTTATTTTCAAATATTGCCTCTATTTTCTTAATAAATGCTTAATAGTTTATCTATCAACTAATTTTTAATAAAATATAAATTAATAAATTACAACTTTTTTCTTCTAAAATTAATTTTATTTATTTCTCTCTTTAATCTTTATTTACCTTAACAATAAATAAAAAGAAATGATATGTAAATGTGCAACAAATAAATATTAAATTTATGTTTATAAAATATATATGTAGTATGGACAAATAATAATAAATAATGTAATATTTAAAAATAATTAATATGTAAATATGTAATATAAGCATGATATAATCCTGTGATATTTTAAAATATAAGAAATCTTTTTTAATTTTATATAAATATATATTACGTATAAGAAATCAAGTAGAAAAGTTAGTACAATAGTTAAGATATTTAAACAAGCATGTTAAAGCTAAGATTCAACTCCAGTTCATTGTGGATTTTTAAGTTTATTCTTGTTCGTATCAAGTAAACACTTAATGTAGGCTAAAACATTAATTTGAATCATTTTTTGTCTTCGGCCCTATTAAATCGATTGGATTAAGTTAGGTTTCAAAACATAACCTCTACTAGGAAAAACCTAATTAGAAAAAAAAATTCTCAATGAGAAAAAGGAGTACATTATTATTTTAGCAAATAATTTGCCTCATTATAAACCTTATTAAGAAAATTAAATGAGAAAAATCATAGTAAAAAAAAGAATGTAGAACAAGCTTAAAATTTTTTATTGAAAATATTATTAAAGACTTTTAAACCAATACCTCTACTAGCAATTTAATCAAGGACCACTTGAATAAACATATTATCATGATCAATTATTATAATCCTTTTGTAAGCATAAGAAAGAGCTATTTCCATTAACACATTATCTTTCCAATTGAACTTTTGCATATAACATTATCTTTATATGGATCTGTTGAAATTTCTTGAAATTCATAACAAATGTAAAAAAACATGACATGGATGTACCATCATATGGTAATAATATAAAATTAAACTTTATGTATATTAAACATCCTATATTTACATAACTAAATAGTTACAACTTGATAGAAAAAATTAATATCAATTGCTCTACAAAGATATTACTAACATATGTTTAGTCTTATTTCAATATCTTTTTGTTGAAAAAAAATTGTATTTTACTAATAGACTTACCAAAAAGACTAAGAAATTTTTTTTATTAATCTTTAGAGTTCAAAGTGGGTCATTATTTGTACCAAATAATTAAATAATCATTAGAATATTCATTGGATGTAATTCACCCATATAGAATATTTTAGAATATTTTCATTTTGATTAATAAGTAAATATTTTATTATTTAAATGCTTGATGTATAAGCCAAAGCAAAACTTTATTTTTTAAGATCTTTTATTTCAAACCCCATTTTTTTTAAATACTCTATTGCATTTGGAAGTTATACATGAGTTCCAATAATATTGAAATTATCAATATATGTAGCAATTATAGTGAAATCACATTTAAACTTCTTGATAAAAATACAAGGGATTTTTATATATTTTCAATAAATATTTACTAAGATAATTATACCATATTATCTCTTATTGTTTTAGCCCATAAAAAAATCCTTATAATCAAATCAAATATATTTCTCAAGAATTCAAATTGCATGGTTCAAGTATCTGAAATCCTTCAGGAATTTTCATATAACATCATTGTTAATTATCATATGTAAAATAAGATATATTAAGTCCATCAAATACATATCGAATTTTAATATATTGTTAGAAATTTGTATCCACCACATGCATATAAATATTTCCTATAGCCAACAACTATTGTAAAAGCCTTTGTGTTACAAATTATATTTTCTTTTTTACTTCAATTTTCTTAGCACAATAATATATTTGTACTACCTCACACATTTGAGGTATTTTATTGTTTTAACACTTTATTGATGTTCTTTCACTTTACAAGTAAATTTAAAATTTACATTTTCTGTCTAAATTCTATAAATTCAAGACCATCACTAATAATTATTTTTCAAATTGTCATTAATCATTATTTTTCATAATTTTGAATGTTGCATTACATATAAAAGTAAAGATATTATCAACATCAATTTTCCTTTTTGGTTCCATCTCTATCATTGAAGATATAATTAATTAAGTTTTTTTATTTTCATAAATTTAAGGTATAATTAATCAGTTCCCTTAACCAAAGTATTAGGTTCAAGCTTTATGAATAGAGAAAATTATTACCAAAAAAGCTTGTTTCCATATTAGGTTCACTCAGCTCAAATTTGGATTAGTTAAAGGCCTAATGTAGCCTTCGAATATCAGATGGTTAATACTAAAAAATTAAATTTATATGTGTAGTATATCCAAAAGGAAAAACCAGTAACTTTTCCAATACATTTATTTTTACTTAAAACAACCATTGTATATGAAGATATTTAGTATTTTTTTTATTATCTCAATGTGGTGTCTATTCTACTATAAGCAGTATTTTAAAACTTGGCCTGATCATTAATCCAATAAGGTGAGTAGGTCAAAGTCGAACAATTCAACTAGCTAAATTACGTGATCAAATCGATTACTGTAGTTTTATATATAATAAATGATATATTACATATATGCATATAGTTTATTATTATATTTCTAAAATAATAAATAAATATTGATCTTACTACAATTACATTAATTGTCCAACACAATTTTAGTTCAAATAAAATGCAAATGATAAAAACATTAATTTGTAATAAAAACCATTCATCCCAATCCTTATAATTTATCAATAATTAAGAAAGATTTTTTCCTTTTAAAATTCTTGAATTTAAATTGAAGAATTTTTAAAATTTATTAATTTATTTTTATAAGAAAAATTTAACATTTTTCTATTTTTGAACGACTAAAAAGAAATTAAAATTTTTAAAAAAGAAAACTATGATTACTGACCTTGTTAATTTAATATATTAAAGTATGTGTTTTATTTATCTTACAACACATATAGAATAAAGTAGTTTTTAATAGTTTTTTCTTTTTATATTATACTTTCTTACTTAAGGCCTCCTTAAATTTTTTTCTTTTTTATATTAGACTTTTAAGTTAGATTAGAGTTAAATTCTATCAATTTGTAAAAAAAAAAAAAATGAACTAAGTGGACAGGTTGATTGGGGTACTGATTCAACTAGGGGTTTTACTAGATTAGATTAGGCTAACCCATGTTTTTGGCAAATTCAAGTTTTAGGGTTAAATTGACCCATTTTTAAGTCTGGATACCAATCTAGCCAAACTGGTTCGAGATTCAAAACAATGATTATATGTCTCTAAAACTTAATAAATTTTTTCAAAACTTAGTTGACAATAATGTATCATAAGTATCTATCTTTCCCCTGATAAACATATTAGCCCTTCTAGAACCTTCAATTAATTTTGTATTACTAGATATTATATTAACAAAATTTTCACTAATCATAAATTGTAGAAAATATTCTTTATTCTTAAGAATAGTATGCATTGCTATGTTATCCATAAGACATAATTTGTCATCATTAATTTAATATTAAACAAAGCTAGCCATTGTTATTACTAATCAAATAATTAAGTTTTCTTTTTTAGAATGTTCAATGAAATCTACCACATTTATATGTATCATATGATAAAAACAATAATTAAAGGAAAATTTGTGCTTAAAATTTTCTCTCTATCTCTTTCTTTGGGGTTTGATAAAATTTCATTAGATATATGATAGCTATGTAACCAATGGCCTTGCATACTATATTAATAGGATATATTTAAACTTCCAATGGCTTTTCATATCATATTAATAACACATACTTTCAAAACCTTTTTAAGTTCTTATTATTTAAGCCTATATCATTATATTTTCTAACTTTTAATGATAAAAACTAATCTTATGATTATTTGTACTATTTTCATAACCATCAGCATTGCATAAATTAATTTAGCCTTTTTCACATACACATTTATGATCACGACCTCATCAATATTTAAAATTTTTTATTATTAATGCATTCACTTTAAAGAATGCAATAGAACTTAAAGTGTAAGTTTCATTATTTTTCATAAAAAATCTCATATTTTATTCTGCCATAAGAAAGCATAAAGAAGCATTTATATAATGATAAAAGAAAGATAAAAAATAGATCATGCAATTGATAAAAAAGAAAAATAATACTAGATGAAGTTTGCTTTATATACTTGCTTCATTATTCTTACCATCAATTTTACTTATTATTAAGATAGTGGTGAAAAAAATAATTACCATTATAAAGCTTCACATTGGTATTGTATTCCTTTATTTAATTATACCTCTAAGATCCATTGAATTTCAGCCTCTAATATTTATGATAGATAATTATTGGTAATATATAGTATCTCTACTTTATAACTATTCAATAATTAAATGTAAGGATGCTTAACGGGCTAGCCTCCATGACTTCTAGGCCAGCCTACGTGGGTTGGGCCCGTTTAGGCCTGATCCACTAAGGCTTATATAATCAGTTCGATCCACATAAAAGTATGTGAAACTTACAAATTTTACCTTGTAAATGGGCTTGGCCCATGGCCCACACAAGCTTAGTTTGCATGGGCTAAGCTTATTTAGGCTTACATTTTTATTGGCCAAAATTTGGCAAGCCCAATATGCAAAAAGCTCATGGGCCAAAGGCCCTTTAAGCACCTTGAATCAAGTGGAGCACATGACCAATTATTCATCATCTCAACCTATATAAGCCACCATATAATCCTTTCAATAAAGTAATGATCTATTGATGATTAACCTTAAATAGACAAACAATTTAACACATAATTCTTAGAGCACAAAGAAATAAGAATGAGATAACATTCAAGAATCCAATTAATTTATATATGTAACCTTATTGCACTATAAAGTACATAAAAATAAAGGATTAGTTTTAGCTTTCTATTTGAAAGTATGATATCAAGAATTTTTTTGAAACATATTTTAAATAAGATTTATTTATAAATGTTCAAAATATTCATGATAAATTAAGAAGACTTATTCAATTCTTAAATCATATAAGAATATTCAAACAAATAAAGCATTTTGCATTTTTACTTAAACGCCTGCTAGTTCAATCTAACATTATAACAAGAAAATTTAGAATTTGTTATTGTTTAAATCCTATACTAACCTCCAAACATAAAAACAATATCATTTAACTTTTACTTTACTATAATCATACTTTAATGGAAAACAAACTTAAAAAACTTATTAAACCTTAAACTATTGACCATAAATAACATTGCATATAAATTTAACGATATCTATTTGAATTATATACTAAGGTTGAGTGTAGTAAAAACATAACAATTAAATAAGTAAATCATGAATATAAAGGATTGAGAAAGGCAACCAAACATGGAACATAATCACATAAAGTATAACACTTCAAGTTAACCTAAAAAAAAGAACAAATTTTCAATTTTAAAGTTGAGAAAATTAAAAAGAAAAAGAAATCACTCATCTATCTTTCATGATTCTGAAATTCATAAATAAATTTTAAGTATGGATTGAAAGTAAGAGATAAAAAATAAAAGAAGAATCCTTTTCCTTTAAATTGAAAATTTCAAACCAAAAAAGTTTTGAAAATAAAAGAAAAATCCTTTGTTTTCAAATTCAAAAACTTAGACTATAAGAATTTTATGTTGATAACGTATTATAAAAATAGAATAAAAAATATAAAGAAATAAAAGAAAAGGATTTTCTCTTATTTTTTAATGTTTACAATCCTTTAGAAAACATTTGTATATATAGGGTAAGGCACCAATTGATAAGTATCACTAATTAATACACGATACATATTACTAATTGATGCTTATCATAAATTAATTACAACTAGAAATTGGGTAAACTTAATTATAATAACTAATGAATAAATTAGAGATATTTTATGAACATCCATATAAATAAATATTTATGACACATTCTTTTCATTCTCTTGCATATTTTCTTCTTATCTACACAATTTATGCATTAAGAATGTTTAGAGAGAGGCATGTTTTGGTTAGCATATAATTGCCCAAATGAAGAAACTTTAATAATTGGAATACCAATCTTGTGACCAAATTAGAACAGTTTTGATTATTAAGTATAATTATTTTTTATTTATTTCAAATTTTCTTTTCTTTTAAAGACAAATGGTGAAAATTGAATAAATTATTTAAAATTAAATTGGAACAATTGATAAAATTAATAAATTAAAAATAATTTAACTAATTTTTAATGTTGATTACATCTTTTATTTTATAAAATTTGAAGTATATAATAGTAGTGGGCATGATTCAATAAGAAATAATTTATATAAATATTCTTAACTAAATTATTTTTTCAATTTACAATTTAAAAGTCCTTAATATTGATATTGAAGTGAATTTATTTTGCACATTCATTACTCATTATTAGCATTATTTAATGAGTATTATCTTAAACATTATTACATATTATTAGTATATAATAGATGTTTATTCTAGACCTCTATTGCCTCTTATTGATATTTATTTCAAATTTTATTATTCATGACTCTGGTATTGAATAAGCATACAATAGAAATTCAATACTCATAATTGGTTTGTATATTATACATGAATCCGTTCATATTCATGTAATGATTCTCCAGCTATGTATTTGATGGAAAGACAAACCTAATATATGTGTGTGTGTGTGTGTGTAGAAAAACCAAGCATAAAGGTTCCGAAGTTTAGCATTCTATAAAATAGATTATCAAAGAAAGTTTATTAGAACTTAGAAGTGCCTATACACACGTTATGTGTATTACATATCAATGGCTGGAGTTTGTTTATCCATCTCTACACTTTCATTTTATTCACTATTTTTCTTTATAAAATGTATTTAGTTATTCACATTTTTTAGTAGTACAATCAAAATTTTAAATTGATTTTAATTGTTCAAACTAGCTTAAAATGTTTTCTAGTGGTTAATATTAGTTTAAACGTGTTGAAAACCCATTTTTTAAAGAAATTTAAAATTGTTAAAGTTCATTCAACAAATTTATATTTATTCTTTGTATCTTTTTGTAATATAATAATCTAGTTATCTTATATTTTAGGCTGAATTTTGCTTTTAGTCCCTATAATATACACTTTGATTGCATTTGGTCCTTTCAAAATGTGAAATTTAATTTTGGTCCCTTAATTATCCAAATCAAACTAATTTTGGTCTTGATCACTTGTTACATTTTAATAAAAGAAGCTAGGTTGGCAATATGTTCCCTATGTGACGTTAACATTATTGAATCAACCATTTATGTAATGGCCCTGCCATTCATAGGTAACGTAGAATCGTTATAATGTAAAATACGATTAAATAGTTTTAATATGAACTTAGGATGACCTTAAATGACCTTAAACTATTTCTTTTTTTCAACTTGTTGAAATGATTTAATTTGATATATGCTCTTGTTTAACTTAATTTCACAAATAAAACTGAGTCTGTTAGAATTCCAAAATTTTTTCTAAGTCTGAATGCCTTCCTTCGAGGGCTATATAAAAAATATGCATTATTTGAGAATAAACAATCCCGGTAATTGTTCCTCTTGTATTTTTGCATCAAAGAGTGATTTTTAATAAATTTTTAAAGACTTAAAAGGACCATTTTGAGAAGATGATATTTTTAAATTTTTTCAAAATTTGGCATTTTAAACTAAAACTCAAAATCTAAATTTTTATTCTTTGGAGTTTTGATTTTTTTGAATTTTTTTAATTTAAATGGGGGGTATTTCCTTATTTACATTTATGTCTTAAGTGACATTTACTTAAACGGTAGAAATGTAAATAAGTTACTGAAATCGTGATCCTGTATTATGAAACCCCCAACCCGTGCCCAGCAGACCCAGACCGCCCAACCCGTGCCTAGCAGACCCAGAATCTGACTCGAACAGAAACCCTAAAATAGATAGAACTGAAACAGAATGAACGCAGTAGCAAATAGGACAGACGTAGCAACACCTCTCTTCAACTCCTTTCTTCTTCTTCTTCCTCTTACACTTCCAAATACACGAGATAGCTCCCATTTCTTCACATTTTTACAAGTTTTCTTCCATTTTCTCTCTATTTCTTGCTGCTGCATCTCCTAATCCATGATTTCCCTTGTTGATTTTGAAATTTGGGGGTTTTGGACAAAAGCTTCAAAATTCCTTTTCATTTGCTTAATAAGGTAATTCTCAAGCTTCATTCTCTTAATTAAGAGTTAGATTAGCTTAAATTAGTTAGTAAATAGTAAAGATTAGTTTATAATGAAATTGAGTGTTGATTTGTTGTTTGATTGCTTGCATAAGGTCAATAAACACTTCCTAATGGCTTGGTGGTTCAAGAAGTAGGAAGAAATTAACTTGAGCATTTTGACCATTTTGTGAGTAGATAATGTGTATTTTTACATTTTTATATAATTTTCAAATTTCTTTATACTTTGAAATATTAATTTGAATTAATTTGTTAATTGCCATTACTTTTTATACATTTTAATTCCATATATGTTTAGAGCTCTAGGTACTCTTGGGACAAGCACCTTAAAAATTTTCTTGAGTTATAGTAAATAAGAATGATGCTAAAATGACTTTATGATGAGAAAATTGATTTATGTGACTTATTTGAAATGGTATACTATTGGAATCTTATTATATGATGTTCTTTGAAAGATTATTGTGGATAAGGTGACAATATGTTAAAGTTTCACATATACTTGTAAAATTTAATTTTTGATGAGCTTAGAATGATTTGATATTTAAGATGTTGATTACTATGGTTGAAAGCTTTGATGAGTTACTTATAGTTGAAAGAGATATGGATTAAGATTGTTTTAAAATTATTGATGTATGAAACTATTTATTTTCAATAATTTTCTCATATAACTGTCGTTTATATATATATGGTGTTTTCTTATTTTTATAAACTTATTTTGGGAGAAGACTAGTTGAAAACTGTAACTAACGGTAGTAATGACATTAGTTTTGGTGCACCTTGGTTCGAACCCCAGTTAGCAGGAGAGTTGCTAACCTCGTGTGTCGGTTAACACATATAGATTGGTTTATGGTAGCCTAATAGGTTGCCTTAGAGTTGAGAGCTCTTTGAAATTGTTAATTCATGAGTGGAATGCTTATGTTAATCATAACTAGAAATCTCTCACCTTAAAATGTAATTAGATGGTTTATGTATTTTAAAACTTATTAACTTTGATTGTGTTTATTTATTCATCGTGATTATATTATATTGAAATTTTTACCATGTAATGTTTATGATAATTTCATTTGATTAAAGAACTTACTACCTATTTCTTGACTTGAAACTTATGTTTTCATATTCTACTTTTAATAAACATTTCAAGTATTGTTTTAACAAATATGATTGCATAACTTTGGTTATATCTCTCAGTATTGAAAGGTTGTCTAACTATTTCTAGGGAAAAACTCGTGTCATGGCTTGTCCTATTTCTGTTGGAATTTTACATTATCTATTTACTGAGTTAACGACTCATTCTTTTTGTTGTAATATTTTTCAGATAGAGATTTGGCTCCAGGTCCGTCGTCTGCTACTCCTTAGAGAGAGAGGAGCATTCTCTTGTGATGAGCCACACTTTGTTCATGTGAGCTTGATATAGAACTTTTGTGTATTTTTGAAAGTTGTAAATTTTGAATACTCTTAGATGTGCTCCATTAAACCTATAAGGAAGGCATGCTTCTATAGACTTACATGTATGCATTTTGTTATTATTGAGGAAAGGATTGTTTGGTTACTAAATGACATCAATTATATGTTAATATATATGATTTAATAGGTGGATGTTGAAAAAAAAAAGGAAAGTCCATGTGGGACTATGTGTATGTGAAAAGTTATTATTTGTGTGTTGGGCATGTAACCACTTAAGTTTGAAATAGGTTACAGATTGTTTTCTTATGTTTTAGGCTAGCATGGCCATAAGGTCATATTTTGCCTTAAGGTCATGTGCCGGTCATGACCCCTAGTTTTTAGTTGTGACAATTTAATTGCCATGTAAAATAAAAAATTTTAAATCAATTTAAACAATTTTAAATTATAAACTTAACCCTAAATGAATTTAAATAGATTTGTTTGTTTCTTCTCAATTTGTTTAGTCATTACTCAACATTTTTTACTAGTTTTTATTATAAGAAACTCAATCTTCAAATACCATAAAGTCATTCCTTTTTCCTAAAAAGATATATGGATTTACTTTATTTGATCTTAAAATACTATTGAGACTTGCCATTGAACAGTAAAATGCTAATTATTTTATTACTCTGATTGATACCAATGCGAACATGAATTTTAAGGATTCAAATGAATAATCAATCTTGCCTTTGATAGTTCGTGGTAGGGGAGATTGATATTACAAAGCTTTTGATTAATTTTAATTGAAAAATTAATAGTTTAGTTGATTTGATTTTGCTTAAAGTTGCAAAAGTGAATTAGGTTGATTTAATGAAGATTTTATTTCAATTTTATGTGGATATAGATGTTAATTTGACTAATTTAAAGGGTAGGACTGCAATTCATGTGGTGGTGATTCACAAGTATGTAAAAGTCATTAACTTTTGCCTTTCATTTAAGGGAACCTAAATGTTATGGATTGCAAATGACAAACTCCATTTCATTGTGTTGCTTCAAAGCAAATGACAAACTCCATTTCATTGTGTTGCTTCAAAGCATAGTTTGAAGGCTATTAAGTGTTTGTTAAAATGTTCCAATGTAGAATATGTTGTAAATAAAGATAGAAAGATAACTTTTTTGCTTATAATGAAAAATGAGCACTTAAGATTGCCTAATCTGCTTCATTGGGATAAAATGTTAGTACCTTTAAATTAATTTATAGTCAAGTTTTTTCACTTGCAATAAAATAAAGATTTGTTTGATTTACTTCACTAGAACCCTTTAAATTGATTTAAAAATTTTCATTTGGCATGACAGCTAGTTGTCACATTCAATACTGCCACATGGGAAAGAGATTGCCAACATATCTTTATTAATTAAAAATGTAATGATTGTTAATGATTTGGATAAAAATTAATCTAATTCAGATAATTAAGAGATAAAAATTGAAATTAATCCTATATTTTAACATTAGGAACAATTATCCTATGTAACTATGACATTCATAATTTACATTAGTTTATAGTTTGAGTCTCACATGTATTGTAGTTATATGGAGTATTTAAATATTTACATACACATATAATATTTATTTCAAAATATCAACTTTGTAATACAATATAAAGATAAAATTAGTTTGTAATTATCATAAATTTACAAATATTATTAGGATTTATGATATATTATCATTGTAAATTATTTTTATAATATTACCTACCTATATTTTGTTATATCAATAAAAATTATTAAAATTGCTTTCTTGCTTTAAAATTTTTTAATTATTATTACTTATTAATAACATATCTTCTTATTTATTAATAGTATAAAATATTTTGTAATAAAATTGACTCAAATTTAAACTTTTAGCTATAAATCTATTTGTTTACTATTTTTTAAAATATTTTTTATTTTTAAAAACAAAAGTCCTTTTTTAATAAATTATTTCTAAAATCTATTTTTAAAAATTATAACTCCAAATATATAACTTAAAAATAGAAAAACAAAAATGAGTTTTTGATGTAATCTTAAGTTGTTCTTTAGTTTTAAATGCCAAATTTAAAATTAAATAAAATTATTTAATTTACTTATTGAATACCTTTTATTTTTTTCTTTTCTTTAAATTCAAAATTATATTTTAAAAATAAAAAATAATATATAAATAATGGATCAAATTTAAACTTATTATATATTATTAAATGATGTATGTCGAAGAAAAATAAAAAAAATAATTAAACTTTACCTTTTTCTAATCACAAGAGAAAAACATGGTTAGGACTTTTAGTAGTGGGTAGGAACCTTTTAAACTACTTCCAACCATAAATTAATTTTACAAAGCTTTTCATTGATAGCAAATATATTCTAAATTTTAATCGCTTTTAATTTTAGTTTAATTAAATTGAATTTTTTCAATTTGAATTTTTTATACCCCAATCCTAATCCTGATATCCTAATATATACATTATTTTTTACACTTCTAACACACATGTCAAATTAAATTAGACCAAATTATTTAATTGGTGATCAAGTTTTACTTATATTAATTTTATCCCATCTATTGCATAAGTTTAGAATTAAAATTTAAAATTAAAAAGTATAATTTATAATAAAATATATTTAAAAGAGTTTAATGTAAGTATCATCATATTACTTCATTATTCTAAAATGATGTTGTGAATTAGCATTTCAAATATTAAAAAAAGGTATAAAATCCTACATACACAAATATAAAAAGTTGCATATATTAATTAATCTCCATTTCAAGCAAAAATAAGGAAAAACTATAAAGAGAGAGTAAAAATTTATATCAACCTTAAAAAGAATGCTTATTTCCCAAATTAATAGATAAGTTCATAATAATTGTCAAAAATATTAAAATTATAAATTAAAAAACCACATGTACTACATTTGTGCTTCAACTCATCGCATAATTAATGCAGAATTAAATAAAAATAAAATAAATAAAAATTAAAAAAAAAATTAAAATTATAAAGTATAAACATATACTCATTTAAATTTTTGCACTTATATATATATATAGAGAGAGAGAAAGAATATGTAATAAAATGTAAAGAATATATATAATATAATATAATATGAACATAAATATAATATTGTAAATTATAATGTATTATTATTTATTTATTTATTTGTAAGAAAGAAGATAAAAAGATGGAAAAATAAATTAAAATATATAATTTATAATAAAATATAGCTAAAATAAGGGTAATGTGAGTATCAGGGTATAATATTATTACACTAAAATGTTGTTGCAAGTTGACACTATTAAAATAATAAATGCCTAAAAGCCTACATATATAAGGATAAATCACATATTATAAAATAATCCTTATTCTAGTTTGCTAAGAAAAGGTAATAATATGAAAAAAGTGTTACAACTATTAGAATTTTAAAAAAAGAATATTTGAAAAAAATAATTATGATAGGCTTGGAAATTAATTTCTTTTATTGAGAAATGGTTTGTAGATGACTAAGTAGAAACAATTGGAAGTTAGAAGTGATTAAAAATTAGTAAGTAAGAGTGAAAGAGATTTAAAGGAGATATTTTCTAAAATGCCCCTAAAACTTGGTTTCCTATATTTTTTCCAAACCACCCAAACCTTTCATTTTTCTTAAAATCATCTAATTCTTCCTTTCATCTCTCAATTCAAGAATCACTGCAATTTTCCTTCTCCTCATCCTTTTATCCTTTTAATCTAAGCAAGGTAAGATTTTTCACACTCTAACTTTAGTTACACTTTCGTTCCATTTTTTCCTTTTTATACTAGATAATTAATGATTTGAATTAAGTGGTGGTGTAATGCCCTAATCCTAAATTTGTGATTTTTGGAATGATTAAGAACTAGCCTACATTCTCCCTTAGCACTTATTATTTCCTCTACAAGTTATGAATAGACATTCTATCTAGTTTTGTTTATTTTTAAATGATTTGAAATTGGTTGGTTAGGTCTTCTTTTCTATTAAATGATTTGAGATAAAATGCTAAGTATGAATTATGTGTTGAATTTAGTGAAAATGACGTTGTTTTTTATGTTGCATAAGATTGGAATGCATAAGATAACTTATGGAATGAGAACTTAATGGAATTCCCCATAAGTGAATCATGAAATTTTGTGCAAAAATGTAGAAATTCATACCTGAATTGATTAGTGAATCATTTTATTAGGGCTCATATGCAAGAACCTTACAATGAATCAATTCATGAATAGATTCATCATTCACAAAAGCAAAATGAAAAATACTTGAATTAATTTAGCAAGGGTTAGAGGATAGCCTCCCTTGTATTGAATCCATTCATGAATCAATTTAAGGTTTATATAAAATTGCAAAAAGCCCTAAATTAACTTAGGTTTCACATAAACATGCTAGAGGTTTTGAATTGATTCCTTCAATTGATTCGGGGTATCAAATTTCATTTCTTTGTGATAAAATTAAGGATTATGGAATAATTTATGTATATTTACATGTTTATATGCATTATAGAGATAATGATAGAGTTATAAATCCATTCTAATTATGTTAGTTGCCAAAGTGTTATAAATTATCCAAATTGTGAATGTGATTCATGGTGATATACTTTGAGAGAGGTGATAAAGGAGAATTATTATATATTGGATGTATATATAGGATCTAAAATTTACTTATCAGAGATAATGATAGCTTAGAAAGACAAAGATAGATTTGTGAGAAATAATATTAGATAAGAGTTACAAAAGGATTTATATGATTTTTTTAAAAAGTATTTTACTTATAATATCATACCTGATTCAAGTATTAAGTTGTAGGATTAATTGTGATATATCAATATTTTGTGCTTTTATTATTTCTATTTAAATGGACTATATGAAATATGAAATAGGTTCCAAAGAGAGTAATCCATTCTATAAGGCTTAGTTTATTATGTTTTGTTTAACTTACTTAGCTCTTAGACATGCTTGTTCATGTTCTCTTCTATAAATTCATAGGTTGATACACCATTATCATAGCAAGGATAGACTTTCTAGGTTTCCACAATCTAGTAAGGACAATATATGGATATTTTGTTTACAAATATATATATACCCTTAAACCATTCCTTAAAGAAGTTTGGTTCTAATGATTTAAGTGCTGGGTAGATATTATAAATACTAAGTATTCTTTAATGAAGGAATTAATTATACTAGTTTATTATTAAGCAAATAATAAAAATTATAAGCAAACCTAACTTTCTTTTTTGTGTAAAACCAATTCCAATTAAATATTAAGATTTCATGGTATATATGTTAGCATATTAATAGTACCTTAACCCTATCTATGGCATTTAGTTGATGTTTTAGCATGAATAAGTTAGTGGAAACTAATAAACTAAGTTTTATACCAATCATAGCTAAGGAAGAGCTTTGAAAAAAGTGGTATTTGAGCATAGTTTGGGTTTTTATAATGAAACAAGGCCCTAGGATTGGTTACTTAGGTTATATATGTTTACTGCTAGAATAAGTGTTAACTAAAATTGTACTAGTTGCATGTGTCCACTCAAGTCATATATCATTAGTAGTATTTCAATTAACCTTATGACAACTGTGGAATATTAGTAATGATGTTTGTAATCTTTTAGAATTTATTTGTTGTTAAGTTATTTCTTGCTAAGTGTTTAAGAATTTTTATGAATTAGGTAATAGTGAATACTATAAGGCAATGAGCTAATGAACCTAAAAATGAAGAATTATCTATAGGTTCTTAGGCTTAAAGTAATAAGTATGAGAAAGAAGAAAATGACCAATAAATCCTTTCTTGGGTGACCAATAAATCCTTACTTGGGTTGTAACTTTTTATATAGTAGGTTGTGAAGTAGGTAGTAAAAGCTCTTGACTAGGGTTGAGGGTAAGAATAACATAGGAACTATAATGACCATGATGAAAACTAGAACTATGAACATGATCATAAACATACCTCTCCTAAAAGCGGTACTAGAAATAGGTTTTGTATTATTCATGAATTTTTTAAGTTAAAGCCTCCATCGTATTTTGGTACCAATCCTATAATGAATTCTTATCAATTTCTTAATCAGATTGAATGGTACGAGAAAATGTTATAATCCTGAAATAACTATTAGAGGAACCAGTAAATCATTAGTTAGATAATATTATTTACTATTAGTTTATAAGCGTAATAGAAAAGAGGGATCTATATCTAGTACCCTTGACCTGGGTAACTTTTCAAACAAATTTCATTGATTATTTTCTACCTTTAAGTATATAATAAGCAAAGATCCCAAAGTTTGAGTATTTGAAATAGAAGAATTTTTCTATCAATGAATATGATTCCCTATTTACCTATTTGTCTTAATATGTAGGTTATTTGATTCCTATTGAAAGAGTTAAAGTTAGAAGATCTATGTAGGAATTGAAAATTTATTATTTTGGGTGAAACTACTTTGATGATATCATTACCTACTAGTAAGTGCTAGATTAACCATTAAGATTACAGATTAGAACCAATGAAAGAAGAGAGCATGAGGCACTTATAAGAGCTAAAAAGAGTAGTTAATAAAAACACCTAGTCAAATTTGTTTTACTAAAAATATACTCCCTTAAAGGTTTCATGGTAATGAGAGAAGTGGTCCTATTTTGGAGCTAACATCATTTCCTAATGCTCATAGTGAACCTCTATAAGGAAGAGTACAAAAGGCTAAAAGGAGTTATTCCAATCTTTCTTTAAGCTATTAAAGAAATAATGTTCTAGCTTGTAGCAATATATAATCAGGAATGTTATAATGCCTCTAATGTAATTTCCACCATGATAGCTTATGTATTAAATTTAATGAAGCATATTTTTAATGTAAGCATAAAGGGCATAAAGCTAGGAAGTGCGCCTAAGAATCTCGCTAGTCAAAGTGCTAATAACTCAATTCGCTTAATCAAATAAATTCACTCAATCTATTCGATTGACATTTAAACAATGAGAAAGTGAGCTAATCTGTTTTAATCAAGGAAAAAGCCTAGTCAGCCACCAATTCAGTCCAGGTCACACGACCTATAGCTTGGCCTTACCCAGCAAAATATCCTAACACCTCCACTTAGAAATCCCATAAAAGCCCAAACAACACTAATAGCATAAAAGCCCAAACAACACTAATAGGGAATATTGATACTAATAATTAGGTGAAAGGGGCGAGTAGGAGCCAAGCATGAATTTATACATTAATGGGTTAGAAGGTGTAAGCTTTAATTATTATTATGAATGGTGCAAGAATTTCCTAATGTATTTCTAGAAGAGTTGTCTTGATTATTACTAGATAGGGGAATTAAATTCCACATAGATTTGACTCCTAGTACTAAACTAATTTCTATACTGCCATATTGGATAATTCCATTTGATTTAAAAGAATTGAAAAAGGCAGTTGCAAGATTTAATTTATAAAGGTTTTATCTGCTTAAGCTCATCACTTTTATAAGCTTTAATATTGTTTGTTAAAAAGAAGGATAAAACCTTATGGTTATGTATAAATTATTGTCAATTGAATTAGGTCATTGTCAAGAACAAATACTTGTTTCCTCACATAGAGAATTAGTTTGATCAATTACAAATAGTAAGGTACTTTTTAAAGATAAACTCGCAGTTAAGTTATTATTAATTAAAAATATACAAAGGAGACATCCTAAAAATGGCCTTTTAAACATGTTATGGCCATTACAAATTGTTAGTCATATCTTTTGAGTTGATTAATGCCCTAGTAGCCTTTATAGACTTGATGAACTGAGTTTTCAACCCTATCCTAGACAAATTTGTAATTATATTTATTGATGATATTTTGGTGTGTTTGAAAAATGAGGTAAAACATGTTCGACACTTTAACATCATGTTACAAACCTTACATTAGCACTAATTGTATGCTAAAATTTTCAAATGTAAGTTTTGGGTTATTATTGTTAAGTTTTTAAGGGCATGTTATGTTATTGGAAGGATTCTAAATAGATTTTTAAAAAATAAAAGTTATGAAAAATTGGTTGAAACTTACAACTATCATTAAAATTCTAAGTTTTCTTAATTTAATAAGATATTATAGAAAATTCATTAAAAATTTCTCCAAAATTATTGCACCATTAACTAAGTTAATAAGAAAAAGGGTTAAGTTCATATGGACACTACATGTAAAAATAATTTTCAAAAACTAAAGGCATGTTTAACAATAGCTCCAAATTTAATGTTACCTTCTGAGTGTATTATGCCACTTCTAAGGTCAGCCTTAGGTGTATATTAATATAGCATGGTAAAGTGATCAATGATGCCTCTCAATAATTAAGACAAAATGAGCAAAACTACTCGACATATGATTTAAAAATGGTAATAGTTATCTTCAATCTAAAGATTCAAAGGTACTACTTGTACAAAGAAACTTACAAAATCTATAAGCATTACAAAAGCTTGAAGTATATCTTTGGGTAAAAAGACTTGAACTTGAGGTAGAAAAGATGGATGGGGCTTATCAAAAACTATGACTGAGCAATCCTTTATCACCTAGTCAAGACTAATATGGTAGTGGATGCATTAAATAGAAAATTTACAAGAAAGACAATAAAAAATCCTTGTGATGATCAAAAAGTGCTTTTGGCCTAAGTAACAGCTCAATCCATTTTAATGGAAAGAATTAATAAAGCTTAAAGGGTTAATTTTGATTATTCCAATCTAATAAAAAGTGCATTTGATGATTTTAATCTTATTTGACCATTGATAGGAAAGGAGTAATTCAATATCAAAGGTGAATTTGGGTTACTTCCAATGAGTGGAATGAATTGATACACCAAGCTCATAATTTATTTTATACCATACAACTTGGTATGGTCAACATATACCATGATTTATAAGAAATCTTTTGGTAGAAAAGGATGAAGAAGGATGTGTTTGGCTATGTATTAAAATATTTCACATGCCATCAAGTGAAAGTATATTATCAATGTTTGGTTAGAATGTATCAACCATTTTGATTTTGTAATAGAAGTGGGAATGTATGACAATGATTTTCCTAACAAGATTGTTAAAGTCCTAGAAGGAGTATGATTTTATTTAGGTTATTGATGACTGGCTAATCAAGATAACATATTTCCTACCTATTAAATCACTTTCTCAACAGCTCAATATAACTAGGTGTACCTTAACAGGATAATTCCATTTCATAGGGTATTAGTTACCATTATATATGATTGAGGCACATATTTTACAACTTATTTTGGCAATCCTTCTAATAAGCCTTAGGTACTTAACTATGATATTTAGCATAGTTTTTCATCCTTGAACAAATGGGCAATGATGCTTATCACTCACACTAAAATTAAATACCAAACTACTTAAATACATAATAAAAGGTAAGTCTAAGTTGTATATAAAGGACTGTAAGTCAATTAACAAAATAAAATGTAAAATATAGGGTTTGTAAAAATAAATTTAATTGAATGATTAGAAGTATAATTAAAATAAAATTAAAAAAGATGAAAATCCAATCCAAGGGAACTCATATTCCAATTTACATATTTCTTATCAACACTCAACAATTTTCTTATAATTCAATTACCTAACCTATAAATACCCTAAAGCTAACAATAAACATACAAATTCCTAATATAGACTAATTAGAATAAGTAACCAATTAATCCTCTATTAATAATTTAATTTAGAACAAATGTTTAAATGTGATTAATAATAGTTTCAAGTATTTAGAACCAGGTTAAGGCCAAATTTAACAATTCTATAAGTAATAATTACTAAATTTATTTTTTATTTTTCATAAACATAAATTTATAAAATAAAGAAATTAAATATGTATATGCTTTTTATTACAATCAATCCTCCTAATTCTATAAGTGAAAATTAACATAATTAATCATATAGCATCAAATCACTAAGAATAATCAATCAATAGGCCCTATCAGCTAATTATTAAAGCAATTAGGAATCAATGAAGAACAATAAAATAAAAGATAAAGAAATTATAAGTAAATTAAATAGAAGAGCCTCAAAATTAAATTAAAATTGGAGTGCTTAAACCTTTGAACTTTAAAAAAGAATTAGCCACTTATGGTGATTTATAAAAGAAAATTAGAAGAAAAAGAATTGTTGTTGTTTAAAATGAATGTCTACCCTTAGAGGCATAATACCAAGTTATATCTAATTTTCTAAGTTATAAAATCTAATGTGCTAAGTTAATATGCCTTTTAAGGTAAAAAAAAATAAGGTTTTGCATAAATTGAAAGCCTATAGCTTATTTTTATACATTATATCATTAATAGTGTTTATAGAAGTAATTTTTGCAAGTCAACTACCAACCTAATTTTGAGCAACAATATAGTGTATTT
This sequence comes from Sindora glabra, assembly GCA_020226215.1. Taxonomy (NCBI): domain Eukaryota; kingdom Viridiplantae; phylum Streptophyta; class Magnoliopsida; order Fabales; family Fabaceae; genus Sindora; species Sindora glabra. The sequence continues at coordinate 32,291,734 of CM035228.1, read as the reverse complement.
TCACTAAACTCTAAATATGAAACTTATTAGGTTGGATGTTAGTTGATGTTGGGGATTAGTTTAACCTTAATTGAACTTTTGAAACTTTAGATATAGCCTAAAAAAATTAATCTAAATCAAACATAAACATGATTTCATCTTTATGACTAAATTTAACATTCCAAACATCTAATCTAGTCTTTGGTCAATACATAAAAGTTTTAAACCTTCTTTTTAGCTTTCTAATGATTGAAGATTACCAAATTTGATCCTTTGGAACTCAAGTTATAGTTAGAAATATGAAATGGTGTAAAAATCTAACATCAATTGAATAATTCAAAAATATCATGAAATTATAACTTTATCATAAAATAACACTAATTCTATTATATTAAGCATATGTAACATACTAAGTGATATAAAATGGAAGAAAATAATATAAATAATATTTTACACATCAGGAAATCAAAATGAACCATTTAAATTTTAGAAGATATGATGAAAACATGCACTTTTAAGTTTGAAGGAAACTGAGAGAGATATCTATCATTGATAGAATTTTTTAATATAAAAAACTACTAATCAAGCATTAAAATGGTTCTATATAAGGCACTCTATTGTTTGAGTTACTAATCTTTGATGAGCTAAGAAAGGTAAAGCTTATTGGATTAGAGTTATTAATAAATGCATTTAAAAATGTTAATATCATTAAGGATCAATTAAATATAACATATAATAGGAAAAAATTCTATTTAGAAAAGGGAATTTCAATAAGAGGATATAGTATTTTTCAAGGTATCACCTACGAAAGAGTCATGTAATTTGAAAAAAAAAAAAAAAAGAAATTGGTGCCTTGTTTCATTGGACCTTTCCTAGTTTCCAAGTGTATAGGAGCTATAGCTTATTGTCTGAAATTCTCAAATAACTTACAAGTTATACACCAAGTATTCCATATTTCTATGCTTTGGAAATATGTGCTAGACACATCTTATGTGATTAAGAAGGACCCATTATAATTAAACTCCAAATTATCATATAAAGAACAATTAGTTAAGATTTTGGACTAACAAGTTTAATGGTTGATATCTAAAAAGGTTTTTAGGAATAACATGGGAAAAATGAAGCTAGTTAGGAACTCAAATCTAAAATACTTCTAAAATACATCCATTTATTAGTAAGTGTTAGAGTTTAATGTCTACTTAAATGTCATATATGCTTATTAGTTTAATGAATACTTTAAGAATTTAAGGATGATTTTTTTGTAAGAGGAATACTATTACACCTATTAAAATTTAAAACATTTTATTTGAAAATAAATAATTATGATATAATTGTAAATAATTTTTTTTTTACTAAGAAATGTTTTGTAAATGACTAATTAATCTGAAATACCTTTAAGGCTTAGTTTCCTATATCTTTTCCAAACTACCTAAATCCTTCATTTTTTTTAAATCATCCAACTTTTCCTTTTCATTTTCAATCTAAACATCACATATATCCTCTTTTTATCTTTTTTCTTCTCAATTTAAGAAAGATATAGGCTTCCACACTTTAACTTTAGAGACATTTTTGTTCCATTTTTCCTTTTTGTATTGGATGATTGAATATTTGAACCAAGTGAAGCCTTAATGCCTTAATCTTAAATTTATGATTTTTAGAATAATTAAGAACTAGCTAACCTTCTTTTTTAACACTTACTATCTTCTTTATAAGTTATGAGTGAACATTCTATCTAATGTTATTTGTTTGTAAATGATTTGGATTTTGTTAAGTTAAGTTTTCTTTTATATTGAATAATCCAATATAAGATGTTATAGAATGATATTTGGTATGAATTATGTGTTAAATCTAGTGAAGATGATGTTATTTTTTATGTTTTCTGAATGTTAGAATCCATAAGGTAACTCATGGAATAAGATTTAGATGAAATTTCTCATGAGTGAATAGAGAAAATTTCTATAAAAATACAAAGATTCATACCTAAATCAAATAGTGAATTAACTTATGAGGGCTAGTTTGTAAGAACGCTATAATGAATTAATTTATGAATTAATTCATCACTTATAAAAGTAAAAATGAAAATACCTAAATTAATTATTGAACTAATTTAGGAAGGGTTAGAGGCTAGCATCTCATGTATTAAATTGACTTATGAATTAATTAAGGACTTATAGAAACTTCTAAGAAGCCTTAAATTAATTCAAGCTTCACAAAAACATGCTAAAGGTTCTAAATTGATTACTTAATTAGTTTGGGGTGTCAAGTTTCATTTCTTTATGATTAAATCAAGTATTTTGGAATAATTTTGTATGTTTACATATGTATGTGCACTCAAGAGATAGTGATGGAGTTTTGATTCCATTATAATTATTTTAATTACCATAATGTTATAATTTATCCTAATATGTATGTGATTCATGGTAATATACCTTAAGATAAGTGATGAGGGAGAATTATTGTATATTGGTCTATATATTGGATATGAAATTTGCTTTTGATATGATAAGGATGACTTAGAAAGATAAAGATAAGTTTGTAAGGGATAAGGTTGGATGAGAGTTACAAAGGGATTTATATACTTTCTTCTTTTAAATTATCTCATTAACTTATAATATCATGCCTAATTCAAGTATTAAATTGTAGGATTAATTTTTATATACTTATGTGGATATCATGTGCTCTTAGCATTTCTATTTTGATAGATTGTGTGAAATATGAGATAGGTTTAAAGAAGAGTAATTTGGTTAATAAGGCTTAATTTATTATGTTTGGTTTAACTTTCCTAGACTATTTGCTTACTTAGTCCTAGAATTATTCCTCCATCTTTTCTTCTATAGATTCTTAGTTTAATGCATCACAACCATAATAAAGATAAACTTTCTTAGTTCCCATAAGCTAGTAGGGCAGTAATGGATAATTTGATTATAAATAAATATGCACCCTTGAACTATTCCTTAAAAAGCTAGGTCATAAATATTTAAATATTGGGTAAACATTATAATACTATGTATTCTTTGATGAAAAAGTTAGTTAGAGTAGTTTATTACTGAATAGGTAATAGATATTATAAGTAGGCCAAACTCCCTATTTTTTGTGTAAAACAAATTCTAGTAAAATGTTAAGATTTCATGGAATAAATGTTGGCACATTAATGGTACCTTAACCTTATATAGGGTGCTTAGGTGATGATTAAGTACAAATAAGTTAGTGAAAATCGATCACAAGATTCCATGTTGGTTAAGATCCATGGAAGGTCATGATAAAAGAGTAAAAATTCTATATAAGTTTTGAAAAAGAATGCTTATCTTTGAATTGAATATATAATTTACAAAATATTGGCATACTTATTTTTTAATATATTTTGACTCTTAGGCTATTTCATATGCTTAATTGAATGAAATTAACCTTGTTTTATAATTGTAACATGATTTTTTTAATAAAATTAAATTATTTGATTAATATTTCATTTTGACACTATTTTAAGTTTTTAATTGTAACTTGAGTTATAGAGGTTTGATTAGGATGACATTTGTATATTGAAAAGCTAAAAAATAACTTTACAAATTTTATATTGAATATAAAACCTAATTTAGTCATTTGGAGGTTCAAATTTAGCTAAAAAATTTAAGCAATGTTGTTATCTAATTTAATCCAATCATGGTTTTTTCAAGCATATTTAGAATTCTAGTGGTAAAAAAAGTGTAGACTTAAAGTCATATGTTAGCTTAGGTCAAACTAACAATTTTTATGTTTTAAGTTTAGTGAAAAAATGTACTTTAGATGGTGAAAATTGGGTTGGAATTTGAGTTATGAAATTTTTACTACATTTAGTTATTTTAGTGTTTTGGGTTATAAGTAAAGATCTAGCCCTTTAAATTGAGCAATTCATAATCTATTATAACCTTAAGATTCAATCCATTTTAGCCTAAATAAGGTCTTTTTTGGAGATTATTTATTAGAGCAAATTAGCTTCCAAAGGAAAGACATATAATTTAGACAACACTTTTAGTTTTTTCTCTTTACTTTACTTTGAAAAATCCATGAGTGGCTAATTTTTTATATTTAGTTCGAGGGACTAAAACTATAATTTGATTTGATTTTGAGATCTTGCTTCTTAATTTAACTTATTCTTAATTTAATTATTGTTTATTTTATTTTATAAATGACTATATATTGCTTAAATGGTTAGCTAATAGGTACCATTAGTTATCTTTTGCAATCTAATTCTATATAATTGATTGTAATTAATTCTTGTGTGTAAAACTATAGTGATTGCTTGTAACCAATATCAATTAAATGTTTATAATTCTCACACATAAAATTATTGAACATTTATGAGAAATAGAGAATGAATTGATAATTTTCACATATAAGATTGTTGATTTAGTCTTAGCTATTTGTGAATTGAATGACATTACTAGTTGGTTAATGTTACATCTTAACTTTGGGGCAAATGACTAGTGTAGGAAATCGTTTTTGATTAATTTCCTACTAGTTAGACATGTTGACAATGCCAATTCTAGCTTAATAGACATTAATTAATGCTTGTAGAATAACACATTTTGCAAAAATATTATTCATCATTTAAAACAATAGGCAAAGTTTCATATGTTTGTAGACATTTTCAAAAGGCCATAAGCCCTAAAGTGAGAATTTTATGTCTCAAAAGAAAAAATACTAAAGATTATGGATGTAAATAAATAAAATAGGTACAAAGATCACATGGACATAATCACACTCAAGTTCTATTCTAACTATCAAATTCCTTTACTGTGGTGTCTTTGATTTCCATAAGAGTAACAAAAGTATGCTAGTTTAGCTTTACCTTAAAAATATTGGAAATAAGAGGAGTAAACTCAGTGAATATATATATACTAAAATTTTGTAATAGTAATCATAAATATACACATAATTAAAAAAATAAAAAATGACACAGTTAAGGAAACAAGTTCACTTCTTGAATTCATTAGCTTATGATATTAAGTTTACATGCCTCCTACTTTAATCTTTATTTATTTTAGACCGTTAATCATGTCTAACTAAGAAGTTGTCAAGTGCTCTATAGAAGCTTAGCAAGCCATTATATTGAATTTAATTATACATATACATAAGGAAACTCTTTGCAGACATATAGACATAAAGTTTTTCAAACAAGATTATCCCACACCATTCACATCATTTTTCTATGAATAATAGTCAATATTGTTATAAGCTTATATGCAAACACCTATACATTCACCTATTTTTAGCAAAGGTAACAAATAACAATGTAAAGCAAATAATAAACCTCTTTGTGACCCTTGATCAGTTTTATACCCTCTAAAAATATATCTTTGTTTCTCTAAGGTTAGCTTTACACCCTTCACAAATTAACACTAGATTTTATGTTTATATATCATATCATTTTCTATGCATGTCCTTCTGATACTGAGGATCTTATACTGTCATTATGATTAGCAATGCACCCATTATCTAGTTCCACTAGCCTACTACACTAACAAGATAAACTTTGACCTTATAAGAATGTATTAAAATTCATGGAACTTAGCATACATTCTAAAGCTAATAATAAAGTTTCCTCCGTAGATATACGCGTTGTAAGAAATACATTTTTTAAGACTCAGACTTGAATGTATTTAACTATGATTGTGATTATAATCATTATACCATAAAAAGTGCCTTTTAAAACATTATCATAACTAATACCTTTACAACTATCAAATTTAAATTTTTACCTAAAAGTGTTTTAGACTTCACATAGAACAACCTAACATTTCAATTCCATATATATTTGAAAGTTAGAATAAAAGTAAAGAAAGAGTGAGTTTTACTAAATTTAATGAGTATACATCTACATAAACTAATTATGGGTAAAAGTTATTTACAATTAAATTTTAAATTACTTAATCCTTAGTTGAAGAGTTAAATTTTTAGTAACATTCATACTTGGAATCAATGTTAACTAGCTAGTTACCATTATGCATGATCATTTGGCCATCTTCTTAATTCAGTCAACAATGACAATACATCTATCATGACCAAACATATCCTTAATACAAATCTTTGCTTAAGGAATTCACAAATTAATAATAAACAAACCAATAACTAATTATCATATATAAAAATATACCTGTTGTAGTTTATGGTAGTATACTAAAATAATATAAATAATAAAAAATGTAATTAAACCTCCTTATAACTCCCAAGTCAACTTTATCACTTTATAAACTTTATCTTTATCTCTTTATTTATCCATCCTTATTCTTTCATAAATTTTTTTATCATATTTGGTACTATTTTATAATCTTAATATATTTATGTCCCATAACTCATCATAACTAACATTCTCGATGGCATTTCTATATTATACATAATTCATAAATGATATATTTATACAAATTCATCATACATGTAACAATAATATCAATTAATATATCCATACCTTTCACATATAGTCATAAATCATTCACTCAACATCAATTATCAATTTACTCTACAACTAATATAAAATATCATAATTCATTCCAATAACACATTTACAACATAATCACAATAGTAATGTTAACAACAAATTACCATTACCTTTGTGCGTGTCAAAATGGCCCAATCAGCATTAATAAACAAATTAGTGTTATCAGAATCTATGATATCCTCCAATTGGCTAATATCACTGTTATGTTTTCCATCTCATAACTTCAAAGAGCATGTGAATAAATATCCATAGAAAAAAATATTTTAAGCACCATTAATATTATCAAATATTATAACAAGTCAAACAATAACAATCCAGTAGAGTTATAATTCTATATATATTTATGTCTACTAATATTCCAACAATATTTGCACAATTAGATAAATTTATAAGCAAATAGATTGGACTTAAAATAAAGGGAAATTTTAAAGTTTAATAGAATAATGCTTTAGAGTAGATATACATTTACCTTAAATTACTATCTTTTTTTCCATGGATTCCTAAATGCCTAAGCTTAGTTTTCCTTTTCCTTTACTTCATAATCTAAAAGAAAAATAGAATTATAAATATTATAACACTTTATTTTTATTCTAAAGACTTCTTATTCTAAACTTAAATTATGCTACTTTATTAGTCTAAAACATCAATTTCTAATTTTCCTAAAGCAAGCTTAAGAAATTAGAACTTAGGTATTATATAAGGTTTCTTAAATTTGGCTTTTACAAAGGGAAATATTAGAGTTTTAAGCTCTAAAAGTACTCACCTACACTCATGGAAACTTTCTTGATCTTTACTAATGAAAGGAAGGTCGAAGTTGCAAAAAAAAAAGGACAAGAAGAATAAAGCTTCACTGTTGAGACAGAGCCAAACCCATGTCTCACTTCTATACCAACAAGTGGCCATTAGCTTGACTCAAGCATGCATACAAAATGAAGAGTAAGTGGTGGCATTGTGATTTTGAAAAGTTGAAAGAGTAGTGGCTGAGACAAGAAAACATTGGGAAAGAAAAAGAAAATGAGAGAGAGGAAGTATTAAAACTAAGAGAGAGAAGGTTAAAAAAATAAACAAAAGATTGTTATAAGTTGTAATTTCATACTCCTAGGGTGGATACTAACCACTCTACACATACATCATAATCCTTTATCTTTAACATCAATCCCATCTCACTTAATCTTGATCGCATATTTCCATAAAATTATTTTCTAATTACTTGAAATAAATTTACACTAGAAAGTTATATATATATATATTTCATAAATAAAATAAATAAAGAAACTTTTTTAACATTGGTTCGGATATGACATATATGTGTATCACCTTTTATAATTTCATCATCATCCATGCACATACTTTTGATACCAAGGATCTTATATGTGTATCACCTCTTATAATTCATCATCATGCATGCACATCTTTTTAATACCAAGGATCTCATATGTGTATCACCCTTTACAATTTCATCATAACAATTCATTTTTAAACATAATAATAATATTGGGTAATAGGATTACTATACCTCCATTGTATAGCCTCAAATATTTTCTCAATAACAATCATGCACTTTATATTTATATAGACATTGAAATGAAATTATGTATCATAGAATAAACAACAACATTGTCATGCTTCCACTGGATAGCCACAAATATCTATTTAACAATAATTGTCCTAATTATATAAACATTGCAAATAAACATCATATGATAATTAACAACATTGCCATGTCTCAACTGCATGGCCTTAAAGCCTTTTCAACAATAGTTTATATATTGTATATACTTCCTATTACGTGTTATCAAACCATTCCATCACAATAAACATAAAACCATTAGATAAATATATAAAAAAATTTCATGTCTACAAAAAGGTATATGCATATGGATATAAACATATATACATACATATATGTATGCATATTCATATGAAAACATAGATTTTAAAGATATTAAACTTAACTAAGATATACACTTATTTCTAAGCATTATTTTCTTCTTAAAATTTCAAAGTATCCAAATTTGCTAACTTTACTAACTATTCATCCATCTACAAGAATAAGCTATGAATAAGCCCTAACTAAATGTTCTTTTTCCTACAATACTTTTATCTAAATATGTAATATTCAAGTTTAATAAACTAAATCATGGATTCTTTTATCTTACTAAAATTATTTTAAAAAATTTGAAGTTTACATTAGGGTCAATTAAGGTTCCTAGATTAAACCTTAAAACATGTATAAAAATTAAATTTTATGCTTTAGATTAACTCGCCTCCTTCTAAGGTGGTTACCTTTAGCTTGGTAGTGGCTAGAATTCAATGGTTCTTTGACGAAAAGAGAACGGGCAACTGGCTCTATTTGTTGTCATTTTTCCTAGCTATGATTTGGTGGCTTCTCTTAATATTAATAGCTTATTGCTAGTTAAAAAGGAACACTAGAGGGGCGAAGCATGGTAGTGGCCAAAGATGGATGTCAAAAATAGTGAAAGAAAGAGAAAGGAACTAGGAGTGAAAGAGAAAGATGGAGAGAAGAGGAAAGAGAGTTATCCAGGGAAAGGGAAGGAAGTTGTGAAAGGAATAAAAAAGAAGTGAGGGAAAATGTTTTGTGCATTGGGTGTGACTTAGCTTACAACCGGTTTAGTCTAAACCATTTATTTGGAATAAAATCAAAAAGGAAAAGCTAAGGTGAGATAGGCGTACAATAACCAAAGGTGAAAACAAATTCAAATTGCTTATCCTTTATAAAAACCCTTTTCTCTATCAAAATTCAATCACTCATCCTTAATTTCACTAATTTTTCTTTTTCTTCTTTTTTTCTCATAATTACTAAAATGATTTAATAAATTTAAGAGTAAACAAGTGTCTAGAATTTATAAATTTTTGAATAAAATCATTTACCATGATTTGAGCAAATACTTCTATAAATCTTCACATTTGTGAATTTTAAATATTTCCAATTTTGTTAAAGGAACATCATAAAAATTATCTAAGGGAACTTTGAATGACTCATTACTCAAAGAAATAAAATTATAATGTCACTTGATAAGATTAAATACTTGAATTTTATCATAAAGTAAAATGAATAATAATTAAATAATTGGATATATAAATAATTATTTTATTTTCAAAAATTGCCAAAATAGGATAATCTAACAATAAAAATTGATTAAAATATGTACTTTAGAATTCTAAAATTTAAAGAAAATGCTAAAATAGAATGATTTATGAAAACAAATTAATTAAAATAAGCACTTTAAAACTCTAAATCTATGAAAATTGCTTAACAGGGGTTTGGATATTATAGTTAGAGATTAAATTTTGAGTTAATTAGTAAAAGATTGGATTACAATAAAAAAAATTAAGGGTTAGCATAGGGTGTCCAACTAATCCATTAACTAAATAATTGAATTAGGAGTAATTAATTAGTATTTATGATGAATCAATAAATTTTGGTGTAATTATACCCTGGATTGAAGTCTTCTCAATTTATGTTTAATTTTGCTTCTATTTTATTCCATTTAAATTGCATTAGAAAAGCCCCTTTTAACATTATGCTTCCATCAATTGATCACTAATCATTTGAGTTTGACCTAAACTTGGTAGTACCATAAGTTCTAGCAAAAATAGTTATTAATTTTAGTGCAATCAACGACCATCAACGCAGAAGTTGAAGAAAATTGCCAAAAATATTAAAAGAAAAATTAAGAAAAGATGTTTGTTATGTGTGCTTTATACTCATTTTGCAATCAACATGTAAAAAAGGAAAATCAGTAGAAAAAAGGTAAAAGATAAAAACAAAAAAAAACCCAAAAATCATAAAAATAAATTCATCAAAACTTTCCTAACTTTGCATATAAATAAAAATATATAATACAATATAAGAAATATCCATATAGTATAATATATTATTATTTATTTTTATTATTAAAATATTAATTATTATAATGTATAATAATTATAATTAGTTATTATTGCTACTCTATTATTGATTCATTTATTTATAAAAAATGTAAAAAGAAGTAGGAGAAAGAAGTAAATAAAAACATAAACAAAGCTTCGGCTTGTTAATGCCCGTTTGTCTGTACACTGTTTTATTATAAAATAAAAATACCAAAAATGAAAGCAACTATAATAAGAGTATAAGACGCATTTGTAGGTGCCCGAATTACGGCACGTGTCTTAAATTATTATTATATAGATAGATTAATCGATTACGTGATTTATATCACATTATGTAAAATTTGATAGTATAAGACAATTAAAATTTATATAATATTTAAAAATTTCAAATAAATTATATAATTTATTCAAAATTCTTATTTTATGTGTTTAGTTCCTTATAAAATTATTTACTCTTTAAGGATGAGACTATAATATTAAGATAAATATTAAATTATTAAATTTTAAAAAAAATTCTTTAATATCTTTATTTTATTCATTTATTCAAAAAATATTATTTTCTTTTTATAAACTATTTATTTTTTAAATCTATCCATTTTTATAAAATATAACTCTAAATACAAGATAAAATAATTTTATATGAATCTTTATCTTTATATAATATACTATTGTATCTTATCCTATATAATATTATATTATATTATTTAATATTTTTATAATATATTATACGGTATAACAGGTGAAGTTGGGATATTATTTGAAAAAATATATTATTTTATTTTATTATTTGATTATTAAAAAATAAATATATTTTTTTAACAAATTCAAAAACCCAATAAAACGACATCATAAAAAAACGAAAACCGTCAAAGAAATCTCACAATTAGGGCATTTTTTGAAACGGTGCACTTCAGCCTACCGCCTAGGTGATATTCGTGTGTCCTGGGCGCCTGGCGCTGCACCAGCCAGACGAGACATAATACGGCACGTAGTCCGATGCCCATTGCCCACTAAGTGAAGAGCTCAGTTGGAGTTCGGTAACCGCAGCTTCCACGTGAAAAATCATTGTTAATTCAAACTCCAAACTGGTCCGTCTCGGACTCAACCTTCTTCCTCGTCGGAGATTGGAGTGGCTTCTTTCTCCTTATTTGTTTTCCCACCTCGCTGAATTTCTTCTCCTTCTGTTCGTTCAGCTGAGCTTGATTTTTTTGTGGCTACAAGGTACTGATTCAAATTTCAACTCATGATTTTCTTTCTTATCTCAATTATTGTTGCAGTAATTTAAATTACTTTTTCTGACGATTTTTCTTCTTCGAATTTAATCATATGTTAACTTTGTTCTTCTTCTGCTTCTCTTTTTTTTGGGGATAATTTATATTGGTAACGGAGTTTAGGAATAGTGTGAGAAAATGGTGTTCTGTAGTCACTGTTTAAAGAATGTTGCTGGAATGCGACCAGACGATGGTTCTTTGTAAGTATTTTTTGAATAATAGTTACATAATGAGATTTTCTTTGTATATATATATAATTCCCATGTTTAAAAATCATGAAAAAACAGAACTTGTAAATTAAGCATGCCAGATATATATATGATGACGTTCCTTTTTATTTTTTATTTTTTCCCCTTTGGGGTTTTCCAGATGCTGTAGCTTGTGTGGCAAGGTGTTGGAAGATTTCAATTTTTCCCAAGAGCCCACCTTTGTGAAAAATGCAGGCGGGCAGGTATAGAATCTCCGCCATATTAGCCAAGTTACATTTTTTTTGGGTGGGTGGGGGGGGGGGGTTGAAGGGATTCCGTAGAGTACTAGCTTTAAAGTGCCCCAAAAGAAGGGTATGGAATTGTTGTTGCAAAATCTATTCTTCTTTGATCAATGAAAAACTTTTTGAAACTTCATATATGGTTCAAGGTTCGTAGTCTAGACTGTGTGAGGCAATAGCATCTCATGAAAAAGACAAGTTAATGAATTTTTCTTTGTTTTTCTCCCTCCCTATTAGCTCATAGAATTTCATCATATTTCTGTCTCTCTGTCTTGTCATACAATACTATTCTGCTGTATATACAGAGCCAACTGTCCGGCCAATTTGTAAGAACCATTCAGAGCGAGTACTCTGCCTCACGTCAAAGGACACTGGATAGAGGTAATATCTGTTAATGTCATCGCTGTTTCTCTACAAGAAAGATAGCAGAAATCATGGCTTTCAACATGAACCATTTATTCATTTTTGGAATACTGCAGTTTGTATATAAGAACAGTTTTACATGTTATAATGTTAGTGTTAACACTGTCTAAGATATTCTTATGCTTGAGTATGTCAAAGTCGTGGTTGTTCCTATCCTATATTCATTGCACTCCTTATAATGTTTTCTCATTGTTAGAATTGTTTTGTAGGAGATTATTTTTGATTGATTATAATTGATTCTAGGGCTTGAGGCTTGATTGTCTTGCAACCAAATATTAAGGGCATTAGAGTCTTTATGTTTCTTAAGAGCTCAATATAAATAGGGCATTAGGATTGTCTTTTATTGTATTTAGCAAATATAACATTCAATAATATATTTAAGAGTTTTCTCTTCGACTCTCTAGCCTTTCTACTGCTTCCTTTTCTCTAAACCCTAAATATTTTTCTCAACATTGTATCATAGCAGTATCATCTGCCTTGAGGACTTGTGGGTTATATTGCTTTCAACACTGCACCCTTTTCATATCATTGCATTTTGAATCTTTGGCCATGCACTATTTGTTCTAGGGTTTCTATGTGATTATCACACCATTCAAAGGGTTTTATATGTCACAATTTTTCTGAGCTTTGGGTCTGCTGTGCCTCTTTTCTTCACTTCACAATTTTGGAAATTGTCTTTGCTGTGCAATGCACTATTTTTTTCTGCACAGCATTCTGGTTTGCTGATTCTGGGAGTGCGTGTGTGTGCGCTTCTGGCTACACAACCTGCAGACCCAAGTTTGTTGGCAAGTTTCTGGCAAGGTCCATGTGAGGTGCACATGCCATTATTCTAGCAGTGCATGAAGTCCACATGCTACCACATTTGGCGCATTTGAGTTGCACACACCATCACAATTGATTTGGTTTAGCTTTTTCTTCAGTTACCAACTCAATGATAAACTCTCTTCTTCTACCTTAGATAGATCAATATTTTTGTTTGCTTCAATTCGCAAAGCATCTTTGAGCTTCGCAAACTACCTCTAGATTTAGTTTCGTCAATGGTCATCCCAGCGGCACTTCTCCTTTATGTTGACAATCATTCTAGCAGTATTGTATGCTGATGTTTATTTCAGCAACACTTCAATTTTGCACCAACGGTCATCTTGGTAGTACTTTGCACCAATGTTTATTTTGACAGCACTTCTTTTTACACCGATGATCATTCTGACAGCACTTTGCACCAATGTTCATTCTGGGAGCACTTTTTTGTGCCAATGGTTTTTCTGGCAGCACTTTTGCATCGATGATCATTCTAGCAACCATGGGATCACTTTATGTTCAGGGGGGGTTGTTGGCATGCTGTGTTCATTGCAAGCCATTTGTGTAGTTTGAAGATTCTTCAGCTTTTCTTTATTATGTTTCATTGCATTTTATTTTAAGGAGTTCTAATTTATGTTCCAAGCTTAAGTTTAGAAATGCTTAAGCTTGAGGGGAAGTGTTAGAATTATATTTTAAGAAATTATCTTTGATTGATTATGATTGATTCTAGATTATATTATGATTGATTATGTTTGATTTTAGGGCTTCAGGCTTGACTGTCTTGCACCCAATATCAAGGGTATTGAGTCTATATGTTTCTTAGGAGCTCAATATAAATATAGCACTAGGGTTGTCTGCGTTCATCAAATGTAATGTTCAATGATATATCTAGAGTTTTTTCTTCAATTCTCTCTAGCCTTTCTACTTCTCCCTTTTCTCTAAAACCTAATTATTTATCTCAATATTGATGTTTAAAGTTATGCTAAAATATGAAAAGGAAAGCATGTCCTATTTATGTTGGCAATATTCAACAAGAACTAGTAGATGATAAGGAATGCGTGTTAGTATGGGAGAAGTAGGGATGGTTGTCCTTATACTTATGCATCAGAAAATATCACACTTATCATAAATATTTTATGAATTTGATTACTTATCTTCTTATGAGCAATTTATATTTGGTTTGGCAGCTTATGATGATATGAGATATTTATGTCTCAACCTTGGAGTGGAAGATACAAGTCTGGTCAACCAAGCTTTGGCCTTTTATAAAGTATGTCACTTCATTGAGCTTAAATATGCCTTATTTTTTATTTTTTTTAAAAGGAAATGTCAAATGGCACCAATTTTGGGTTTTACCTAGTGAAGATAGCAATTGAGCGTAATTTCACCAGGGGGCGTAAATCAGAACAAGTACAGGCAGCTTGTCTCTACATTGCGTTCCGGTGAGGGATCCCTTTTGTTATAATTTTGTGCTAAACCGCATCTCATATTTTCGGTGTATATTTTCAATTTGGCAATTGCATTGTTAACTGCATGATGTAAAAATTTAAGGAGACTCCTTTGTCATTGCTGCTTAGGTAGAAAACCATTGGCACAAAGCTTCAAGTCACCACATATATTATTAAAAATAGGTCTTTTGACGCTATCACACATTTTTTTTTGTCCAAAAAAGCTTAAGTATCTTTTGTGTATTCATGTGTAAACTATGTGATTGCAGTGAATTTATGTGATGGACTTTTATCTTCTCCTTCCTCAGTAAATAGTTGTCAGTCTTACTTATTGTGAAATTAACATTAGGCACATTTATGAGGTTTTTGTTGTTTTAATGTGCAATTTATAGTGATTGCAGCCAGGAGATGGTTTCTGGTCTATCTTCTGTGACTAGTAAATCATGATAAAAAGTAGTGCTTTAAGGATGGTGAAATAGAGCTGTCATTGTAAGATGGCAGAACTGTAGAATACAAGTGCAGCATGAGTTTGATTAAATATACATTTATCCTCTTGTGTTTTTATCATTGATGAGTGTATATCATACTGAATCATATTCAAGATAAGTTTGTTTATGCTGCACCAACTATTCTGTATTGCAGGGAAAACAATAAGCCATACCTTCTTATTGATTTTTCAAATTATTTGAGGACAAATGTGTGAGTAAGCTATGCCTTTATCTTGATTTATATCGACTTTTGTTTCTGACTGTTGGTGTTCCTGTTGATGACTTTGTTGTGCAGCTATGTGCTAGGTGCAGTTTTTTTGCAGCTTTGTAAAGTATTAAGGCTTGAAGAGCATCCTATTGTTCAAAAGCCTGTTGATCCCAGTCTTTTTATTTTCAAATACACAAATAGTAAGTACTGTTATAAGCCATTGGGCGAATACTATTTTTGCGTGTTTTGTTCTGCTTAGTTGCTACAGTACATTGGGAAAACACTAGCAAACTGGGATTTCCACCCTTAGAGGCATTTGTGTTGGGCAGGGCAGATAGCATATTTATATTCTTGCGCTCAATGTGGCTTTGCATGGTTGAAGTTCAGCAAATTGACATTAATAATTGTTGAATCCTGAAGTGGAAACCATAAGAACAAGATAATAAAATGACAGTAGAATTGCATTCCTGTGATTGGCACCACAAATTCTCAAGGATAGGATCTTTTACTCTTTTTTAATCTTTTACAAGTTGATTGATAGTCGTTACGGACCAATTATTTGTGAGTAGTGTATGATTAAAACCAGGAGAATATTCCTTTTTAATATTTTGCTAAACAACTTAATCATCGTCATGATGGAGAGGATTATTGATGATGCCAACTAGTATAAGGGCTTGACATCATAATTTTTGATTGCAAGTTTTTAATTTTAGAGCTATTTAGTGGTCTATACTTCATGCAATAAAATAGGAGAGCGAGAGATATTTTAGTTCTGTGAATGTGGCTGCATGAGTGAAAGCATGCAAATTTTTTTGTATATGTGGATTTTAAATCTTTCACTTCAAAGTATTTTAGAATCATATCCCATTTTTCTATAAGCATGCATTATTGTGAGCATAATTAGTGTCTTTTATATATAGATTTGTTGAAGGAAAGAAATATGGCTGTCACTGAAACTGCCTTAAGCATTATTGCAAGCATGAAACGTGATTGGATGCAGGTAAATATGTTGATCTGGCATCAGTCTAAGTTGCCAATCTCTTGAAAATATTGCAAAGCTAATTTTCAAAAACAGACAGGGAGGAAACCTAGCGGGCTGTGTGGTGCAGCACTGTATATATCTGCACTTGCACATGGCTTTAAGTGTTCTAAACCAGACATTGTAAGTTAAGATTACCTTTTCTGCCTTGTGATGTTCTTTCTATGCGACAAAAATTGTGCTTTCTACTTCATCCCTTTTACCTGGAGAAATGCCATTGCAATTTTTTCATGGCTGTTGTAGACATCCATAACTGAGTAGATACTTTGATAAGCAGTCAATACTTCATTCCTTTTGCTTGGAGAAATGCCTTTGAGCTGGTTTATATAAATTATATTTTCTTATTTTGTAATGTGTCTTTTGATTTGCCATCCAGCTAAGGATTGTGCATGTATGTGAAGCAACATTGACCAAGCGGTTGGTAGAATTTGAGAATACAGAGTCTGCAAGCTTGACAGTATGTTCCTTATTCCTTGGGTGTGGCATGGCGTTGTAAATTATTGTGATGCATATGACAAACAGCATGATTGCAAATAATTATTGTTTGAAATAAATTTCATGACTCGTGAAATTATGCAGTTCAGTAGTATTATCATGTTTTTGTATTAATAGACTTGAGTAATGTGACATTCATCACCCAACGAGTATCCTTTTTATCCATTCTGCTCAGGGCCTTGATGCTGGATTTTGTGATGTCCGTTCACTTCTAAGAATTGTCTTATTCTTAACTAGAAATCCTTGAGTTGTCCTGTCTGGATAAGAAATCAGAATTACTGGAAGCACGTCCTTCTGCTTCTCATTCATGACATGCTTTTTTCTTAATCAGATTGAGGAGTTAAATTTGATGGCAAAAGAGCAGGAAGGAAATCCAATTGAGAAACCAAATAGTGGATCAAAAGAGTCTACCTCAAAAGATTTATTATGCGAACACAAGGACAGTGGTGTGCCCTATTTTGCTCTTGGGTTATGTCAAACATGTTATAAGGATGTAGGTCATTTCATTCCTTCTTTGTCTATACTTTCAGCTTGATCCATCATTGATCATTGCCAATCACAATGCTGCTATTTGTATAGTTTATTAAACTTTCTGGAGGACTGGAGGGTGGGCTGGATCCTCCTGCATTCCAGCGCGCTGAGAAGGAAAGAATGGCAAAATTGCAGTCTGAGGAAAATAACAATGAATCAAGTGATGTAAGTAATTGCACATGCTATTTTTTGAATGTAATAGAAGGTTATTCTGAAATCTATTGCACTAGAGTGGGAACATATAAAGCAAAATTATTTGCATCAACATTGTAGCATAAGTTTTAAATGAAGGTCCTATAAGCTAAAATGTTTCACAAAAGAAACCAAGAATTAAAGCTGTTTCCATTTGGAAACAAGTTTGTTAGGATATTCCTGTTTTGTTAAACCAAGGATTGATTTTTATCTTGGAAGAGCCAATAAAAATTCTTTCCACGAACTCAACATGTGGCATCTTGGCACCAATGTTCAAAACTATAACACCATGCATCTATAGATTCATTCTCAACTACTGTTGAGATCCATAGGTTTTTAGTTGTAACCCAATCCATCCAGTAAAAAGGTACAAGATGCATTAGATGGGGAGCCATACGAAGCACTGCATATGCTTTAAACATTTAATACTGACTTGTCACTGCCATATTGAGGGGCATCTAACATGATAATTCAGTCAACTGTATCTTCATATAGCGTACTTCTGACATGCTACAAAAATCATCAACTGATTCATATTCAAAGTCTTGTGTATTTCCTGGCTTGTTCTTTTGGTCAGTTGGAAAAAGCATCAAATGGCGAGTCTGCAAGTGGAAAAGAACCGATGCATGCCTCTGAGCAAGAAAGCATCGGTAAGGTGCTTTAGACTACAAGTCCTTCACTTTCAATAATTCATTCTTAGTTTGGATAAAATGTTTTCAGAAGCTGATACTGACAATGCTGCCATTAAAGATGGTGGTTATGATGAAGTACATGAAGAAGATGATGCGAATTTGAAAGCTCAGGATGAATCTGAAAGTCTCTCTGACATCGATGATCTGGAGGTGCTTTATCATGATCCAATCTCTATTTGTTGGCTACGTAATCATAGTATTTTCTGCTCAACTTGAGATGCCTTTTTACTTCTTTCAGAGATAATTGATAAATATTTCAAAAGCATATTTTTACCGTGATTTCTGTCTCATTTTTCAAATGTTAATTTTTTTCGACTGTGGCTGTTGGAGTTTTATTTTTAGTCACAAATAATTTTAGAGAAGTCTTGGAGAAATGTTCATTTTGGTCAATATTTTCATGCAATTTTCTAAATGGATGCATCTCATTTTCATAATATTGTTTTGGTTAGAAGACATGCAGAGTTGATGCATCCTCTTTTCTGGAAGAGATATTGACAATGCTTATTCTCTCTGCCTTTCTTTCATATTATGGAACTTAATTTTTTTTTCTAATTTAACCTTAACACATATAACCTATCATGAATTTTGGGTTGTGATGGAAAATTGCTATGTTTTTAATTGTTAGTTTTTTAAAAGGAAACACGAGAGTCAAGATAAAAAGTTGCAAACCCTGTTTTCTTTTGAAGCTAGCATATAATGATTAATGCATAAATAGCAGCATGTTTGGTCCGCAAATTATGTTTGTCTAGCAAGGTTTTTATTATAAATCATCTGGCATAGTTGTTAAAATCTATTTGCATACTGATTGAAGCTCGAGTTGTAACAAATTGGCCAAATTAATTGTTTTGCTTGTAGCTCTGCCCTCCAGCTACAAGTTTTTTTTTTTAAATATAAAATGGATGTGACTCTGTTTTGATGTTTCTATCAGGTCATGAACTTGTTTAGTTGAATGGTTTTTTCTCCTGTCCTAAAATGCTTTATGGTGTACAGGTTGATGGCTACCTTCACAATGAGGAAGAGAAAAGATACAAAAAGATTATATGGGAAGAAATGAACCGGGAGTATCTTGAGGTACGTAACATATTATTAACACTTAATAGAAGTGGCTTATAGGATGAGAACTGTAATAAGATGATCTCTTTTAGTATTCTAATGGATAAAATTTCCCTAGTGGATTTTTGATTTCTACCCTGATTAGAATTTGGGTTGGAAGTTTGGTTCTAATCCTTGTATTTTTTATTTTCCCTGCTTTGATATTTAATAATTTGGCTTATGTGGGAAATAAATGTGTATGGTTCCGTTATACAGGAGCAAGCAGCCAAGGAAGCAGCTGCGGCAGCTGCCAAGGAAGCTTTTGAGGCTAATTTCCAAAACTGTTCTGATGATTTGCTAGCAGCAAGAGAGCTTGCTGCATCTGCTGCTGCAGCTGTGGCAAAATCCAGAAAGGTCATTTTTGAATTATTATTCTAGTGATGTTTATTAATATTGTTGTTATAATCATGACAAACATGTTCTTCAAGTTTTGCTATAAATGTGGGAGTTTTCATAAATATATTTTAACTTTATTGCTTTGGAATTTTAATAATGATTATGCTGTAAAAACTTAACATGGTTTAACAAGCCTGTGATTTGTTAGATATGTTTAAATACCTTCAGGAAAAGAAGCAAAGACGAGCTCAGGAGGCAAAGAATTCTGGTCCAGCCCAATCTGCTGCAGAGGCAACTCGCCAAATGTTGATTAAAAAGGTATGTGTTTAACAAGAAGTGTTCTAACATATTTTTTGAGTTTCGGTTTTTTTTGACAGGAATATGTATATTGATAAAGGAGTGACATGTCATTATATATCTTACGATTAAAAAATAACACTTAGAGTTATAGTAATGGAGGAAAGTAAGTTCCTCTTTGAAATAGACAATGTTGCTTTCCCCAAACTTATCATATTTAACATTGAATAATTAAAACATTTTCCCTCATTGTAAAATTTTATAACTATATTTTTCCAGAAAATGTTTTCTGTTGAAACAAAGGAACTGTTAATCTCATTATTAATTCCCTCTTTTTCTTCAAGAAGAATGGTATTTTGTCACTTGGGTTTTTCTCTAAGAAGCAACATCATTAGCACTAAGGAGCTAGTAGTTCCATATTTTAAATTGGTAACCTTGTGTTTAGCTATAATTTAAGCCATTGCGTTTGAAAAGCTTGAAGAACTATGGTTGAATTCACCTTGATCCTATAAATCATGTCAGTTTGGAATCTTCTGGTCGTTTTTTTTTTTTTGTTTAATGAACTACTACTGTTTTACACGAGTTAACTTTAGCACTAAAATTTTCTTTAGAAAGTTCAGTATATAAGTGTGATGTTATACATATTATATATTCGTCATGATAGTTATCCTTTAGAAAGGTACCATTTTCTTTTTTCCATAGGTATTATTTTTTGTCAATCAATATCTTTCATATAATTCTTGTTTGGCTTCCAAGGAAGCATAGGGAACTTGTAGGCTAATTTGAATATATGTAGTGCTTAGTTCTTGTCAGATCATATTCTTCTCTATTTATGAATCATACTTATAGCCTGTTTGGGTGGGGTGTTTTCATTTATACCAAAAAAAAAGGTGTTTCTTTGATTGAAGGATTTTTGTTGAGAACCTGAAGATTGTGGCTTCTGAAAAATTCAGCATGTTATAAAGCTATAGTACTTTTTCCCAAAAAAGAAGCTTCCAAATGGCAAAGGCTTTCCGAGCTGCCTGGAAAAATGCTAATCTGATTAGCCTCATGGGGTCTCATAGTTATCAACTTTTTCAGAAAATGGAATTCTTTTATTAGTAGATGCATGAATAGTAAAACAGGATACAAATAAAACAATAGAAGATATGCAGAAGTTTTGACTTTGTTATTGGCTCTTAAGCTGTTAACCTACTTGTCATCTCTTCTAAAATAGGGGATTTTCCTTTGCATCTATTATTACTCTTATGATTTATATTTTTTTTTTCCTTATATGTGTAGTTGAAGTCAGAAAGTGATGGATAAAATTTTGTTTCTGATGATAGGAATATTGTTTAAGTATGTAATACTAATAATAATTCAATGGACCATTTGCAGAGGCTTAGCTCCAAAGTCAATTATGATGTCTTGGAGAAATTATTTGATGATTCTGTAAGTCTCTTTTTTGTAATTGTTTTCCTTTTTGATGATTCTATGAATTCTTGTTTTCTGAATTTTTATCAGATATGAGAGAATAAATGTTTGCGATATCTTAAACTTTCTGATATCTTCATCTTCTATGATCTCAAATAATTATTTGAAAATCTATTTTTTGGATATTTAAAGCACAGGCTACTGCTCCATCTTTGAATTTCTGTTACTGTTCCATTTCCTAGGTTTGCGTTTCAATAACTTAAATCACATAATGGCAATGTCTGGAGGCTGCTTTGCACTTTTGCATTATCATATCTACTTGTTTGATTGAGACTTCTTTTCATAGAAAAAGGACTGGCTTTACCTCCCCTCCCCCCCCTCTTTTCTTTTCAAATTTCCTCTTTCTTTCGGCAGTCCATGCAGTTTAATAGATACTATGGCATTTATTAGTTCTATTTAGTTTGTTTTGCCTTATCTGCCTCAAATATTTCTATGTTGATTCAAGTATTTCAGTATTTCTTAGAAACCACCTTATTTAGATGTGATTTGTGCTTATGTACTTTGTCTTGTTTATAGAAGGCTTAGGTAAATACCCATTTCATATAAGTGGCTTAAAATGCGATAACATCCGATTTTAGTTAGTGTTCATTGGCCATTTGTTTCTTTCTGAGGTTATAAGCTGCTTAAAAGAAAGAGAGACTGAAAAAAAAAAAAAAAAAAAGCTACATGTACTTCCTTGCTTCACTCGCATTTTTAAATAGATCAAATATACCTTACCTACACTGTAGTTCAGTGTTCTAGAAGTTAATCTCTTGCAATAAAACAAAAATCATTTGTTAATCCTAGAATACATTGGTATGTACTCACTTTTTTTTTTTTTTCCAATTTTGCATCAATGTTTTCCAATCTTAACATAGCCGGGTGCAGAGAACCCAAAGAAAGTACGATTTGATATACCCTCTGAAAATCATGATGATTCAAAGCCCAAGGTTGGTGAGAAGAACAAGGATGACGATCCGGGATCAGAAAATGAATTTGAGGATGGAGGTGATATGGGCGGTGCATATGAAAATACTCCCTATGATGAAAATGGGGATGAGACATGTGACTATGAGGATAATGATTATGGCTATGATGGTTACTGAAATGTTGCTAGAAGCTCTTTCTGCATTATTCATTCGTAGGCTTCTGGATTCAGATATGGTTGGCACCACGGGGACCAAGGATCATTGAAATTTTCGTTGATTTTATAGCATATAGTAGGTTAATATTATTACTTGTTCTTAGGTATATTAGGACTCGAAGCTAGGACTTCTGCACAAATCTCACATTCACTTCAAACATCTAGGCTAAGTTTAGGTGTCATCAATAATGAGTTTTAGTTTTGCATTGTCCTCCTCCCTCCAATTTCTTTCTCCTTCCACATTCTTGGTTGCTCCTTAGCTATAATTCCTTGAGATTTGCCAAGCATATTATTGAACATTTGGTCTGGTAATTCTGTGATTGTAATAAACTCGTCTTTTCTATGAGCAGTCAAATTCAATTCAATGTTATTTCCACAACTCCATTACTATCAGTATTGTTTAATGGTGAGTCTTGAATTTATAATAGATTTTGTCTATTCAACCTTGTGCAGGCCAAGTTGGTTTGTTCCTTTCCTTTATATGGTTGCCCATATGCTGACTAATAGAAAAGTGATATATGCATTTAAGTTGAGGTACTTATTTGTATTTACTTGCACACGTTTCAGAATTCGGACAATGGGGAAAGTGGATAAGCATAGCTAATTTAAATCATAGTTTCCTAAGGTAATAGTTTTTAAGGAAAAGAAAAATGTATAACTAGCTTACTACTTGTCACAGGAATTAGGTGTAAACAAGCCAAATTCTTCATGAATAGTGAGATTAATATCGAGAGAACAAATATCTGATTAAGGCTGTTTTGATGGAAAATGTTTTATATAAAATATAATTATAAAATTATAAAATGTATAGATGGTACTAAATATAAAAAATTTGGTTAAAGTAATTTTTTTTAAAAAAATTATTTTTCTTTACTATCATATTTTTAAATTTTTTTAAATAATTAATATAAATAATATATCATTTATTCATATATATATATATATATATATATATATATATATATATATATATATATATTTCTATTAAAAATGCTTTCAACGAAATAAATGGAGCTCAAGTATACATAGAATTTGCAACTAAACGGACATTAGACCTGATGTGTTTTATCTTGTATGGTGATAGCGAATGAATTATAATGCACACCATTTCTTTATCCACTATTTATTTTAAAGAAAATATTTACTTTATTTAAAATTTTTACTACAAGTTATATTTTAGATTTAAACTTTCTAATAAATATTAAAAAAATTATTTATCTAAATTTGGCGTGTATCAAAGTGTAACTGTACTCTTTTTACTTTATCTTCGTAACTTTAGATAACAGCCAGTGAGAATTCACATGAAGCATTTAACGAGTTGCAGCGGATTCAGCGTTGGCAGTACATGAAAATCAATGTACTATAAATAGGAAAATTCTAATGAGTCTTGAAAAAGTGAAACTCAGTCGATATTGAAAACTGATTAAAAAAATTATACCTTTTAAAATTTTTTTTGTGTAATTTTGAAAATATTATACTACCGTGTTTGACTAATTAAAAAATTATAAAAATATTATAATATTATATTGTACTTAATTTATATATTTTAAAAAATATTGATGTCTTATAAAAAATATAATCAACCATAATTGAGTAGTTAACACCAGAAATTTAACCGATGGATGGTTTTACATTTTTGGTATGTGGGCATTGGGATTTCTTTTCTTTTTCTTTTTCTTTTGAAGTTAGATCAAGTTAATTTCATGTTAAAATGAAACAGACAATTTCTTTTTTTTTTTGGTTGGCGTTGCAAAGAACTTTGATTCCGCTGTATAAAGGAAATGTTATGTTCATTCTTTTAAAATAATATTACTATGATCAAAATAAAAAATAAAAACCAAATTGGTTTTTTTTATCTTTTATTAAAACAATTTTTTTAGAACTTTTAACTCAATTAGTATTTGATGAAGACCTGTTGTATTTAGGATATTTTTGTTTATATATATTTAATAATTTAATTATTTTTATTATTGTAAAATTAAAAAATCTTTTTTTTCCCACTATGACAGTGTGTTTTTGTGCACATAAATTCTTGTGAATCCTACCCATAGTTAACTTAGTCCTGCTAACATAAGAATTAAGAGAATCCTTCACAAAAAAAATAAGAATTAAGATAATCCAATTTTTATGACGTGACATTTTGGAGGGCATGTAGAGGAGACATTTTCTCTCATTTCTAAAGTAAATTTTTTTTGAAATCTACGTATTTTATGTTTTTAAAATTTGTGTTCATCTTTTTTCTTTTTAAAATAAAAGTAGGTAAAATTTCTTGATGAGAAGGTAGTTAAACTCTGACATAATGCATCTCAAAATAAAAGATTACCCAACAAGTCACATCTTAATGACTTTTCCTTAACAAATTTTTCTTGGCCAAAGCAGCTCTCCACTCAGTTCACAGTCCTTTTATAAGAAACTTGAACACCCTCCGAACCACATATTGACTTCTTTCGGAAAGAATTTTCACTCTTGCCATTGGAGATTTTAATACTATTCTTATTTATATTTTACAAAATTAATAATTTTCATATTATGATTGAATAATTTTTAAAATTAAGTTAGTAATTTTTTAATTTATTAAAAAATAATTGAAAGTAATAGGAAAAATCTTAATAATATAGTACTAGAAAATTTTCCATTCTTTGGGTCAACAATGGGAAAAATGGTTTGCCTCCTAACCTAATATCATATCCAACACGTCTCTTCGGTTACTATACATTATTAAACAAAAATATTTCTAATTTTTGTGAACTATCTAATATTTTTAGAATTTTAATATTATTACTTCTTGCATTTTTAAATAAAAATTATCTTATAAATATTAAGATTTATTCAATCATAATATTAAAATATTATATTGGCTAAAATATAAATATAAATTGTATCGAAGTATCACTACTATAATAGAATTAAGAATATTCCCTTATTAAACAAGCAATATGGTTGTTAGAGGATTGGCTGGTGCAATCCCATATATATGAATAGAAATCAGAAGTGGGAAAGGAATTTTGTCTAGCAAGGTTTCTCACCATTGTCAACGAATATATATGTTACAAAAACACATTCAATCTTACCTCTCATATTTATTAGAATTATTTATTTTATCACGGTCAAATATTGTAAAAGTCAACTAAACATATCTTAATCGGAAACGAAGGAACAGGTTAGTTATTTGAGGTTTATGATTATTTATAAGATTTTCTTTTAGCTTGATCTCAAAAATTAGTAATATAGAATTTGAGGATATGGTACTGCACATCAGATGCTTATTTCCACCATTAAGTTAATTCTTGAAGTTAATCCTAAGTTCCCCCCCAAAAAAATGTTTTGCCTTTTAGAAAGAATAGAATCTCTTATTAGAGTTTATAACGACAATAAAAAGTCAAGTTTGGATGAGAACAAATATCACTCATTCACAATATTCAAATAATTGACTTTAATTACCTCTAATGTTACGTGTGATATTATTATCACAAAGTATATTATAATTATAATTTTTCACTATCATGATAATATATTTTCATATTTATTTGTAATTTTTTTGAAATAATATTAAAAATGAGAGATTTCTCTAATTTTACTGAACAAGATATTAAGAATTATCGGTAAAGGCTCACTCAAGAATTATCAAATTCATTCCAATTCTATTGGACAATACATTAGTGACATGCTCGACCTGCAGATAAAAACCTATTAAGAGATTATTGCTAATTCCATTTCTGGTTTAGCTAAGAAGTAATAACTTAATTAGTCTCTAAATACTAATCAGGAGATTTTCTTGAAAAAAATTATCCACCAAACAAAACAGCTAACGTTAACAATAATTTAAACTTGCAGGAACCTACTATGATATTATATGTATCTTTACATTCACTTGAAGCACATTCATTTATAATTTTAATAATTGAAGCATAATGACAAACGCCAATTTAAAATCATGGTTTTAAGTTTTGATCTAGTTTACCGTGCAGATAACCAGATCTTTTCATATCTATCAGCATCCAGAGAAGACGATTTTGTGGATCAGACGAGTCCAATCTATTCCTCTTATTAATATGCCCTGCACATATTTATAATTTAATAGTTAAGTGGCGTTTAACCTATAAATTTATTAAAATGTGTAAACATATTGTTTATCTTTTATTTATAAAGGTGGTAACTATTATATTTTTTAAAATTCATAATCTTTATAATTAATCCTTTATATTTATTTTTTAAATTATATATTTCATTTTGCACTCATAACACTAAAATAAATGATAAAAAGAAAAAATATAAATTAAAAATGTATTTGACAGTGTTAAAGTGAAATTTGATGATTTATATCAATAATTTTCATTTATTTTAACATTTTAAATGAATGAAGGGATAATAAAAGTAAAAATAAGGGATTAATAGCACATGTTATAAAATAAAAAAAATCATGCCCACCTCTTTTATAAATAAGGAGTAGGGGTGTAAATGGGTTGGGCCGAGTTAGATTTTTCCTTAAATAAATAGGGCCTGTATTGCAAAACATTAGTTCGAACCTAACCTATTAACTTATATAAGACTTTATTTTAGGCCTGAGCTTGGCCTGTTTTAAAAGTCTAGCCTAACCTGTTAGCCTATTTAAAAGCTTATTTTTAAATACAAGTTTTTAAATAGACCAACAACTTAAGACTTAAAATACCTATTATAAGAAGGCTTTAAATAAGTTAATAACTTATATAAGTTTGTATCAATATATTTTTAAGATGCCCCTAATAATACTAAAATTAATACAAAATTTATATAAGAACTAATTAACAAAGAAATAAATTTATATACTCATAACATAAAATTATTAATTTAAATATTTAATATTTAATTAAAAGTAAAATAACATCAAGTTGTTATAACATCAAATGTTAAAAATAAAGGCAAATTAGTTCACCATAAATTATACAACAAACATTCAAAATATTTAATCTATATAATGGGTTTGGAAAAAAAAACTTATATATCATTGCCTTTATAGTAAATTAATTTAAATAAAAAATATTAAATAAATTGGCCTAATAGGCCTAGAAGTTAGGCTTAAAATAAAAAGATTTAACCTGTTTAATTAAAAAAATTTATATTGGTCAAAATATTTAATCTATATAATGGGTTTGGAAAAAAAATTTATATGTCATTACCTTTATAATAAATAAATTTAAATAAAAAATGTTAAATAGGCCGGCTCAACAGGCTTAGAGGTTAGGCTTAAAATAAAAAGGCCTAACCTGTTTAATTAAAAAAAATTTTATATTAATCTTAATTTAGTTCGTTTAACTAAATAAGTCGAGTCGGGTAGGCCTAAATTAAGCCAAACCATAAGTCCTTGATAGCCCGCCCGACCCATTTGCACCCCTAAAAAGGGGTTAATTATTGTATTTATTACATATATATTTAGATTATTTTGCACTTTTATCCTACTTAAATTTTATTTGTTTCAATGGAAAACATGTTTTATAAAATATAATTATAATATATTAAAATGAGAAAAATATTTTATTTATTTAATATTAAATATAAAGAGTTTAAAAAAGTAACTTTTGCTTTTTGTACTATCGTACTAAGTATCATTTTTTTAAAATTATTAATATAAATAGTATATCACTTCTTTATTAATATATATGTAAATGATATTTTTTCTAAAAAAAATATATTCTAGTGAAATAAATGGAGCCTTAAATACATTTTGAATTTAGCCATTGGGTAATGCCTAATTCACAATTACATACCTTAATTATAGATTAATCTTTTTAAATGAGTTAAATGAAGGCTTTTAGAGTTCACTTTTAAAAATTTCCAAAAAAAAATATTACAATTTATCCATAGGAATTTTGGGGAGATTAAGTTTTTCTAAAATGTAAGATGCACTCTAGAAAATAAAATATATCATTATAATCTTTGATGAGAGAATTAAAAGTTTAGGATTTTATAAATAATAAATAAAAAATAATTTTTAAATTTTTTATTACTTAATCTTTTAATTTTCTGGTCATAAAAAATATATTTTACCCTCTAAAGTAAATCCTATACTTTAAAAGAGTCAAAATTTTGAATCAGAAAATTAAAAAAAAAAATTAAAGAATAAAATAGATGTTACAGCTATTAATGAAAAAATTAAGGAAAAGATATTCATAAAGTCAAAATTATTTCTTTAATTAATTGTTACTCGCCAAATTCTTGCTCCTTAATTTACATACACACGATGTTATTGCGTTGGTACATCAAAATTAGCGCCGATTTTCTGCCATTATTCATAGTATCGTTGCTAATAACAATCAGATTAAAAGTAGCAGACTTGGCTTAGTTAGGCTGGATTTTAGTGTAATTGATCACGAGATATCTTCAAAGATATTGTATGAATTGCATGTCTCGCTGATTCTGCACTTTGTTCATGCAGCCATTGTTATCAATTAGCACCACCTCTCGCCATAGCTGGCCACTAAAAACCTATTAGCATGAAATGTTCTTTAATTTATGTCTTTTTACGTGATAAAAAAAGAGATTGCCACTTAATATATCTATCTAAAATAAGCATATAGAGTATGTGTTTATGTGGATTTTCATCTTGAAAAGATGAATCCAAGAGAAGAGCATACCATAGTTGGGAAAAGCAAAGACATGTCATGATGCACTTTTAATAGTACAATAATAGTACAATGATAATTGATACAAAAATATTACATATATTTAAAGTGAGATCTGAAATTAGATTTTAAATATTTTATATTAATTGAATCAAATTTTAAAAATTTATTCTATTAATTTGTATTTAGTTGATAGTTATTAATTATATTTTAAATTTAAATTCGGATCTCACTTTTTGATATTAACATGAAACTTTCCCTCATTCATGTTTGTCACTAGAGAAGTACAAATTAAAGTTACCTAATTTTGGAATAATGAAGAATACCGTACTCCAAATCTAATATTTTTGAGCATTATTGCATTAATGTTTATGCGGTACAATTTAAATTACTCTACCCAGGATTGGACGCCTATTGACGAAGCTCAGGTTTGGATTGTCGCCTTACTGCTTGACGAGAATAACCTACCACTGACATTTTTTAAGGTACGTCTCTCACTGCACTAAAGGAGTCTTTGTCATTTAGATGATAATAAATTAATGCTACCAGGTTATTTATTGATAGTGAATTGAGTCCTAAAACAATTTAAATTCAAGAAGAATTTCAAGTTTAATTCTTAAAAATATTATTATTGAGAAATATTTATCATTTATTGTTTCTGCTTTAAATGAGAATTACTCTTTTACCAAAAGATATATGAAGATATCTAGATGCAAATTAAAAAAAAAAAATTAATCCTGATTATTATATAGTTATAAAAAAAGATTATACGAGTTAAAACATTATGAAAATAATGTTTTCTTATCATTTTTTTGCTTATACTAGACTACGAAGGGCAATGCTTCCGTACGCATCACCCTTGGCAAGACACTATTTTGATAGTTTAATTTTTAGTAATTGTCTATTATATTTTTCATAATTTTTTTTTCATAAAATATCATACCTATTAATTTTATATGTAATTTATAGGAATATGATCATCAAATTAAAGTAGTTAATAGTAGCATAAAATTTTTTGCATGATAAATCAGATTAGTTATAATTTGAAAGGTACAGTCACTAATATGGGACACATGACATAACATGATACATACATTAAATTTCAATATTCTCTACACCATTACCATTTTCATCTTTATTATTACTATAATTCTCATCGATTTCATCAGTTTTCGACTAAACATAAAATTTTAATTTATTTATTTAGTTAATAATAGTTTGAAACATTATTATTAAAGTTAATCACTTAACTGTATCGAAACTTCAACTACATCGGTGCCATGCTAGAGACGTGTCAAAGCAGCTTTAACTGTGTTGTTGCGTTAGAGATCAACACCAAAAAAGTCATTTATTGTATTAGATTTTTCCGTGTTAAAAGAATTTGAAGGTTGATTTGTAAATTAAAAAAAAGGTTTAACTTTTTGAGCTAATTTTTGTAGTTAAAGAGTCCTAATAAAGCACCTAACAATAATATGAAAAATTGATTATAACATCTTTGTTAAATAATACACGAGTCAGTTGATGTTAGAATTTTAATGAATGTTCTAATATATAAAGAAAAATTTGTTGAATTATTTTGTATTGATTATAGAAAAAAATTAAATATTGATTTATGAGATCAACTCTTAAGTTAGTATAGAAAAAAAAATTAAGTATTGATTTTAAAGATCAACCTTTAAGTTAACTTTTATTGGTGAGAAGGTTCAAAAGGCACCCAACACAATGTTTCTTCGCATGAAGTCAAATTGCTATAATATATAGTTTGATCCCAAATTAAATAAAAAGCATGATATGAACATGACCTCTATAATGTGCTTCATCCTTGCTTGACAGAATTTTCTTCTGCACACGGAAAGACCAATACACACATGCACACATACTAATTATATGGTTTTATTTAATATGATATTATTAGCGCACTAAGTTACATTATGCGACAGGCATCGATTATTTAACATTAGAAAATCCAACACATCCAAATCTTCCTTTAGCTTTGTGTCAAATGGTATCACCAATATTAAGCCAATTGGCATCCAAATCTTCCTTATATTTGTTTCAATAGAATATAGGCAAAAAGCTTACGAGGAAGTGGAATCTAGTTTTGAATTATATATTGTATCCTTATATATGTACGAAATCAAGGACAAAATGGTCTAAACAATGAATGAAGAAGGTGCATAACTGCGACTAATATGGATTGCTGATATAGTAAAAGATATAATAACGAAAAAAGGGAGAAATCATATTTTATGAATGTCACCTATAAAAATAATATGCGCATAGGATAATCGTCATAATAAAAAGAAAAGATGTGTGGAGTTAAGCAGTCACTCAAGTAGTAAAATTTAGTGGAATTGTTGACATCATCGGAATCAAAGACAAATTGCCCATTCATTTTTTAAAGAAATATTTACAAAGAAACAATTAGGGGTTTGACTTCAAAAAAAAGTTTTTATTAAAAATTTCTTTTTGTAATAATAGGAAATGTTAGATTGCTAGATGTATTTCAAAGAATATTGAATATCAATTAAACTAAATTTAAAAATTTTATAACTCCCCAAATATTATTAGATGCATGAACGGTAATCATTATGGTAGAAGCTCGCATCATCGAGCGAGTCAATCTCAAAGCATAAGAAGCCATTGCTTGCCAATATCCTCAACTTGTAGCCAATAGGTTTATTTGGAAGTGAAATTCCATTATCTTAAACAATGTATTAATTAAATATTCAAGACACTCTAAAATTACGGTAAACATGTAGTTATCTAGTGGATATAGAACCAAATCCATGGGGAACGGATTCTTTCCCTTTTCCTTTACCAATTTTCTGTTATTTTTTGAGAAATAAATATATAATTTTTATTTTAGATCTCAGATCCACAATTTTAAATAAAAAAATTTTATATTTATCTTTTTTTTAAATTCGCCCAATACATTTTTTAAGAAATGTACTAAGTTCATTTTTAATCCATAATTTTCCAACGTATTATACTGATTACATGTTTAAATAATATTATTTTCACTCCTTTAAATCTATTTTGTCATCCCCTCTTATGATTGTGATATTCTCTTGATCTCACAGACATGCAAGGCAAGAGTAAATTTAGAAAACTGCACACGGATTTATTCTTACACATCTAATAATCGGAAATAATCCCGTTTCATGCTAATCGATTAATTAATAAGCATTATATGTGAATACGACAAGCAGCCCATTGTGTGGGCCAAACTTATATTAGATCTTCCTTGCTTGAATGCACTCTAGGAGTTAGGACCCGAGTCTAAGTATGTATTAACAATTTGCCTAATGGGCTGTGTATTATTAATATCCTCATTTCTTGAGATTAATCCCTTGCCATGTCAAATGAAAACCAAAATAAACTTCTCCTACAAATGAGGTTCCATTCAAAATAACTTTAAACCATTTAATATTTAATCATTGAATATAAGTAATTTAAGTGAATCCTGTCATATTTATTGTCGTGATGGCAGTTATAAGTAAAATTATGAATGAATGTTAAATATATAGATATTATTGAGCAAAATTGTGATTACGACATATAATAATAATGTATATAGTATCGATTATGATTGCCAGTCGTAATTTAAAAATTTGAGCAAAGCGAATGCCACATGGTTTGATGTTAAAATCCCTGACTTTTCTCTAATTAACAACTTCCTCGTTTGGTCTTAACATCTCAAATCAGAATAAGCATTTAATTTTATCAAAACGAATAAGCATTTTCAGTTTGGTCTTAACATCTAAAAAAAAAATAGGAAAAAGAAAAAGGGATTGATGCGTTTGCATATATTTTTTGTTTACCAATCCAGTAGGTCAACAACTACTCATCAATTTTTATCTATTGAACAATAAAATTGACATTGGAGTTGATTTTTATGAGCATCAATTAATCTATCTCACAGCGTAATCCACATGCAAGAAATTGATGGAGAAGACAAAAAATTCAAAATATCCTTGTCAACTGACCTAAGAGGTAGCTTTCTCTTGGTTTTAGTTCAAGCTTCATCCTCTTTTTCCTAATACAATATACACCAAAAATAAAATTTAAGAGTTCCAAATATAAATAAAAAAATATTATTAAATACTGGATATTATAATAAATTTATAAAACTTAATTTAATGAACATAGAGAATTTAAAATTTATTTTTAATATCATTTTTTATAGTTATAGTATTTTTGTTTTCTTTATTCCCGTTTCTATTTTATTTTGTTCAAATGACAAAACTGCATTCAAAACTTCAAATATTACTTTAATATTATCTTTTGCAGTTAGGAACATATATTTGAAACTTTAGTTAGAACCCAAGATATTGTTAGCAATATGTGGAGTATGAGGGGTGTAAGACCACTGCCCAGGAATTATTCTGTAATTTTGCATTGTAATATATATATATATATATATATATATATATAATTTTTGGTAATCACAGTAAATTTTAATTCGAAATCATGATTATAACATATTAAAAAATTCTAATAATTGTTGTTGAAACATTAAATCAGATAGGCGTTGAGAAAACAAAACTTCTATCATTTCTGAATGGCTCTAATTTTTATGGATTTACCGGTAAGACTACGGTTATTTTTATGGACAGTAAGACTCGATTAATGGTCAAAATTTTCTTAGAATAAATAAAAGTAAACTTGAGTTATGCTTCATGAGATATTCGTACATCCTTGAGGGTGTCTCGAAAGATATTTTTTTTAAAAAATTATTTTTATTTAAATAAAGAATTATTATATTCTCTTATGATTTTTAAATAAAATAAAATATTTAAAATTATAATAATAAAAAAAAAATTATTTTCTATCAAATTATTTATATTTAATAATGCACATATAATCTATTTTTTATTATTTTAATATTTTATAACAGTGGTTTTTCACCGAAATAAAATGGTTAAGTAAATTCAACTTTTACACGCTTGGTTTGGCTTGACGCATGCACCTGAATGTGTCAACTACGTATCTATATTTAGAGCCTCTAGAGTCATAAGCCAGACTGGTTGGAGCACAAGAATACATGCCTTTTGAATACTTCATATTTATTTTCATAACAGACATAACTCTGATCGAACAAACAAATTAAAGCACGAAATCACAAAATATTTATTGAAATAATACTTCATATTTATTTTCAGAACAGACATCACTCTGATTTATTTTGGACGGACTCAAGCCCCTGGTGATTTTGGTTCATGATCTGTATTTGCTCCAGTCCCTCCGTAGTCTTGTATTTCCAGATCCATCCTTCTCCCCAGAAAGCCTTTCGCCACATCTACTAGCACTTCATCATTATTCCCCAATTCCACTGCATCAATCTGATAGTAATGTAATCTTTAGATTATTAATCAATAAAAAAAGAAAAATACACATGCTGCTGTAAAGGCCTAAAAAAGACATGGAAGAGTTAAGAAATTGAGAACTCATATGCTATATATGTAGATGTTTGGATGGAGGAGTCAGGATGGAAATGGAAGGTCATGTCATAATCTTTTCTTGAGTTTTGATTGAAGATAAAAAGTTTACATGAGAACTTCCATTTTTTTTTTCCTTTTATTAAAAAAGGGTGGTCAAGTGAGGATTTCTTTACTTTCAATAAAAGTCTTTTCCAGAATTTAAACTCTACTTGTTGACGAATTAAGTTCATTTGGAACTAGCATGCTTTATGTTAAAACAACATATGTGAGTTTTGGTTAAGGAGAAAAAAGAGATTGAAGGTTAGTTATGGAAAATACCAGTCCACACAACGTGGTAGGATGTGTGGATTCCACAACAGGCCTTTTCCACATTTTGCAGTGTGTCAGGAGTATTTCTCGTTATCATGTGTATGTTTGGTTGCTGAGAAAAGAATTTTTTTTCTTTTTGGAAGGGAGAAGGAGAGGTTGGCATGACTGCCAATCTTTTAATCTATTTTTCTGAGTTAGACTCTTTCCAGCAATATGATCACATAAATTGATTAATGACTCCAGAAATATATGTCTATCAAACTGAATTACTGAAATCATTGCTGAAATATATGTAAGAGAGAGAGAACTATACCGACCTGAATCAAAGAAGGCAGAGCTGATTTATCTTCTTTGTTCAACTTTTGGGTTCCTATAATAATCAGCAAAGTTATTTAAATGCATAATCATCTCTATAATTACCAGCAAAGTTTTAAATTGCAGTTCACAACAATGATATTAACCAGTTCTCAATTTTCCGTGATTTAATTAATCGCAGAATAATCATAATCGCAATCACGACTAATTTAAAACCTTGATCACCAGTAATCAGTTAACCAAAAGACAATTAAGCAGTCTTTGGTTAAATTTAAATGCTCTGTATGAAGCTTACGGGTTCCTGAAACAGCAGTAGCAGATAGAACACAAGAGAAAACCAGAAGAATCACTAGCTGCCTCAAAAAGTTTGTTCTCCCCATCATGGAGTTGGTGATAAAAGGGGAAGACACAGACCAAGTTGATTCAGCAAATTAGAACGGTAATGGCGGTGGGAACATGAAGCTTTGGTGCTTAAATATAGGTGGGCCGATTTAAGAGGTTTTTAATAATGTAGAAAATGAATGTACCTCACTGGCCAAAAAGTCAACTTCTCATCAATTCGTTTCTTCTATTTTATGCTCGCTTGCCTAACTTCATGTCTTTGTTCGCCGTTTAAGAATTGTATAAAAGTTTTTTATGCACTTTATTTTTAGCATCTTGAAATTATATATAATGTTTTAGTTCTCTTGGGGATAATCATAGTAGTTCTGTCTTTGTTCTTCAACTTTTAAAAGCACAAGACCAAGAGAAAGAAAAAAAACGATATATGCAGCATTAGCAAGGTAGGAAATAAACAAAATCACACACACGCACGCACGCGCAAACATGGGCGTGCTCACACGTATGTATAGGAAATAAGAAAAGTTATATACATGCATGCATGCATGGACATATCTACAAGTATATATAAGAATTATGTTGAATTTTTATATGAAATAATCCGATCAAATTATATATATATAACATTCATGTATTGGCTACATTATTCATAATAATTAGAAATATCAAAATCTTTTGAATTAAATGGATAAAGAGCACAACTACTATAATTGAATAATCTAGATAAATACCAATCACGACCTTGCCTCTTGCACACAAGTTCACTATTACTATCAAATCCTAACTCTCAAAAAATTCGAAATGACACATGATTTGCACATCATATAGGATAATGTGCAGTTAGCTTAGAGTTCTAGGAGTAGGGAGTTTGTTATAAAATGTCTGAACTAGATTGTGAACCAATCCACTATTAGAACTAATTCAATAACCATATTGAGCTTAAGTGCCATCATAAAGCTCACTTTCTTATCACTAATGGATTATTATATTTTAATATTTTAATTAGTTTTTGAATTAATAGGCCTATTATTATCATAACTCTTAACAATCTTTCACTTGGATTACATAATTCAAAAGTCATAGCCACTTCAATAAATGTCAAAGTAAGTTAGGGCACTAATACACTCATAGGTCTAAATTGAAATCATAAACATAAACATTGCATTCGATAAGGATGTCAATGTCATATAGATTATACACCTACCCTTCATTAACCAAAATAAAATCATCTTTCCATAAGGATATTAAATGTGCAAAATAAGATTTACATAATGGTAAATGTGATTATATGTAAATCTCCACATAATGGTTCTAACATTTGCCTAACATACTAAATGAGAATCAATATTCTCAACACAATAGTAAGATAAAATTTAAATGTTCTTATCAATATGCTATAAAAAATGCACACAATAATATATTGCAAAAGATGAATATTTTATCATGAATATCTTATTGATGTATATCTCGAGAAAAATAATTATATCAAAAATACTTTTATTAACTTAAAATATTAAAAGACTTAGCTAAACTCATTAATTATATGATCATGATATATTGTGACTGCTAAACTTTTGGTTAGTAGATTTATGAGCATATAAATTACAAAAATATGTTCAATATATGTAATATACTTTTATATATATTCTCTTTCACAAATTACACTTCACATTAAAATATTTTGTATAGGTAGAAATTTTATTGTTTGGAGAGAAGTTCACAGTAACAACATTATTGTAATAGATGGTTAAAAGCTTTAAGATGCTCCTAATAACATTAAAATTAGTCATAAAGTTCCCTAATCATACAACATTAGAAGTGATTTCATAATGTGTGACATATTTTACTTCCATAGTAGATGATGTTTTAAGGTACTACTTGATACTTTTCAATGATATAACTTCTTCTACCATCATAAAAATATACTTAGATGTTGATTTATGATCATTTGGACAATTAATAAAATTCGAGCTTGAGTAGTCTGTAACTATAAGATCTTTTGATCTTTTGTAGGTTAGCATATATAATCTTTTATATTTTACAGATACCTTATAACTCTTTTAATAAAAGTTCAACTTTGACTAGGATCACTTAGGTAACTCTTTAGTACACCAACAATATAAACTATATTAGGATGTGTACATAATTGAGCATATATTATGATATTTATGACTAATATATATATGAGACATTTTTCATTTTTTCTTTTTCATCATTATTCTAAGGACCTTGGGCCTTTGAGTAAATCTCCCTCTTTTGAATGGGTGTAGAAACTTAAGTGTAGATAGATATGTCAAATAGTTTCAATACTTTTGGTATGTCTCTTGATGCAAACCAAGCAATCCTTGGATCTCTCAAGATAAATTTCTATGCCTAGTACGTATGAGGCATTTCCAAGATCCTTCATATTAAAATATTTTAATAGCATTTACTTTGTTTAAGTTAATAGGTTCACATCATTGTTAATAAAGATAATGCCATCAATACATACTACAAGTATTACAAAACTACTCACACTTATTAGCATGTAGATACATTGATTTACAATATTTTGCTTAAACTTAAGAGAAGTTACTACTCCATCAAATTTGAGGTGCCATTGTTTAGATACTTATTTTAAGTTCTATATGGACTTCTTTAGTTTACACATAAGGTGTTGTTTACCCTTCTTTTGGAAATCATTTGGATAGTTCATGTAAATAGTCTTTGACAAGTCATTATTTAAGAAGGTTGTCTTGAAATCCATTTAATGTAACTTTAGGTTAAAATGAGCCATTTTTGCCATAACAATTTGAAATGAGCTTTTAATTGAAATTGGTGAAAAGATTTCTTTGCAATCTTTGCCTTCCTTCTAAATTTAGGCCTTGTTTACTAATATAACCTTGTACCATTTAATTTTGCCTTGAGCACCCTTTTGATCTTAAAGATCCTTTTGCATCTAACCAATTTGCATTTTACAAATAATTTAATTAGATTTCACACGTCGTTCTTATGCATTGAGGTGCGTGAATGGTATAGGAAGTCATTATGTGTGACTACCTACCGAACTTTCTATGTATGCATTTAATACTATATTATATATGCAATCATGTCTTTTAAAGAAAATAAAAGTATATAATTTTTCTTTTCGAAAAATTTATTAGGAAATGAGAAAATATGCTATTGTGCATAATTGCTCCAACTATCCAATAGTAGTTAAGTACCTAAGGGGAAAAGTTTCCAAAGAAAAGAATAGAAATAAAAAAAAATGAATTTTTATGAAATTCAGTGAGTTGATGATAATCAAATAAGAATTCTTTAAAATATAATTATACTTTGATAAAAGAATTGTGATTAAAACTTTTAAAAGGAGTCTTTAGATTTCTTACTCAAGAAAAATAACTATATTGTCATACCTTTATCAAGGAAGAAGGAAAGATTCAGGTGACTAACCTATATATCAAAAGTTAACTATAAACATATGTAATAATAAATTTAAAATAAGGTCATACCACACATTACACATCATAGTAGCCATAAGAGAAATTTAATTCTTTGCACTACTATTGTTATTTTTCCAAGAGTTCACAATTCATTTATAACGATGCACTGATATTCATTAGTAAACATAACTTAAAATAAAATAAAAGAAAGCTTGTAAATCCCTTTATTATATATAGTTATTCTTATCTCTTCACAAACTTAACATTATCCCTTCAGGATCTACCTTATCCTCTCATAAACAAGCACAGGAATTTAGTGCATAAGTAGCCACATAAGTGTAAATGTCCTCATATCATTATTCTTGTTCATTCATATAATCCACAAGACGATAATAACATTTTAATTCCGTATAACATAAGCATTCATATTAACATACACAAATAAGGCCATAGGAGGTTTATTAATTCAAACATAATATTTAAGTTTAATTCCTTAATTTTCATAGCATAACAAAACTTAATCATGCATTTTCCTTTATCTTAGAATCATAAATATGTTTACACTTTCATTTTGTATTTAAATATTTATATTGAGGCTATCTATCCTCATCTCACATGAATAAGATGTCATAGTATCATTCTAATTCTTTGAATATGTAATTATGTAAAAAAAGTAGGGTAGTAATCCATTATATCAGGGCATAGTCCACTGCATAGTTCACAAAGTTAGCCAAAGAGCCATTTCGATAGGACATAGTCCACTATATCAATTTTGATGGGACATAGTTAATTAAATAATTGACTATATATGGCTTTGTAATCTATAGGTTTATCCATAAAATCACTATTCATCCTTCTAAACAACCCCTAAATCTCATTCTTAACATGAATTTCATCATTAAACCTTTAAAACATATAAATACTACTCATAAATAATAAAATCTATTAATAAAACATAAAATCCAAAGGTTAAATCACCATATCACACAATTCCTTCTAAATTTTTTTGAAAACCTAACAAAATAATAAATTAAATTAAAATTTAAGTAGAATGCTATTTATCTTGTTTGAAGGAGATTCTAGATGAAACAATTTCTAACTTTCTTACTCCTAATCAATCAAAATAATTAAATTTCAAGGTCAGGGTTCCAAACTCCTTTTCTAAACAAGGCCTTTAGTTACAGTTCAAAGAGAAAATGAAAACAAATGCTTGCTAGGATTAAAGTTTGAGAGGATTTACCTTGTTTAGATTATAAAACATTAGAAGTTGCAGTGGATTAAAGCTTCCTTAGTCACCATGAAAGGAGGAAGGGGCAAAAAGGAAGTAAGGTTGATGAAGAAATTGAGAATGATTAGTTGAAAATTGGAGTTATAAAGGAGATAGGTTTAGAGACTTTTTTTTTTTTTTGAAAATGTGCTCTAAACCTCTTCCATACTCACATACTTATCTTTATACACCTTTAACCTCTAAACATTTTGTTTCACCAATCCTTCCTTAACTAATTCATATAAAATTCTCATTTCAAATACATTCGAAGAAATAAAAAGCAAATTTATTCCATATTTCTTTATGTTTATTTATTATTTTTACATAAAAACATTTTATGTTTTTAGACATCATAACATTAGTTCATTTTTCATAGAACCTATTCAGAAGAGTTTGAACTAAAAACTACTTGTGAAAACATGGTGGGATTAACATAATTCATTGTTTATATCATACCCATGCTCCTAAAGATAAACCAGGTAACTATTAGTAATTGCTAGTTTGTGAGCTCTATAAGATCTCTTTAAAAGGAATATTTTAAATTATATCATTTGGTTCAATATCTTCAACCATTGGTTACACTAGATCTTTTTGTGACATAGTAGAAGATGACTTTTCCAACACAAGTGCTAGTGGAATGATTATGCATTTTTCTATAAAATATATGACATGTGGTACTTGATTTCGATTATCCAATTCATCCTTAAAAAAGGATGGCTTGATTTGATTTGATAACTTTGGCTGATAGTTTCTAAATTAAGCTCCCTTGTCAAGGAAATGTATGGCTTCACCTTAGTTTTACAACTTCAAACATGAAAGTTCCTTAAACTAGGAATTTTTCCATATGAAAAAT
The DNA here is from genome assembly GCA_020226215.1 of Sindora glabra. Lineage (NCBI taxonomy): Eukaryota > Viridiplantae > Streptophyta > Magnoliopsida > Fabales > Fabaceae > Sindora > Sindora glabra. The sequence goes on along the minus strand of CM035228.1, from coordinate 32,250,448 downwards.
CACAAAAGGACTCGATCTAAGATATTTACACAGTGGTCTTTAATGTATCACCCCATAAGTATTCTAATAATGTAGAATGTGCCAACATAGACCTTACTATGTCTATAAGTGTCTACTTTCTTATTTCTATAAGTCTTTTTTGTTTTGGTGTCATAGGCTTGGTGAAAGTCATTACAATTCCATATTCTTGTAAGTATCTAGTAAAAGGACTAGGATATCTTCTGGTCTTATCATACCTTTTATAATGCTCACTAACTCTATCAAAATTAACATATTTAATTCTTTTTCTCAACTTGAGCTTAACTATTACCTTGAAAAAAATAAAGGCATCCAGTGATTCAAACTTGTCATTCAATAGTTCTATCCATCCAAACCTAGAATAATTATAAACAAAAGTGATAAAGAATTTATGACCACCCATAGCAATTGGCATAATAGGCTTATTGATGTTAGTGTCAATCAACTTCAGGGCATCCTATTTTCTGCTCATTTGCCCCTCTAGTAGAAAGCTGTTCTTTCTAACTCTAGTAGAAAGCTGTTCTTTCTTTCCAACAACAATATTCATATAATTGGTGAAGTTAGGAACAAGAATAATTTCATATAACCCATCACATAATGAAATAATACCTATGGTAGAAGAATTATAGATCACTTCAAATTTTCCATTTCTAAAATGAAAAAAGTATCTAACATGATCCAAAACAATCATAGAAATCAATTTCCTTATCATGGAATGTAAATAAAAGACATTATTTAATTCCAAGGCATATCTAGATGAAAAACTCAAAGAAATTATTCCAATATGCTTCATATATACTTTGTTTCCATTTTCAAGCCAAGCAACCAACTTCCTTTCACTTGGTCTCTTTAGGTTTCTTGATGCTTGTAAACAATTTGTCATATTAGTGGTAGCACTAGTATTTAACCATCAATTGTTTAATAACACATCAACAATATTGGATTTCAAATAGTACATTCCTTCTTTTTCTTAACCTATTTCTTATATTTGAAGCAATCTATTTTCTTATGCTCATACTTTTTACAAAATCTACATTTTTCCTTAAATTGGACTTTCTTGGGCTTATAATATTATTCTTTATTTTCACATGTTTTTCTTTTCATTATTGGACTTTCATTTGTTGTTCCTTTAATGTGACCTTATCTTTTATTCTAAAGTCAATCATGAGAAATGTAGTTAATAATATGAATCCTCCCTTTCTTTATGTCCTTTTTAGCTTGACTAACAATGGAAATCAACTTGTTAATAGCCTATTCAACTTTCAAATTTTTGAGTATTGTAAAATATTTTTTAAACTTTGAATTATGCTAGCAAAGACTCTAATACATGCCAGATTAGGCAACTATCTCCTACTTTAACTTTCATGATTTTTAACTTATTGTAGTATTTGATTAATCTCAATATGTGCTCCCACATTAACACCATCGTATATTGTTTTCTTAAGTGACATGAGATAGCATCCTTTCTTAGCCTTATTGAATTTGACATACTTCTTAACCATAAAATCAAGAAACACCTTAGCATTTTCATTTTCAAAAATGTTGAACCCAATGGTTTTATACATTGTATATTTTATTATCATTAGACATACTATATTAGAGTGAATCCATTTGTCATATTTGTTCATTAGTTCTGTAATAAAATTAGCATAAATCATGGGCTCGACTTCCGTAGGTGCTAGATCATTAAGATTGGTGGGTGCCAGATAGAGTTTTAACAACTTGACTTAGCTCATGTAATTTATCCCATTTAGTGTTTCAATGAAATTCAATTGGATAGGCATTGAAGTTAAGAAAAAATTCATCAATACATTAACACATACAGTCACTTTAATCATGTTTTTAATTTTTTCCTCTTTAAGCTATGCAATTGCACATAGTACTTAACTATGAAATCTTATATCGTTAGGGAATTTAAGACCTTATAATATAATACGAAAATTAAATATTATATTCCAAAAACATATTATTGAAAAGGTTTTAAAAATTTTAGAAATACAATCTTTACAACTAATAACTAGTTATATTAATACCATATTGATAAAGTATTTAAATATTGTTAACATAACACTCTCCTTAGTCTAACTAACATTATATTATTTATTAACAAAATTTGATGCCATTGGGTACTTGATAGATGAGTCCAAAATTACTTAAAATTTTATGGCATAATATAATCCCAATTGATTTCTACAAAGTTATTTCCTTCATAGATAAATCTATGCAAAGTATCTAAAAAATTTATATAAATTACATGTGGTGGCTTAGGAATCCCAATATTTTTAGGCTCAAATAAGTTCAATAAGCATTTAAATGAAATATACATAAAATAATAAAATTATTTTTAATTTCAAAAAATTATAAAAAATGCCTATAATTATACACCGGAAGAGTGGAGTTCAATGATATAATTTTTTATTGTCATATGACATTGATAAAATGAGAGTGAATTGCACTTTTCCTTGGCATGAATGGGATTGGTGCATGGCACCACTATTCATCATCTTCTTTTGTCAAGTTTAAAATTGGGCCACTTGACCTGATTGCAACCTAGTTCCAAAACTTGCATTTTTGTGTGTTTTAAGCACAATTTCCACTCCAATTTGATTCTAAACACAATTTAACACAAAATTAATGATAAACTTTTAAAATATCATGCCAAAAATTGCTTTTGAATTGAAAAAAAATTCCGAAAAAAGCTTTTATGATTATTTAATGTCTTTAAACATCCAAAACATGATTTTCGTATTCTTTTAAATGCTAAACGCCTGTTTCTTTAATGAAATTCATAAAGAATCAAGAATTAAACTGTAAATTCTTACGTTTTTAAATTAAAAATTTTTTGAAAAAATTTCCAAACCTTTCCTTAACTTTGTAACGTTAAAACCTTAAAATACATACCTCCTGAGCAACATTCATTTTTCTATAGACATGAATCATGTCATGAATTTAGTTTATGCGGTACCAAGTTCTTCAAGAACATTAGGTGTAACATGCATGCATTCAAAAACATTAATACAGTACAAAACGCCAGTAAAATGCATAACAAAAACATCACCACAAGACCGAACATACACTTTAAAATCGGTTCTGTTCCGTTAATTCATTATTCATACTTTTTTTTTCACTAATATATGTGGTACGGCACACATTTAGCGTTGACTATTACTTTTTCCATTCTTCATTTTCTGTTGCATTTTAAAGAAATTTTTTATTTATTTATTTTTTGTCACTTTAAAATTCTAATGGAGTATTAAACATACTTTTTCCAGTTTTATCTTTCAGATTCACTAATAAATACTTCATTATTATTTTTGAAATATCTCACCATATTTATTTTATTACATTTTTTCTATTTTTAACTACTTTGGACTTTGTGCATGATAAAATTCTTAAAGTAGTTTTAGAAAGTATAATAAAACATAAGTAAATTAAATTATTTTCTTAATATTTATAAATTAATTAATTGTGACAGATAATAAAGAACGGAAGGAATAATTTTTTAAAAAAATATTTAAAATATTGCAAACATATTTAGTACAAAATATATACTATATAATAATCAAAATAAATTTGTACTATAAATTCTCAAATAATTTATGCAGCAACAATTCATATAATTATACTCAACCATACATTTATACCACTACAAAGTTATGAAATAATTTTGATATTTATATTAAATTATTATTTGCAAATAACAATCATTACCTATTATAAAATTATCAATTTGGCAATTCATATCTCAAATTCCCATACCTAGCTTTGATAATAATTATTAAATTTTTATATGAAATAATTTGATCAAACTATGTAATTAAGCATGAATTATATATGTGAATAAATTAAACAATTATATATATGGTTGTTAATATTGTTAACATCCAATTTTGTTTAAAAAATAATATAAATAAAATAAATATTAAAAAATAAAGTATATTAAAAAATTAAAAAATAATAAAAATTAAAAAATTAAAAAAAATTATAGAGGATAAAAATATTAAATGAAGAGCTACTAACATTTTTTATCTCTTCTATATTGCACCTCCCTCCTACCCACTAACTACATCTTACTCAATTATGCAGTAAATTTCACCGATCACCAACTTATTACTTGCTAACTTATCCTCATTTTTATAATTAAATGAAATAATTTTAAATAATGGTAGGAAAGAAAACTTTGTATGGCATATTAAACACATGGCAGTAACCAATGTTGGAAAATAACAATGTTTTTATTGAATTCTTAGCCTATCAATAATGCTTCATCTAAGGAGTAGATAAAATGTAAGTCAGATGTAGGTTAAATACAAATGTAATTACTAAAGTTTCATCTATAAAAGTTATGATGAACTCATTGACAGAGTAGAAAGGGGGAGAGAAGGAATTGAAAACAAAAAAGAGATTTCGAAAAAATTGTAAAAAGAGGAAAGATAAAATTTTTTTAGAAGAACAGAAAGAAGAAAAAAAGGTATTCAACAAAAAGAAAAAAATAAAAAAAGGACATAATTTTAGGCACAAAGATAAAAAAAGAAGAAGAAAAAGAAGCAAATCGGACTTGTAGATGAGAAAGAAGAAAAAAAATATTGTTAGAAAGATGTGAAAAAAAGTGGGGGCAAAATTGAAAGAGAGAGAGAGAAGATTTTTTCTAAAAAAAATTATATATAGGGATGGGATGGATGGTACCTAACTCATTATGCCATCCCATGCCCTTTTTTCTTTATTTTTGTATTTTTTATTTTGTTTTGTTCTAATTTTTATTTTATTTTTTGAATTTAATATTTTATTTTTTTATATATGATGTTAAGGTGTTATTTTTGTACAATTTTTACAACACAACAAATTAAGATACTTTGGAAGTTCAAGTTTTTTTAATATTCTTGAGGTAAGAAATATTTTAAAAATTAAATTAGTTGAGTTGTTAAACTATAAAAAAATCTCAATATTAACATAAAAATTATCTTACATTTTTTATTTTTTGGTATATAAAGCGTTCTAATTTATTTCATTCTATTTATATATGTACTTATAATTTATATTATATTTTTATTTATTTATTTAAAAAAACATATCATAAGCATTAAAGGGAGATTCTCCATTTTAAAAGCAATGGCATGGATGGGACGGCACTGCCATTGTGCCGTGCCGTCCCACCCATGTAACCTTTTTTAATTTTTTTTTACAAATATCTTGATTTTTCATTAATTTAAATATTTGCTATTTATTTTATTTTTTTTATGTGATGTTAATTAAATCTAGTTAAAAAATTTTTTCTAATAAATTTATTACTATTAATGTTTTAATTAAAATATATTTTTACTGTTTTATAATTTAAATTGTGTGATGATAGAACAATATTGAAATTAATTGTAAGTACAATAAATATAATTTTAATTTTTCTAGGCAATTCATTATTCAGATTTAATTATAAAGTTAAACAAATTTGATACTTTAAAAATTATAAAATAGTATTGAAATTATGACCTTAATTTTTTTAGATAATTTTTTTATTCAAATTTAGCCATGAAGTTTGATAAATTTAACACTTTAAAATTGTGAAATATTATTGAAATTATAATTATAATTTTTTAAATATTTTCTTTATTCAAATTTGGTTTTGAAGTTGGACAAATATGACACTCTAAATTAAAATTTTGATTTGATACCTTTTTTAAATAAATAAATAAAACTACTTAAAATAATTTTCTTTATATTATTATTTTAAAAGTTATATTACAATTATTTTATTAAAAAATTCCAAAAAAATAATGAAATAAATTTTTTCTAAAGGATAAAATAATAATAATTTTTCATAAATAATAAAAAAAATCTCTTGAAAATATTTTAAAATTAATAAAATAAAATTTTTCTAGAATGATAAAATAAAAATATTTTTTAATAAAATAAAAATATTTCAAAAATAATAAATTAAAAAATCTTTCAAAGAATAATAAATTTGTATCTATAACATATTAAAGTTAAATAATCCGATTGCAAGTATGATCATGATGAAACTTAATATTATTTGGGCATTTTTATTTTATTCAAATCTTATCATTAAATTGTGTCTATGATATATCAAAATTATGTAATCCGATTACAAGTATGATTATGATGAAACTTAACATTATTGAGACATTTTTATTTCATTCAAATCTTATCACAAAGTTAGATGGATTTAACAACTAAATCAATAAATTGGTTAAAATTAAAATTATATTTTTTAGAAAAATACACATATAATATAGAAAGGACTATCATAATTTAATTCAAAAAATAGATTTAAAATAAATAGTTAATCATTCTTTGAATGAATATTGTAGAATGGTAATACCTTTCATATATGTAACCAACTCACAAATCTAAACCTTGGAAATGCAAAATATTTTCAGCATTCCAATCATATCATAAAAAATTGATTGATGGCAACTTTATTTTTTTTTTCATATTCTCACTCCAACATTTTGAGAAGGTACAAACTTGCTTACTTCCCATGCATTTCACCTCGAGGCATGTCATGATAAATATAAAATATTTTATATTATCAATAAATTAGAAGATATCACATCATTAGAAAATAAAAGATAATTAAGAAATTTTATTAATTGTAAAATAATTTTAATAATTTTTAAATAATATGACAATATATAAATAAATGACATAAAAATTTATTTACACTGATAGTGTATTACATTATATGTATGTGTGTATGTATAACATACCTATATTGATTATATTATCTATAATTAAAAATTAGTAAGGTGTCCCAAACTAAATTGATCAAGAAAACAGGTATTAAAGATGAACAATTTGAATGAACATCGGTCACCAGCCTTGCTTCCTACGCATAGGTCAACTCCTCCTATGGAATCCTGATTTTCACAAAATTGGAAATGACACAATCTGCACATTATATGGAATAATGCGTGATTAACTTAGGGTTATAGAAGTAGAGAATTTATTATAAAATATCTTAATCAAATTGCGAACTAACTCATAATTGAAACCAATCTAATAACTATATTGAACCCAAATGCCATCTTAATGCTTAACTTTATTATCATTAATAGGTTGCTGTACTTTAATATTTTAATTAGTTTGTGAATTATTAGTTCAATTATCATCAAAACTCTAACAAATTACTCACGTACACAAGAGTTGATCTGGGATCAAATAGAAGATAGAGTCTTCTAAAAATCAATTATTTCTTTTACATATTTGCATTCAAGGTTATTGTAAGTATTTCTTTCCAATTCGAAAGTTATATTTTTAAATATAATTCTTATTGTTTAAAAAAAAATAAAAGTTTGTTTGGACTTTTTACAGGATATGCCTTTTATGAGAATATTATTTTTTGTGATCAGAAATTAATATATATATATATATATATATATACACACGCGCGCGCGCACTCACATTTTACAATTTCTTGCAAGAATTGCATTTGTACGTATTTTGGTAGATTAGCACTAAATCATTACCCATATAAAAATAGATTAAAAAAATATAGGAATAAAAAAGAAGATATTTCATTCCTTAATCCAAACTTATACTCATTTTGTATCTTCATGTGTTTCAATTTCAAAATATATTTACGTAACTAGTTAGAAGAATCAACGTTTTCTACCATGAAAGATCGTATTCAAGCCTAAAAAAGAAAAGTTAACACAATAAATACATCATTTGTGAAAGTGATAATTATATATCTTTAAAATTTTATAATTAATAGTATTAATTTTTTATTTTTATCATAATTATTCATCTTTTTATTTACTTAAAATATTAAAATAAATAAAAATATTAAAGTGCATTATTAATTGTTATCTTAACAATATCAAATATATTTTATTTTTATTATATTTTTAATGATTGATTTTAGTGTTACAAGTAAAAATAAAAAAGATAAATAATTATAATAAAAATAAAAATAAATTACTAATAATATTAGTTACAAGTTTTAAGGAATATAGTAATCATTACTTTATAAAGGAGAAATTAAATATCATATTTGTCCTTAAAAGAAATTATATTCTCCGTTTCTTTTTATCTATCACATTTTGAAGAAGATTTTTGTTTCTTTTTATCTATCGCTTTAAAATTTTAATGAATCATTAAATATTTTTTTTTCAAATCTATCATTCTTTTTCATTAATAAATACTTTATTATTTTATATTACTAGTTAACTTATATTTATTTCTTTATATTTTTCTCTCTACTTTCAACTATCTTGAATTTTATACAAAAAGAGTAATCTTGTAAAGTTCATTACAAATAAATAAATTTAATTATTTTTTTAATATATGTGAAATCGGTTAATGGCGATAGATAAATAGAAATGAAGGGAGTATCATATTCAAACAGACTTTCAATTGAAGAAGATTAATTATAACTCCACTATGATATTGAAGCAAGAGTTCATTTTACTAGACAGATGCATTTATAATCATGAGTTTTACTATGTTTTTGTTTAATTTTTTTTCCTTGAGAATGCCATCATTATTAAATTTTTTATTAGTGAAACGTCATTATTAATCTTTAATAGGAACTTAATAATTAATAATAAAAAACAAAAAGAACTTATGCCATGTTAAAATTCTATATATACAAAAATTAAGCAACCTTAAGTATTCCAATCTTACCTAGTATTAAAATTATTAGCACTGTTTTCTACTATATTCTTTAATTTTAACATCTATTTCATTATAACTTCATAACATGTCTGACTTGTTATGATATAATAAAATAAAGTAAGCGTTTATATTTATAAAAAAAAAGTAAGAGTTTATATTTGATGTTTTATCAATATAAAATATTTTATGTTATTATTAAATATGAAAATGATATATTGTTAAATAAAGAAAAAGTAATTATAAATTTTTATATTAATAATAAATTAAATTTAAATTCAAAAAGTATTACTGAGATTTTAATGGATAGAGGTTCAGATTGATGAAATGACACTTATTGAAAGCGCATGAATTTATTAACACTAGTTTTTTAACCCGTGTGTTGCACGGGAGTCTATTATTTTTTCAAATAAAAATAAGAATGATAAATATAGAATAAAAATTATAAATTTTTAAAATTTAACTTATTAGCTTATTTTGTAATTAAATTTTCAAATACATACATAACAATTTCTTAAAATTTAATATAAAATTTAAATAAATTTATGATATGCAATTGAAAATTTTAATTAAATTAAAATTTTAATTCATTTAAAATATTTTTATAATAAAAAATTTATGTTACATATAAATTATAATAAATAGTAGTGAATATGAAAATATAAAAAAATGTAATGAAATTGATAAAAGGAATAAAAATAGTATATAAAAGGTAAAAAATCATATTTAATTTGAAAATTAGTTCTTAAAAAATAACATAGATAAAATATTGAAAAAATTTAAATAAATAAATTTAATTTTAATTTATTAATATTTTTATTAAGAAGTATAACATTTGATTATATAATTCAATTAATACTTTCTAAATTAAAATTTTAAGTTATTTAAAATATTTTTATAATACAATTAAATATATCATATTATATATATTATAGTAATATTAGCATTTATATTGTAAATGATAGAAATGGACTTGAAAAAAAATGAAAAATAGGCAACATAACAAATAAAAGAAAAGAAAAACAATGAGTAAGTAGAAAAATGATATGAGTTAAAAATAAAATAAATAGTTAAGTAATTCACTTAAATTAAAAATTTAAATTATTTAAAATAAAATAAAAAATAATATATCATTATATATCTATACTTCCTTATGATATTAACTTATGATCCACAAATAATATGGGAGGTATTTAAAAAGGAAAAAAAGGAAAAATGTAATCAGAAAAAATAAAAAGAATATGATATAACTCCACTATTAAATAATATAAGAGTTAAAAAAAATAACATGTGGTAATGTCAATTAATTACATCAAAATTTTAATTTATTTAAAATATTTTATAATAAAAATAAAATATATTAAAATTTATTTATATTATTTAATAATATTAGTATATAAAATTTAAAATTTATCCATTTGTAGGTTAAAATATTTTATATTGTTAATAAATAAAAGAAAGTTACTTCATTAAAAAAATCAATAGTAATTAAAATGTTTTAGCAGCAATAAGGCAATTTTAACAATTTTTATATTGATATAATAATACATTGATAGTAAATTAAATTTAAATCTTAGTATATGATTTGTAAATAATATAAATGAACATGAAAATAATGATACCTTGAAGTGAAATAATGCATAAGTTATAAAATTTTGATAAAATTTTAATTAATTTCTATACAATTTAAAATAAAATACCTAAAAAATGATATTAAAATAATATTGATAAATTTTAAATAAATAAAATTAGTTTTAATTATTAAATATTTTATTAAATAATAAAGTATATAGTTAATTATCTCAATTAAAAGTTTTATATGAAAATTTCAAACTATTTAAAATATTTTTAATAAACATTTATATTTATCATTTTATATCTATATTATTTTACAATATTAGTGTTTAAATTATAAATAATAATATTAGACATTAAAAAAATGCCGCAATAGAATATAAATAAAACAAAGATACACAATTGGCGAGTTATATAGTAACATAAGAGCAAAAAATAGAATATACTATAATTTAATTAAAATAAATCTATAAATAATTTGAAATAAAAATAAAATATATCATATATCTATACCAATTAATGATAATAGCATTTGAATTATGAAAAATAGAAATAGAACATTAAACAAATATAGAATTAGTAGCTAAAAAAAGGTGAAGTAGTACGTGAGTTTATAACCTTGACAAAATGATAATTAATATATATAATTTAAAATGTAGCATTTAAAAATTGATATTAGGAAAATATTAAAAATTAATATTAATAAATTTTGATTTTAATTTTCAAATATTTTTACTAAATAACAGATTATGTAACTAATTTTTCAACCAATTTTTCTATATTAAAAATTTAAATTATTTGAAATATTTTTATAATAAAATTAAATATATTATACTTTATTTACCTAATTTATAATATTAACGCTTAATTTATAAATAATAATAACGATCATAAAAAGAAAAATATATTATCAAGCAAATAAAAATAAGAAAAATAATGAGTGAGTTGTAAAAAAAATATAAAATTTAAAATTAGATTATGCAGCTAGGTAATTCAATTAAATTAAAACCTAAAATTTATTTAAAATATTATTAAAAATATAAAATATATCATATTATACATATATTTTTTAATGATGTTAACATCTAAGCCTAAAATTTTAATTTATTTAAAATATTTTATAATAAAATTAGATATATCATGTTATATTTATATTATTTTATGATATTAGTATTTAAATTGTAAATAGTGGTAATTGACATGAAAAAATAAAAAAATATAAATAAGCAATGAAACAAATTAATAAAAAGAAGAGAAATAATGAGTAAGTTAAAAAATAATATAAGAGTTAAAAATAGAATATATAATTAACTATAATTGACTAAAATAAATTATAAATTATTTCATATTATTTTTGTAATTAAAATAAAATATATTATATTATATGTATATTATTTAATGATATTGATATATGGATTGTAAATAATATAAGTAAACATAAAAAAATTCAAAGAGTTAAAAAAATTTAATTAAATTAATAATTTAATTTTTTAAAAATAATTTTATAATTAAAATGAAATATACCATCCATGCTTTTGTTCAACAATGTTAACATTTCGATTATAAGAATATGAAAAAAATATATAATAAAGTAAATAAAAAGATATATATGTTTGATTTTAGAAAAGTACTTAAAAATTAATATGAAGAAATATTGATTAAATTTAAATAAATAATTAAGATTTTAATTTTCATAGATTTTTATTAAATAATAGAATATATAGTTAATTATTTTGATTAATACATTCAATATTAAAATTTTAAGTTATTATAATATATTTTAAATAAAATTAAGCACATTATATTTATATTACTTTTAACATCTGAAATATTGTAAACAATATGATAGTAAACATGAAAGAAAGGAAAAAAATCAAGTTGGTACCGTTTATTATAATTTATTGCAATGAGGTATTCTAAGCGCACTTTCGTTGATTTAAGTGCTCTTGCAAACAATAATTTATCATAATATTCAAAAAATAAATGACATACTTGAAGCTCATTTCGGAAAGAAAAAAAGCACCAAAATAGAAAAATCATTTGTAACATATTAAAATTAAAGAATTTTTAATTTTATAAAAATAAAAAAATAAAAGATTAAAAACTTATAAAAATTAAAATTAAAGAAATTTTAAATTTATAAAAATTAAATCAATATAAAATTTTAATTATAAATAAAATTAATAAAAATTTTAATTTTTATGGATTAAAATAAATTTTTAGTTAAGATAAAAATAAAAATAAATAAAAATTTAAAGGCACAAAACTTTTCATAGAATCACAAAATAGTATTTTTCTTTTACCTTTTTTTAAAAAAATAATTATTCTGGACGAAATATTGTTATATTAAAAATTCAAATAATAACAAAGTTAGCTTTTTGGGAAAAAAGAAAATCCAAATAGACACAAAAAATAGTAGCTAGAAAAAAAATTTATTTATCTATTTATTTTAAAATTTTCATTAATGTACTGTCTGGAAATGAAATAGTTACATGCTCTTTTTTTACAGTTTGGTTGTTAATGAGATTTAATTTATCCAGTTATTTTAAGTTTTTGATTAATGTTACTGTTTGGAAAAAAAAGTAATATATTACTTTGTAGAGAGGAAATAGTAACATGCTTTTCTTTAAAAATTTGATTGTTAATGAGACTTAATATTTTATATTATTTAAAATTTTTTATTAATGTTATTATCTTAAAATCAAATAATAACATCTAAATAGTAACATACACTTCTTAAACAGTTTAGTTATTAATATGATCTAATTTATTCATTTATTTTAAATTTTTATTTGATGTTACTATTTGAAAATAAAACACTAATATGTTATTATCTGGAAATGGAACAGTAACATACTCTTTTTTAATAGTTTGATTATTAATGAGATTTGATTTATCCTTTTATTTTAGATTTTTTTTAATGTTACTATTTAAGGATGGAATAATAACATTTTATTGTCTTGAGACTAAAAAGTAACATGCTCTTTTTTTACAGTTTAATTGTTTATGAGATTTGATATTTTATATTATTTAAGATTTTTGATTGATGTTACTGTTTAGAAACTAAACAATAACATGTTATTGTCTGGAGATGAAACAATAATATACTTTTCTTTGGAAGTTTGATTGTTAATGAGACTTGATATTTTTTAGGCAGTTTGATTGTTAATGAGACTTAATTTATCCATTTATTTTAGATTTTTAATTGATGTTATTATTTGGAGACCAAATTGTAACATAATACTATTTGGAGATGAAACAATAACATACTTTCTTTAGTAATTTGATTATTAATGAGACTTAATTTATTTTTTTATTTTAGATTTTTAGTTGATGTTATTATTTGGAGACTAAATAGTAATATCTTATTCTTTGATAATTTTATTGTTAATGAGAATATATTTATTTGATTATTTTAAATTTCTAGTTAATGTTACTATTTGCAGATTAAACAGTAACCTCCAAATAATAACATCGGCTAAAAATTTAAAATAAAAAGATAAATTAAGTCTCATTAATAATCAAATTGTCAAAAACGAGTATGTTACTGTTTCATCTCTAGACAGTAATATATTACTATTTGATTTCCAAATAGTAATATTAATTAAAAATCTAAAATAAATGAATAATTAAGTCTCATTAACAACTAAATTGTTTAGCAAATTTTTGGTCTCCAAAGAATAACATGTTGTTCTTTAGTAATTTTATTGTTAATGAGAATATATTTGTTTGATTATTTTAAATTTTTAGTTAATGTTACTATTTGAAGACCAAATAGTAACGTGCTTTTTTTTTACAATTTAGTTGTTGATGAAACTTGATATTTCATATTACTTAATGTTTTTAGTCAATATTACTATTTGGTATCTCTAAACAGTAACATGCTCTTTTTTACTAATTTGGTTATTAATAAGACTTGATTTTTCCTTTTATTTTGAATTTTTAGTTGATATTTCTATTTAGAAACTAAACAGTAATATGTTCTTTGACAATTTTGTTATTAATGAGAATATATTTTTTGATTATTTTGAATTTTTCATTAATGTTATTATTTATAGAAGAAATAGTAATATGCTTTTTTTAAGTAGTTTGATTGTTAATGGGATTTAATTTATTTTTTTATTTTAAATTTTTAATCAATGTTATTGTTTTAAGACCAAATAATAACATGTTACTTTCTAAAGATAAAATAGTAATATACTCTTCTTTGATAGTTTGATTATTAATAATATTTAATATTTTATATTATTTAATATTTTTTATTAATGTTACTGTTTGGTATCTCTAAATAGTAATATATACTTCTTTGGTAATTTGATTGTTAATAAGATTTAATTTATCTTTTTATTTTAAATTTTTAGTCGATGTTATTATTTGGAGACTAAACAATAACATGTAAACAGTAACATATTATTCTTTGATAATCTTGTTGTTAATGAGAATGCACTTGTTTAATTATTTTAGATTTTTAGTTGATATTACTATTTGAAAATAAAATAGTAACATGATCTTCTCTAATAGTTTTGGTTGTTAGTGGGATTTAATTTATCCTTTTATTTTAAATTTTAGATCGATGTTACTATTTGAAGATCAAATAGTAACATATATTTTTTTTATAGTTTAGTTATTTATGAGACTTGATATTTTATATTATTTGAGATTTTTAGTTGATGTTATTGGTTGATGTCTCCAAATAGTAATATGCTTGTCTTTAGTTTGTTGTTAATGAGACTTAATTTATTCTTTTATTTTAAGTTTTTGATTGATATTATTGTTCAAGTCCCGAAATAGTAACATATTATTATTTAGTTTGTAAATAGTATTATATTATTCTTTGACATTTTTATTATTAAGAAAGTTATTATGATATTATTAGACATAAAAAAAATTAAGGAGCAAAAGTTTAATGTGGAATTTGAATGAATTGAGAAAATGAGGTCAAAGTTTGCAAAATGACATAACAAAGAAAAATTAAGAAAACTCATAAAAATGTTTTTTTTTGCTAGCCAAAGTAGGAAAAATGCCTTTGGTATCTTGTAAGTACATAAATTTAAAAAAGTTACATGAAATCGACTTATAATTTGCCCTAATCGGATGATCGAATATAAAATTATGATCGTTCAAAGTTTTGAATTCAATTTATATGTTTCCAATGGGTGGACCTTACCAAAATTAATTTTTTTTATTTTTTGTTGAAAGATCATAGGAAAATAAATGAAAATGAGTGGTCATAGGTTAAAATTGGTTAAATAATCATGAAATTATGCTTTTTTGAAGTTCTTAATTCACAATCGCATTTTCATGGTTAAAAAAAATATTTTAAAAATATAATAATAATAATTCATAAAATTAATACCTCTTTGAAAAAAAGATCAATACTATCATTTATTTGAAATGAAGTTCAGGAAATGACATTCCAATATAATTTATTGAAAAAGAAAGAGAGAAAGAAAAATCCACAACATCTGAAATATTAGTCCATTCATAAACAATATTAACATCTGAAATATTGTAACAACGTTCCCAACGCCAAAAAATGCTGTCTGCTGAAGAATAAAGGCTGGATCAGCTCTCATTCGTTCCGTTAATGTGAGCTGAGTCAAATGAGGCCACGAAAATATTGGCCCATCACATGTGCCGGCTAGGAAATGGGCCACATACGGAGGTGCAGCCGCGAAAAATTCTTAATGGTTGCAAGCTGTCAATCACAAAGGGAGCAGATGCACTCAAATGGGAAACAAAAAAAACCAAGGCTCCAGAGATTGACACGTCATAGGAAGGAATAATAATAAATGGAGACGCAGAAGGGCGTTTTAGATGTACAGTGTTAGATTAGATTATAATCTTTAAAGTAGTTATCCATTACATTTGATGATTTATAAAAAGGATAAAAGAGAGATTCAAGTGTATTTACTTTATTTAATTAGTCCCCCGTCCACGTGAAATTTTCCAGTGTCAACTTTCGATATGATCCTATCAATTGACGGGAGGCAAGATTAGTTTTGTACTAAATAAAAATTCGTAGAGAAAGACATGGATAGGAGAGGAAATAAAATATTATTTATTTTATATAAGCAGGATAAAATCCTACTTCGATTCGTATTGTGAATGGAATATTGATGAAATCCGCAAAGTAAGGGTCCGTTGAAACCAGGAAAAATAAAATTCTATATAGAAAAGGTACTTTAGAAAATAAATTAATTTTTTATTATTCGGATAAAATAGGAGAAAATATCTTTGGGGATACAAAACTAAACCACTCTTTTATTAAAAATAGGATAAATACAATAATCTTGTTTGAGATTTAATCTAATTATACTCATATTGTTTTAATTTTTTAAAAATATATTTACCTCTTTTATTTATAAAAAATGAGAGTGGTAAATATATATTTAAAATATATGAGGGGAAAAATGAGTGCATATGAAAAGAGAAATAAATTGTTTTAAAATAGAAGAAATGAGAGTGTAACTAATAAATTTTAGGAGAGATGAATGTAATTTATCTTTAAGAATATATATATATATATATATATGCAAAATTTATTTTTAAAGGTATACTATAAAAATTATTTTATTAATAAAATATTTTTAAAATAAACATGTATAGGTTAACGATCCATATATATATATATACATATATATATATATATTTATATTGCAGTTAAGTTAATGAGTGCTTTGATTATCACATTCCAATTGGTTGAAAAGAATTAATTGACAATAAATTATATAAATTATGTGACATAAGAGTGAGCTGGATTTGTTCCATAACCATTAAAGGGATAAAACTAATAACAAAGTAAATATATCAATTCAGTGACATCCTTTATGTTTTGAGTAGAATTATTCTTGCCATCATCAATCACAGAAGTTAAATAATTAATAAACTATAAATTTCCAAAGTAAATGTCGGCATCCATTGGTCTTGCAAATTAAGCTTTTTTTTAAAAAAAATTTAAATTCAAATTGATTGCAAGACATCATTTCACGTATTATATAAAATTCTTATAAACTGTACAACATTTAATAGTATGAGATAGATCATACAATCAGTACTTATACTATATTTGAGAATTTCAAATAGGTTATATAATTTATCAAAAATTTATTTTCTTATATACCAAATTTCATATGAAGTTATTCACACTAAGAAAGAGATGATAAGGACCAACAAATAGTGTTAAAATAAATCTTAAATTGTTAAAGTCAAAATTATTTTAAGTATTCTCTCTTGTATCTTTCACATATCTTTCTTATAAAATTAAAATAGAAATATTATTTTATATTAACATTTATATTTTGATTTAATATTTTTTTTAAATTTGTATTTAACAATATTAAACTACATTTATGATACTTGTAGATAGTATATATTATTTTTAAATATTTAAGTTTTTATACAAGGCATTTATTAAATTTTATATTTTTAAATTGATTAATTGTAATTTTTATTAGTTTGTTATGTATATATCCACACATACATATTTGAATGTGTACACACGAATATACGCATTTGTATATGTGTTACTAAAGTAAGTTATATTACTTTATTATTATATTGTAAATCTCTAATTTATATATATATATTATCATATTTTTTAATAGATATCATTATTAAAAGGCATTTTAGTTTAATTGTGTACTTCAATTTAATTTATGATAATTTTATTAGTTTTTAATATGTAAAGTTAATTTGATTAAATTAGTTATTTTTTAAGCATATGCATTCTTGTACAATATGACAATAAATAAAAGACAGAATAAATTTGTGCAAACTTTCATTTTATATAATATTAGACAAAATATAATATAATTTATCACCTTATTTTATATAATACAATATGCTATCTAATCATTTTTATATTATATTATACGGTATGTCAAACAAGGCCTAAGTGTATATCATATTTACATTATTATCTATTTATCTATTCTTATATTAATAAAAATTATTAAAATTTTTTATTATTACTAAAAATTTTTAATTATTTTTTTAGTAATATGCATTTTTTTAATTATTAATAGTATAAAATATTTTATAATAATAACTGATCAAATTTAAAAATAAAATGAATTTAAATTTAATGTATTATTAGTATAAAGCTTTTTATATTGTTAATAAATAAGAATAAGATCCTTCATTAGAAAATTAGTGATATTTATTAATGGTAAAAATGTTTTAATAATTATTATTAATATGAAAATATATGAATAGATAAAAACATAAAATTAATTTATAGGGTAATGAATTAAATTTAAATCCAAACTAAATAGTAAATAGCGATCAAATTTAATGTAATACTGTCTAATATCAAATTTATTTCGTGGGATATCACATAAATATTTATTAAATAATATATTAAATTGAAAAACAAGGGCTCTCCGCACTTACAATAGAAGTTTAAATCAAAATTAAATAGGAAATTATAACCTATGAAAAGGTTCAAACATCCAACATACAATAAAAGTAATTACAGGAAGAAAATGTTCAATAAAAAGAATTTGAACTCGGTGAAATTGGATCAAATTAGAAGAAATTTTTAGCAAAATTCTACCTGATCTTGTAACATGAGTTTCTGTTATATACAACTGATTTGAGATTTACAGAAACTTTGCCAAGCTGGAGTATATATAATTTTTCTTGCTTCCTTCACATTTATGTCCTTCCTATTATCATATTACATCCAATTCCCACCGTGATCCCTGCACATATATTGATGGGCATTAACGGAGGTGATATTTTAAAATATTTGAATGAGATAAAATTTAAAAATTAATAAAATATTTTAAATAATATATATAATTATAATATTTTAAAAAAGTTAATAAAAATATACTTAATACATGCGGCTTCGTGGTCATATTAATGCATCTTTTTGGAATATCACATTTTTAATTAGATGAGGCCGCCCAATCTACATAGTTTTAACTTTATTTGCATCACGATCATGAATTGTATACATGGAAGCAACCGAATGGTCTAATTCCCAATGAGCAGAGTTTCGGAGTTCGGGTCTTTTAATTAAAAAAATTATTATTAGGAGAGTTTTAACCTTAAAAAAAATTCAATTCATTCCAGATTAATTGAAGGGTTAACGTGATTTTTTAAATATCAGAAATTCTTAAAAGAAAATTTCTACTATTTTAATCTCACACATATATCATGCCTATTTATCATATTAAATAGATCTAATTCCGAACTATTTCAATTTCACACATATAATTCCTTAATGGGTATTAATACAGTGAGATGCCAGATGCCAGGACTGAAGGTGCATAGAAGTAATATTTTAATAAAATAAAATTTAAAAATTAATAAAAGTATTTTAAATAATTAATGCATATAATTATACATAAAATTAAAAAATAATAAAAATATAGGTTCATATTGAAATACATGGAATTCCACTATTACATTAATGGATTTTTTTACTACCACGTTTTTAATTAAAGCCACCTAATATATATAATTTTAACTTCATTTGTTTCATGACTTGTGTATATAGAAGCAACTTAATCATGGAGTCTATATAGACTTAGATACTTTGTTAAAAAGAAACTTAGTTGGAAGGTGGGAAATAGGAAATAGCTTTCTCTCCCAAATGCCATGCCTTCTTTTAGCAAAGTTGGTTGCGTAGTTAGATTAACATGAAATGATTATGTCTAAGTAAGAAAACGCATCACCTAAGATTGCCACATCATGGGGCTGCTTAATTAGTTGTTCTAAGGCGAGCTTGAAATTAATATGTGAATTAATTAACTATAGTTGTCAGTTCTGTGTAATTAACTCTATTTCTACAAGTTTCAAAACTTGTATATTAGAGTTAGATCACGCAAAAAAAAAAATAAAATTGATCAACGTATGTCTAAAAGAGAATCTAAGCACACATACACACATAACACAATGAATTTTCTGAGGTATAGAAAAATTTAAAGGGAAAATTATACCTTATCCACTTATAATTTCATTTATTTTCAATTAATTCACATATATTTTTAAACATTACAATTTATCTATTTGTGCTTTTTGTCATTGACATTTTACCCACTAAACTTTTTTTTATCCAATTTTTAATTAAAAACTCTATAATGGATTAAGTAAAACTAGATGAAGCATAATGAAGTAAAGTATAATTTTTCTATATTTATATGAATTAATGTTAAGAATTCTTAGCAGGATTAGTACACATTAGACTTGTTTCCTACCTTGAATGCGAAAAGAAAAAAAGAAAAAAAAACTATTACAATATATGGAATGTCTAAAAAAATTCAATTAAAATCCTTAATATTTGCAAATAATGAAATTTGTATATTCCATCATTAATAGTTTAGTAAAGTGTAAAATAATAAAATATAATTTGTAAATCTAAATTAGGGAGATATGACAAGTACATTTTTTATTCCCAATTGTAAATTATGAATATTAATTAACATAAATATTATAAAAATTTGATTTACTATCCCGTGATTTCATCTGAACTCAATTGAATTTATTTATTAAGGAATATTTTGTTAATAATTAGATAAAAACTAAGTGAATAAAGTGTTAATATTAGAAAATATAAATAGATAAAACGTATACATTTGAAAATACAAATAAATTAATAAAATTATATATAAGTAAAATTCATTTTTTAATTTAAAGATAAAAACTGTATTAACAGGAGAAAGCTACAGTATGTTTGGCAAATTCTGGTTTCGGCTTTGGACATGTGGCAAGCTGTAGCATTGCTATGCGGATATGCGGTAATTTTTTCTTTTTTAAGAAAATTATAGAGATGTCCCTAAATCATGTACGGAAAGTGCAGGGCTAATTTGTCTCAATATATTTGTCCTTCGTAAAGGGGTACTTGAGACTTAAACGGAACGGACAGTCCACTATATACACCGGGTTATATACTATTGAAATTAAGCGTCCATTATCTCTGCTCTTACTCCAATTTAAACTAATTTCGTTTGATAAATTCCAATAATCAATTACTTTCCGGAATTTGCCAACTTTAATTTTTGAAAGTTCAATCATAAAAGATATTTCCTAGAAAACAGAATTTTATTTTGAGATTAAATTTTTATTTAATTTATTTATATTAATATAATATTAAAAATAATTAAATGATGAAACATTTTATCTTTTGAAAATTTAAACTGCTCGCAATTTTTTAAAATTTTCTTATCTTATCATGAATTTTTTAATTAAAAAACAAAATTGAATTGTAGAGTTAAACTGATTTAACTATGAACTGGTTATAATTTATAATTATAATTCCAATTCAATTAAAATCGTGAATTTTATGATTTAATTATTTTTAATATTAAAAATATTATTTTTAACTTAAAAAAAATTGAATTGTAGAGTTATACTGATTTAACTATGAATCACTTATAATTTATACGTACAATTTCAATTCAATTAAAGTCGCCAATTTTCTGATTTAATTATTTTTAATATTAAAAATAATTATTTTAAAAATAACAATTTTTTATCAAATTTTAACCTATTTGAGTGCTTTCAATTACTTAATAAACGCAATTAACTAATTTAAATATTTGGTGAATAATTATTTTAATAAATTTATGATTTCCAATCAGTCACTTTAAAAAAAGTTAAGAATCTCAACTCTTTCAAACCGTTAATTTACATTTAATGTAGAAAAAGACATTTGCTCATAGTTATATAATTTTTAATACATTTTCCCTTAATTAGTAAGAAAACTCTAAACTATAATTTATTATTTCATAAAAAAATCTAGTACATTTAATAAAATAATTTTTATTTTTAAATAAAAAACCAAAAAGTATAATAAATTATATTAAAATATTCATATAATAATAAAAAATATGAATATAATCATAGAAAATTTTACGTTGCAAGATATAAGAATGATCATTCATCTACTGCAAATTCTTTAATTATGAGCTGATTGATGAAGAGAGGTCCTATCTTCAATTTTCATTACTTTGTACCTCCTTTCATAAATTTCCATAACTATAATTCGGGAAAAAATTGAATGCATTGTATTGCCTCACATCATCCTTGGTACCTAAACCTTTTAGGTAGTTTAGAATTTCCAGTACTCTCATTAATAAAAGGCACAATACGAGAGTGCTACCAACTTTTAATTTCATGACTTACATTTTTTTTTTCGAGAACAAATTCTATTTTTAGAGAAGAGCAAGATACATAACAACTAAAAAGACTAGAAATAGAGAACAATAAAGCTAGAAAATAATTAGAGGATGAAACACACAAAATATAAAACAAGAATTAAAAGAAAAAAAAAACTAACAAGAGTAGAACAGGAGGCTAAATGTCAGAATAAGGAATTGGGGTCTATAGGCTTGATTCACACCACGGATCCTCCTTAAACACGTGCAAGAATATCAGTTCAAATATTGAAAGTATCACAATACTCAGAAACACCAAAAAAAGAACAACCAAAGCTGAAAACTAATACAAAAACTGCAAAAGAGAATAATCACAACCCTAAAACTTTTTACAAAATCAAATCTAAGTTAAAATTTGTATTTTGTTCTGGATTACTTACTGAGGTTGACTTCTTTTATAAGAGATCTAAAATTTATTAGTCATAACTTGATTGATGTTGATTGAAAAAGGGGATGAGAGGCTTAATTATCATTCTTAGGTTACTATTGAAAAATAAAAATTGAAAATTTAGGTTAAATATAGAATTCAAACAAAGAAAGGTGTTCAGGTAAATCAAATAGGAGAAGGAGAATGAGAAAAATAGAGGCGGAAGAAGACAGGGACAAAGGAAGTGACATTACAAAAAAGAAAAATCAAATTTAGTATAGAAAATTCCTTTAAAAAAAATTCCAAAATCCCATCCTAAAAATCGACTTAGGGTGGAAAAAATTCTATTGCAAGAATGCTTAATGCAACAATTTTGTGACAAAAATTTTGTTTCATCCTAATTTTGAGATGAAAAATTTCATCCTAATAAATAAATTTTTATAAAAAAATTAAAAATTTTATCACTTTCCAAAACATTAAGATGAAAAATTCAATTATGAATATTTTTTTAATATTTGGTGTGAAAATGTCTATCTCATTTTTTTAAGAAAAGGGTTCTTTGTATTAGGATAAAAATTCCTTACCAAAATGTGAAAATGTTCATACTAAACTGGAAAAATTAAATTTTTTTAAAAAAATTATGGTAGAAATTCTATCCCAAAATGGAAAAATTTTGCCTTCAAATTGGAAATAATAAATTTTATAGAAATTTTGAGACGGAATTTCCATCCCAAAATAGAAAATTTCCATTGCAATTTTAACATTTTTCCACATATTTTCCTAAGTTTCTTATAATTTATCCTAATTTGAATAAAACATCAACTACATGGAAAAACAATTGAAGAACAACAATTACCACTGAAATGAATGTCATTTGCCAATAAATTAGTGATCATAACATAAACATATAAGTTATAACATAAAAATTGTTAAAGTGAGCATTATATCAATATCAAATGGTAATAAAAAAAAAGTTTATAACTAATAATTTGAAGTGTCTTCATCTTTTCCCTTCTCATCATTATCTACTCCTTCCATCTCATTAGTAGTAGCATTTTTTGTATTTATAGTTTTTCCATGCATGTTTTGATTGTTTTTTTTCCCTATTGCATCTAGTTGCACATTTCCTTTTACTACCACCTTCTATTCCTTTAAATTAATGCCAACTAAATCTACACCTATAAATATCAATACCTTTTATTAAGAAGCATGATAAAGAAATTATATCTAGCTGTATATTTTTTTTATTGTACATTTCCTTACATATGATGTTGCATCTGGCTACACATTTCCTTTCATTGTACATTTTCTATCACATCTAGCCGTACATACTAGAGAAATTGTATCAATAATTTATCATACTAAGAACATGATATAAATGCACCATCATATGTGAATAAATAACCATTACTACAAAAATAGCTAATTGGCATTAGGTATTTAGAGGATTAATATTAGTATTCGATTAATGTCTATTTAAGCATTATCGCATATCCATTTTTAACATTGGTTATATAATAGTCATAAATGATAACAATAATGTTAGTTTTAATCCTTATTTATTTTGTTAGTATTGTGAGAATGAACATTAAATGTCATTTTATTTTGAAAAAACTAATATGTAATTTCCATCATACCATGCCGGTTTAATTTAATAACTGATATTGTTTATTGCACTCCATCTCTTAAACCATATCTTGTTCCTCACTTGCTCGTTTAAACCCCATCTTTTTATTCCTCACTCACTTGTCCACTTCCTAAACCTTAACCATATCCCTTTTTTCCTCACTCCTTTATCTATTTTATCTCTAGTGTATTCTTTTTTATAGAACACCCTAATCAAAAATAGAAACTAATATCTTTTATAACTTTATAAAATTTTAATTTCAATGATTTTAAATAATAAATTAAATAACAAAAAATTGAAATAGTGAATGGTTATATACAATATCCCAATTAGAGATAGATATTTTACTAAATCTATCTTGATATCTTAACTCAATATATGATATTTGCACTCCCTAGAAGAGCACTCTTAAATATAATATTTACAAATACAATGACCATTCATGAAAATTTAATGTATGACATTACCTATTTGATATAAATAAATAGTAAACAACATTCCAAATGCTAAACAAGATAAATGAAATCAAATTTTTTACCTATACAAACTTGTAAAAGTTGCATCAAAATAATAAATAAGAAAATATAATCGATTATGAAATTAGAAATTAAATTACAAGAACAAATATAAAAAGTAAAATAAATTTTTATATTTATATTCCACTTTTTTTCAATGAATGCTAACTCTCACATATTTTGCCAAAAGTTAATAGTGTTTCAATTATATAAAATAATTAATGAGTAAAAATATAAAATTAAAAGGAATCATATTAAGGTTAGAAGGAAATCATATCTTGTTAGACAAAGAATCATTTTTGGGTTGGAAAAGCTTCAAAATAAATTTTACAAATGGTATTGTGGTTTACTTTATTTATACACCTATAGTTTAACCTTTTTATTTTCAAATCATGCCTAGGGATAGATGTTTTCATGTCGGTTATATTGGATCATGAATCTAGGTCACCCTAAAATAGGTCTATAACTCAATCCATAACCCGACCTAAGAAATACTTAAAAATAGGCAGAAGAAAAGAAGTTTGAGATTGATTAACAAAACATTTCTTAGAATCTTATGGAAACTCTCTCTTTTTTTTCTCTACACATAAAAGAAGATTTAGGTCATGAATAAGATTGTCTTTCTGAGTGATTGCTAATATAATTAGTAAAAGCAAACATTGAATCTTAAATTTTTTCGCTGCGTACTTTTGACATTTGGGTATGTATGAATCTGTTTCATATTCCTCTTATATTTTCTAATATTGGTATCAGAGCCTGGTTTTTTATTTTTTAGTCTCTCCCAAATATATATATATATATATATATATATATATATGGGAGAGATATATATATATATGTTCTTAGCAATTGTGAAAATGATGATATTTTTAGGAAATTCTAATCTTATTGCAATTGCCCATTTTTTTTTATTTATTTATGTGCTTGAAATATGATAGTGTAATCATTTAGTACCAACAATTTCATGAAAAGAGCATAAAATTTTATAAATCCAATTAGGATAGTTTCATCTTAGAATGAATTCAGATACTAAAAAAAAGTTGAATATGAGAAAGACAAAAAATAGTGTTTGTCAATTGGGCGGAACTTCCCATAGTGAGAGTTAAAAAATCGGTGATGGAATCGGGAAAACCAAAAGTCATCTGCTGGGACAATTCTATTTCTTCTACCTAGACTGACAAAAAAAAATTACGGAAAGACATCTAGACATAAGAAAAACAATTCAGACTTTGGAGCCAAATTATGCACCAAATGCATGAGATTAAAAACAAAATGTGGAACCTCCTTTGAGATGAAAGGCACATGTTAAATAAAAAAAGAAACTCCATACACCGATAAATTGGAGCGAAAGTGTGTGCCGAAATTATTACGGAGATATAAAAGTTTTTTTAAAAAATATATATAATCCTGTCATTATGAGTTCGATGCCTGCTATGTTTCAAAATTGCTATTTCGGCACAAATTTTTTTAAGTGAAATGGGAGTGCTCAAGGCATATATATATAATCTTGTTATTTCGAAACCAATTTCGATAGTCTACTTTTCTTTGGGATATATAGCGATTCCTCGTAAAATAAGACTTCCTATGGTGGTGTCGTTAACCATTCATAATTTTAAAAGAAAACTGTAATAAAGCAGTTTAAAAAAATTTGAAAAGGCAGTTAATTAAAAAAACTGTAAGGCAGTTAGAAAAAAAAAAAGCTATAAATAGTAAAAAAAGGAAACTGTAAAAAATTTGGGATATATAGTGATTCCCTGTAAAATAAAACTTCCTGTCGGTGGTGTCGTCAACCATACAGAGGAACGATTTCAATAAAAAAATGTTAAAAAAATTGCACAATTTTAAAAGAAAAATGTAATAAGGTAGTTTAAAAAAAATTGAAAAGGCAATTAATTAAAAAATTTATAAGACAGTTAGAAAGAAAGAAAAAAAACTATAAACAGTAAGAATAAGGAAACTGTAAAAAAAAAAAAAAAAAAAAACTGAAAGCAATTGAAAATAGTTAAAAAGAAATTGTCAAAATGGGATTCCAAACGCATGCCATTACCTAGAAATTGTTAAAATCGGATTCGAACCCTATGCCACTACCTAAAACTAGCACCTTAAACCCACTCTGCCAACTTTCCAATCAGATTTTAAGTTATGGTATACTTTATTGGTATAATAAGGAAAAAAGGCCTTTTATCATGGGCGACCAACTCTGCTAACTTACCAATCATGTTTTGAACGCCCAATAACTATGATAGGACTACACTGATAGAATAAAGAAAAAAGGCCTTTTGTCATGGGCAGGACTTGAACCCCACTTGTCGAGGTAGTGAACCTCACATTAAACTACTTGGACTAATTTCTATATGATGTTGTAGCCCCTCAATAATATTAATATACCATACAGCCTCGTACTAGAAATTTTTTTCTCATACTTTGAATTTTTTTATATAATTATTATGAGAATTTTTACACACGGTTGACATGATGTATAAAATTTTAAAAAATATATTTTTTTGATGATGAATTTTTTTATGCGAATTATTTCTTTGGAGATAAATTGAGTTCTCTTTTTTATATATGTTACAGGAAAATGGTGAGACTTATATGTATATCAAGAGTTATATGGACTCTCACACAAAGACAAGAGGTCAATAGGTTGACTATTGAACTTAAAAATTTCTAAACTGATCCAAAAATTCATAAAGATAATTTTGTACATCTTGTAAATCATATCATCAAATTTTATGAAAAAATTCAAAAGTTGATAAGGGATGGTGTTTTGAAGATAAATCGAGATTTAAAGAAACTAAAGGCTTTGCAAAAAGCCTTACTAATAGATTCCTAAAAGAACATATTAGATTTTCTATTAGAAACACAAAAGGGACCAAAATAATATAATAATATTATTTATAAATTCGTATTAAACTTTTTAGAGTGTAAAACTCATAGACGTGACCTGAACTTTTACAAGCCTGTCAGGTAGATAGGAAATCTAGCATCGAAATCAAGTTTCCTTAAGAGTTATATGATAAGTTCATTAGCTTTTTTCCACAAAGAATCAAATATTTGAAGCTATCGTAAAAATTGGAAGTTTTAAGTAGATATTTGAAATCTAATATTTTATAGACTTTTTATGTATTATATTATTAAAATATGTTTCAATTTGTGTGATTTTTTATTTGAAATTGCATATTTATAAATTGTTCTATTTAGTATACTTTGCTTAATTAATTGTTTTAGTATTAGCCTCACATTAGGACTTTAGATGATGATTAAAAACGTAGTGACCTTTTGAATTTAAACTTTACAAGTGAACTAGTGCTAACATAATTAATTAGAGCCAAAATAGATATATATGTATGGCTAGACATTAATTATGTGCAATTTTATTTATAAATAGAAATTTGTGCTTCTATAAAAAATAATGACTACAAGCTTCCAAACACATTGTCACTGAACTTAATAAGGGCGAGAAACTGATGGTGACAATTACTGAAATTTAGAGCATGAAAATTCATGTTGGAAGAGTAAAAGGCTCTAGAAGCATTTAATATTGTTCTAGATAAGCCTAAGGTTGGAAACCCAAGCCCAACATAGGTGGGATCGAGAGGTTATGAATTCAGGAATTACAACTTGGTTAAGGACATGTGATTTGCTTTAAAAAATAAATTTGGTGGAACATCTGTGATTAAACTAAGATTTTTCATAATCAAATTTGATACCTACAAAAAGAAACTTGAACATTCAATGAACAAACATTTGTGAAAAATATCAAATATAATATGTGAATTAAAGGACGCATGTCATATGTTAATCGACGAGCAACAAGTCCAAGTTGCAATTCATTCCTTGCTTCATTCCTAGAAGCATATGAAGATGTATTTAATCCATAATGAAAATATCCAAATGATGGATGATGTTGTGCGCCACCTTGAGTTAGAAGAAGAGAAGCTTGAGGTTACTAAACTTAATACAGATGTGTATATGGCTTCATCCATTTTAGGAAAAGTTTCTGGGCAAAAGCGTAAATACAAAAGTGGGTCCCAAGATACAAAAAAGAAAGCAAGCTTATTTCAGCGAGAAATCAGTAAATAACCAATATAGAAAAGGAAAATGTCCTTTCAAGAAGAAGAATATGGATAAGGTCAAGTGCTTCAATTGCAATAAGAAAGGGCATTTTGCCTGTAACTGCCAAGTATTAAGCTATACTTAAGTTAATGGACTTTATGTAGCTAATTTTGTTTTTCTAATAGATTCTCATCCTTTATAGATTATAGACCCAGGGGGTAATGGATTATATAGTGAAAGATCGAGACACTTTCATGGAATTTTAGCGAATACCATATGGAGCAAAATGGATCTATGTAGGAAACAATGCATGAGTTGCAATTCAAGGAATAGGCATATGCAAGTTAGTCTTGTGAGGAAGTTAAGCTTTACTCTTGCATGATGTTTTATATGCATATTAGATTTGCTAAAATTTAATCTTTATGTTAGTTTTTGTAAAAACTTAGTTTTAATTTGTATCTTGCTAATGACAATATTGAATTATCTTTGGGAATAACTTATTATAGATTTGGTTATATAAGAAATAGTTTTATTGTCATGGATATTGATCATTATGAATATAATTTTAGTTATTCCATGTTTACATTATCACATAATTTTGAAATTAATATGAATGTTTAGCATGCTCGATTTAGCCATATTAGTCAACATCGTATAGATAGGCTAACTAAAGAAGGGCTATTACTTAATTATGACAAGTAGATCTATCTACTTGCAAGCATTGCTTAGTTAGTAAAAGTACTAGAAAACTATTTGAAAAAGGAACTTACGCTGACTTCCTTTTGTAATTAGTCCATTTTGACATATGTTATCCAATGAATGTAAGAGTTAGGTATGGAGCTTTTTATTTCATTATATTTATAGACGATTTCACTCAATTTGGTATTATCTATTTGATAACACACAAATTTAAAGCATTGACTTGCTTCCAAAACTATATAAGATTAGTAAAAAATTAATTAGATAGAAAAATAAAAGCATTATGAATCGATCATAATCGTGAATATTTATCTAATTAGTTCATACAATTATGTGATGAAAAAGGCATTCAACATCAATTGACGAATCTACGCACTCTTTAACAAAATAGTGTTGTAGAGAAATGAAATTGAACGTTCTTAGAAATGCTTAGGTTTATAATGGTATAAGCAAATTTGCCTATCACTTATTGGGGTGATGTACTTTTAACTACCATATTTATTCTTAATCGTTTACCTAGCAAATCAGTTCCCACTATGCCATATGAGTTATGGACAAAGCGAAACCTAACCTAAGTATTTTATAACCTTAGGGATGTGTAGCCTATTTTCTGGATACCTTGAACTCACATGGCAAATTAGGTACTTGAGGAAAGAAATGTATCTTCAGTGTATACTTAGAATATTTAAAAGGCTTTACGTTCATTAGAGAACATGACAGTAAGACTTTTACAGAATTTAAATCAGAAGATGTCATATTCTTAGAGAATGATTTTCCTAAACATGTTGATATAAATTGGGACTTATCCTTATACGAGACTATGGATATAAGTGCTAAAGACTCACTTCCTTCAAGTGGAAGAATTTTAGGGAATATGTTTCTAATTCTAAGTGTGAATGAAAGTGATCTTGATCAACATAGAAGTAATTCAAATGGGAATACTCAAACAATTAATGATCCTACTCCAAGTGGGATCAATTTGAGGATTCTTAAGAAATATGTTTCTCTAGAGCCTTAATTACGATATAGTGGTAGAAAAGGCATTCCTCGTCACTATTTTGACATTGAAGGTAGTGAATCCTTTATGGCCATTATACAAGATGAAGATGAGTAAAGAAATATTATAAAGGCTTTCTTTGGCCCTAATAAAAAAATTGGACAAAAGCAATGGAAGAAGAGATAGAGTCTATGAGATCAAATCAAGTTTATGAACTTGTTGATCTTCTAAAAACATGTAAGGCCATTGGGAACAAATGGGTTCTTAAAATCAAGTGTAAGGCTGATGGCATTATTGAAAAACAAAAGGATAGACTAGTAGCAAAAGGCTATGCACAACAAAAGGAATAGATTATGAAGAAAGCCTTTTCACCTGTTATCAGATTTACATCAATCCATTTGTTTCTAGCTATAGTTACTAGTATAGACCTTGAATTACATCAAATAGATGTAAAGATTGCATTTTTCAATGGGGATTTAAAAAAAGAAATCTACATGCAACAGCCTATAGAAGAAATCTACATGCACCACCTTATAGGTTTTATCAAAGAAAGCCAAGAAAATAAAGTTTGTAGATTTTTGAAGTTTATATATGGCTTGAAGCAGTCTTTAAGACAATGGCATATTCACTTTCAAAATGTGATTATGTCAAATGATTTTATCATGATTGACGAAGACCATTATGTACATATAAAAAGGTCCAAGGATAAGTTTATAATTTTAATGTTATATGTTGATAATATACTTATAAGTGGAAATAGTAAGGAGTATGTTAATGAAATTAAAGAATAGTTGTCATCTAATTTTAAAATGAAAGATATGGATGAAGCTGCATATATTCTTGAAGTTAAGATTTCAAGAAATTGTTTAAAGAAATTATTATTTTTATCACAAGAGCATTATATCAATAAAATTCTTGAGCAATTTCAAATACAATATTGTAAACCTATAGACATTTGAATTACTAAAGGTGAAAGTCTAAGCTGAAGGATGTGTCCTAAGATTCCTAGAAGAAGAAACATATATGAGAAAAGTTCCCTATACAAGTACAGTTCGATATCTTATATATGCAATGATGTGTACAAGACTAGATATCTAATTTATCATTGGTATGGTAAGCTGATATCAATCCAACCTAGGCCTAACACATTGAAAAATAGTTAATAGGATACTAAGGTATCTAAAAGATACTGTCGACTATTCATTGTGTTTTAAAGGAAAGGTTATGATCTACAATTGAAAGGTTATAGTGATGCTAATTGGGGAAGAGACTTAAATGAAAAGAAGTCTACCTCTGGATACATCTTCTTACTAAATAATGGCACCATATCTTAGAGTAGTAAGAAGCAATCATGTATAGCTTTATCCACAATGAAAGTTAAATTTGTAGCATTTTCAGTAGTAGCACTAAGAAGTAATATGGCTTAAAAGGTTCTTAGATCAGTTGGGTGTAAATGCTAATATTGCTAATCCAGTGTTAGTAAATTGTGATAATCAAGCAGTAATAGCATATATAAAGGACCCCAAATATTATTGCAAAACTAAGCATATAGACAGACACAATACAACTTTATGAGAGATATGGTTGCACGTAAAGAAGTGAACATGAAATACATTTCTACACATAAGATAGTAGCAGATCCTATAACTAAGCCTATTCCTCATGATGTATTTGTAAAATATGTGAAATCCCAAGGATTATGTAGATGTTAATATAATTATTATATTTTTAACACTATTCATAGAATATTAATGTTTGAATAATAATTATGTTTATTATGAGCCTACATATATAAATGTAAGAATGTTTCTTAGAACATTCTTAAGTTATTAAAAAGCATATTGGATAGATAGAAGATTAGCCCACTTACACAAGTAATTTCCTCTTGTCAATTTTTGTGATTAATAAGAGATGAGATAATTTTAATCTGCTTATCTAAGTGATAATCAAGAATTAAGCTTAAAATATAAATGTTTCCTTGTTAACGAATAAGATGAAGTCATATGTAAGACCATAAGCGAACTAATAAAGATTCACTTTATCTGTTTAAATTACCTAGTTATGAATTTTGATGGAAAAGAGAAAAAGTAGATTAGTGAACTCAAGTTAGATATGGAGTATGTCTGAACCATTATCTGTATGGTATTGATACATTATATAAAAGATATATGCTTCATGAAAAAGGAGAGAATACTATAACACGTGTTTTATACCATGTTTGCAAATTATGACTAATAAAAGTGATCAAAGTCTTATCTCAACTTTGATGTGTGAGACCTTTGAGGGAATAAAGTCTTCAGTACTTGTACCCTTAGAACTTTATTCTATTTCTTGAGATTTAAATTTAATGATTGCTATTTTAGAATGTTACCAAAATATTATGAGAGATTCAGTATAGCGAGGCATTACTGGAAAAGTAAATTAAATTAAAATAAAGAGATTTGAGAAAAGAATAAGATCATTAAATGTATCACATTACGTTTGTATTCACCGGTATACTAGTTATAATGTGTCTATAATTGTGAATACAATATTTAATGCATATAATGCATATGATTGAGATTATTTGATAAATTCAAATGTGATAAAATGATCTAGGGTGCTGCATACTTAAAGTTTACTTAAACTTATTGTTTATTGAGAAGTTATATATTCTTAACAAATGTAAAGCAAAGAGCTTTTGAAGTTTACTAGTCACGCAACCTATTTTCTTGTACGATTTGTTACAGAGTATAAGAGATGATATTCTCTTATGAAATGTTGACAGAGTATGGATTCCATTATGTGTGAGTGGGAGATGTTAAATCATGGATTCAGGTAGCCCAAAATGAATCTATAATCTGATCTATATCCCAACCTAAGAAATGCCTACACATAGATAGAAGAAAAGAAGTTTAGGGTTGGTTAACAAAACATTCCTTAGAATCTTGTGGAAACTCTTTCTCTTTTTTCTCTGCACATAAAAGAAGACTTAGGATGTGAACAAGATTGTCTTTCTAAGTGATTGCCAATATAACTAGTAAAAGCAAACATTAAATCCTAAATTTTTCTATTGCGTACTTTTTAAATTTGGATATGTGTGAGTCCATTTTATATTCCTCTTATATTTTCTAACAGTTACTATTGATGTCTAAAGTTAATTTAGGTAAATAGTTTTATATATTAGATATTAGTTAAGTACAAAAGGCACAATCATCTTTAACAAAATGACATTGTCATATTAACTAATGTTTAGTATTAGTTACTAAAGGAGAATCAATGTCATAATAATTAGTTGTCAATTATTGAAAAAATTAACTTCTTTTGTTTTAGCAATTTTTTATTAAAATTGATTCAATTTACATATTAAACCAAAATTCAAAATACAATTTATATACATCACATATTTATACAACATTTATATTTATCCAAAAGCATAATTCATTTATATTCATCCTATAAACATATATTAAAATAGATAAAATATATGATCTAATTTATGATTTTGTAAGTGGTATCAAGCAACAAGTTAGAGCTTAAGTATAAATTTTGTATAAACACTAACATCATTTTATGAATTAATTAATTTTTTTAAGTTAACTTATTCGAAATGAAATAGATAGCATTAAAATTCTTTATTGCATTTCCACATTTTTCTTATATAATTAAATAGATACAAATAACAAAAAATTGAATGTAAATGCATAAATAAATAAGAAAAAGAAAGATAATTATGGAAATATATTCTATAATTTTATTTATTTTCATATCACTACATTGACATATATTTTGAAAACTCTATAATTTACAATAAGTTCAATCAACATAGATGAATTCCAAGATGATATATATAATAATTCATATTGATTTTTCTCCTTATATATTTTCTTATGGTGTCATTGTATTTATTTTAATGAGTTTAAGGTTATTTTGGAATAAATCATGATTTTTATGTTAAATAGAAAATAATGACTAATTGTATGCATTTGATACTATTTTAGTTTTTTAACTGTAACTTGAGCTTTGATTTTTGATCAAGTTGATCTTTATGTAGATATAAAGCTAAGAAAATTCTTTACAATTTTTGCATTTTATGAAAGAGCCATTTCAGGCATTTGATAAATCAAATTTTTCCTTGAAGTTGATCCAATGGTACTATCCTAGTGTAGTGGACTTGATCTTTTCACACTATTGAGCCTATAACTTATATTCCAAGGGCTTAAATTGCAAAATTTTAGTGCCATAAATTAGCTAAGATCAAAGGAACATGTTTTTATGTCTTTAAAGCCAAAGTGACATTGTTTTGAAGGTGGAAACATAGCCTTAATTAGAGTGACAAAAATTAAATAGCATTGGACTTATTTTAGTATTTGGCTTATAAACTAAGTTATAGGCCTCTACATTGTAAAAATTATACTACGTTAGTTGCATAAGAGTTAACCTCATGTGTTTTTAATCTAGTTAAGATGAATTAGGAGAAAATATAAAGGTAAAAATGTAGCTTTATAAAGGTAATTTTAATTTCAATAATTTAGAGTTTTCATCTTTTGGTGATTTGAGCTTTCAAATCATGAGTGACTAAACTCTATTCTTCTAGTTTAAAGAATTTGATGCATTCTTTCTAATTGGTTTTAAGATCTTATTCTTCATTTTTTATGTTTAATTAATTGTATTTGTTCATTCATTTCTTTTATAGATAATTACACAGATAGTTTTTTTTTTTACAAAAGTCATTTAATTGATTGTCTATTAGATTAAAATTTGAAATGGTTAATTTAGTTATTTTTGTTCTTATGAATTGATTCAATTAGTTGTTATATGGTAGATGAAAAGAGGGCAGGTTGTATAATTTGCGTGCTTGAAAATTTATTTAGTTTATTTTAGTTAAATTTCTCTTATCTTTATTTTGTTTTAATTTTGATTGGCTTTGATTAGATCTTAATAAGGATTAAGTTTAATTAATTGGATTTGATTTCTTAACTTTAATCATTTTAAAAATGGAATTTAGGAATGATTGCAGGCTTTTGTGTTATTTTCATTAACTAAATAATTAATTAAACATTATTTATGTTTTGTGGTCAATGATAAATTAATAAGTTGATATAAAATCCTTTGAATTGGGATTCTTCTTATTGTGAGTAAAGTTTATTTTTATTCCCTATTTTCAATTCATCTAATTCTTGTCTTTTACTATTTAATTCTATTTTTTATAGCATACAAACAAACCCTTTTATTTCATAATCAAATAGAATGTAAATTGAACTCTAATCTTTGTGGGATTGACCCGATTTATCTCTATTACTATTTTATAAATTTGGATTAATTTTAGTGTGTGGTAATGTGCATTATAAGATGAAGGGTATGGATCACCATATTCAACACAAGGGCTATTAAAAAGATTGTAATCAATAAAAAAAAAGAAAAAAAATCCTCGAAGGAATTTTTATGGATTCCAAAACCTTCATAATAGCCAATTTGGCGCTGAATTTGATGATTTAAAATTTCTAAATTAAAAGAATTTTTTATGAAGAGTTTAAATCATCATATTCAACAAAGATAACTTATAAGATGAAGTGCATAGGTCATCATATTCAATATCACTAGAGTTATTGAGGAAGTCTTGAAATCTATTAAAGTTCTTTTCAAGAATTTGTCATTGTAGTTCAATAGTGAGTAGAAGGATTCTACAAAGCATTTGAAATAATTTTTGTTTGAAATCTTTCCAAATACTTTGTAAAATACGTACATTCATACCTGATGTATGGGTATAAGTCCTTCTAAAAAAACTATTATTTCCAATGACTAATAGATTTTTCATTTTGAATAAACATAAACTTAAAAAAAGACATTACACATTATCCTTTGTTTGTGATTCCTTTATATAGTGTCACTACACAAATGAAAAGGAAAAGTGGATATTCTTTATTTGTAATTTCTTTATACTGCTTGAGAGCTTTTTGATTTGAAAGGTGTAGATAGGTTGCAAACTGATGATAAATTATAATGAAAAGAATTAACATCGCAATTCATGCAACTATAAACCTATTAATGCATGAATAGACATACTATTTTTTTTACTATAATTTATGATCGTTTTACAACTTATCTTTGCATTTTCCTGATATCTTTAATGGGTGTGGATGGATTGTAAACTAATGTATTACTAATTTATTTCAAAATGGTAGACAGAGTGATATTTATAAAAAAGTAAGTAAACTTTAGGCATTCGTTATTAATATAAAATTGATATCTTAAATTTGATCATTTCTCAACAAAATGATAGTTGCTATACTTTAAGACGTAGGCCAAGTACTTAACCACATGTAAACTTTTGATGTGAACCATCATGATGATTAAAATAGCCAAAATGGCCTTAGATGATAACCATTTTAAAAAATTAACGTGTTACATTTTTATAATTTTCTATAATATCGTAAATGCCATTCAATACATATTTTTAGGTTTTCACACTTTCTTTGCAAATTCATAATTACCATTATTTTATATGTTAGTTAAGTGCAAAATTAACATTTTTTTGAAGTTTTCCATTTTCTCAACAAGAAACCTTTGGAATATTCTTAGACGTCTATTTTGTAAACAACTGACGTTATAATCATCAACAATTGATACCCTGTAATTGGTGAATATTTTTGCACAAATCATTTTACTATAACTTAATGATCACATCAAATTTTAGAAGATTACATGAACTATTAAAAAATATATTGACCATTTTACACATTCATTTCAAATTTAATAATTACATATGCTATCTTTTTAACTTATAAAATTTGATATAAATTCTATATATTAATTTTTTTTATATAAGTACAACTCAATTTAGTAATAAATACAATACTAGTTACTAAATAATAACCTTAATATCATTTATTTTTGTATATTTTTCTTATATCAATATAAACACTAACATATTAAATGTGAATTCACAAAATTATAAGAAAGGAGAAATCTAGTTACCAAAATTTATTATGTAATTTTATTCATTTCTATATATCATTATATAAATAAATACAACTTTACACTAATATTACATAAATAAAAAAGAAAGAAGGATGTGTATTGTTTAATCCTCATTACCTACCTCATTGTCATCATCCAAAATCTACTTTTCTTAGAACTAGTAAATAATGTATTCCATAAAATAACCTATATAAAATTTACACTAAATCATTGATACATAAAAAATAAATATGATTACATCAATATATAAAAACTACAAGAAAACCACTATGTAGGAAAAAAAATCATAATCATTGATGTAAATTCTTATTTGTTATTTAA
The DNA here is from genome assembly GCA_020226215.1 of Sindora glabra. Lineage (NCBI taxonomy): Eukaryota > Viridiplantae > Streptophyta > Magnoliopsida > Fabales > Fabaceae > Sindora > Sindora glabra. The sequence continues at coordinate 32,212,515 of CM035228.1, read as the reverse complement.
TTTTCTCCATTTTAATCATAAAAATATACAATGGAAGAATTGAATAATTAGTGGTTATTTCTCTAGTTCTTCCATTGCATACTCTAGCAATAAAAGTGGAGGATTATTGGAAAGATGTTATCAAAATATTGGCGAGTGAGATGTAAAAAATGTCTCAAATGGAAAGTAAAAGTTAGAAAATATTGTTAATCTATTAAAGAGTGAAATGTTAGTAGTGTTTCACATAGAAAGTGATAGCTAGAACAAAAATGTATCGACAAAATTTAGAAAAATTAATGTTGGTTATTAATTGAAAATAATGTCTTATATATTAGTAATTTTTAATGAAGCTAGCGATTAGCATATTAAAGGCTTTTGAAATACCTTTTAAACAATAGTTAAGTTCAAAAACAATGTGTGACCTTTTCATATTTCCTATTAGGATGCTTTGAATGCTCTTTTTGGACAACAATTATGTAGAAAATCAACATATTAAGTTTTTGTGCTATCTTACGTGAAATTTTAAATGTTAATTATTTTTTAAAAACTATGAAGTAAGTTTTCCACCATTGAAAAAAAAAAACTACAATGTTAATATAGGTGTCACTTATAATTGATGTTTGTTATCTTAAATTTTTATATAATTTTAAAAATGCTACAACATCAAGATAGATATTGATGATAGTGGTAATCAACATCTATCCACTAATGCCAATAAGTTATTTTGTAGTAATAAATAGTATAAGATTAAATTTTACGTAGTCGATATATCCTACATCTACATAAACATTTAATTATGAATCAAAATAAAATAAGCCTATATAAATTATTCTTCAAATATACTAGCATAAATGTTCAATTTTATTCTATTATCTTGTAATTAAAAAAGAACTATATATAAATGACTTTTTGAAAAATGCATCAAGACATATGTTATTAGTAAAATACATTAATGTATTAATAACACTAAGATATGATATTTTTGGAACTAAGAAATTTTTTTTATTCTTTGAATTTTGAAAATAATCCTTATTTATATTATATGATTGGACAATTATTGAGACATTTAATAGATGAAATTTATCAATTTTTATTGATGAATAAATATTTCATCATTAAAATGCTTAATATATAGACCAAGACAAAACTTAATTTTTCAAGATGTTTCATCTAAAACCTCATTTTCCAAATGCTTTGTTGCCTTTAAAAGTACTTCATAAGTTTTAATAATATCAATATATGCAACAATTGTAATAAATTCAAATTCAAATTCAAATTTAAATTTTTTTGATAAAAACATAAAGAATTTATATATATACATATATTTAACAAATATTCATTAAAGCAATTATATGATATTCACCTTGATTATTTTAATTTATATAAAGAACTTTGTAATTAAATTGAATACATTTATCAAAAATTAAAATTTCATGCTTCAAATATCTAAAATCCTTCATGAATTTCAAATAATATTGTTGTCATTCACATATGAAATAATATATATTAAATCCATTAAACATATATCAAGTTTGATACATGGCCAAAAAATTGTATCCATCATATAAAAATAAATTATTCTCATAGATAATAACAATCATTGTAAAAATCTTTGTAGACAAACCATATTTTTTCTTTACAATTAAATTTTTCTTGTTATCTTGATGCAATTATATATCTATACCTTATTAGCTCCACACTTTTAAGGTGTTTTATTAACTTAACATATTTTGAATGTTTCTTCATTTTATAAGTAAATTTAAACTTTGGTATTTCTATTTGAATTGCTTTTTTTTTCTTTAGCCAATAAATATCATCATTCTATAAACTCAAGATCCTTACTAACCATTGCCTTTTTATAATTTTGAGTATTACATTATATATAACAATAAACATTGTTAACAAGTATTTCTCTTTTGGTTCCATCTTTCTCATTAAAGATATAATCAATTAAGATCTCTTTATTTTCATAAATTTCAAGTACTTGTACTTCTTTTAGAAATTTGTTATTAACTATGTTTCAAATCTTTTCGTAAGTATTTAATTCTTTAATAAGGTTATTTATTCATTGCTTTTTTTTATCCTAAGGTTCCTTGTATTTAGAATCAATAGGTTTATTATACTTTAGTCATGTATTAAAGTCAATTATTATTGATAAATAGATTGCCCTATATGGGCATCAATTTAAATACAGTTGATATATAACATTTAGTTATTCTCTTTTTGTTAGTAATATATTTGATAATTTTTCTATATGTATAAATTAATCATTCTTAAGAACTTCTAGTGCAAGAATTCAGATGATTGAATATTAGATTATTTCTATAGTTACATATATTCTTCCATAATTTTAGGGATATAATTTATATTTTTATCACTTTTCAAGATAATTTATGTGTATTATGGTGGAATAAAAATACATTGTACATTAAAAAATTTTCATATATAAAACTTTTTAAACACTTGACCAAAACTAACTATAAAGGGAAACTATAACTTTTTGACTTAATATGTATAAGTATTGTGACATATAAAGTTACATATACCTTAAGATGAGATTGAGAATCTTATTGTCTTAAATAAGGATACAATTAATAATTTGGAACATTAAAAACATTATAGCTAAATTATTTTACATATGAGTATACTTTGAGATTAATTGACATATAATAATCAATCAAGAATTTAAATATAAATTCACTAGCATTATTAATATATATTGTTTTAATCATATAATTAAGAAATTATTTTCAAAGTCAAATTATTTAAACAAGTAATCTCACAAACATTAAGTTATGAATTGATAATAAATACACATGTGGCTATTCTATTGAGAAATTGACTAAAATTATCAAATATCCAAATAGTTTGCATACTGGATAAATAGATCAACATATGTCACCTTATATTCATTCCAAAAATATTAGAAATTCAAAACTAACTCTAGCTACAATGACTTTATAATTAAATTACTTTAAGAACAAGTAGTACATGAAAATTTTATTAAATTAAATAATCTTCTTGTTCTTTAATGAATAACATATAAAATTTTTAATTATTTTTTACATTATTATTGATTTAAGATAACATATCTAATTATGTCAAACAGTAAAAAATTTGTCATTAGTGAATTTTTAGTTCATCTTTCTTTCAATCAGCTTTATATATTTATAATATATATAAAAAAATCATAGTAGTTTTTCTTAAATACAAATTTCTAACTTAAGACAACTACTATATTATAAAGATATTCAATATCTTTTTGTCTTTATACAACATTTATTTCATCATATATCTCTAAAACTTATGATTAAGTTTCTTCGAGACTTAATTGATAATAACACATGTTTAATAACTATTTTTTTCTAATAAAATAACATTTGCCTTTTTGGATCTTTCAATTAACTCTTTATTATTAGATATTGTATTGAGATAAAAATGATCAAATATTTAGAGGAATCAATCACATTTAAATGTGTTACTTCATGAAGATCATAGTTAAAGACATCATTATCAAAAACAAAATTTGCCTTAACATTTTTCTCTTTGATTTATAATAGGTACATAACTAATGATCTTTTATACCATATTTTTATACTTTCAGAACGTTCTAAGTTCTTAAGTCCTCTTTATATTCTTTCACTTCTAGTTTTGAGAAATAATTGTGGTATTATTTATATTATTCTTATAACCATTATACAATCATTGTTTTGTTCTTTTTTTTTATCCATGGTTATCACCATAACCTTATCCATGTCAAAACTTTTTAATTATCAGGCAATGTAATGAAATCAATTAGACATGTTTCATTGACTTTATCTTTCTTTTAAGCTTTTTCAAAGGAGAATAAAATCTTTTAATTTTTAGATATTTAGTTTTAACATTTTTTCAATAAAAATAAAAGATAATGAATTCAATAAGTGAAATAAATGAAAGCTAAAAAGCTTCTTTGTTTGAACACTTAAATGAATTTCAATCAAGCATAAATAAACTTAGTAATAAATACATGTCATTGAATTAATTGGAATACTCAAATTTGGAGCAAAATCCTAATGGATAGCAACCTTAACATTAAAATGAATAAGGTGATAACAACCAACTGATTATTCAAAAAAGATAACAATGAATCAAAATTTAAGTATTAGGTTATTAGGTTTATCATAAGTCAATTTCGATTATTTTCATAGTGGAAAACCAAATCAAACAAACCCATAATTGAACTAGGTCTAAGATGAAATGAAAATTTTAAGCAAGATCACCATAAAATGCAAGAAACAAGCATTTAAAATATAGATTGACATAAAAGGTTTGCTAAGTTCAAATCAAAATTTAAGCAGATATGACAAGAAAGAAAGTGTCCTTGGTGCTATATCTTTCTACAAAGGGGTGATTTTTCTTCACCGTAGTTGTTATCATACAACTTTAACATTATTATCTTCCTTTATTCTTTTATAATGCATTTCATTACAATCCCTTTAGGATTGGGTTTATTAAGGATGTCATTGATCAACTAATAGTCTTGAAGAATTTTCATTGGGGTCATCTCTAGATTGCTTAATTCTTACAAGATATTCTAGTCATCTTTTATTTCTAGTAGATTTTGAAAGTTAAGGATAGTGCAAAGTTATTGACATAACTTAATGATAATTCTACTATTATTTTTTAATCCCATTTTTGCTTTTAATAGTGAATTTGCTTGTTTATTCTCTCTTTATTAAGCATGTAAAAGGATAATCTTTAAGAATTTTGCTATCAAGGATTATGTCACCTCTTTGTATTCTAATAAAAATGGTTCTTTGACCTCATCTTTCCCTATTACCTGATTGATGATCAATTTGGAGTCCTCTCTTACTATTAAGTTTTCTACCCTCAATTTTTTGGCAATCATAAGTCTTAATATAAAAGTCTCATACTTTGTTTCATTATTAGTATAAGGGAAGTCTAGTTTGTAAGACATATTGTAAGAATTGCCATTGGGATCTTTTAGAATAATATTAACCTTTTTTATTGAAACAAATATTGAACTGTCAAAGTACAATTGCCATATTCGTGATATTTTATACAGAGTAGTCATTTAATCATAAACTTCATTAATATCTTAGGTAAGCTTCTAGGAACTTCTTTTAAGATATAGTGACAATTAGTTGATGGGAATTGAGCTAATAAATCAAGTAGAGCTTGGCTTTTACTACTTGAATATTAAACTCACTAGTCATTAACATCCATTTTTGCCATTTTTCCTATTAGTGCTAGGTGTTGTAAAAGAAATTTAATATAGTTGGACCATATTATTAGTTGAACCTTATGCGTTAAAAGGTAATAACAAAACTTCTGAGTTGCATAGATAAGGGCAAGTGAGTGTTTTTTCATAGAGAAATACCACTTTTCAAGTCCTTTAAGGAGATAATTGAGATAATAGACAAACTTTTCAAGTCTTTTACTTCCTAAACTAAGAGAAATTTTAGTAAAGGTAAGATGAAGAGTAAGATAAGTAATATGCTAAGGAGTAGCCATGACATGGGTGGAACCAATAACTTGTAAAATTTTCTCAAATGCCTTTTAGTTCTTTTCCTTCTATTCAAAAGTTAACATGCTCCTTTAAGAGAGTTTTGAATGGATGAATTAATTTTACTAATACTAGGATAAACTTTCTAATATAGGATATTTTCTTTATGAAGCATTTAAGCTCATTAAGATTTATTAGCCTTGTCATCTTCCTTATTACTTCAATTTTACTCTCATCTACCTTAATACCTTCTTTATACATTTTACAACTTAATAATTTTTGTAAAGGAGATCTCAAAAGCATATTTCTTTAGGTTAAGTTTAATTTCTTGCACCTTTTAAAGAACTTCCTAATGTGGCCAAAATGGTCTTCTTTCTTTGTTAATTTGATCATTAAATCATCTACATAATCTTTAACAAAATCATGTAATATGTCATGAAATATAATGGTTATGGCCCTTTGATAAATTGCTCTAGCATTTTTAAGATCGAAGGGCATGATTGCATAGTGGAAATTACCCATAAGAGTTTTGAAAACATTTTTCATAACATCTAATAGATGAATTAGAATTTGGTTATTGATAAACAAATTATCTATATTATTTTCTCTTATTTCATGTCTTTTAGTGAGTTATAATATTTAATTTTATAAAATTGACCTTGTTTTGTATTTTTGGGATGGTTTACAATGTTCTGAATTTATTCAGTTAATGCTAAATTTTGACACTATTTCTATTTTTAAGTTATATCTTAGGTTTTGAATATCAGATTAAGGTATTATTTATACCTTTGAAAAGCTTAGGGAAAGATCTATAACTTTAGATTTTTGGTCAAAGCTTGATTCAAAATCGTTGAAGCCCTTATTTAATTGAGAAGTTGAAGTCTTATTTCTACCCTAACTAAGCCAACTTTGGTATTTAGGCCACATTTGAAGCTACAAAGGCTCAATTAATGTGAAATTAGTTCCAAATCTTCATAAGATCTAGATTTATAAATTTTATGTTTATGACTTACTTAAATTACATTGTTGTAGTAGTCTTATACTAGTTAGAAGTCAAACTTACAAGATTTTCATTGTTGTAACTCTTATAGTTAATTGCTTTGTAAAAATAGGTTTTAGTGTTTTAAAAATTAGGAAGATCCTATCTTTGTAATCCTAAGAAGCATAGAATTTAGGTCTAATAGGATTTTAGGTTAATTAAGTCATATAGGAGGTAGAGAACTTAGGAGACACAACACTTTAGATAGAATTCAACAATACAATTTTCTTTCTTCTTCTACTTTTTGTATTCTTTAGTCATAGAAATGGAAAACTAAATTTAAAGTTAATTTAAGGATTTTAAGCCTCATATTTATAGGATTATGAGATTTTAATTTATAATATTAAATTTTTTTAATTAATTTTTCTCTTTTCCTAATTACTTGTATTGATTTCTTAAAATTACATATATTGGATTTTGATTTTGTATAATCGGTATTCTTCCTTATGATTTTTGATATTTTGTTATTTTGATGTCGAATTATGGTTAGCTAATTATGATTTTACACATAGGAGTAGAGGCTTGAGTGATTAATTTGAAAGTTTCTAATTTAATTTATTAATTCAACTAAATTTTATCTTTAAATCAATTTCAATATACCTTAGAAATTATAGCAGTTACTTAATTAAGCTAATCCTAATTGTTCAAATCTTAAATAATTATCTAGTGTAGGATTCACAAAATTATTATAGGGTTTCTAGATAATTCAAGGTTGAGAGATTAATTAGAAAAGTTGAATATCAATTAATTCATGATTAATCTAAACTAAAGCTCTCAATTCCTTGAATTGATTGTTTCATTATATTAGTTTTCTTCCTTATTGTTTATTTTATATTTTAATTTATTTAATAAATTTAATTCAATTTCAATTTATAAAGTCCCCAACTCTGATTTTGTGTTAATTTTGTATTTTATTATTGCATACTGCATCCTGTTTGCATAGTTAATTTTGCTTTTTTTTACATTAATTTTTTTATTTTTAGTGCACAAATAATTTAAAAACTATGTAATCATTATTAGTAAGTCAATTTAGAAAAGATAAATGAAGGGATTAATAGGGATACGACCTAGTTTAACATCCTATACTATATTTTCTTTCAACAAACCAGCATTACAATGTGCAAACTAGTTATAACCACTAAAATAGTTTGAAAAAAGAACCTTTCATAACCTTTTGTAGAGTCAATTAAAGCATCAATTTAGAGTAATAAGGAATCATTATTCAAGCAAGCTTTGTTAAGATTTTTAAAATCCACACATATTTCAAATTTAGTTGTTCTTTTTCTTGACTAGAACAATATTGGATAACTAGGTAAGGTGTCTAATTGGTTTTATAAAACTAACTTTGAAGAGATTTTCTACCTTTATTTTTATTTGAGCCTTTACATTAAGGTAAAACTATCTTAGAAGTTACTTTATGAGTTTCATTATTAGGTTTATAGCCAAGTGATGGGATACTAAACCATAGTTAAATCTTAACATTTTATAGTAGTTGTAAGAAAAGACATCATAAAATTCTTTCAAAAATGCAACTAGTTAGTTCTTTTCAATAGAGCTCATATTAGTCCCTATGAAAGTGGGTCTATCTTCTCTTTTATTACTAAAGTTAACATATTCAATTTTTTCATTCATTAGTTTTGGTGTATCTTGTAAAGTGGCTGGGACTTCCTTTACTTTTGTTAGTAATGGGGTTTCTTACCCCTTTAAGATGCTAGGTTTCAATGAATAATTAGCATAGTCTTTTTCTTTTGGGTATTAAAGCCCTTTGCCCTTGCCCTTGCCTTCTATATTTGTGGAGTGGAAGACAATTGGTAATTGGATATCCTCCACATCAAATTTAGTTTTTTAGGTTAGAGGCTTTCTTATTCTAGTTGGATTAGATTTTTTTAATTTGGTTTATTGATTTTCTTTGATGTTTCTCCTATTTTCCCTTTATCTTTTGATTGTTTTGCAATTAGAACTCTAGATAGCTGTCTAATGGAATTAGTGTCTTTTTGTGCTAACCCATTAAAATGAATAGTCTCTATAAAGTAAGCTTTATCTTTATCAAATGGTATTTTGGCAACAAAGGGCTAGATGTTCTTCCCTTTGAAATTGGTGAGCATGTTATTTCACACTAAAAATTAATATTGAAATACTCTAACACATAGATAGGGTGAGCCAAGTCAAACTTAAGAGAATAAAAGTTAATCAGTGAAAATAAAATATAAAAATAAGAGGATTTTCAAAAGTAATTTAAATGAAACAATAAAAATAAAATCAAAGTAGAGTAAAATAGAATATAAAAGCTCAATTCAAGGAATTTCATACTTCAATTCTCATATTTACCATAGGTCTCCAATAAAATTCACAATTAATTCAACTACTTAATCGAAAAATTACCATAACATCGTTAGCAATCATTTAAAGTTTTTAATGATAATTAATATAGAATAAGCACTTAAACTAACCTCCCATTATTGATTTCAATTCAAGAAGCATGCTTAAATCTAATCAATAATAGCATTAATTATTAAGAAAAAGAAGTTAAGTTTGAATCAACAATTTTATATGCAAAAATTACTAATTTACCCTCTATTTTTCTTAAGTGACTAATTATTCACCCATTCATCAAATCATCAAAACCTAATTGCTATAAATTTCAATCAATACAAGCAAGAATTAATTGTAACTAATCATTTTACTATAAAGTATAATAGATAATTAACTAACTAATTGTAATTAGCAAACTATTTAAGTAATCATTCACAACAAAAGTAGAAAAACTAATTAAGTTAAAAGTAAAATTAAAAGAAAGGTCTCAAAATCAAACCAAATTAGAGTGTTAATCCCTTAAACTAATGTAGCCACCAATGATGATGGTTTACAAGAGAAATGATATAAAAAAAGTGTTCATTTTCTAGAGAAAAAGTGAATTCTTTAAAGGCATAAAACCTTTTTAAATTTGATTTCCCTATACGCAAAATCTAGTGGGCCAAATAAATATATCTCTTAAGATTATAAAGAATGGCTTCACGTATAAATTAGAAGTCTATAGTCTAAATTACAAATTAAATTACTAACAATATTTACTGTAGTAAAATTTTGTAATTCAGCTTCATATAAATTTGCTAAACTCTAAATATGAAAATTGTTAGTCTAGGTCTTACCTAACTTTAGGCACTGGTTTTATTTCAATTATATTATACTAGTTCAAGTAGGATAAAAACATAACATCAATTTCATGATCAAATTTAACTCTCCAAATGTCTAAATTAGGCTTCATTTAAAATATAAAACTTTTAGAGCTTACCCTTTGCATTCTAATGATGTAAAGATCACTTTATTTGGACATCTAAAACTTAAGTCATAGCGAAAAAATCTAAAATAATGTTAAAATCTAGCATTAATATAATAGTTCATTAACATTGCAAAATCATCACCTAACCACATAACGAGACTAATTCCATTACATTAATCATATATAAAGCATTGAGAGGCATACAATATAAGGAAATAATATAAAAAAGTATCTTGCTTATCAATTGGCTTTAACATACTAGTAAAAATTAGAAAGGGCACAATTATGAGCATGCAACCATGGTTGCCCTTAACAATCCCCTAATGAAACAAGATTTATTGAAATTTTTTATAGGACTAACTCCTAAATTAATTTGCGCATGCCTTTCTATTTCAATCGGAGATCTATCAAATGTATTAGGTATTACAGGGGATCACTAAATCAATTCTTAAGGAAAGTTAATAGCTTTCAATAAAGCCAAAAGGATAATATTAATTGTGGACTTTTTTGTTAACCAGCACTTAATGGACTCTTCTGTCTTCAATTGTTACTTCTAGGTATATTAGTCTGTAATGACCTATGTAAACACTTACTTATAAAATTCCCTAAAAATAATGGTTCAGGAATGAGCCTTCATAATTTTTTACAAGTTACTACTTATAGCATAATAGTTTCCACTTCTCTTTTGAGAGATTTCCACAATAGGGAGAGATACCTAATACTTTCCTTCCTTATCAAATTCAATCAAGTCAAAGAAATTTCAAAAATCGGAGATTCCACCAATACTTTAGTTATTGCCATATTTATTACCTTGATAATTGGCATTTCAATGTAATCATCTTTAGGTAGTTCAATTTTTAGATCGTCAATTAATGAAACAACATTTACACCATGATTAGGGAAAGGTTAGTCATTTATGACTTTAGTTTAAAGCTATTATAACTTGACTTTCTCAGCAAAAATCTTCTAAAAAATTATAATAATCTATGGTGGTATGGATGGGAACTAATGATAATGGTAGAAATGTGGTGCCTTTTTTTAAGTTTCTATTAAGTTGCCTTTTGGCTATGATAACTTAATAACACTGTTTTCTACCTAAGTAATAATAATAGCAAGGGCTTTCTCTAAAGGATAAGAGAAAAAGGTTTACCTTTCCATGAAAAGGTTTCAATTGTGAATTCTATGACTCATAATTCCCTAGTAATAGTGTCTCATTGTACCCTTTTTCAAGTATAAAGTCGAGGTCATATGCAAGTTTCTTTTTAGAATGCTTTCTATTAGCTATTTTAGCATTCTTTTCCTTTGATACCCTAAAGCAAAGCATTTGCTAATGTAATGAAAATAAAACTCCTTCAATTCATGTTATCAATTTCTAGAAAGTGTGAATGTCTCCATAATATAGATATAAAATGATAGGATCTTTCAAGTTGGCTATAAAACTTTGTGCTAACATGGATTCAGAGATTTCCTCCTGGTGGTCTTGAACATGATCATAAAAGATACAACATCTTCTCATTTCCTTTTTCTAAACCTCTCCAAATCCATCAGAATGAATATTGCCTTAGATGGTAAAGAATTCATAGCCAAATTTTATTACCATATCACTCCACATCGAGATCGAGTCAAATTGCAACTTAGTGTACCAAGTTTATGCTCTACCATAAAAAGATTTAGAAAATTCATGAAGATAAATGTCATGATCATTATTGTATATTCTTAAGTCATTGATGAATTGAAAAAAGATGATTAGTATCCTCGTAAATATGACTTGATAAATAAATCTTAAGGGAACGAAGGCTAAAAATCTAACTCAGTGATAGCTTTTTACTTAGCAATTTCCAGGAAGTGATGTAAATCTTCTTTTATCACTGTAGGATAAGCAATTGTGGTAACAAACATTTAAGGGTGAACTAAAGCAATTTGAGTTCCACTTGATAGAACAATTTGCTGTCTAATAGAGGAAGTTAAGATATTGGGATCACATTATAGAGTTATAGCGATGGCAGTTTAAGTTTGAGGTTGCTAGATGATAGTCTCTAATATAGTTTAAGGAGGCAACATATTGATTTAAGGCTACAGTGGGTCATTCTTATCTAAGAGAGAGAATGTAAAATTCGTGTAATATTGAATATTACTACTTCCATCTATTGTTGCCCTTTCACGGACTCATCCAGCATGGAGACTAGGATTGTAATTAAAGTAGTTTTAGTTGATATTGTTACATAGGGCTAGGAATTTGAGTTTATCATTATCATTGCAATACCAGTTCCTTGACTAACCATAATTATAGTTAGATTTGATGTCTGAAACAAGTTAACTAGTGTTATAGGGTTTGTAACTAATTGTGTAGGTTAAGCAATAATAGATGTAGGAGTATATCCTACATGCGTAAAGCTCATAAGGATTCCTAGGTGGGAGGATATAGTATTATTATTATCTCCACTATTAGGAGACATTTGATTATTTGGACCCATCCTTCATATATACTTCCCGAGCAAAGTCACCAAATGTTAATTTTGAAAAGTTTTAGGGTTGAAAGTATAAATATGATAATAAAATCCTATAAGAGTGGCTTAAAGAAAGAAAGAATGAACACTTTTTATGGAGTAATTTAGCAGGGCAAAAAAAGTTTTTTGTAATAGTTTTTTATTAAGATTTCTTTATGTCATTTGGACAAGTGCATGTAAAGCTTTTACATGCATGAGAAGGCAACGGCACAGGCAACAAGTTATAATTCGTTGCCTTGGATTAGGGTTAATTATGTCATGAGGTTTATGTAATTAATATGAATAATATTAAGATAATTATGATAGAGGATATTACATAATGTGTGGGATATTTATGGTTATAGATATGGATTGATATAGGTGATTTTGTGAAATCAAGATAAGTTAGGGTTATCAAGATAAAAGAGTAAGAATCATTGTAGCTCTTTTACTCAATTCAACATAAAGGGCTAGTTGGGAGAAGGTCTAGTTGTGATATGTTTAATGCTCTTATGCACCACTAATGAATTCTTATTTTAATCTAATCAAGCCACCATTAAAGGAATTCTTAGTAGTGTAGAGAGAGATGTTTGCTTTCCACAGCTAAGGCAACTCTTGCCCTAAGCTAAAAGACTGCTAAATGACTTCAAGCCTTTATATGACCCCATTTGTTCCCAATCCCATAACAATTCTATTGTCTGCAGTGCTCTAGTTTCTTTCGAACCCATCATTTGGATTACCTTTAGTGTTTTTGGCAATTTTAAATCGGCCTTTTTGGGTTGGTATAAATTAGGTCTCTTTCAAGCCTTAACTAACTTTTGGTTCTCTTTTAATATGCACTTTATTATTGGGCTTTGGCAGATTTCATAGATCGACCTATGTTTTTGGCCTTTTGGAGTTAACATATCTACACATATCAATAAGAAAATTAAGAATTTGCTACTAATAAAATCATGTACTAACATTTAAACATGAAAACATTGTCATTCAACTTTCACTTCATTATAAGCATAGTTTAATGAAAACAAATTTGGAAACTCATTAAACCTAAACTATTAACCATGAATGAAATTGTATATAAATTTAATATTTCTGTCAACAGAATATATATACCAAAACTGATTTTAGTAGGAAAAATAATAAATAAATAAATAAATTATAAATTTTGAAGGAGTAGGAAGGCAACTAAACATGAAATATAATCACATAGAGTATAATGATCCAAATTAATCTCAAACTAGAAGAGTTTCATAGTAATAATGTGTTAAGAAAAAAATGCTTAATACTAAAGAAATAACTAAAGAAATATATGAAAGAAAATTATGAGAAAATAAATATATTTTATTCAATTATACATATAATGATTCTTATTCTCCTATATTTATAAGGCAAATAAGTCATCAGTTATATTTTCATACTAATGGCTCATAAAAGAAAATTAAAATCTAATAATTAATCATAACGGAATAATAATTGATCATAAAAAGAGGATAAAATATTTGTAAAAATTATGAACATTTACATTAAATTGCAATTATTTACAATAGGAGAGATATTGTTGTGTGATTAAGCAATTAAACATTGGTTTGGGATTTGAATTTTGGTGTAATCAATCAAGTGATGATTTAAACTCTATTTATTTTATCAGGAAGTATTTTTTATAAAAAAAATTATTTGCATATATATTAATAAAGAAGTAATATGCTATTTATATTGATAGTTTAAAAAAAATAATATCCACATGTAATGAAAGAAATTAAATTTCTTTTTTAAATAATAAAACTTATTTTTTAAAAATTTTTTATATTTAACATTAGACAAATAAAATATATTATTATAACATAACATTTTATAACGAGAATTTTTGGTATTGAGACAATCAGATCCTCAGAATCATTTCTATGCTTTTAAATTTAACTTGAGAACATATGAACACAGACGTCAGCTATCTTATCTGAATTTAACTTTTTCATCCCCACATCGTAATAACTTTATTAGCGAACGTTTCTAGCATGGAATTATGAGTAAAAGTTGAATCAAAAACTTTTAATTTACGTAGTTATATACTAATTAAGCCAACGTTACTTCTTTTTTTCTGTTTTTTTGGATGGCGTTGCAGAGAACTTTGATTCCGCCGTATAAAGGAAATGTTATGTCCATTCTTTTAAACCAATATCAATACGATCAAAGTACCAAAAAAAAAAAAAGTTGGTAATTTTTTCTCTTTTATTAAAACACTCTTTTTTTATGGCCTTTAACTCAATTTGCATTTAATATCTCTTGAAGTCGGAGCTTTTATAATTTTTATTATATTTAGGATCCAATTATTAATTTTTGTTTATATACATTTAGTAATTTAATTATTTTTATTATTATAAAATAAAAAATACCTTCTTTTTTCACCATGATAGTGTGTTCTTGTACACATTGTGCACATAAATTCTTGTGAATCCTACCTATAGTTAACTTAGTCCTGCTAACATAAGAATTAACATAAGAATTAAGATAATCCAATTTTTATGACGTGACATTTCGGGGTCATGTAGAGGAGACATTTTCTCTCATTTCTAAAGTAAAAAAATTTTGAAGTCTACATTTTTTATTTTTTAAAAATTTGTGTTCGTCTTTTTTCTTTAAGAAATAAAAGTAGGTAAAATTTCTTGAGGAGAAGGTAGTTAAACTCTGACATAATGCATCTCAAAATAAAAGATTACCCCACAAATCACATCTTAATGACTTTTCCTTAACAAATTTCTCGGCCAAAGCAGCTCTTCACTCAATTTACAGTCCTCTTATAAGAAACTTGAACACCCTCCGAATCCCATATTGGCTTTTTTCGGAGAGAATTTTCACTCTTGCCATTGGAGATTTTAATACTATTTTTTATTTATATTTTACAAAATTATTAATTTTTCATATTATAATTGAATAATTTTTAGAATTAAGTGAGTAACTTTTTAGTTTATTTAAAAATAATAGAATGTAATACTAAAAATCTTAATAATATAATAGTGCTAGAAAATTTTCCATTCTTTGGGTCAACAATGGGAAAAATGGTTTGCTTATTAGCCTAATATCAAATCCAACACGTCTCTTTGTTTACTATAAGATTATTAAACAAAAATATTTCTAATCTTTGTGAACTACCTAATATTTTTAGAATTTTAATATTATTACTTCTTGTACTTTTTAAATAAAACTTATCTTATAAATATTAAGATTTATTCAATCATAATATCAAAATATTATATTGGTTAAAATATAAATAAAAATAGTATCGAAATATTACTACTATAATATTTCCTTATTAAACAAGCAATATGGTTGTTAGACGATTGGTTGGTGGAATCCCATATATATAAATAAAAATTAGAAGTGGGAAAGGAATTTTCTCTAGCAAGTTTTCTCATCATTGTCAACGAATATATATGTTACAAGAACACATTCAACTCTTGCCTCTCAAATTTATTAGAATTATTATTTTTATCACGGTCAAATATTGTAAAAGTCAACTAAACATATCTTAATTGGAAACAAAGGAACATGTTAGTTATCTAAGGTTTATGATTATTTATAAGATTTTCTTTTAGCTTGATCTTAAAACTTAGTAATATAGGATTTGAAGATATGGTACTGCACATCACATGCTTATTTCCACCATTAAATTAATTCTTGAAGTTAATCCTAAGTTTTTTTCCCAATATGTTTCGCTTGTTAGAAAGAATAGATCTCTTATTATGGTTTACAACAATAATAAAAAGTCAAGTTTGGATGAGAACAAAAATCATTCATTCACGATATTCAAATAATAAACTTTAATTATCTCTAATGTTAGGTGTGATATTATTATCACAGAGTATATTATAATTATATTTTTTTACTATAATGATAATATATTTTTATATTTATTTGCAATTTTTTTGAGATAATAATAAAAATAAGAGATTTCTCTAATTTTACTGAACAAGAGATTAAGGATTATTGGTAGAGGCTTAGTCAAGAATTATCAAATTCATTCCAATTCTATTGGACAATACATTAGTGACATGCTCGACCTGCAAATAAAAACCTATTAAGAGATTATTGCTAATTCCAATTCTAGCTTGTTGAGCTAAGAAGTAATAACTTAATTAGTCTCTTAATATTAATAAGGATATTTTCTTTAAAAAAATTATCCACCAAACAAAACAGCTAACGTTAAGAATAATTTAAACTTGCAGGAACCTACTATAATATCATATGTATCTTTACAGGTGAATTCTACGGTACCCTGAGGGGTTTGGTGCCCAGGGTGGTGTGGCAAAATACAAGCCACTGGATGAGATTACTAAGTCAATGCTAAGACTTTTGTAATCTCATCCAGTGGCTTGTATTTTGCCACACCACCCCGGACACCAAACCCCTCAGGGTACCGTAGAAAGCACCATCTTTACAATCACTTGGAGCACATTCATTTATAACTTTAATAATTGAAGTATAATGATAAACACCAATTTAAAATCATGGTTTTAAGTTTTGATCTAGTTTACCGTCCAGATAACCCGATTTTTTCATGTCTGTCAGCATCCGGATAAGACGATTTTGTGGATCAGACGAGTCCAATCTATTACTTTTATTAATATGCCCTGCACATATAATTTAATAGTTAAGGGGCGTTTGAGCTATAAATTTATTAAAATGTGTAAACATATTGTTTATCTTTTATTTATAATGGTAACTATTATATTTTTTAAAATTCATAATCTTTATAATTAATCCTTTATTTTTATTTTTTAAATTATATATTCCATTTTGCACTCATGACACTAAAATAAATGATAAAAAGAAAAAATATAAATTAAAAATGTATTTGACAGTGTTAAAGTGAAATTTAACAATTCATATTAATATTTTTCATTTATTTTAACATTGTAAATGAATGAAGGGATAATAAAAGTAAAAATAGGAGATTAATAGTTTTAGTTATTAAATAAAAAAAATCATACTCACCTCTTTTATAAATAAGGGGCTAATTATCTTATTTATTACATATATATTTAGATTATTTTGTACTTTTATCCAACTTAAATTTCATCTATTTTGATTGAAAATATGTTCTATAAAATAAAATTATAAAATATTAAAATAAGAAAAATAGTTTATTTATTTAATGTAAATATAAAACTGTCCAAAAAAATAACATATTACAATTTATCCATAGGAATTCATTTTGTTATGAATGGGGAATTAAGTTCTTCTAAAATGTAAGATGCATTTTAAAAAATAAAATATATCATTATAATCTTTGATAAGAAAATTAAAAATTTGAAATTTTATAAATAATAATAAATAAAAAATAATTTTTAAATTTATAATTATTCAATCTTTTGATTTTCTCATCAATAGTCATAACAAATGTATTTTATCATTTAAAGTGAATCCTATACTTTAAATGAGTCAAATCTTTGAATCAGATAATTAAAAAAACATTTTAAAGATTAAAAATAGATGTTACAGCTATTGATGAAAAAATTAGGAAAAAAATTCATAGTCAAAAATTATTTCTTTAATTAATTGTTATTTACCAAATTCTTGCTCCTTAATTTACATCCACACGATATGTTATTGGGTTGGTAGATCAAAATTAGCGCCGATTTTCTGCCATTATTTATAGTATCTTTGCTAACAACAATCAGATTAAAAGTAGCAGACTTGGCTAGTGAGGCTGGATTTTAGTGTAATTGATCACGAGATATCTTCGAAGATATTGTATGAATTGCATGTTTCGCTGATTCTGCACTTTGTTCATGCACCCATTGTTATCAATTAGCACTACCTTTTGTCATAGCTGGCCACTAAAAACCTATTAGCATAAAACGTTCTTTTATGTCTTTTGCGTGATAAAAAGGGGGATTGCCACTTAATATAATCTATCTAAAATAAGCATATAGAGTACGTGTTTATGTGGATTTCCATCACGAAAACGATGAATGCAAGAAAAGAGCATATCATAGTTGGAAAAAGCAAAGGCGTGTCATGATGCCACTTTTAATAATACAATGATAATTGATACAAAAATATTATATATATTGAAAATGAGATTTGAAATTAAATTTTAAATATTTTATATCAATTCAATTAAATTTTATAAATTTATCTTATTATTTATATTTAATTAACAGCTATTAATTATACTTTAAATTCAATTTCGGATCTCACTTTTTTTATATTAACTTGAAACTTTCCCTCATTCTTGTTTGTGACTAGAGGAATACAAATTAAAGTTACCTAATTTTGAAATAATGAAGAATACCGTACTCCAAATCTGAAAATATTGAGCATTATTGCATTAATGTTGACGTGGTACAACTTAAATCATTCTAGCATCATTTAGATAATAATAAATTAATGTTACCAATAATTGGTTGATTTATTGGTAATAAGTTAAGTCTTAAAATATTTTAAATCTAGAAAGAATCTCAAGTTTAATTCTTAAAAATATTATTGAGAAGTATTAATTATTGCATATTGTTCCTGTCTCAAATAGGAATTACTCTTGCACCAATATATATATATATATATATATATATATATATATATATATATATATATATATATATATATATATATATATATATATATATATATATATATATGAAAATATATATGAAAATACTAGATGTGAATTAAAAAATAATTATTATTATTTTTTAATTTGCATCTAGATATTCTCATATGTCAATGCTGATTATTATATAATTGTAAAAAAAGATTATACGAGTTAAAACATTATGAAAATAATGTTTTTTTAATCATTTTTGCTTATACTAGACTACGAAGGGCAATGCTTCCATACGCATTACCCTTGGTAAGACTCTATTTTGCTAGTTTAACTTTTAGTAATTTTCTACTATATTTTTCATAATTTTTTTTACAAAATATCATACATTTATATTAATTTTATATGTGATTTATATGAATATGATCATCAAATTAAAGTAGTAAGTAGTAGCATAAAATTTTTTGCATGACACATTAGATTAGTTATAATTTGAAAGGTACAGTCATGGGACACATCACAACACACATACAATTAATTTCAATATTCTCTATACCATTACCATTTTCATCTTTATTATTACTATAATTCTTATCAATTTCATTAGTTTTCAACTAAACACAAACGCTTTTAATTATTTATTTAGTTAATAATAGTTTTTAAACATAATTATTAAAGTTAATCAGTTAACTATATAGAAGCTTCAACTATATCGGTGCCATGCTCGAGATGTGTCAAAGCAGCTTTAACTGTGTTGTTGTGTTAGATATCAACACAAAAAAAAAACTCATTTTTTGAGACACATGTAATTACACGTCACACATACATACTTTATACTGGTATCAGTGTGTAATTAAAACATATCAATTGCGACTACACATAGATGTGCTCTTACAATATAAGAGAAAGCAGAAGGTAGAAAGTTTTGGGGGAGGTTTTATTGTCTTAGATTATTCCATGTTAAAAGGAGTTGAACGTTGATTTGTAAGTTAAGAAAAAAGCTTAACTTTTTGAGCTAATTTTTGTAGTTAAAAAGTCCTAATAAAGTACCTTACAGTAGTATGAAAAGTTCGCTATAACATTTTTGTTAAACAATACTTGAGTCAGAATTTTAATTGATGTTTTGATGTGTAAAGAAAAATTTGTTGAGTTATTTCACATTGAGAAGGAATTAAATATTGATTTATAAGGCTTAACTCTTGAATTAACTTTTGTTGTTGATAAGGTTCAAAATGTACCCAACACAATATTTCTTCGCATGACACGTCAAATTGCTATAATATATAGTTTGATCCCAAATTAAATAAAACCATTAAAATTAGGATGTTAAGCATGATATGAACATGACCTTCATAATGGGCTTCATCCATGCTTGACAGATTTTTATTTTGCACATGGAAAGACCAATACAGACATGCACACATACTAATTATATAGTTTTATTTAATATGATATTATTAGCGCCCTAAGTTACATTATCGGATAGGCATCGATTGTTTAACATTAGAGAATCCAACACATCCTAATCTTCCTTTGGCTTTGTATCAAATGGTATCACGAGCATTAAGCCAATTCGCACGTATTTTGATTAATTTATCTTTTTAATTGAATTTGATAAACTCCTTGAGATACTTGGGTGGCGCCGGAATCTGCATACAGAAGACAAGACACCGGTAATAATAGAGGATATCCACCAAAAGAATGTTCCGAGCTTAAATGGGCAGATAGAATATAGGCAAAAAGCTTACAAGGATGTGGAATCTAGTTTTGAATTATATATGATATCCTTATATATGTACGAAGTCAAGGACAAAATGGTCTAAAAAATGAATGAAGAAGGTGCGCAACTGCGATTAATATGGATAGCTGATATAGTAAAAGATATAATAACGAAAAAAGGGAGACATCATATTATATGAATGTCACCTATAAAAATAATATGCGCAAAGGATAATTGTCATAATAAAAAGAAAAGAGGTGTGGAGTTAAGCAGTCGCTCAAATAGTAAAATTTAGTGGAATTGTTGACATCATCGGAATCAAAGACAAATTGCCCATTCATTTTTAAAAGAAATAATTAATGATTTGACTTCAAAAAATAGTTTTTATTAAATTTTATTAATAGTAGGAAATGTTAAATTACCAAACGCATTTTAAAAAATATCGAATACTAATTAAACTAAATATTATTGACAGTTTTTATTAAAAATTTAATAACTCCCCAAATATTTTTAGATGCATGAACGGTAATCATTATGGCATAAACTCGCATCATCGAGCGAGTCAATCTCAAAGCATAAGAAGCCATTGCTTGCCAATATCCCAACTTGTAGCCAATAGGTTTATTTGGAAGTGAAATTCCATTATCTTAAACAATGTATTAATTAAATATTCAAGATACTCTAAAATTACGGCAAACATATATAGTTATCTGAGTGGATATAGAACCGAATCCATAAGGAACGGAATCTTTCCTTTTCCTTTTACCATTTTTCTGTTATTTTTTGAGAAATAAATATGTGATTTTTATTTTAGATCTCATTATGATCTATAACTTTAAATAAATTTTTTTATATTTATCTCATTTTAAAATTCGTCCAATACATTTTTTAAGAAATTCACGAAGTTCATTTTCAATCCATAATTTTCCAAAGTGTTATGCTGATTACATATCTAAATAATATTATTTTCACTCCTTTAAATCTATTTTATCATTCCCCTCATATGTTCGTGATATTCCCTTGATCTCACATACATACAAGAAAGGAGTAAATTTAAAAACGTGCGCACGGATTTATTCTTACACATCTAATAATCGGAAATAATCCCGTTTCATGCTAATTGAGTAATTAATAAGCATTATATGTGAATACGACAAGCTGCCCATTGTGTGGGACAAACTTATATTAAAATCTTCATTGCTTGAATGCACTTCTAGGAGTCAGGAACCAAGTCTAAGTATGTGTTAACAATTTGCTTAATGGGATGTGTATTATTGATATCCTCATTTCTTGAGATTAATCCCTTGCCATGTCAAATGAAAACCAAAATAAACTTCTACAAATGAAGTTCCATTCAAAATAACTTAAAAACATTTAATATTTAATCATTGAATACAAGTAATTTAAATGAATCTTATCATATTTATTGTTGTGATGGCAATTATAAGTAAAATTATGAATGGATGTTAGAATATATAGATGTTATTGAGCAAAATTGTGAATAATAATAATAATAATAATAATAATAATAATAATAATAATAATAATAATAATAATAATAATAATAATAATAATATATCGCATGATATTATGATTGCGAGTCGTAATTTAAAATTTTGAGCAAAGTGAATGCCACATGGATAGATGATAAAATCCTGGATTTTTCTCTAATTAGCCTCTTCCTCGTTTGATCTTAACATCTCAATCATAATAAACATTTATCAAAACAAATAAGCATATTTAGTTTGGTCTTAACATCTAAAAAAAAAAAAAAGAAAAGAAAAGAAAAGAAAAGAAGAATTGATGTGTCTGAGTGTATTTTTTTGTTTACCAATCCATTGGTTCAACTACTAATCAATTTTTATTTATTGAACAATAAAAGTGACATTTGAGTTCGTTTTTACGTGCATCAATTAATCTATCTCACAGGTAATCCACATGCAAGAAATTGATGGAGAAGACAAAAAATTCAAAATATCCTTGTCAACTGATCTAAAAGGTAGCTTTCTCTTGGTTTTAGTTCAAGCTTCAACCTCTTTTTCTTTACACTCATATTATATGAACCGAAATTAAAATTAAAGAGTTTTGAATATAAATTAGAAATTGTTATTAAATACTGAATATTATAATAAATTTGAAAATTTTAATTTAATAAATATAAAAAATTAAAAATTTAATTTTGAACATCATTTTTAATATTCATAGTATTTTTGTTTTCTTTATCCTCGTTTCTATTTTATTTTGTTTGAATGAGCAAAACTGTCATTCGAAACTTCAAACATTACTTTAATACTCTGTTTCGCGGCTAGGATCATATAGTTGAAATTTTAGTTAGAACCCAAGACATTGTTAGCAATACATGGAGTGTGAGGGGTGTAAGACCACGGCCTTCAAGAATTATTCTGTAATTTTTCATTTTAATATATATATTACATTTGTATATAATTTTGTTAATCACAGTAAATTTTAATTTGAAATCATGATTATAACATATTAAAACATTCTAATAATTATTGTTGAAAAAAAAATATCAGATAGGCGTTGAGAAAAGAAAACTTCTATCATTTCTGAATGGCTCTAATTTTTATGGATTCAGCGGTAAGACCTACGGTTATTTTTATGGACAGTAAGACTCGATTAATGGTCAAAATTTTCTTAGAATAAATAGAAGTAAACTTGAGGTAGGCTTCATGAGATATTCGTACATCCTTGAGGGTGTCTAGAAAGATAATTTTTTTAAGAAAATTTTATTTTTTGTTTAAATAAATCATTATTATATACATTTGTACTTTTTACTTAAAAAATATTCATAATTATAATAATATAAGAAAATAATTTGAGAAAAAATTATCTTCCACAAGTTATTTATATTTAATATTAAATATATAGTTTATTTTCTATCATTATAATATTTTATAATTATATTTTCAACTGTGGTTGTTCACGAGATAAAATGGTTAAGTAAATTCAACTTTTACACACTTGGATTGGCTTGACACATGCACCCGAATATGCCTACTACGTATCTTCCTTGTTAATGATCTAAACGTGGTTTCTACGTATTTTTCCATACTTTAGACCCTTTAAAGTCATAAACCAGCCTAGTTGGAACACGAGAATACATGCCTTATGAAATAATACTTCATATTTATTTTCATAACAGACATAACTCTGATAGAACAAACAAATTAAGGCGCAAAATCACAAGGGATGCAGATCACTGTCTTTGCTAGGAGGAGAAGAAATAAACATATTCAGAGATCCTTCTCTACAGTTTTTGATTTATTTTGGACTCAAACTCCTGGTGATTTTGGTTCATGATCTGTATTTGCTTCAGTCCCTCCGTAGTCTTGTATTTCCAGATCCATCCTTCTCCCCAAAAATCCTATCCCCACATCTACTAGCAGGTGATCGTTATTTCCCAATTCCACGGCATCAATCTGATAGCAATGTAATATTTAGATTATTAATCAATAACAAGAATACACATGCTGCTGTAAAGGCCTCAAAAGGACATGGAAGAGTTAAGAAATTGAGACCTCCTACATTATATATGTAGATGTTTGGATAGGGGAGTCAGGATGGAAATGAAAGGTCATGTCATAATCTTTTCTTTATACCTGAGTTTTAAGATAAAAAGTTTACATGAGAGCTTCCATTTTTTTTTTTTGTAAGAAAAGAGTGATCAAATTTTTTTGTAAGAAAAGAGTGATCAAGTGAGGAAATCTCTTCTTTCAATGAAGGTCTTTTCCAGAATTTAAACCTTGTTCGTTGACAGATCAAGTTCATTTGGAGTTAGCATATTTTACATTGAAATAACACTTTATTAGTATATGTGAGTTTTGATTAAGGGAAAATAAGGAGATTGAGGTTAGTTATGGACAATACCAGTCTCTCACAACGTGGAAGGATGTGTGGATCCCACAACAGGTCTTTTCCACATCTTGCGATGTGTGAGGAGTATTTCTCGTTATCATGCATATGTTTGGTTGCTGAGAAAAGAATTTTGTTCGTTGTTTGAAGGGAGAAGGAGAGGTTGGCATGACAGCTGATTTTTTACTGTATTTTTCTGATTTAGACTCTTGCCAAGCAATATGATCACATAATTTGATCAATGACTCCAGAAATATGTGTCTATCAAACTGAATTATTGAAATCATTGCTGAGAGAGAGAGAGGGAGAGAGAGAGCAAACTATACTGACCTGAACCAAAGAAGGCAGGGCTGATTTGTCGTCTTTGTTCAACTTTTGGGTTCCTATAACAATCAGCAAAGTTATTTAAATACATAATCATCTCTATAATTACCAGCAAAGTTTTAAATTGCAGTTCACAGCGATGATATTCTCAATTTTCCGTGATTTAATTAATCGCCGATTAATTTTAAACCTTGATCACCAGTAATCAGTTAACCAAAAGACAATCAAGCAATCTTTGATTAAATTTAAATGCTCTTTATGAAGCTTACGGGTTCCTGGAACAGCAGTAGCAGATAGAAGAGAAGAGAAAACCAGAAGAATCACTAGCTGCCTCAAAAAGGTTGTTCTCTCCATCATGGAGTAGGTGATAAAAGGGGAAGACACAGGCCAAGTTGCTTTAGCAAATTAGAACGATAATGGCGGCGGGAACATGAAGCTTTGGTGCTTAAATATAGGTAGGGCAATTTAAGAGGCTTTTAATAATGTAGATAATGAATGTACCTCACTGGCTAAAAAGTCAACTTCTCATCAATTCGTTTCTTCTATTTTATGCCCACTTGCCTAACTTCATGTCTTGGATCGCCGTTGAAGAATTGTATGAAAGTTTTCTATGCCCCTCATTTTTGGCATCTTGAAATTATATATAATGTTTTAGTTCTCTTGGGGATAATCATTGTAATTCTGTCTTTGTTCTTCAACTTTTAAAAGGACAAGACCAAGAGAAAGGAAAAAATGATATGTGCAACAACAGCAAGGTAGGAAATAAACCAAATTATATACACAAACACGCGCACGCGTGCACGCATGCGTGCATATATAGGAAATAAAAAAAATTATACACACACACACACACATGCACGCACATACATATATACAAGTATATATAAGAATTATGTTGAATTTTTATATGAAATAATCCGATCAAATTGTATAATTAGACATGAATTATATGCAAATAAATCAAACAATGATCTCTCTCTCTCTCTCTCTCTATATATATATATATATATAACATTCATGTATTGGCTATATTATTCATAATAATTAGAAATACCAAAATCTTTCAAATTAAATGGATAAAGAACACAACTACTATAAATGAATAATCTAGATAAATACGAGTTATGACCTTGTCTCTTGCACACAAGTTCACTATTACTATCAAACCCTAACTCTCAAAAAATTGGGGATGACACATGATTTGCGCATCATATAGGATAATGCATAGTTAGCTTACAGTTCTTGGAGTAGGAACCCTGTTATAAAATGTCTGAATCAGATTGCGAACCGATCCACAATTAAAACTAATTCAATAGCCATATTGAGCTTAAGTGCCATCGTAAAGCTTAACTTTGGTATCACTAATGGATTATTATACTTTAACATTTTAATTGATTTTTGAATTAATAGGTTTATTATTATTACAACTCTAACAATCTTTCACTTGGATCACATAATTTAAAAACCATAGCCACTTCAATAAATGTCAAAGTAAATCAAGGTACTATTACACTTATAGGTCTAAATTGAAATCATAAATATAAACATTGCATCTGATAAGGATGTCAATGTCATACATATTATACACCTACATTTCACTAACCAAAATAAAATCATTGTTCCATAAGGATATTAAATGTGCATAATAAGATTTACATAATGGTAAATGTGATTATATGTAAATTTCCATACAATGGTCCTAGCATTTGCCTAACATTCTAAATAAGAATCAATATTCTCAACATAATAGTAAGACAGAATGTAAATATCACTATCAATATGCCATAAAATTGTACACAATAATATATGACAAAATATGAATATTTTATCATGAATATCTTATTAATGTATATCTCAAGATAGATAATTACATAAAAAATACTCTTATTAACCTAAAACATTAAAAGACTTAATTAAACTCATATCAATTATATGATCATGATACATTATGATTGCTAAACTTTTAGTTAGCGGATCTATGAGTATATAAATTATAGAAATATGTTTAATATATGTAATATACTTATGTATATTCTTTTTCACAAATTAGTGCTTCACATTAAAGTGTTTTGTATAGGTAGAAATTTTGTTGTTTGGAGAGAAGTTCACAGTAGTAATATTGTTGTAATAAACGGTTAAAAGCCTTAAGATACTCCCAATAACATTAAAATTGATCATAAAGTTCCTTAATCACATAGCATTACAAGTGGCTTCATAACATATGGCATACTTTACTTCCATAGCGGATGATGTTTTAAGGTACTGCTTGATACTTTTCCATGATAAAACTTCTCCTACTATCATAAAAATATACTTAGATGTTGATTTATGATCATCTGGACAACTAATAAAATTTGAGCTTGAGTAGTTTGTAACTATAAGATCTTCTGATCTTTTGTAGGTCAACATATATATTCTTTTGTACCTTACAGATATCTTATAACTCTTTTAACAAAAGTTCAATGTCTTTGACTAGGATCACTTAGATAACTCCCCAGTACACCAATAACATAAACTATATTAGGATGTGTACATAACTAAGCATATATTACGCTACCTATGACTAATATATATGAGACATTTTTCATCTTTTCTTTTTCATCATTATTCTAAGGATCGTATGCCTTTGAGAAAATCTCGCCCTTTTGAATGGGTGTAAAAACTTAAATGCACATAGATATGTTGAATTAATACTTTTTGTATGTATTTTGACACAAACCAAGTAATCTTTAGATCTTTCAAGATGAATTTCTATGCCTAGTACATATAAGGCATTTCCAAAATTTTGCATGTGAAAATACTTTAACAACATTTACTTTGTTTGAGTCAGTAGGTTCACATCATTGTTAGTAAAGATAATGCCATTAATATATAGTACAAGTATCACAAAATTTCTCACATTTATTAGCATGTAGATACATTGATTTGCAATATTCTTTTTAAACTTAAGAGAAGTTACTATCTCATCAAACTTGAGGTGCCATTGTCTAAATACTTGTTTTAAGTTATATATGGACTTTTTTAGTTTACACATGAAGTGTTCTTTACCCTTCTTTTGGAAATCATTTGGATAGTTTGTGTAAATAGTCTTTAACAAGTTGTTATTTAAGAAGGCTATCTTGAAATCCATTTGATGTAACTTCATGTTAAAATGAGTCATCATCGCCATAACAATTTAAAATGAGTTTTTAGTTGAAATTAGTGAAAATATTTCTTCACAATCTATGCTTTCCTTCTAAATGTAGGCCTTGTTTACTAATATGACCTTATACCATTTAATTTTGCCTTAAAAACCCTCTTTATCTTAAAGATCCTTTTGTATTTAACCAATTTGCATTTTGCAAGTAATTTAACTAGATCTCACACCTCATTCTTATGCATTGAGGCCAATTGTCATGACCTATCCCAAGGTACGTGAATGGTATAGGAAGTCACTATGTGTAACTACCTACTAACCTTTCTATGTATGTATTTAATACTATATTATATATGCAATCATGTCTTTTAAAGAAAATACAAGTATATAGTTTTTCTTTTCAAAAAAATTGTTAAGAAATGAGAAAGTATGGTATTATGCATAATTGGTCCAACTATTCCCAAGGCTTTCCTTGGCATTGGAGATTGAGCATGAGCCCATTTCTATCCCATTGAAAGTAGTTAAGCACCTAAGGGGAAAAGTCCTCAAAGAAAAGAATAGAAATAGAAAAAGAGTGAGTTTTTATGAAACTTAATGATTAGATGATAATCAAATAAGAATTCTTTAAAATATAGTTATACTTTGATAAAAAGATTATGATTAAAACTTTTAAGAGGAGTCTCTAGATTTCTTACTTAAGAAAAATAACTATCTCATCGTACCTTCATCAAGGAAAAAGGAAAGCTTTAAATGACTAACTTGTCTATCAAAAAACATATGCAGTAATAAATTTAAAATAAGGTCATACCACACATTACACATCATAGTAGCCATAAGAGGAATTCAATTCTTTGCACTAATATTGTTATTTTTCCAAGAGTTCACAATTCATTTATAACGATGCACTGATATTCATTAGTAAACATAACTTAAAAAAATAAAAGAAACCTTGTAAATCCCTCTATGATATTTGGTTATCCTTATCTCTTCACAAACTTAACTTTATCTCTTTAAGATTTACCTTATCCTTTCATAAACAAACATAGGGATTTAGTGCATAAGAAGCCACATATATGTAAATGTCCTCACACCATTGTTCTTCATTCATATAGTCTATAACATGAATAACATTTTAATTTCATATTCATAATACAAGCATTCATATTAATGTACACAAATAAGGCCATAAGAGGTTTATTAATTCAAACATAATATTTAAGTTCAATTCCTTAATTTTCATAGCATAACAGAACTTAATCATACATTTTCTTTTATCTTAAAATCATAAACATGTTTACACTTTCATTGTGTATTTAAATATTTATATTAAGATTATTTATCCTCATCTTACATCAATAAGATGTCATAATGTCATTCTAATTCATTGAATATGTAATTATGCAAAAGAAGTAAGGTAATAATTCACTACATTAAGGCATAAGTCCACTATATCAAGGTATAATCTATTACATAGTCCACAAAGTTAGCCTAAAAAGCTATTTTGATATGACATAGTCCACTATATCAATTTTGATAGGACATAGTTAATTAAATAGTTGACTACGTATGGCTTTGTAATTTGCATATTTGCAAAATCACTATTCATCCTCCCTAAACAACAACCAAATCTTATTCTTAACATGAATTTCATTATCAAACCATCAAGACATATAAATACTATTTTTAAACAATAAAACTTATTAATAAAACATTAAATCCAAAGCTTAAATCACCATGTCACATAATTTCTTCTAAATTTTTTTGAAAACTTAAACAAAATAATACATTTATATTAAGATTTAAGTAGAATGTTATTCAACTTGTTTGAAGGAGGTTTTAGATGAAAAAATTTGTAAGTTTCTTACTCCTAATCAATTAAAATCATCAAATTTCAAGGTTAGGGTTCCAAACTCCTTTTCTAAACAAACCCCTTAATTACCTTGAGTTAAAAAAGAAAATGAAAAAGAATGCTTGCTAAGATTGAAGTTTAAGAGGGTTTACCTTCTTTAGATTAGAAAACATAAGAAGCTGCTATGGATTAAGGTTTCCTTATTTACCATGAGAGGAGGAAGAGGAAGAAAAGGAAGTAGGGTTAATGAAGAGAGTGGGAGGATTAGTTGAAATTTGGAGTTATAAAGGAAATAAGGCTAGGGACATTTTTTAAAAATGTGCCCTAAACTTGTTTTATACTCATATATTTACTTTTATACACCCTTGACTTTTGAACATTTTGTCTCGCCAATCTTTTCTTAATTAATTCATACAAAATTCTCATTTCAAATACATTCAAAGAAATAAAAAGTAAATTTATTCCATATTTCTTTATGTTTATTTATTATTTTTACACAAAATATTTTATATTTTTAGATGTCATAACACTAGTTCATCTTTCATAGAATTTACCTATTCAAAAGAGTTTGGACTAAAAACCACTTGTGAAAACATAGTGGCATCAAGATCATTCTTTGTTGGTGTCATACCCATGCTCTTAAAGATAAACTAGGTAATCATTAGTAATTACTAGTCTGTAAGCTCTATGAGATCTCTTTAAAGGAATATTTTAAACTATTTCATTTGATTTAATACCTTCAACCATCTACTACATTGGATCTTCTTGTGAGATAGTAAAAGATGACTCTTCCAATATAGGTGCTAGTGGAATGATTATGTATTTTTCTATAAAGTATATGATATGTGGTACTTGATTCCCATTATCCAATTCATCCTAAAAAACTGATGGCTCGATCTGATTTGATAACTTTGGCTGATAGTTTTTAAATCAAGCTCCCTTGTTAAGGAAATGTATAGCTTCACCTTAGTTTTACAACTTTAAGCATGAAATTGCCTTAAATTAGGAATTTTACCATATAACAAATCATAATATATTATGGGTATTAACTTGCTAAAAATTTGATCTAGGATATATACATAGTAATTTTTAATGTATCACTTTATAAGAATTCTAATAGTGTAAAATGTGCCAACATATACCTTACTATGCCTAGAAGTGTTCAATTTCTTCTTTCTACAAGTCTTTTTTGTTTTGGTGTCATAGGCTTAGTGAGACTTGTTACAATTTCATATTCTTGTAAGTACCTATTAAAAGGACTAGGATATTTCTTGTCTCATCATACCTTTTTTAATACTCACTATCTTTATCAAAATTAACATATTTAATTCTTCTTCTTAACTTGAGTTTAATTGCTACTTTGAAAAAAATGAAGGCATCCAGTTATCCAAACTTGTCATTCAATAGTTTTATCCATCCAAACCTAAAATAATTATCAATAAAGGTGATAAAGCATTCATGACCACCCATAGTACTTGGCATAATGGGCCTATTGATGCTAGTGTGGATTAACTCCAACGTATCCTATTTCTACTCCTTTTTCCCTTTTTAACTCTAGTAGAAAGTTATTCTTTCCTTCCAACAACAATATTCACATAATTGGTGAAGTTGGGAACAAGAATAATTTTATATAACCTATCACATAACAAACCAATACCTATAGTAGAAGAATTATAAATTAATTCAAAATTTCCATTTCCAAAATGAAAAAAAGTATCCAACATGATCCAAAACAATCATAGAAATCAAATTCCTTATCATGAAAGGTAAATAAATGACATTATTTAATTCCAAGGCATATCTAGATGAAAAACTCAAAGAAACTAATCCAATATGCTTCATACATGCTTTGTTTCCATTTTCAAGCCAAACAACCAACTTTCTTTCACTTGATCTCATTAGGTTTCTTAGCGCTTGTAAGTAATCTATCATATTAATGGTAGCACTAGTGTCTAATAACTAATTATTTGATCACATATCAATAATATTGGACTCAAAATAGACTAGAGCTAGATAGGTACCTTCCTTCTTTTTCTTAACTCATTTCTTATATTTAAAGCAATTTGATTTCTTATGCTCATACTTTTTACAAAATCTACATTTTCCTTTAAATTGGGCTTTCTTGGGCTTATAATGTTATTCTCTATTTTTTCCTATTTTCCTTTTCATTATTGGACTTTCCTTTGTTGTTCCTTTAACATGACCTTATCCTTTGTTCTAAAGTTAAATCATGAGAAATGAAGTTAATAATATGAATCCTCCCTTTTTTCATGTCCTTCTTAACTTGACTAATAATGGAGATCAATCCATTAATAGTCTATTCAACTTTTAACTTTTTGAGTATTGTAAAATATTTTTTGAACATTGAATTATGCTGGCAAAGATTCTAATGCATGCCAGATTAGGGAACTATCTCCTAGTTCAACTTTCATGCTTTTAACTTATTGTAGTAATTGATTAATCTTAAAATGTGCTCCTACATTAACACTATCATATATTGTTTTCTCAAGTGACATAAGATAGCATCATTTCTTAGCCTTATCAAATTTGACATACTTCTCAACCACAAAATCAAGAAACACCTTAGGATTTTCAATTTCAAAAATGTTGAATCCAATGGTTTTATACATTTTACATTTCACCACCATTAGACATACTATATTTGAGTGAATCCATTTCTCATGTTTGTTCATTAGTTCTATAATATAATTAACATAAATATAAATAGCGAGCTCCACTTCCTTAAGTGTCAGATCATTAAGACTAGTGGCTGCCAAATAGAGTTTTGACAACTTGACTTAATTCATCTCATTTAATGTCTTAATGGAATTCAATTGCATAGGCATTGAAGTTGAGGAAAAATTCATCAATACATTAACACATGTCACTTTAATCATGTTTTTAATTTTTTTCCTCTTTAAACTATGCAATTGCACATAGTACTAAACTATGAGATCTAATATTGATAGGGAATTGAAGTCCTTATAATATAATGTAGAAATTAAATGTTATATTCCAAAAACATATTATTGAAAGGGTTTTAAAAATTTTAGAAGTACAATATTTACAGCTATACTCATGTTATTGATATCAAGTTATATTAATACCATATTGATAAATTATTTAAATATTGTTAACATAACACTCTCTTTAATCTAACGAACATTGTATTATTTATCAACAACATTTGATGTAATTGTGTACATGATAGATGGGTCCAAAATTACATAAAATTATATGACATAATATAATCCCAATTGATTTCGACAAAGTTATTTCCTTCATGGAAATCTATGCAAAATTAATTTAATGGCCGAATGGTATTTAAAAATTTCACATAAATTACATGTGGTGGTCCATACTATAGGAATCCCAATATTTTTAGGTTCAAATAAGTTTAAATAAGCATTTAAATAAAATATATATAAAATAATAAAATTATTTTTAATTTCAAAAAATTATAAAAAAGCCTATAATTATATACTCAAACAATGGAGTTCAAAGGTATAATTTTTTTTTGTCATATAACATCAGCAAGATGGGAGTGAATTGCAGTTTTCCTTGGCATGAATGGGATTAGTGCATGGCATCACTATTCATTATCTTCTTCCCCTTTCGAATTTAAAATTGGGTCACTTGACCTGATTACAACCTAGTTCCAAAACTTGCATTTCTATCTGTTTTAAGCACAATTTCTTCTCCAATTTGATTCTAAACGCGATTTAACACAAAATTAATGGTAAACTTTCAAAATATCATGCCAAAAATTGCATTTGAATTGAAAAAAAATCCCGAAAAAAACTTTTATGGTTATTTAATGTCTTCAAACATCCAAAACATGATTTTCGCATTCTTTTAAATGCTAAACGCCTGTTTCTTTAATGAAATTCATAAACCAATCAAAAATTAAACTGTAAATTCTTACGTTTTTAAATTCAAAATTTTTTGAAAAAATTTCCAAACCTTTCCTCAACTTTGTAACGTTAAAACCGTAAAATACATACCTCCTGAGCAACATTCATTTTTCTATAGACATGAATCATTTCATGAATTTAGTTTATGCGGTACCAAGTTTTTCAAGAACATTAAGTGTAACATGCATGCATTCAAAAACACTAATACAGTACAAAACACCAGTAAAATGCATAACAAAAACATCACCACGAGACCAAATATACACTTTAAAATCGGTTCTGTTCCATTAATTCATTATTCATACTTTTTTTCCACTAATATATTTGGTACGGCACAAATTTGGTATTGACTATTACTTTCTCCATCCTTTTCCTTTGTTTTCTATCACATGAAGAGTTTTTTATTCCTTTTTATTTGTCATTTTAAAATTTTAATGAAGTATTAAATACAATTTTTCAATTTTATCTTTCAGATTCACTAATAAATGCTTCATTTTTATTTTTGAAATATATCACCATATTTATTTTATTACATTTCTTTCTTTATTTTTATCTACTTTGGAATTTGTGCATAATAAAATTCTTAAAGGTAGTTTTGGAAAGTCTAATAAAAATAAATAAATTAAATTATTTTTTTAATATCTATGAAATTGATTAACTATTATAGATAATAAAGAATAGAGGGAATACTTTTTAAAAATATTTATTTGAAATATTGCAAACATATTTAGTACAAAATATATACTATATAATAATCAAAATAAATTTGTACTATAAATTCTCAAATAATTTGTGTAGCAACAATTCATATATTCATACTCGACCATAAATTTATACCGATACAAAGTTATGAAATAATTTGGAAGTTCATAGTAAATTATCATTTGCAAATAACAATCATTACATATTATAAAATTATCAATTTGATAATTTATATCTATAATTCCCATATAAATCAACCATATAGTTAGATGGCTTTGATAATAATTATTAAGTTTTTATATAAAATAATTTGATCAAATTGTGTAATTAAGCATGAACTATATATGTGAATAAATTAAACAATTATATATTTGGTTTAAATTTGATCTACTATCAATATTGTTAACATCCAATTTTGTTGAAAAAATAATATAAATAAAATGAATATTAAAAATTCAAAAAATAATAAAAATTTAAAAATATTTTAAAAAAATTGTATAGGATAAGAATAATAGATGAAGAGCTACTAACATTTTTCATTTTTTCTACATTACATCTCCCTCCTAACCACCTACCACATCTTACTTAGTTATGTAGTGAACTCCACCAATCATGAACTCATTGCATGCCTGACTTATTCTAATTTTTACAATTAAATAAAATGATTTTGAATAATTATACGAAAGAAAACTTTGTGTAGCATATTAAACACAGAGCAGTAACCAACATTGAAAAATAACAATATTTTTATTGAATTCTTAGACTGTTAATAATGCTTTACCTAAAGAGTTTGTAAAATATAAGTTAGATAGAGGCTAGATGCAAATATATTTGTTGAAACTTTGCTTATAAAAGTTAAGGTAAACTCATTCAGTAGAGAGAAGGGAGAGAGGGGATTAAAAAAAAGATTTCAAAAAAATTTTACAGAAAAAGGGAAAATTAAAAAGTTTTAGGAGAATGGGAAGAAAGAGAAAAAAAATCAAAAAGAGAAAAGACATAATTTCAGGCACAAAGATCAAAAAGAAAAGAAGAAGAAGAAGAAGCAAGTTGAACTTGTAGATGAGAAAGAAAATGAAAAACATTGTTAGAAAGATGTGAGAAAAGAAAGATGTAAAAAAAAAAAGAAAGTGGGGGCAAAAATTGTAAGAGAGAGAGAGAGAAAGAAGACTTTTTCTTAAAAAAATTATATATAATGATGGGATAAGATGGCACTTAACTCATTATGCCGTCCCATCCCCTATTTTTCTTTATTTTTGTTATTTTAATTTTCTTTATTTTATTTTAGTATTTATTTTATTTTTTGAATTTAATATTTTATTTATTTGATATATAATGTTAAAGTGTTATTTTTGTACAATTTTTATGATAGAATAAATTAAGATTATTTAGAAGTTTAAATTATTTTAATATTTTTAAAGTGAGAAATATTTTAAAAGTTTTATTGGATGAGCCAAATGTTAACATAAAAATTATCTTACATTTATTATTTTTTGTATATAAAATATTTAATTTATTTCACTCTATTTAGATGTGTATTTATAATTTATATTAAATTTTTATTTATTTATTTTAAAAAATATATATCATAAGTATAAAAGGGAGATTCTCCATTTTAAAAGCAATGGCATGGATGGGACGGCACTAACATATAGCCGTCCCACCCATGTAACCTTAATTTTTTTAACAAATATCTTATTATATGTTTGATTTTTCATTAATTTAAATATTTTTTATTTTATTTTATTTTTATGTGATGTTAATTAAATCTATTTAAGAGAAGTTTTCTAATAAATTTACTATTATTAAGATTTTTATTAATATATACCTTTTTACTTTTTTTATAATTTAAATTATGTAATAATGGAATAATATTAAAATTAATTGTAAGTGTAATAAATATAATTTTAATTTTCTTGAATGATTCTTTATTTAGATTTGACTATAAAATTGAATAAATATGATACTTTAAAAATTATAAAATAATATTAAAATTATAATTTCAATTTTTCTAAGCAATTTTTTTATTCAAATTTGGCTGTTAGATAAACTTAATCTTTAAAATTATAGAATAATATTAAAATTTTAATTTTAATTTTTTAAATATTTTCTTTATTTGGATTTGGCTATGAAGTTAGATAAATTTGAAATTCTAAATTAAATTTTTTATTTGATACCTTTTTTTAGATAAACCAATAAAACTACTTAAAATAATTTCCTTTATCTTATTATTTTAAGAGTTATATTACAATCATTATATTAAAAATATTCCAAAAAAATGAAATAATTTTTTTTTTCTAAAGGATAAAATTATAATATTTTTTCATAAATAATAAAAAAAAATCTCTTGGAAATCTTTCAAAAATAATAAAATAAAAATTTTCTAGAATGATAAAATGAGAATATTTTTATAATGATAAAATGATAATCTTTTAGAAATAATAAATTAAAAAATCTTTCAAAAACTAATAAATTCATGTCTATGACATATCGAAATAAAGTAATTCAATTCCAAGTACGATTATGATGAGACTTAATATTATTGAGATATTTTTATTTCATTTAGATCTTATCATGAAGTTGGACACCACTAAATTAACAAATTAATTAAAATTAATTTTTTTTAGAAAAATACACATATAGTATTGTAAAAATTATCGTAATTCAATTCAAAAGATAAATTTAGAATAAACAAGTGACTATTCTTTGAATTAATGTTGTAAGATATTAATATCTTTCCTACATATAATTAACTATTGAATCTGAACTTTAAAAATGCAAACCATTTTCAATATTCTAATTGTACCTTAAAAAATTAATTGGTGACAATTCTATTTTCTTCATATTCTCAGTCCAACATTTTAAGGAGACATGAAACTACTTGCCTCCCATGGATTCTGCCACGAAGCACATCATGACAAATATAAAATATTTTATACTATCATTAAATTAGAAGATGTCACATCATAAGAAAATAAAAAATAATTAAGAAATTTTATTATTTTTAAAATAATATTAATAATTTTTTAAATAACATGACAATATTTGAATGAATGACATTATAAAATTTATTTACATTGACAGTGGATTACATTATATGTATGTGTGTGTATGTAACAAACCTATATTGATTATATTATCTATAATTAGAAATTACCAAGATCTCCCAAACTAAATTGATCAACAAAATAGGTATTAAAGATGAACAATTTGAATGAACATCAATCACGAGCCTTGCTTCCTACACGTAGGTCAACTCCTCCTATGGAACCCTAATTTTCACAAAATTGGAAATGACACACTTTGCACATTATATGGAATAATGCGTAATTAACTTAGGGCTATAGAAGTAGAGAATTTATTATAAAATATCTTAGCCAAATTGCAAACTAACTCATTATCGAAACCAACTCAATAACCATATCAAAGCCAAATGCCATCTTGACGCTTAACTTTATTATCATTAATAGTTTGCTATACTTTAATATTTTAATTAGTTTGTGAATTATTATATCAATTATCATCAAAACTCTAACAAATTACTCAAGTACACAAGAATTGATCTGGGATCAAATAAAGTCTTCTAAAAATCAATTATTTCTTTTACATATTTGCATTCAAGGTTATTGTAAGTATTTCTTTCCAATTCGAAAGCTGTATTTTTAAATATAATTCTTATTGTTTAAAAAAAGTTTGTTTAGGCTTTTTATAAGATATGCCTTTTATGAGAATATTATTTTTAGTGATTATATATATATATATATATATATATATATATATATATATATATATATATATATATATATATATTAATTTCTTACAAGAATTTCATTTGTACGTATTTTGGTAGATTAGCACTAAACCATTACCAATATAAAAATGGAGTACAAAGATATAGGATTATAAAAGAAGATATCTTATTCCTTAATCCAAAATTATACTCATTTTGTGTCCTCATATGTTTCAATTTCAAAATATATTTACGTAACTAGTTAGAAGAATCAATGTTTTCTACCATGAAAGATCGTATTCAAGCCTAAAAATGAAAAGTTAACACAATAAATACTCGTTTGTGAAAGTGACAATTATATATCTTTGAAATTTTATAATTAATAATATTAATTTTTTATTTTTATTATAATTATTCATCTTGTTATTTACTTAAAATATTAAAAGAAATAAAAATATTGAAGTGCATTATTAATTGTTATCTTAACAATGTCAAATATATGTTTATTTTTATTATATTTTTAATGATTTATTTAAGTGTTACAACTAAAAATAAAAAAAGATATATAATTATAATAAAACTAAAAATAAATTACTAATAATATTAGTTACAATTTTTAAGGAATATAGTAATCATTACTTTATAGAGGAGAAATTATATATTATAGTTCTCCCTAAAAGAAATTATCATATTCAAAACGACTTTCAGTTGAAGAAGATTAATTATAACTCCACTGTGATGTTGAAGTAAGAGTTCATTTTACTAGACAGATGAATTTATAATCATGAGTTTTATTATGTTTCGTTTAATTTTTTCCATGACAATGCCATCATTATTAAATTTTTTATTTGTGAAACATCATTATTAATCTTTAATAGGAACTTAATAATTAATAATAAAAGGCAAAAAGAATTTATGCCATGTTAAATTCTATATATATAAAAATTAAGCAACCTTTAGTATTCCAATCTTACCTAGTATTAAATTTATTAGTACTATTTTCTATTATATTTTGATAGATTAGAAAATTACTTCCTTAATTTGAGCATTTATTTGATTAGAACATCATAACATATCTGATTTGTTTTAACATAATACAATAAAAACTAAGCGTTTATATTTGATGATTTATCAA
Source organism: Sindora glabra (assembly GCA_020226215.1). Lineage (NCBI taxonomy): Eukaryota > Viridiplantae > Streptophyta > Magnoliopsida > Fabales > Fabaceae > Sindora > Sindora glabra. Next base: position 32,173,307 of record CM035228.1, on the reverse strand, counting down.
TATAAAATATTTTATATTATTATTAAAATGAAAATGCTCCATCATTCAACAAAGAAACAGTAATTATAAATTTTTATATTGATAATGATTAAATTTAAATTCAAAAAATATTACTGAGATTTTAATGGATAGAGGTTCAGATTAAAGAAATGATACTTATCGAAAGCGGATGAATTTATTAATATTATAATTTTTGAAGTAGTTATCCATTACATTTCATGATTTATAAAAAGGGTAAAAGTGAGATTTTAGTGTGTTACTTTGTTTAATTAATCGCCCATCCACGTGAAATTTTCGAGTCCCAACCTTCAATATGATCCTATCAATTGACGGGAGGCAAGATTAGTTTTGTACTAATTAAAAATTCTTTGAGAAAAACATGGATGGGAGAGGAAATAAAATATTATTTTACATAAGCAGGATAAAGTCCTACTTCGATACGTATTGTGAATGAATATTGATGAAATCCGCAAAGTAAGGGTCCGTTGAAACCAGGAAAATAAAATTTTATATAAAAAAGGTACTTTAGTAATTAAATTAATTTTTTATTATTCAGATAAAAGAAGAGAAAATATTTTTGGCTACACAAAAGTAAACCATTCTTTTATTAAAAATAGGATAAATACAATAATCTCGTTCGAGATTTAATCTAATTATATTCATATTCCTTTAATTTTTAAAAATATATATTTTCTTCTTTTATTTGTCAAAAATGAGAAAAGTAAATATATATTTAAAATATATGAGGGAAAAAATGAGTGCATATGAAAAGAGAAATATACTTTTTTAAAATAGAAGACATGAGAGTGTACCTAATAAATTTAGGGGACATGAATGTAATCTATGTTTAAGAATATTGTCATATATATATATATATATATATATTGCGGTTAAGTTAATGTGTGCTTTGATTATCACATTCCGATTGGTTGAAAAGAATTAATAGACAATAAATTATGTGACATAAGATTGAGCTTGATTTGTTCCATAGCCATCAAAGAGATAAAACTAATAGCAAAGTAAATATATCAATTCAGTGACATCACTTATGTTTTGAGTAGAATTAATCTTCCCATCATCAATCACAAAAGTTAAATAATTAGTAAGTACAACTATAAATTTCCAAAGAAAATGTCGGTATACATTGGTCTTGCAAATTAAACTTTTTTTTTAAAAATAAAATAATTTAAATTCAATTCACTACAAGACATCATTTCACATATCAGGTAAAATTCTTATAAACTGACATTTCAAGTAGGTTGTATAAAATTTAAACTGTATAACATTTAATAGTATAAGATAAAGTATACAATCGGAACTTATACTATGTTTGAAAATTTGAAGTAGGTTGTATAATTTATCAAAACTTTATTTTTTTTATATATCAAATTTCATATAAGGCTATTCATACTAAGAGGGAGATGGTAAGGGCTCACAAATAGTGTTAAAATAAATCCTAAATTGTTAAAGTCAAAATTGTTTTAAGTATTCTCTCTTTTATATCTCTTACATATCTTTCTTATAAAATTAAAATAGAAAAATTCTTTTATATTAACATTTATATTTTCTTAAATTTGCATTTAACAATATTAGACTATATTTATAAGACTAGTAGATAGTATATATTATTTTTAAATATTTTTTAAGTTTTCATATAAAGTACTTACTAAATTTTATATTTTTAAATTGATTAATTGTAATTTTTATTAGTTTGTTATGCATATATCCACACATACATATGAATGTGTACACACGAATATATGCATTTTCATATGTGTGCCAGTAAAGCATGTTATATTATTTTATTATCATATTGTAAATCTTTAATTTATATATATTATCATTTTTTTAAGAGATATCATTATTAAAAGGCATTTTAGTTTAATTATGTACTTCAATTTCATTTTGAATAATTTTATTAGTTTTTGATTTGTAGGGTTAATTTGATTCAATTAATTATTTTTAATCATATATATTCTTGTACATTATGACAATAAATAAAAGAAAAAATAAGTTTGTATAAACTTCCATTTTATACAATATTAGACAAAACATAATATAATATATTACCTTATTTTATATAATACAATATACTATCCAATTATTTTTATACTATACTATACTATACTAAGGGTAAATTATATTTACAGTATTATCTATCTATATATTATTATATTAGTAAAAATTATTAAAATTTTTATTATTATTAAAAAATTTTAATTACTATTTTTTTAGTAATAGATCTTTTTTCATTTATTGATAATATAAAATATTTTATAATATAAATTGATCAAATTTAAAACAAAATGAGTTTAAATTTAATGTATTATCAATATAAAGTCTTTTATATTGTCAATAAATAAGAATAAGATTCTTCATTAAAATATTAGTAATATTTACTAATGGTAAAAATGTCTTAACAATTATTATTGATATGATAATACATGAATGGATAAAAATATAAAATTAATTTATACGATGATGAATTAAATTTAAATCCAAACAAAATAGTGATAAAAAATTTAATGGAATATTGTCTAACTTCAAATTTATTTCGTGGAATATTTATTAAATAGTATATAAAATTGAAAAACAAGGGCTCTTCGCACTTACAATAGAAGTTTAAATTAAAATTAAATAGGAAATTATAACCTATGAAAAGGTTCAAACATCCAACATACAGTAAAAGTAATTACAGGATGAAAATGCTCAATAGAAAGAATTTGAACTTACTATAAAATTACTCTTGTCTGCGTGAAATTGGATCAAATTAGAAGAATTGTTTAGCAAAACTCTATCTGATTTTGTAACATGAGTTTCTGTCATATACAACTGATTTGAGATTTACATAAACTTTGCCAAGTTGGATTATATATAATTTTTCTTGTTTCCTTCACATTTATGTCCTTCCTATTATCATTTAACATCCAATTCCCACTGTCTCAGTTTCACGTATGATCCGATCCCTGCGCATACATTGATGGGCATTAACGGAGGTGATATTTTAACATATTTGAGTGGGATAAAATTTAAAAATTAAAAAAAATATTTTAAATAATATATATAATTATAATATTTTAAAAAAGTTAATAAAAATACACTTAATACATGCAGTTTCGTCGTCATATTAATGCATCTTTTTGGAAGACCACATTTTTAATTAAATGAGGCAGCCCAATCTACATAGTTTTAACTTTATTTTGCATCATGGTCATGAATTGTATATATAGAAGCAACTGAATGGTCTAATTCCCAATGAGCAAAGTTTCGGAGTTTGGGTCTTTTAATAAAAAAAAATATTATTTGGAGAGTTTTATCCCTTGAAAGAGATTTAATTCAATTTAACTCTGAATTAATTGAAGGGTTAACATGACTTATTAAACATTGTGGATCCTTAAAAGAAATTTTCAACTATTTTGGTCTCACACGCATATCATGCCTATTTATCATATTAAGAGATCATTTTGTTCACCTCAATAGTATGGAAAGTTCTAGTTCTTGAGAAATAAAAAATTGACAAGTTATTTAATTAGTCATTATCTCACAAATTACGAGAAATAGAATTTCTTCTATTTCTCACAAAATATGAGAAGTCATTTACATATCTCATCCTTAGGTAAGTTTTATTTTCTATATTATTTATAGATATAATGATAAAATTATTCTTATTAAATTTAATTAATGACAACTAAAATTTATTACTTTATACTATAATAATATTTGAGGTATAATAATTATTTTATTAATACTTCCTCATATTCAAGGTTGAATCAAACAAGACATAAGAAGTTACTTTCCAAGAAATGTTACTTTCTATGTATCAACTAAACAATTTTGAATACTTCTCAGAAAATTAACATAGAAAATTATTTTCTAGGAAGATCAATTTTCTGTGAAAATTTACTTTTTTTGTAAACTAAACAATTCATAAATAGGTCTAATTCCAACTATTTCAATTTCACACATATCCTATGTATATATTAATTGGTATTAATACAGTGAGATGTCAGGACTAAAGGTCCATAGAAGTAATATTTTAATAAAATAAATTTTAAAAATTAATAAAAGTATTTTAAATAATTAATTCATATAATTATATAAAAAATTGAATAATGATAATAAAAATATACGTTCATATTGAAATACATGGAATTCCATTATTACATTAATGCATTTTTTAAAACCACATTTTTTATTAATGCCACCTAATATATATAATTTTAACTTCATTTGTTTCATGACTTGTGTATATGGAAGCAACTTAATCATGGAGTCTATATAGACTTAGATAGTTTGTTAAAAATAAACTTAATTGGAAGGTGGGAAATAGGAAATAGCTTTCTCTCCCAAATGCCATGCCTTCTTCTAGCAAAGTTGCATGCGTAATTAGATTAACATGAAATGATTATGTCTAAGTAAGAAAAGGCAGCACCTAAGATTGCCACATCATGGGGTTGCTTAATTAGTTGTTCTAAGGCGAGCTTGAAATGAATATGTGAATTAATTAACTATTGTTGTCATTTCTGTGTAACTCTATTTCTAAAAGCTTCAAAACTTGTATATTAGAGTTAGATCACGAAAAATAAAATAAAATTGTTCATCAATGATTGTCCAAAAGAGAATCTAAACACACTTACACACACAAATTGCATAACAATGAATTTTCTGGGATATAGAAAAATTTAAAGGGAAAATTTATAATTTCATTAAATTCACATATATTTTTAAACATTACAATTTATCCATTTGTGCTTTGTCATTGACATTTTACCCACTAAACTTTTTTTTTCATCCAACTTTTAATGAAAAGTTTGATAATGGGCTGAGTAAAACTAGATAAAACCTAATGAGGTAAAGTATAATTTTTTTTATATTTATATGAATTAATATTAAGAATTCTTAGTAGGAACTAATACACATTAGCCTTGTTTCCTACCTTGAATGAGAAAAAAAAAAAAGAAGAAAAAAACTATTACAATATATGGAATGTCTAAAAAAATCAATTAAAATTTTTAATATTTGCAAATAATGAAATTTATATATTTATCATTAATAAATTTGTAACGTGTAAAATAATAAAATATGATTTGTAAATCCAAATTAGGGAGATATGACAAGTACATTTTTATTCCCAATTGTAAATTATGAATATTAATTAATATAAATATTATAAAAATTTGATTTACTATCCTGTGATTTCATCTGAACTCAATTAATTCATTTATTAAGGAATATTCTGTTAATAATTGGATAAAAAATTAAGTGAATGAACTGTTAATATTAGAAAATATAAAAACATAAGTGTATACATTTAAAAATACAAATGAATTAAGTAAAAATTAATAAAATTATATATAGGTAAAATATAATTTTTTTTAAAAAATTTAAAAGATAAAAACTGTATTAACAGGAGAAAGCTACACTATCTTTGGCAAATTCTGGGTTTCGGCTTTGGACATGTGGCAAGCTGCAGTATGGCTATGTGGATAATGCATACGCGGTGATTTTTTATTTTTTAAAGAAAATTTGGAAGAAAATTATAGAAATGTCCCTAAACCAGTTACGGAAAGTGCAGGGCTAATTTGTCTCAATATGTTGTTCGTAACTGGCTACTTGAGACCTAAGCATTAAATGCAACGGGTAGTTGACTGTTTTTTTTTTGGGTCAATTACACGGAGTTATATACTATTGAAATTAAACGTCCATTTTCTCCGCTCTTACTCCAATTTAAACTAATTTCGTTTGATAAATTCCAATCATCAATTACTTCCCGGAATTTGTCAACTTTAATTTTTGAAAGTTCAATCATAAAAGTTATTTCTACAAAACAGAATTTTATTTTGAGATTAAATTTTTATTCAATTTATTTATATTAATATAATATTAAAAATAATTAAATGATGAAATATTTAATCTTTTGCAAATTTAAACTGCTCGAAATTTTTTTAAAATTTTCTTATCTTATCATGAATTTTTTTAATTAAAAAACAAAATTGAATTGTAGAGTTAAACTGATTTAACTATAAACCGGTTATAATTTATAATTATAATTCCAATTAAATTAAAGTCGTGAATTTTCTGATTTAATTATTTTTAATATTAAAAATATTATTTTTAACTAAAACGAAAAATTGAATTGTAGAGTCATACTGATTTAACTATGAATCAATTATAATTTATACGTATAATTTCAATTCAATTAAAGTTGTCAATTTTCTGATTTAATCATTTTTAATATTAAAAATTATTATTTTAAAAATAAAATTTTTTTTTATCAATTTTTAACCTAGTTGAGTGCTTTCAATTACTTAATAAACGCAATTAACTAATTTAAATATTTTGTGAATAATTATTTTAATAAATTTAAGATTTCCAATCAGTCATTTTAAAAAAAGTTAAGAATCTCAACTCTTTCAAACCGTTAATTTATATTTAATGTAGAAGAAGATATTTGCTCATAGTTATATAATTTTTTTATACATTTTTCCTTAATTAGTAAGAAAACTCTAAACTATAATTTATTATTTCTTAAGAAAATCTAGTACATTTAATAAAATAATTTTTATTTTTAAATAAAAAATCAAATAAGTATAATAAATTATATTAAAATATACATATAATAATAATAAAAATGAATATAATCATATGTTGCAAGATATAAGAATGATCATCTATTTACCCTAAATTCTTTAATTATAAGCTGATTAATGGAAGAGAGGTCCTATCTTCAATTTTCATTACTTTGTACCTCTTTTCATAGATTTCCATAACTATAATTCTATAAAAAAAAAAATTAAATGCATTATATTGCATCATATCATCCTTGGTACCTAAACCTTTTAGGTAGTTTAGAATTTTTGGTACTCTCATCAATAATAGGCCCAATATGAGAGTGCTACCAACTTTTAATTTCATGACTTATATTTTTTTGTTGAGAACAAATTCTATTTTTAGAGAAGAGCAAGATACATAACAACTAAAAAGACTAGAAATAGAGAATAATAAAGCTAGAAAATAATCACAAAATATAAAACAAGAATTAAAAGCAAAAAAATTAACAAGAGTAGAACATGAGGCTAAATGTTGGAATAAGGAATTGGGGTCTATAGGTTGGATTTAGTTACAAGAATATCAAAATATTGAAAGTATCACAATACTCAGAAACACCAAAAAAAGAACAACTAAAGCTGAAAATTAATACAAAAATTAAAAAAGGGAATAATCAAAACCCTAAAACTTTTCACAAAATCAAATCAAAGCTAAAATTTGTATTTCCTTCTGGATTACTTACTAAGGTTGACTTCTCTTATAAGAGATCTAGAAATGTATTAGTCATAACTTGATTAAAGTTCATTGAAGAAGAGGAGGAGGGGCTTACCCATCAATCTTGGGTTGCCATTGAAAAATGAAAGTTGAAAATTTGGGTTAAATGTAAAATTCAAAACAGAGAAGGGTGTTTGGGTAAATCAAATAGGAGAAGAAGAAGAAAAATAGAGGCGGAAGAAGACAAGGACAAAGGAAATGGCATTACAAAAAGAAAAATCAAATTTGGTATAGAAAATTCCTTAAAAAAAATGCTAAAATTCCATCCTAAAAACTAACTTAAGGTGGAAAAATTTATGGCAAAAATGTTCAATCAACAATTTTGTGAAAAAAAATATTGTTTCGTCCTAATTTTGAGATGAAAAATTTCATCCTAATAAATACATTTCTACAAAAAATTAAAAATTTTGTTACTTTTCAAAACATTAGGATGAATAATTCAATCACAATATTTTTTTAATATTTGATGTGAAAATTTCTATCTTAATTTTTTTTAAAAGAAGGTTCTTTGTATTAAGATGAAAATTCCATACTAAAATGTGAAAATATTCATCCCAAATTGGCAAATTTAAATTTAAAAAAACAGTTGGGGTAGAAATTTTATCCCAAAATGGAAAATTTTCATTTCAAATTGGAAATCATAAATTTTTTAGAAATTTTGAGGAGGAATTTCCATCCCAAAATGGGAAAATCCAATTGCAATTCTAGAAATTTCCATAGCAATTTTAACAATTTTCCACATATTTTCCTAATTTTATTATAATTTGTCCTAATTTAAATAAAACAACTAAATGGAAAAACAATTAAAGAATAGCAATTACCATTGAAATGAAATGTCATTTGCCAATAAATTAGTGATCATAACATAAACATATAAGTTATAAGATAAAAATTGTTAAAGTGAGCATTATATCAATATCAAGTAGTAATAAAAACAAAGTTTATAACTAATAATCCAAAGTGTCCTCATCATTTCCCTTCTCCTCGTTATCTGCTCCCTGCTTCTGATTAGTAGTAGCATCTTCTATATTTATAGTTTTTCCATGCATGTTTTGATTGTTTTTTTCCTATTGCATCTACTTGTGCATTTCCTTTCACTCTTACCTTCTATTCCTTCAAATTAAGGCTAACTAAATCTACACCTATAAATATCAATGCCTTTTATTAAGAAGCATGATAAAGAAATTATATCTTCCTATACATTTCTTTTCATTGTACATTTCCTTGCATATGATGTTGCATCTGGTTATACATTTCCTTTCATGGTACATTTCCTGTTACATCTACCTCTACATACTACAGAAATTGTATCAATAATTTATCATACTAAGAACACGATATAAATATACCATCATATGTGAATAAATAACCATTATTACAAAAATAGCTAATTGACATTAGGTGTTTAGAGGATTAATATTAGTATTTGACCAATGTCTATTTAAGCATCATTGCATATTCATTTTTAACATTGGTTATATAATAGTCATAAATGATAACAATAATGTTAGTTTTTATCCTTATTTATTTTGTTAGTATTGTGAGAATTAACATTAAATGTCATTTTATTTTGAAAAAGTTAATGTGTAATTTCCATCATACTATATCAATTTAATTTAATAATTGATCTTGTTTGTCCTACTCCGCCTCTTAAACCATATCTTGTTCCTCACTCCTTTGTTTAAATCCCATCTTTCTATTCCTTCCTCACTTGTCCACTCCCTAAACCTTAACCATATCCCTTTTTTCCTCACTCTTTTATCCTTTTTATCTCCACTGTATTCTTGCTTATAGAACACCCTAATCAAAAATAGAAACTAACATCTTTTATAACTTTATAGAATTTTGATCTCAACAATTTTAAATAATAAATTGAATAACAAAAAATTGAAATAGTGAATGGTTGTATATAATACCTTAATTAGAGATAGGTATTTCACTAAATTTATCTTAATATTTTTACTCAATATATGAGATTTGCATCCCCTAAAAGGACACTCTTAAATATAATATTTGTAAATACAATGACCATTCATGAAAATTTAATGTATAATATTATTCATTTCATATAAATAAATAGTAAATAACACTCCAAATGCTAAACAAGATAAATGAAATGAAATTTTTTACCTATACAAACTTATAAAAGTTACATCAAAATAATAAGTAATAAAATATAGTCGATTATGAAATAAAAAATTAAATTACAAAAATAAATATAAAAAGTAAAATAAATCTTTATATTTATATTATGCATTTTTTCAATAAATGTTAAATCTCACTTATTTTGCCACAAGTTAATAGTGTTTCAATTGTATAAAATAATTAGTGAGTAAAAATATAAAATAAAAAGGAATCATATTAAGATTAGAAGGAAAGCATACCTCATTAGATAAAGAATCATTTTTGAGTTAGAAAAACTTCAAAATAAATTTTACAAATGATGTTGTGCTTTACTTTGATTTTTTTTTACCTCACATCATGGTTTAACCTTTTTATTTTCAGATCATGCCTGGGGATAGATGTTTTCATGTTAGTTACTATTGATGTCTAAAGTTAATTCAGGTAAATAGTTTTAGATATTAGACATTAGTCAAGTACAAAAAGCACAATCATCTTTAATAAAATGACATTATCCTATCAACTAATGTTTAACATCAATTACTAAAGGAGAACTGATGTCATAATAATTGAAAAAAATTGACTTCTTTTGCTTTAGCAATTTTTTTCATTAAAATTGATTCAATTTACATATTAAACTAGAATTCAAAATACAATTTATATGTATAACATATTTATAAAAATTTTATATTTATCCAAAACCATAATTCATTTATATTCATCCCATAAACATATATTAAAATAGATAAAATATATGATCTAATTTATGATTTTGTAAGTGGTATCAAGTAACAAGTTAGAGCTTTAAGTATAAATTTTGTACAAACACTAACATCATTTTATGAATTAATCACTTTTTTTAAGTTAACTTATTCTAAATGAAATAGATAGTATTAAAAATTCTTTATTGCATTTCCAAATTTTTTTATACAATTAAATAGATACAAATAGTAAAAAATTGAATGTAAATGTATAAATAAATAAGAAAAAGAAAGATAACTATGGAAATATATTCTACAATTTCATTTATTTTCATATCAGTACATTGACATATATATTGAAAACTCTATAATTTACAATGAGTTTAATCAACATAGATGAATTCTAAAATGATATACATAATAATTCATATTGATTTCCCTTATATTTATGTTTTTATGGTGCGATTGTATTTATTTTAATGAGTTTAGGCTTATTTTGGAATAAATTATGAGTTTTATGTTGAACGGAAAGCAATGATTAATTGTATAAATTTGATACTATTTTAGTTTTTAAGTTGTAACTTGAACTTTGGATTTTTGATCAAGTTAATCTTTATGTAGATAGAAAGTTACGAAAATTCTTTACAATTTTTGTATTTTATGGAAGAGCCATTTTAGAGATTTGATAAATCAAAATTTTCCTTGAATTTGATCCAATGATACTATCCTAGCATAATGGACTTGATATTTTCTCACTATTTGGCACATAACATATGTTCCAAGAGCCTAAATTGCAAAATTTCAGTGCTGCAAATTAGCTAAGATTAAAAGAACGTGTTTTTATACCTTTAAAGCTAAAATGACATTTATTTGAAGGTGGAAACATAGCCCCAACTAAAGTGGCAAAAATCAAATAGCATTTGACTTATTTTAGTATTTGGCTTATAAATAAGTTATAGGCCTCCATATTGTAAAAATTATAGTCCGTTAGTTGCATAAGAGTTAGCCTTAAGTGTTTTTAATCTAGTTAAGATGAATTAGGAGAAAATATAAAGGCAAAAATGTAGCTTCATAAAGGTAATTCAAATTTCAATAATTTAGAGTTTTCATCTTTTGGTAATTTGAGCTTTCAAATCAGGAGTGACTAAACTCTATTCTTCTAGTTTAGAAATTTTGATACATTCTTTCTAATTAGTTTTAAGATCTTGTTCTTTATTTTTTATGATTAATTGTATTTGGTCATCCATTTCTTTTATAGATAATTGCATAGATGGTTTTTTTAAAAAAATTATTTAATTGATTGTCTATTAGATTAAATTTTGAAGTGGTTGATTTAGTTATTTTTGTGCTTATGAATGGATTCAATTAGTTGTTGTATGGTAGGTGAAAAGAGGGTAGGTTGTATAATTTGTGTGCTTGCAAAATTATTTAGTCTATTTTAGTTAAATTTCTCTTATCTTTACTTTGTTTGGATTTTAGTTAGCTTTGATTAGATCTTAATAAGGATTAAGTTTAATTAATTGGATTTGATTTCTTAACTTTAATCACATTAAAAATGGAATTTAGGAATAATTGCAAGCTTCTGTGTTATTTCATTAACTAAATAATTAATTAAGCATTATTTAGGTTTTGTGGTTGATAATAAATTAATAGATCGATATAAAATCCTTTGAATTGAAATTCTTCTTATTGTTAGTAAAGTCTATTTTATTCTTTATTTTCAATTTGTTTAGTTCTTGTCTTTTGCTATTTAATTCTTTTTTTAAAGCATACAAATGAACCCTTTTATTTCATAATCAAATTGAATGTAAATTGAGCTTTAATCTTTGTAAGATTGACCCAATTTATCTTTACTACTATTTTGTAAATTCAGATTAATTTTGGTGTGTGACAATAAGCATCATAAAATGAAGGGTATAGATCACTATATTCAGCACAAGGGCTATTAAAAAGATTGAAATCAATTAAAAAAAGAAAAAAATCTTTGAAGAAATTTTTATGGATTCCAAAACCTTCACAATAGCTAATTTGGTGTTGAATTCGATGATTTAACCCTTCTAAATTAAAATAATTTTTAATGAAAATTTTAAAACATCATATTGAATAAAGATAGCTTATGAGATGAAGTGCATAGATCGTCATATTTAACATTACTAGGGCTATTGAGGAAGTCTTGAAATCTATTAAAGTTCTTTTCAAGAATTTGTAATTGTAGTTCAATAATGAGTAGAAGGATTCTACAAAGCATTTGAAATGATTTTTACTTGAAATCTTTCCAAATACTTTGTAAAATACTTATGTTCATAATTGAAGGGTAGGTACAAATCCTTCTAAAAAAACTATTATTTACAATGACTAATAGATTTTTTATTTACAATAAACATAAACTTTTAAAAAAAGACATTATACATCATCCTTTGTTTGTAATTCCTTTATATAGTGTCACTACATAAATCAAAAGGAAAAATGGATATCTTTTATTTGTAATTTCTTTAAATTACTTAAGGGCTTTTTTATTTGAAAGGTATAGATAGGTTGCAAACTGATAATTAATTATAATGAGAAGAATTAATATTACAAGTTATACATCTATAAATCTATTAATGCATGAATAAACATATTACTTTTTTTACTATAATTTATCATCATTTTATAACTTATCTTTGCATTTTCTCGATATCTTTAATGGGTGTGGATGGGTTGCAAACTAATGTATTACTAATTTATTTCAAAATGGTAGATAGAGCGATATTTATGAAACGCAAGTAAACCTTAGGCATTCATTATTAATATAAAATTGATATCTTAAATTTAATCATTTCTTAACAAAATGACGGTTGCTATACTTTAAAACATTGACCAAGTACTTAACCACATGTAAACTTTTGATATGAACCATTATGATGATTAAAATGGCCAAAATGGCCTTAGATGATAACCATTTTAAAAAATTAATGTGTTATATTTTTATAATTTTCTATAATCTCATAAATGCCATTCAAGACACATTTTAAGGTTTTCACACTTTCTCTGTAAATTCATAATTGCCATTATTTTATATATTGGTTAAGCACAAAATTAACATTTTTTTAAGTTTTCCATTTCCTTGGCAAGAAATCTTTGGAATATTCTTAAACATCTATTTTGTAAACAACCAATGCTATAATCATTAACAACCGATACCCTTTAATTGGTGAATATTTTTTTACAAATCATTTTACTATAACTTAAAGGCTACTTCTAATTTTAGAAGATTACATGGACTATTAAAAAACATATTGACCATTTTATGCATTCATTTCAAATTTAATAATTACATATGCTATCTTTCCAACTTATAAAATTTAATATAAATTATATATATTAATTGTTTTATAGAAGTACAACTCAATTTAGTTATAAATACAATACTAGTTACTAAATAATAACCTTGATATCATTTTTTTTGTATATTTTTCTTATGTCAATACAGACATTAGCATATTAAATGTGAATTCACAAAAATATAAGAAAGAAGAAATCCAGTTCCTAAAATTTATTATGTAATTTTATTTATTTCTACATATCATTATATCAATAAATAAAATTTTACACTAATATTACATAATTAAAAAAGAAAGAAGGATGTGCATTGTTCAATTCCTATTATCTACCTCATTGTCAAGCTTCATTGTTGTCATCATCCAAAATCCAATTTTCTTAGAACTAGGAAATAATGTATTTCATAAAATAACCTATATAAAATTTATACTAAATCATCAATACATAAACAATAAATATGATTACATCAATATATAAAAACTATAAGAAAACACTATGTAGGAAAACTTATCATCATTAATGTAAATTCCTATTTGTTACTTAATTTTTTTTATTTTAATCACAAAAATATACAATGGAAGAACTGAAGAATTGGTGGTTATTTCTTTAATTCTTCCATTGCATACTCTATCAATAAAAAGTGGAGGATTATTGGAAAGATGTTATCAAAATATTTGAGAGTGAGAAGTTAGAAATGTCTCAAATGGAAAGTAAAGGTTAGAAAATATTGTTAAACTATTACAAAGTGAAATGTTAGAAGTGTTTCACATGGAAAGTGATAACTAGAACAAAAATGTATAGGCAAATTTTAGAAAAATTAATGTTGGTTATTAATCGAAACTAATGTCCTATATATGAGTAATTTCTAATGAAACTAGCAGTTGTCATATTAAAGACTTTTGAAATACCTTTTAAACAATAGTTGAGTTCAAAACCAACATGTGACCTTTTCATATTTCCTATTAGGGTGCTTTGAATGCTTTTTTAGACAATATTTATGAATAAAATCAGCTTATTAAGTTTTTGCACGATCTTGCATGAAATTTTAAATGTCAACTATTTTTTTAAACCTGTGTAGTAACTTTTCCACCATTTAAAAAAATGCCACTATGTTAATATAGGTATTACTTATAATTGATGTTTATTATCTTAAATTTTTATATAATTTTAAAAATGCTACAACGTCAAGATAGATATCAATGATAGTGGTAATCAATATCTATCTGCTAATGCCAATAAGTTATTTTGTAGTAGTGAATAATGTAAAATTAAATTTTATGTGGTGCAAATATCCTACATCTACATAACCATTTAATTATGACTCAAAATAAAATAAACTTATATAAATTATTCTTCAAATGTACTAGTATAAATGTTTAATTTTATTCTAATATCTTGTAATTGAAAAAGAACTATATATAATTGACTTTTCGAAAAGCTGTATCAAGACATATGTTATTAGCCAAATACATTAATGTATTAATAAGACTAAGATATGGTATTTGATCAAACAATTATTAACACATTTAATGGACATAATTTATCAATTTTGATTGATGAATGAATATTTCATCATTAAAATGCTTAATTTGTAGATCAAGAATAAATTGTGGACCAAGAATAAACTTAGTTTTTCAAGATGTTTCATCTAAAACCTCATTTTCCAAATACTTTATTGCCTTTAAGAGCACTTCATAAGTTTTAAAAATATCAATATATGCAACAATTATAATAAATTCAAATTCAAATTTTTTGATAAAAACACAGAATTTATATATACATATATTTAACAAATATTTATTAAAATGATTATACTGCATTCACCTTGATTATTTTAATTTATATAAAGAACTTTGTAATTGAATTGAATATATTTATCAAAAATTTAAATTTCATGGTTCAGATATCTGAAATCCTTCATGGATTTCATATAATATTATTGTCAATTGTCACATGTGAAATAAGATATTTTAAATTCATTAGACGTATATCAATTCTTGATACATGGCCAAAAAATTGTATACATCATATAAAAATAAATATTTCTCATAGGTAATAACAACCATTGTAAAAATCCTTGCATACAAACTATTTTTCTCTTTACAACTAAATTTTTTTTGTTATCTTGATACAATTATATATCTATACCTTATTAGCTTCACACTTTCAGGGTGTTTTATTAACTTAACACATTTTGAATGTTTCTTTACTTTGCAAGTAAATTTAAACTTTGGTATTTCTATTTGAATTGTTTCTTTTTTCTTTAGCCAATAAATATCATCGTTCTATAAACTCAAGATCCTTGCTAACCACTTCCTTTTTATAATTTTAAGTATTACATTATATATAACAATAAACATTGTTGACAAGTATTTCTCTTTTGGTTCTATATTTCTGATTAAAGATACAATTAGTTGAGATCTCTTTACTTTCATAAATTTCAAGTACTTGAACTTCTTTTAGAAATTTGTTATTAACTATGTTTCAAATCTTTTCACAAGTATTTAATTTTTTAATAAAGTTATTTATTCGTTGCTTTTTTTTTTTATCTTAAGGTTCCTTGTATTTAGAATCAATAGGTTTATTATACTTTACTCATGTACTAAAGTCAATTATTATTGATAAATAGATTTCTCTACATGGGCATCAATTTGAATAGAAACATTTGCAACTGATATATAATGTTTAGTTATTCTCTTTCGGTTAGTAATATATTTAGCAATTTTTCTATATTGTATAAATTAATCATCTTAAGAACTTTTGGTGTCAAAATTCAAATGATTGAATATTAAATTATTTCTATAGTTACATATATTCTCCCCTAATTTTAGGGATATATTTATATTTTTATCACTTTTCAAGATTATTTATGTGCATTATGATGGAATAAAAATACATTGTACATTAAAAAAATTTTATATGTAAAACATTTTAAACACTTGACCAAAACTAACTATAAAGGGAAACTACAACTTTTTTACTTAATATATATAAATGTTGCGACATGTAAGTTACATATACCTTAAAATGAGATAGAAAATCTTATTGTCTTAAATAAGGATACAACTATTAATTCGGAACATTAAAAACATTATAACTAAATCATTTTACATATGAGTATACTTTGAGATGTTCAATAATTATTCTAATTGACATATAACAATCAATCAAGCTTTAAATATAAATTCACTAACATTATTAATGTATATTATTTTAATCATATAATTAAGAAATTGTTCTTAAAGTTAAATTATTTAAACAAGTAATCTCATAAACACTAAGTTATGGATTGATAATAAATCAACATGTGACTGTTTTGTTAAGAAATTGACTAAAATTATTGAATATCCAAATAGTTTGCATAGTGGATAAATATATCAATATATGTCACCTAATATTTATTCTAAAAATATTAGAAATTCAAAACTAGCTCTAGCTATTAATGACCTTATAATTAAATTGTTTTAAGGACAAGTAGTACATGTAAATTTTATTAAATTAAAGAATCTTCTTGTTCTTCAATAAATAACTTATAAATTTTCAATTACTTTTTACATTATTATTGACTTGGGATAACATATCTGATTATGTCAAATAGTAAAAATATTTTCATTAATGATTTTTTAGTTCATCTTTCCTTCAATCAACTTTATATATTTATAATACATATAAAAAATCATAGTAACTTTTCTTAAATACAATTTTCTAACTTAAGACAACCACTATATTATAAAGATATTTGATATTTTATTATCTCTATACAACATTTATTTTATTGTATGTTTCTAAAAATTATGATTAAGTTTATTTGAGACTTAGTTGATAATAACACATGTTTAGTAACTATTTACATTTTTTCTTGTAAAATAAAATTTGCCTTTCTGGATCTTTCAATTAACTCCTTATTATTAGATATTGTATCGAGATAAAAATGATCAAATATTTAAAGGAATCAATCACATTTAAATTTGTTACTTCATAAAGATCATAGTTGGAGACATCATTATCGAAAACAAAATTTGCTTTAACATTTTTCTCTTTGATTTACAATAGGTACATAACTAATGACCTTTTATACCATATTGTTATACTTTCAAAACCTTTTAAGTTCTTAAGTCCTTTTTATATTCTTTCACTTCGAGTATTGAGAAATAATTATGTGATTATTTATATTATTTTTATAACCACTATACAATCATTAATTTGATCTTTTTTTTTGTCCATGATTATAACCATAACCTTATCCACCTCAAAACAATCATCAGGGAATGTAATGAAATCAATTGGACATGTTTCATTCACTTTATCTCTCTTTTGAGCTTTTTCAAAGGAGAAGAAAATCTTTTAATTTTTAGATATTTTAGTTTCAACATTTTTTCAATAAAAATAAGATGATGAATTCAATAATTGATAAAAATGAAATCCAAAAAGCTTCTTTGTTTGAACACTTAAATCAATTTCAATCAAACATAAATAGACTTAGTAATGAATACATGTTTTTAAATTAATTGGAATACTCAAGTTTAGAGCAAAATCCCAATGGATAGTAACATTAACATTAAAATGAATAAGGTGATAACAATCAACTAATTATTCAAAAAAGATAACAATGAATCAAAATTTAAGTATTAGGTTTATCACAAGTCAATCTCAATTATTTTCATAGTGGAAAACCAAATCAAACAAACCTATAATTAAACTAGGTCTAAGATGAAATGAAAATTTTAAGTAGGATCACCATACAAAATGCAAGAAACAAGCATTTAAAATATAGATTGACATAAAAGGTTTGCTAAGTTCAAATCAAATTCAAAGTAGATATGACAAGAAAGAAAGTGTCTTTGGTGTTGTATCTTTCTATGAAGGGGTAATTTTTCTTCACCATAGTTGTCATCATACACCTTTAACATTATTATCTTCCTTTATTATTTTATAATGCATTTCATTACAATCCCTTTAGGACTAGGTTATTAAGGATTTCATTCATTAACTAATAGTCTTGAAGAATTTTCACTAGGGTTATCTCTAGGTTGCTTAATTCTTACAAGATATTCTAGTCATCTTTTATTTCTAGTAGAATTTAAAGGTTAAGGATAGTGCAAAGTTATTGACATAGCTTGATGATAATTCTACCATTATTTTTTATTCCTATTTTTACTTTTACTAGTGGATCTACTTGTTTATTCTCTCTTTGTTAAGTATGTAAAAGGATAATCATTAAGAATTCTACTATCAAGGATTAATGGTTCTTTGACCTCATATTCCCATTTTTGCTTTTAAAAGTAGATCTACTTGTTTATTCTAATAAAAATGGTTCTTTCACCTCATATTCCCCTATTACCTGATTGATGATCAATTTGGAATCCCCTTTTACTATTAAGTTTTCTACCTTCAATTCTTAGGCAATCATAAGTCTTGATATAAGAGTTTCATACTTTACTTCATTATTAGTATAAGGGAAGTCTAGTTTGTAATACATGGTGTAAGAATTGCCATTAGGATCTTTTAGAATTATTTTAGCCCTTTTTTATTAAAATAGATGCTAAATTGTCAAAGTGCAATTTCCATAATTGTTATATTTCATATAGAGTAGTCATTTAATCAAAAACTACTTTAATATCTTAGGTAGGCTTTCAAGAACTTCTTTTGAGATAGGATGACAATTAGTTGATGGGAATTAAGCTAATAAATCAAGTAAAACTTGGCTTTTTAGTGCTTTGGGATTTCTTACCTGAATATCAAACTCACTAGTCATTAACATCTATTTTACCATTATTCTTATTAATGCCAAATGTTGTAAAAGAAATTTAATAGGGTTGGACCATGTTATTAGTTGAACTTTGTGCACTAAAAGGTAATAACAAAACTTTTGAGTTGTATAGATAAGGGCAAGTGAGTGTTTTTTGGGATGGTTTACAATGTTCTAAATTTATCCAGTTAATGTTGAATTTTGATACTATTTCTATTTTTAAGTTATATCTTAGGCTTTAAATATCAGATTAAGGTTCTCTCTATGCCTTTGAAAAGCTTAAGGAAAGATCTATAACTTTAGTGTTTTGGTTAAAGCTTGATTCAGAATCCTTGAAATCCTTATTTAGTTAAGAAGTTAAAGTCTTATTTTTGCCTTAACTGAGCCAACTTTAGTATTTAGGCACATTTGAAGCTACAGATGTCCAATTAATGTGAAATTAATGCCAAATCTTCATAAAATCTAGCTCTATAAATTTCGTGCTTATGACTTACTTAAATTATATTGTTTTAGTAGTTTTATAGTAGTTAGAAGTCAAACTTATGGGATTTTCATTACTATAACTCTTAGAATTAATTACTTTATAAAAATAGGTTCTAAGGTTTTAAAAATTTGGAAGATTTGATCTTTGTAATCCTAAGAGGTATAGAATTCAAGTCCAATAGGGTTTTAGGTTAATTAAGTCAAATGGGAGGTAGAGAACTCAAGAGACACAACACTTTACATAGAATTCAGCAATACAATTTTCTCTTTTCTTCTAACTTTTGTGTTCTCCAGCCATAAACATAGAAAGCTAAATTCAGAGTTAATTCAAGAATTTTAAGCCTTTTGTCTATTGGATTATGAGATTATAATTTATAATGTTAACTTTTTATAATTAATTTTTCTCTTTTTCGAATTACTTGTACAAATTTCTTGAAATTACATATATTGAATATTGATTTAGTATAATTGGTATTCATTCTCATGATTTCTAATATTCTATTATTTTGATGTTGAATTATGGTTAGCTGAATTATGATTTTATATATAGGAATAGAGGGCTGAGTGATTAATTTGGAGGTTTTTAATTTAATTTATTAATTCAACTGAATTTATCTTTAAATCAATTTTGATCTACCTTAGAAATTATATCGGTTACTTAATTTAGCTAATCTTAATTGATAAAATCTTAGATAATTATCTAGTGTAGGATTTACAAAATTATTATAAGAGTTCTAGATAATTTAAGGTTAATAGATTAATTAGAAAAGTTAAATATTAATTAATCTATAATTAATCTAAACTAGAGCTTTCAATTCTTTGAATTACTATTTCATTATATTGATTTTCTTCCTTATTATTTATTTTATATTTAAATTTATTTAATATATTTGATTCAATTTCAATTATAAAATCCCCAACTATGATTCTATGTTAATTTTGCATTTTGTTATTGCATACTACATTCTGTATTTTGCATCCTATTTCATTTTGTTGGCATAGCTCATTTGCCTTTTGTTTTCATTAATTTTTTTATTTTTAGTGTATAAATAATTCAACAATTGTGTAATCATTATTAGTAAGTCATTTTAGAAAAGATAAATTAAGGGATTACTAAGCGTATGACCTAGTTTAATATCCTATACTATATTGTCTTTTAGCAAACCGACATTACGTGTGCAAACCAATTATAACCATTAAAATAGTTTGCAAAAATGGACCTTTCATAACCTATTGTAGAGCCAATTAAAGCATTAATTTAGAGTAATAGGAAATCATTATTCAAGCTAGCTTTGTTAAGACTTTTAAAATCCACACATATTCGAATTTAGTTATTCTTTTTCTTGACTAGAATAATATTGGATAACTAGGTAAAATGTTTGATTGGTTTTATAAAACTAACTTTGAAGATATTTTCTACTTTTGTTTTTATTTGAGCCTTTATATTAAGGTAAAACTATCTTAGAAGTTACTTTATGAGTTTTATTATTAAGTTTATAGCTAAGAGATAGGATACCAAACCAGGGTTCAATCTTAGCATTTTATAGTAGTCATAAGCAAAGACATCATAAAATTCTTTCAACAATGCAACTAATTGTTCTTTTCAATAGAGCTCATAGTGAAAGTGGGTCTATTTTCTCCTTTATTACTAAGGTTAACATATTCAATTGCTTCATTCATTAGTTTTGGTATATCTTGCAAAGTGGCTAGGGATTTCCTTTACTTATATCAGTAATAGGGTTTCTTACCCCTTCAAGATGTCAGGGTTCTAAGAATAATTACTATAGTCTTTTTCTTTTGGGCATTAGAGCCTTCACCATTGCTTTCTATATTCATGAAGTGTAAGACAATTGGTAATTGGATATCCTTCACATTAAATTCAATTTTTTAGGTTGGAGGCTTTCTTATTTTAGCTAGATTAGATTCTTTTGCTTTGGTTTATCAATTTTCTTTAACATTTCTCCTATTTTCCCTTTATCTTTTAATTGTTTTGCAATTAGAACTCTAGATGGCTGTCTAATGGAATCAGTGCCTTTTTGTTCTAACTTATCAAAATGAATAGTCTTTATAAAGTAGGCTTTACCTTTATCAAATGGTATTTTAGCTATAAAAAACTAGATATTCTTCCCTTTGAAATTGGTTAGCACATTTTTTTACACTAAAAATTAATATTGAATGTACTCTAACACATAGATAGGGTGAGATCAAGTCAAACTTAAGAGAATAAAAGTCAATCAATGAAAATAAAATATAAAAATAAGAGGATTTTCACAAGGAATTTAAATAAAATAATAAAAATAAAATCAAAATAGAGTAAAATAGAATATAAAAGCTCAATTCAAGGAATTTCATACTTCAATTCTTAGATTTATCATAGATTTCCAATAAAATTCACAATTAGTTTAACTACTTAATCGAAAAATTACCATAACACCGATAGTAATCATGTAAAGTTTCTAATGATAATTAATCTAGAACAAATGCTTAAACTAACATTCCATTATTGATTTCAAGTCAAGAAACATGCTTAGATCTAATCAATAATAGTATTAAATATCAAGAAAAAAAGTTAAGATTGAATCAACAATTTTATATGCAAAAATTGCTAATTCATCCTTTACTTTTCTTGGGTGATTAATTATTCACCCATTCATCAAATCACTAAAGCCTAATTGCTATAAATTTTAATTAATACAAGCAAGAATTAATCATAACTAATTATTTAGTTATAGAGTATAATAGATAATTAACTAACTAATTGTAATTAGCAAACTATTTAAGCAATCATTCACAATAAAAGTAGAAAAAAATAATTAAGTTAAAAGTAAAATTAAAAGAAAGGTCTCAAAATTAAACTAAACTAAAGTGTTAATCCCTTAAACTAATGTAATTACCCATGATGGTGGTTTTACAAGAGAAATGTTATAAAAAAAGTATTTATTTTCTAGAGAAAAAGTGAATTCTTTAGAGGCATAAAACCTTTTTAAATTTGATTTTCCTATATGCAAAATCTAGTAGGCCTAGTAAATATATCTCTAAGATTATAAAGAATGGTTTCACGTATAAATTAGAAGTCTATAGTCTAAATTGCAAATTAAATTACTAACAATGTTTATTGTAGTAAAATTTTGTAATTCAGCTTCATATATATTCGCTAAACTCCAAGCATGAAAATTATTAGTCTAGGTCTTACCTAACTTTAGGCACTTATTTTGTTTTAATTAGATTATACTGGTTCAAGTAGAACAAAAACAAAACATTAATTTCATGATCAAATTTAACTCTCCAAATGTCTAAATTATGCTTCATTTAAAATATAAAACTTTTCAAACTTCCTCTTTTCATTCTAATGATGTAAAGAGCACTCTATTTGGACATCCAAAACTTAAGTCATAGCCAAAAACCTAAAATAATGTTAAAATCTAACATTAATAGAATAGTTCATTAACATTGCAAAATCATTACCTAACCATATAATGAGACTAATTCCATTACATTAATCATATATAAAACATTGAGAGGCATACAATATAAGGAAATAATATAGAAAAGTATCTTGCACATCAATTGGCTTTAACACACTAGTAAAAATTAGAAGGGGCACAATTATAAGCATGTAGCCATGGTTGGCCTAATGAGATGTGATAGCTTGGCAATCCCCTAACAAGACAAAATTTATTAAAATTTTTTATAGGACTAACTCCTAAATTGACTTGCACATGCCTTTCTATTTCAATAGGAGATCTATCAAATGTATTACGTATTAAAGGGGATCACTGAATTAGTTTTTAAGGAAAGTTAACAGCTTTCAACAAAGCCAAAGGGATAATATTAACTATGGACCTTTTTGTTAACCAACACTTAGTAGACGTTTTTGTTTTCAATTGTTACTTCTAGGTATATTAGTCTATTATGACCTACATAAACACTTATTTATCAAATTTCCTAAAAATAATGATTTAAAAAAGAGCCTTTATAACCTTTTACTGCTTATAGCATAATAGTTTCCACCCCTCTTTTGAGAGATTTCCACAATAGGGAGAGATACTTAATACTTTCCTTCCTTATCAAATTCAAT
Organism: Sindora glabra; assembly: GCA_020226215.1. NCBI lineage: Eukaryota > Viridiplantae > Streptophyta > Magnoliopsida > Fabales > Fabaceae > Sindora > Sindora glabra. Next base: position 32,149,531 of record CM035228.1, on the reverse strand, counting down.
CAAGTCAAAGAAATTTAAAAAATCAGATATTTCAACAATACTTTACTTATTGCCATATTTATTACCTTGATAATTAGGATTTCAATGTAATCATCTTTGGGTGGTTCAATTTTTGAATTGTCAATGCATGAAACAACATTTACACCATGATTAGGGAAAGGCTGGTCATCTGTGACTTTAGTTTAAATTTGTTATAACAGGGCTTTCTTAGCAAAGATTTTTAAAAAAAACATAATAATATATGGTGGTATGGATGGGAAACTAATGATAATGGTAGAAATGTGGTGCTTTTTTTAAAAATTTCTATTAAATTACCTTTTCGTTATGATAACTTAATAACACCATTTTCTACCCAAGCAATAATGATAGTAAGGGCTTTCCCTAAAGGATAAGAAAAAGAGGTTTACCTTTCCATGCAAAAGTTTCAATTGTGAATTCTATTACTCATAATTCCTTAGTAATGGTGTCTCATTGTACCCTTTTTCAAGTATAAAGTCGAGGTTATATGCAAGTTTCTTTTTAGAAGGCTTTATAATAGCTACTTCAACATTCTTTTCCTTTAATACACTAAAATAGAGCATTTGCTAATACAATGAAAACAAAAATCCTTTAATTCATGTTATTAATTTCTAGAAAGTGTGAATGTCTCCATAATATAGATATGAAATGATAAGATTTTTCAAGTTAGCTATAAAACTTTGTGCTAACATGGATTTAAAGATTTCTTCTTGATAATCTTAAGCATGATCACAAAAGATACAACATCTTCTTATTTCCTTTTTTTAATCATTTCCAGATCAATCATAATGAATATTACCTTAGATGGTAAAGAATTCAGGGAAAAATTTTATCACCATATCATTCCATGTTGAGATGAAGTCAAATTGCAACTTAGTGTACCAAGTATATGCTCTACCATAAAAAGATTTAGAAAATTCATGAAGATAAATGTCACAATCATAAATGTATATTCTCAAGTCATTGATGAATTGAAAAAAGATGATTGATATTCTAGTAGATATGACTTGATAAATAGATCTTAAGAGAACAAAGGCTAAAAATCTATCTCATCGATTGCTTTTTGCTTAGCAATTTCCAGGAAGCGACATAAATCTTCTTTTATCACTATAGGATGAGCAATAGTGGTAACAAACATTTAAAGACCAACTAAAGCAATTTGAGTTCCATTTGATAGAATAATTTGTTGTCCAACAGAGGAGGTCAAGATACTAGAATCACATTATAGAGTTATAAAGAAGGCAATTTGAGTTTGAGGTTACTAGATGATAGTCTCTGATATAGTCTAAGGAGGCAGTATATTGATTTAAGGGTACTGTAGGTCATTCTTATCTAAGAAAGAGAATGTAAAATTCATGTAATATTGGATATTACTACTTCTATTGGCCTTTTTCATGGACTCATCTAGCATGGAGGCTAGGAATATAATCAAAGTAGTTTTAGTTGATATTGTTACATGGGGTTAGGAATCTAAGTTTATCGTTATCATTACAATACCAATTCCTTGACCAACCACAATTATGGTTAGATTTGATGTTTGAAATGAGTTAACTAGTGTTACAGGGTTTGTAACTAATTGTGCGGTTAGGCAACAACATATGTAGGAGTGTACCCTACATAAGTGAAGCTCGTAGGGATTCCTAGGTGGGAGGATATAGTATTATTATTATCTCCACTGTTAGGAGACATTTAATTATTTGGACCTATCCTTCATAAATACCTCTCGAGCAGAGTCACCAAATGTTGATTCTTAAAAGTTTTAAGGTTGAAAGTATAAATACGATAATAAAATCTTATAAGATTGGCTTAAAGAAAGAAAGAATGAACACTTTTTATGGAGTAATTTAGCAAGGCAAAAAGAACCTTTTGTAATAGTTTTTTATTAGGATTTCTGTGTTATTTAGACAAGTTCATGTAAAGCTTCTATATGCATGGGGTAGCAGTGGCATAGGCAATAAGTTATAATCCGTTGCCTTGGATTATGATTAATCATGTCATGAGGTTTATGATAATTAATATGAATAATATTAAGATAATTATGATAGAGAATATTGCATAATATGTGGGATATTTATGGTTATAGATATAGATTGATGTAGGTGATTTTGTAAAACTAAGATAAGTTAGGGTTATCAAGATAAAAGAGTAAGAATCATTGTAGCTCTCTTGCTCAATTCAACATAAAGGGCCAGTGGTGAGAAGGTCTAGTTGTGATATGTTGGATGCTCCTATGCACCATTGATGAATCCTTTACTCTAATCTAATCAAGCCACCCTTAAAGGAGTTCCTAGTAGTGTAGAGAGAGATTTCTACTCTCCACAGCTAAGGCAATTCTTACCTTAAGCTAAAGGACTGCTAGATGACTTCAAGCCTCTATGTAACCCTATTTGTTCACACTTCCATAACAATTTTATTGTTTGCAGTGCTCTAGTTGTTTTTAAACTCACCATTTGGATTACCTTTGGTGTTTTGGCCATTTTAAACTAGCCTTTTTAGGCTGGTATAAGTGAGGTCTCTTTCAAGTTTTAGCTCACTTTTGGTCTTCTTTTGATATGCACTTTAGTGTTGGACTTTACCAAATTTCATAAATGAACCTATGTTTTTAGCCTTTTGGAGTTAACATATCTACACATATCCATAAGAAAATTAAGAATTTGCTACTAATAAAATCATGTACTAACATTTAAACATGAAAACATTGTCATTCAACTTTCACTTCATTATAACCATAGTTCAATGAAAATAAATTTGAAAATTTATTAAACCTTAAACTATTAACCATGAATGAAACTATATATAAATTTAATATTTCTGTCAACAAAATATATATACCAAAATTGATTTTAGTAGGAAAAATAATAAATAAATAAATAGATCATGAATTTTGAAGGAGTAAGAAGGTAGCTAAACATGAAATATAATCACATAGAGTATAATGATCCAAATTAATCTCAAATTGGAAGAGTTCCATACTAATAATGTGTTATGAAAAAAATGCTCAATACTAAAGAAATATATAAAAGAAAATTATGAGAAGAGAAATATATTTTATTCAATTGTACATATAATGATTCTTATTCTCCTATATTTATAAGGCAAATAAATCATCAATTACATTTTCATACTAATGGCTCATAAAAGAAAATTAAAATCTAATAATTAACCATAATGGAATAATAATTGATCATAAAAAGAGGATAAAATATTTGTAAAAATTATGAACATTCGTATTAAATTACAATTATTTACAATAGAAGAGATATTGTTGTGTGATTAAGCAATTACAACATTGGTTTGGGATTTGAATTTTGGTATAATCATTCAAGTGATGTTTTAGATTCTATTTGTTTCATTAAAAAGTATTTTTTGTAAAAAAGAAATTATTTGCATATATATATATATATATATATATATATATATATATATATATATATATATATATATATATATTAATAAAGAAGTAATATGCTACTTCTATTAATATTTTTAAAAAAATAGTATTTAGATGTAATAGAGAAAACTAATTTTTTTTAAATAGTTGAAGTTATTTTTTAAAATAAATTTTATATTTAACATTAGAAAAATAAAATACGTTACTATAACATAACATTTTATAAGGAGAATTTTTGGTATTGAAACAATCAGATCCTCAGAATCATTTCTATACTTTTAAATTTAACTTGAGAACATATGAAAAGAGACGTCAGCTATCTCATCTGAATTTAACTTTTTCATCCCCACATCGTAATAACTTTATTAGTGAACGTTACTAGCACGGAATTATGAGTAAAACTTGAATCCAAAACTTCTAATTTGCGTAGTTATATACTATTTAAGTCAAAGTTACTTTTTTTTTTCTTTTGGTTGGCGTCGCAGAGAACTTTGATTCCGCTGTATAAAGGAAATGTTATGTCCATTCTTTTAAAACAATATTAATATGATAAAAATAAATAAAAACAAGTTGGTATTTTTTATCTTTTACTACAACACTCTTTTTTTAGAGCCTTTTAACTCCATTAATATTTGATATCTTGAAGGCCCAAACTTTTAATTTACGTAGTTATATACTAATTTGATATTTCTTGAAGGCCGAAATCCAAAACTTTTAATTTACGTAGTTATATACTAATTAAGCCAACGTTACTTCTTTTTTTTTTTTTTGTTGGCGTTGCAAAGAACATTGATTCCACTGTATAAAGGAAATGTTATGTCTATTCTTTTAAAACAATATTAATATGATCCAGAAAAAAAAACAAGTTGGTATTTTTTATCTTTTATTTAAACACTTTTTTTAAAACCTTAACTCAATTAGCATTTGATATGTCTTAAGTGCTAAAGGTTTTGTATCTTTTGCTATATTCAAGATTTAATTATTAATTTTTATTTATATACATTTAATGAATTAATCGTTCTTATTATTATAAAATAAAAAAAACTTTTTTTCTTTCACTATGACAGTGTGTTCTTGTGCACATTGTGCACGTAAATTCTTGTGAATCCTACCTAGAGTTAACTTAGTCCTGCTAACATAAGAATTAAGATAATCCAATTTTTATGACGTGACATTTAGGGGGGCATGTAGCGAGGACATTTTCTCTCATTTCTAAAGTAAAAAAATTTTGAAGTCTACATATTTTATTTTTTTAAAATTTGTGTTCATCTTTTTCTTTATAAAATAAGAGTAGGTAAAATTTCTTGATGAGAAGGTAGTTAAACTCTGACATAATGCATCTCAAAATAAAAGATTACCCAACAAGTCACATCTTAATGACTTTTCCTTGACAAATTTTTCTTGGCCAAAGCAGCTATTCACTCAATTCACAGTCCTTTTATAAGAAACTTGAACACCCTCTGAATCCCATATTGACTTCTTTCGGAAAGAATTTTCACTCTTGCCATAGGAGATTTTAATACTATTTTTTATTTATATTTTACAAAATTAATAATTTTTCATATTATAATTGAATAATTTTTAGAATTAAGTGAGAAATTTTTTAATTTATTTAAAAATAATAGAATGTAATACTAAAAATCTTAATAATATAATAGTACTAGAAAATTTTCCATTCTTTGGGTCAACAATGGGAAAAATGGTTTGCCTCTTAACCTAATATCAAATCCAACACGTCTCTTCGGTTACTTTTACATTATTGAACAAAAATATTTCTAATCTTTGTGAACTACCTAATATTTTTTGAATTTTAATATTATTACTTCTTGCACTTTTTAAATAAAAATCATCTTATAAATATTAAGATTTATTCAATCATGATATTAAAATATTATATCGGTTAAAATATAAATAAAAATAGTATTGAAATATTACTACTATAATATTTCCTTATTAAACAAGCAATATGGTTGTTAGAGGATTGGTTGGTGCAATCCCATATATATAAATAAAAGTTAGAAGTGGCAAAGGAATTTTGTCTAGCAAGGCTTCTCGCCATTGTCAACGAATATATATGTTACAAGAACACATTCAACTCTTGCCTCTCAAATTTATTAGAATTATTATTTTTATCACGGTCAAATATTGTAAAAGTCAACTAAACATATCTTAATTGGAAACAAAGGAACAAGTTAGTTATTTAAGGTTTATGATTATTTATAAGATTTTCTTTTAGCTTGATCTTAAAACTTAGTAACATAGGATTTGAAGATATGGTATTGCACATCACATGCTTATTTCTATAAGCAAAAATTATTCATACAGGATATAAACTTCATAGATAAAAAATATAAAATACATTATTTTAAAAAATAGATAGTATACATGTATTTGTCATAATAAAATATGAATAAATTGATGAATAAATGTTTAATTTTCCTTAACTTCTTTACAAGTTTGCAATCGATTGGACACCAAGATTCATAAAATATTTTGTGGTTATAAATAAAGTATAGAGTGGCTAGGAGACTTAACCTGATTAAATAGAAAATCCTACTAGACTTACCTATCAAAAACTTAATTGATTAAAGATCTATATTTGTTGCAGAACACATTAATCCACTAGGTATTTTTAGTCCATAAAAGTGATAAAAAAAATTGGACTTAAAACTATAATTTTAGGATCAAATTCAATTCATTTTAAATAAAACAAAATTAAAGACCCAATTAATAGTAGTCCAAAAAAATATTTTTACATTCTCCCACTTGAACAACATTAATTGTAATTAATTTATTTATAAAATATTTTATTTTAAAAAATGACTTTTAGGCTACGGACTAATTTTAAATACATGTGGTCATAATTTTAAAAATACGCCACCCTAGAGATAAATGCCTAAAAATTTGACTAAGCCTATATAACCAATGATACTAAATCATGGTAGCAATTACATTCTTTAATAATGTAGGACCTTCCATGGTTACAAAATATCATGAACTATACACACTTAGTCCCTGATGTGATAGTGTAACATGAAAGATGACATCAAATAATTATGATCAAATCATGTTTATCTTTCATATTAGTTCTCAATGATTTCTCTAATAAATTCACATAGCACAAGAAATCAACTAGCAACATATAAAGTTAGATTGTCTCACAAATCCTAAAATGGTGTCGATTTTGAGATAAATAATTAAGCTCAAGAACTAACGATTGACATCGAGTTTTAGCCCTTACAAAAATTATAATAGTATTAGTATATTATAATCAAATGATGCATGCATCAATAAAATAACATAAATTCATAATTAATGTACCAACGAGTATATGTGAAGATATAAGAAAGGAACATATTGAAAATTACATAAAGACAAGTCATAAAATGGAAACAACTCCCATTAACCAAATACATTAAAAGAACTTACAATTCCCATGTTCTTAACATGTTTTTGAAAAATTGTAGGTCTCAGTCCTTTAGTCATAAAATCCGCCAACATAGCATTTGTATGAATGTGCTTTGCAACTATGTCCCCTTTCTTTATAAGATCTTTGACTATAAGGTATTTCAACTCCAAATGCTTAAATCCACTAGAACTTTTATTATTTTTAGTGAAGAAAACCGCAGCACTATTGTCAAAATAAATTTTTAGTGGTCTAGCAATAGAACTAATAATCTGTAATCTTGAAATGAAAATTTTTAATCAAATAGCTTGCAAAGAAGCACCATAACAGGCAACAAATTCTGCTTATACGGTGGAAGAAGCTGTCAATGTTTGCTTAGCACTTTTACAGGATATAGCACCTCCAGCCATCATAAAGATGTAATTTGAAGTAGATTTCATATCATCAGAACATCCAGGAAAATTTAAGTCTGAATACCCAATTACTTCTAGGTTATCAACCTTTCTATAGACAAGCATATAGCTTTTGGTTTTCTGCAAGTATCTTATAACTTTCTTAGCAACACATCAATGATCTCTTCTAGGGTTAGACAAATACCTACTAAGAACATTAACTATAAAAAGCCAAATCTAGAATAGTGCAAACTTGAGCATGCATTAAACTTCCTACAGCACTTGTATAAGGAATATTTTACATTGACTATTTCTCTATCTCATTTGCTGGGCACCGTTTGTTACTAAAATTATCACTTTTAACAGTTGGAACATCCCTGACTTTATAATTTTACATTTCAAATCTTTCAAGAATCCTATCAATGTAAACCTTTTAAGACAATTCCATTAAGTTACGAGTTCTATCCCTGTGAATTTGAATACCCAAAACAAATGATGCCTTATTAAGATCATTCATGTCAAAAGTTCTAGATAATATTTGTTTAGGTATCATGTAGCAAAGTTAGACTATTGCTCATCAATAGAATGTCAACAACATATAAAATGAGGAAAATAAAGCTACTCCTACTAACCTTGAAATAAATACATTGGTTAACCTTACTTTCTATGAAGTTTATAGATGTAATCAACTTATCAAACTTCAAATGCCATTGTTGGGATACTTGTTTCAAACCATATATTGATTTTTGTAACTTGCACACCGGATGCTTAGATCCATTTATTTGAAAACCCTCATGTTGTTTCATGTATACATCCTCTACAAGTTCACCATTTAGAAAAGCTATTTTAACGTCCATCTGGTGAAGCTCCAAATTAAAATGTGCAACCAAGGCTATAATAATCCTGAATGAGTCTTTAGTATATACTGGTGAGAAAGTCTTACAGTAGTCAGTTCCATCTCTCTGAGTGAAACTTTTAGCTACCAATCTTACTTTAAATCGTTCAATTCTACCAGTTGAGTCTTTCTTAGTCTTGTACTCCTATTTGCAGTCAATTGCCTTATAATTTTACAAAAGCTCAATAAGTTCCCACACTTCATTCTTGATCATAGACTGAATTTTCTCATTTATAGCATTTAACCATAAATCAAACCATTAACTATTCATTGCTTGACTGTCTGTAGTTGGATTAACAATATCCTCAATGTTATATTCATTCTTACCAAAATAAACATAATTATCATTTAAAATTGTTGCCTCCTTTGTCTAATTGACCTTCTAATTGAGATTTGCTTTATAGGTTGAACATGTTAATGGTTCTCAATGGGAACAATTGCCATAGTTTCTATAATTTGGTCATGCTCTACATTTTGATCATTTTATATCTCAACATAAATAAATAAAGGTATAATAGTTTGACTAGGTAAAACTAATGGAATGGTATGGAAGTTAGCTCAGTTTGTGTTTCAAGATGGCCTAGATTTAGTGATAAATTAGCAACTTCAAGCTTAAGAAATTTTGCAGTCATAGACTCAACTATTTTTGTACCTCTTGTAAGACAACAGAACTTGTATCTTTTTACACGATCTGGATACCCTATAAAGTAACAATGAATGGATCTTGGATCAAGTTTCTTCACTGATGGATTATAAATTTTCACTTCAGAAGGACAACCTTAAACTTGAAAATGATTAAGGCTAGGTTTTCTGTCAATCCAAAGCTCAAAGGGTATTTTAAGTACTGACTTGCTAGAAACATGATTAAAAATGTACAAAACAGTTTTAATGGCTTCACCCCAAAGAAATTAAGGCAAATTTGTTTCACTTATCATGCTCCTTATCATGTCTTCAAGAGTCCGATTGTGCCTTTTAGTGATACCATTTTGCTTAGGACTACTAAGCATGGTATATTATGGAATAATTCCACAATCTTATAGAAACCTAGTAAACGGTCCCATATGTTGCCCAGACACATCTTGTTTGTCATAATATTCACCTTCTCAATTAGATCTCACAATCTTGATGACTTTTCCTAATTGTTTTTCAACCTCAATTTTGAAATTTTTCAAGTGCATAAGATTTTTCTTTTATCAAATAAAGATAATTATATCAAGAAAAGTCATTAATGAATATAATAAAATAACGATAACTATAAATAGTAAAAAAGTATGGTCCAAATATATTGTATGAATTATATATAAAAGATTAGAACTATGAGTAGCGCCTTTCTTCTTAGTCTTGGTTAACTTGCCTCTAATACAACTCACAGATATGTCCATATCATCAAAATTCTAGGGAAGAAGGAATATTCTCTTTAATTAATCTCCCCACATATTCCCTAGATATATGTCTTAATCTCTTATGCCATAACATTGATGATATTTTCTTAACCCTAGGTCTTTTTGAAATCACATTTTTAACATTCAAAGAAGTATAAGGACTATCAAAGGCTAATAATAACTTAAATAAACTATTATCAAGAACACCAAAACTAATAGGCTTAAATTGCAATAAAATATTAACTTTTCCATTTCTAAAAACAAATCTGTATCCAAGCTTATCCAAAAGAGAAATTAAAATTAAATTATGTCTAAAACTAGGAACATAAAAGACATTATTCAATGTAATCTCAATAGAGTTTTCTAAATGTAAAATGACATCTCTTATCCATTCAACTGTAACTTCAAGATCATTTCCTAGTCTAAGCTTAGACTCTCTCTCACTTAATTTTCTCTTACTTACGAACCCTTGTAAGGTAATTGTAACATGAGTTGTGGAACCATTATCAAACCACTAAGAATCTATAAGAACATTAACTAAATTTGATTCAAAGTAAGCTAAGGATAGAGGTTTACCATTTTCGTTGTTCCTTTTCTTTTCTAACCAAGACTTGAATTTATAGTAATCATTTCTCTTATGACCTTCTTATGACAATGATAGCACTCTACATTCTTATGAATGGAACCTTCAGGGCCTCCGACTTGTGGTTTATGACCAGTATTATTATTATAACCATGCCTCTAGGCCTTCTAAGATTTAGAAGGATTGTTCCTTAGAGCATGTGATTTAGGTTTCTTTTTCTTATAGTTGGGCTTTTATTAGGTAAGGATTTTGGTTGGGTTAAAAAATTTATTACATTCTTTTCTTTCCTTAAATTTTCTTCCTCAACAATACACTTAATGATGAGGTCATTAATAGTCTAGGGTGTGCTTAAGGTATTATAGGCTATCTTAATTTAATTGAATTTTGGAGGTAAGGAATTCAAGGCATGTGGGACAAAAAATGTATTCAACAATTCAATTTTTAAGTTCTTCAATTGAGTTTAAAGGTGAACCATCTTGATAATGAACTCTCTTACACTACCAGTGTTGTCATATTTCATGGTTGTTAGTTCATTCATCAGGCATTCGGATTTAGTATTATCAGATACTTAGTATCTTTAGCCCTATAGCATCCATAAACTCTTTGGCCTTGGTTGCATTTGTCAATCCATCTAGTAGATTTTCAGGTATAAATCTCTTAATTGTAATGAAGCTAAGCCCATTAAATCTCTCTCATTTTGCATAATAGTCATTTTGCTCTTGAGTACTTTCAGAAATGAGTGCTGGCGGTTTTGTCTCACGTAAGGCTAAATCAAGATCCATAATACTAAGAAAAAACTCTATATCCTACTTCCACCTCTTATAATTTGTACTATTTAACAACTCAATAGTTGCAGTATTATTGTTTACTGCAAAAGAGATTGTGAAAGAATAATTAGAGATGCAATATATTAGTTCTAGACATTTTAAATTTATTTATAACCACATTTAGGAGTATATAAAATATCACTACATTCTCCCCTTTGAGTAGATAATGCAGTGTGTAAAAGACCCTCCTAAAAATTAAATTCAACCAAGATAATATATTATTATTACAAAATTACCCCCTTTAGGCAGGTAAAATTTATAATAATAAAGTAAATCCAAGAATAATATTTTGCTTTAATAAATTAATTTCTAATCATATCATACAATAACCCCCTTTAGGCAAGTCATTATATAAAATAATTAAAAATATATAAGCTCAATTTTAATTACAATACATACTTACTTCTTTTAGGTAGGTAATTATGTAAAATAATTAAAAATTAATCTCGTAAATATTTATCAGTAGCTCGAAGACTTATAAATCAAAATAAATAATTTCACTTTAGTGATAATTACTCATTTCAACCTATAAGTCCCCCAAATGGATATTTAAATTAAGGCTAAAATTATAAATTAAAATAAAATATGACTAGTTCATTAAAGGATGCTAAACAATATGCACTGATGCTAATCATAAATAAAAATATATTGAATCACATCATAATCTAAATTTAGTACAAATTAAAAAAATTCCTAATTTTCTCCTAATTTTTTTAAAAGTGTGCATTTTGGGATTGTAATTTTAGGAAAGTAAAAAACATTAATATAAACATGAAAAAATATATTTTTTCCAGAAATTTTCATAATTTTATATAATAAATATTCATTATAAAAAAATTAAAATTGTGTTGAATATATATATGTATGGCCACATGCATCAATGATGACACGTGGGTCATGCCACAATCAAGACGCAACATGCATCTGGTTAAAAGGACACAAGCCAAAGTCCTTTTTGGGTAGCCAAAATTATACGCCATATAATGACAAAAAATGAAAAGATGGTTCTAACGTGATTTGGCATCAACAATCAGCAGCGACGACAAAGGCACTTTACCATAGCAGCGCAATGGTTTTTGGCCAAAATAATAATAAAGGGAAATTCTAGAAACCAAGGAAAATAATTGTGCTTTATACTGTATTATATTCAACAAAATTAAATAAAAAACTGTAATACTCAAAATCAAAATTATATAATTTGTTATATCCTCATAACAATTTTTCCAGGTAAACAATAATATGAAAAACTAATTATGTAAATAATAGATTAGATAAAACTAATCAATAAGATAAATAATAATTTTAATCAATTTAACAATAATCAAGAAATTAAAATAGATGAAAATAATCATCTAAAATATAGATCACACAAAAAAATATGCATTTTAATTCTCAATCTATTGTAAGAGTCTTTGATACCAAATGTTGGCAAAAATTATTCATAGAGGATATAAACTTACATAAATTAAGAATATAAAATACACAATTTCAGAAAATAGATAGCATACCTATATTAGTCATAACAAAATATGAATAAATTGATGAATAAAGGTCTGGTCATCTCCACCTTCTCTACGAGTTTGCAGCTGATGGGACATCAAGATTCACAAAATATTTTTTACTTATGAATAGAGCATAGAGTGGTTAGGAGAACTTAATCTAATTAAATAGAAAATCCTATTGGGCTCATCCATCAAAAATTCAATTAGTTAAAGGTTTACATTTGCTGTAGAACATATTAGCCCACTAGATATTTTTAGTTCATAAAAGTGATTGCAAAAATTAAACTTAAGATTATAATTCTAATATTAAACTCAACTCAATTTTAAATAAAACAAAATAAAGACCCAATTAATGGTAATCCAAAAAATATTTTTACAATTTCCACTATTAAATTAATTCTTGAAGTGAATCCTAAGTTTTTTCCCCAATATGTTTTGCCTATTAGAAAGAATAGAATCTCTTATTATGGTTTACAACAACAATAAAAGGCCAAGTTTGGACGAGAACAAATATCACTCATTCACGATATTCAAATAATTGACTTTAATTACCTCTCATAGTTACGTATGATATTATTATCACAGAGTACATTATAATTATAATTTTTCACTATAATTATAATATATTTTTATATTTATTTGCAATTTTTTTTGAAATAATAATAAAAATGAGAGATTTCTCTAATTTTACTGTACTAGACATTGAAGATTATTGGTAGAGGCTCACTCAAGAATTATCAAATTCATTCCAATTCTATTGGACAATACATTAGTGACATGCTCAACCTACAAATAAAAACCTATTAAGAGATTATTGCTAATTCCAATTCTAGCTTGTTGAGCTAAGAAGTAATAACTTAATTAGTCTCTAAATACTAATAAGGAGATTTTCTTGAAAAAAATTTTCCACCAACCAAAACAGCTAACGTTAAGAATAATTTAAACTTGCAGAAACCTACTATAAGATTTTATGTGTCTGTACAATCACTTGATGCACATTCATTTATAACTTTAATAATTGAAATATAATGATAAACGCCAATTTAAAATCATGGTTTTAAGTTTTTGATCTAGTTTTCCATACAGATAACCTGATTTTTCATATCTATGAGCATCCGGAAAAAGACGATTTTGTGGATCAGACGAGTCCAATGTATTACTTTGATTAATATGTCCTACACATATTTATAATTTAGTAGTTAAGTGGAGTTTGAGGTATAAATTTATTAAAATGTGTAAACACATTGTTTATCTTTTTTTTATAAAGGTGGTAACTATTATATTGTTTAAAATTCATAATCTTTATAATTAATCCTTTATTTTTATTTTTTAAATTATATATTCCATTTTGAACTGATAACACTAAAATAAATAATAAAAATAAAAAATATAAATTAAAAATATATTTGACCATGTTAAAGTGAAATTTAATGATTCATATTAATATATTTCATTGATTTTAACATTGTAAATGAATGAAAGGATAATAAAAGTAAAAATAAGAGATTAATAGTACTAATTATAAAATAAAAAAATCTTACTCACCTCTTTTTTAAATAAGGGGCTAATTGTTGTATTTATTACATATATATTTAGATCATTTTGTACTTTTATCCAACTTAAATTTTATCTATTTTAATGGAAAACATGTTCTATAAAATATAATTATAAAATATTAAGATGAAAAAAATATTTTATTTATTCAATATTAAATATGAAGAGTTTAAAAAAAAGTAACTTATGCTTTTCTCTACTATCATACTTCTAAGTATCATTTTTTTTAATTATTAATACAAATGGTATATCACTTCTTCATTAATATATATGTAAATGGTATTTTTTTCACAAAAAATATATTCCAATGAAATCAATGAAGCCTTAAATACATTTTGAATTTAACTGTATCAAAACTTCAACTACATCGGTGCCATGCTAGAGATGTGTGAAAGCAGCTTTAACTGTGTTGTTGTGTTAGAGATCAACACCAAAGAACTCATTTATTGTCTTAGATTATTCCGTGTTAAAAGGAGTTGAATGTTGATTTGTAAGTTAAGAAAAAGGTTTAATTTTTTGAGCTAGTAGTTAAAAGAGTCCTAATAAAGCATCTAACAATAGTATGAAACATTGATTACAACATTTTTGTTAAATAATTCTTGAGGCAATTAATGTTAGAATTTTAATTGATGTTCTAATATGTAAAGAAAATTTTGTTGAATTATTTTACATCAATTATAGAAAAAGTTAAAATATTGATTTATAAGATCAACTCTTAAGTTATTATAAAAAAAATTAAATATTGATTTACATGATCAATCTTTAAGTTAACTTTTATCGTTGAGAAGGTTCAAAAGCACAAGGTTTCTTCGCATGAAATCAAATTATTATAATATATAGTTTGATCCCAAATTAAATAAAATCATTGAAATTGGGATGTTGAGGATGATATGAACTTGACCTCCATAATGGGCTTCATCCCTGCTCGACAGATTTTTCTTTTGCACATGGAAAGACGATACACACATGCACACATACTAGTTACATAGTTTTATTTAATATGATACTATCAGCACACTAAGTTACATTATGGGATAGGCATCGATTATTTAATATTAGAGAATCCAACACATCCAAATCTTCCTTTAGCTTTCTATCAAATGGTATCACAAGCATTAAGCCAATATACACGTACTTTGATTAATTTATCTTTTTAATTGAATTTGGTAAACTCCGTGAGATACTTGGGTGGCGCCGGCATGCATCTGCGTAGAGAAGAAAAGACATCGGTAATAATAGAGGAGATCCACCAAAAAAATGTTCCGAAGCTTAAATGGGCAGATAGAATATAGGCAAAAAGCTTGCGAGGATGTGGAATCTAGTTTTGAATTATATATGATATCCTTATATATGTACGAAATCAAGGACAAAATGGTCTAAACAATGAATGAAGAAGGTGCATAACTGCGATTAATATGGATAGCTGATATAGTAAAAGATATAATAACGAAAAAAAGGAGAAATCATATTATATGAATCTCACCTATAAAAATAATATGCGCAAAGGATAATCGTCATAGTAAAAAGAAAAGAGGTGTGGAGTTAAGCAGTCACTCAAATAGTAAAATTTAGTGGAATTGTTGACATCCTCAGAATCAAAGACAAATTGCCCATTCATTTTTAAAAGAAATATTTACAAAGAAATAATTAATGATTTGACTTCAAAAAATAGTTTTTATTAAATTTTTTAATAGTATGAAATGTTAATTTACTAAATGCATTTTAAAAAATATCGAATACTAATTAAACTAAATATTATTGATAATTTTTATTAAAAATTTTATAACTCCCCAAATATTATTAGATGCATGAACAGTAATCATTATGGCATAAGCTCGCATCATCGAGCGAGTCAATCTCAAAGCATAAGAAGCCATTGCTTGCCAATATCCTCAACTTGTAGCCAACAGGTTTATTTGGAAGTGAAATTCCATTATCTTAAACAATGTATTAATTAAATATTCAAGATACTAAATTACGGCAAACATTTGTAGTTATCTGAGTGGATATAGAACCGAATCCATAAGGAACGGATTCTTTCCTTTTCCTTTTACCATTTTTCTGTTATTTTTTTGAGAAATAAATATATGATTTTTATTTTAAATCTCATTATGATCTATAATTTTAAATAAAAAAAATTATATTTATCTCTTTTTAAAATTCGTCCAATACATTTTTTAAGAAATCTGCCAAGTTCATTTTTCAATCCATAATTTTCCAAAGTGTTATACAGATTACATATCTAAATAATATTATTTCTCACTTCTTTAAATCTATTTGATCATTCCCCTCATATGCTTGTGATATTCTCTTGATCTCACAGACCTGCAAGAGATCGAAGAGAAAATTAATTTAGGGAAGTGCACGCGGATTTATTCTTACACATCTATAATCGGAAATAATCCCGTTTCATGCTCATTAAGTAATTAATAAGCATTAAAGTGGGGTTTGGTTCGCAGAATATTTTTAACATTTCCAGGAATATTTTAAGGGAATATCACATTCCCATATTTGGTTTGATGTTTGAAAGAAAAAAAAGTCCGGAAATGTCACCTTCCTGCAAATCTTTTTAACTCAACATTTCCTAAAATATTCCCATGGGGGAAGTGGGTATATCAAATTCCCATAAAATGGGAATGAAATATTAAAACATTATTTAGAAAAATTTATAATAAATCAAATATAGAAATATTACATTCTTGTTAATTAAATTATCAGCAATCACATTTTCAAGAATGTACACTTTCTTGGGAATGTAAGATCATGCGATCTAAACACCACTTAAAGGTAAATACGACAAGCTGCCCATTGTGTGGGGCAAAATGATATTAAAATCTTCGTTGCTTGAATGCGCTTCAAGGAGTTAGGACCCAAGTCTAAGTATGTATTAACAATTTGCTTAATGGGCTGCGTATTATTAATATCCTCATTTCTTGAGATTAATCCCTTGCCATGTCAAACGAAAATCAAAATAAACTCCTATGAATGAAGTTCCATTCAAAATAACGTAAAACCATTTAATATTTAATCATTGAATATAAGTAATTTAAGTGAATCCTGTCATATTTATTGTCGTGATGGCAGTTATAATTATGAATGAATGTTAGAATATATAGATATTATTGAGCAAAATTGTGATTACGGCTTATAATAATAATAATAATAATAATAATAATAATAATAATAATAATAATAATAATAATGTATATTATATGATATTAAGATTGCGAGTCGTAATTTAAAAATTTGGGCATTCATGGCTAACTGTTAAAATCCTGGATTTTTCTCTAATTAATGGCTTTCTCGTTTGGTCTTAGCATCTCAATCATAATAAGCATTTATCAAAACAAATAAGCATATTTAGTTTGGTCTTAACATCTCAAAAAAAAAAAGGAGAAGAATTGATCTGTGTGTGTATTTTTTTGTTTACCAATCCATTGGTTCAACTACTCATCAATTTTTATTTATTGAACAATAAAAGTGACATTTGAGTTCGTTTTTACGTGCATCAATTAATCTATCTCACAGCGTAATCCACATGCAAGAAATTGATGGAGAAGACCAAAATATCAAAATATCCTTGTCAACTGGTCTAAAAGGTAGCTTTCTCTTGGTTTTAGTTCGAGCTTCATCCTTTTTTTCTTTACAGTAATATTATATGAACTGAAATTAAAATTAAAGACTTTCGAATGTAAATTAAAAATTATTATGAAATATTGAATATTATAATAAATTTGAAAATTTTAATTTAATAAATATAAAAAATTAAAAATTTAATTTTGAATTCCCGTTTCTATTTTATTTTGTTGGAATGACAAACTGTCATTCGAAACTTCAAATATTACTTTAATAATCTCTTTTGCGGCTAGTAACATATATTTGAAATTTTAGTTAGAACCCAAGACACTGTTAGCAAATACATGGAGTATGAGGGGTGTAAGACCACCGCCTTCAAGAATTATTCTGTAATTTTACATTGTAATATATATATATATTGCATTTGTATATAATTTTGTTAATCAGAGTAAATTTTAACTTGAAATGATTATAACATATTAATACATTCTAATAATTATTGTTGAAAAAAGTATCAGATAGAAGTTGAGAAAACAAAACTTCTATCATTTCCGAATGGCTCTAATTTTTATGGATTCACCGGTAAGACCCCGGCTATTTTTATGGACAGTAAGACTCGATTAATGGTCAAAATTTTCTTAGAATAAATAAAAGTAAACTTGAGGTATGCTTCATGAGATATTCGTACATCTTTAAGGGTGTCTCGAAATATATTTTTTTAAAAAAATTATTTTTATTTAAATAAAGAATTATTGTATTCACTTATGATTTTTAAATAAAATAAAATATATAATTATTAATTTTTTTATTATTTTAATATTTTGTGACTATATTATTTTAATATTTTATAACTATATTTTTATTAGAGTTGTTTTTCACCGAAATAAAATGGTTAAGTAAATTCAACTTTTACACCCTTGGTTTGGCTTGACGCATGCACCTGGATGTATCAACTACGCATCTATATTTAGACCCTCTAGAGTCGTAAGCCAGACTAGTTAAAACACAAGAATACATGCCTTTTGAAATAATACTTCATATTTATTTTCATAGCAGACATAACTCTGATCGAACAAACAAATTAAAGCACAAAATCACAAAATATTTATTGAAATAACACTTCATATTTATTTTCAGAACAGACATAACTCTGATTTATCTTGGACTCAAAGCCCTGGTGATTTTGGTTCATGATCTGTATTTGCTCCAGTCCCTCCGTAGTCTTGTACTTCCAGATCCATCCTTCTCCCCAGAAATCCTTTCCCCACATCTACTAGCACTTCATCATTATTCCTCAATTCCACTGCATCAATCTGATAGCAATGTAATCTTTAGATTATTAATCAATAACAAAAATACACATGATGCTGCAAAGGCCTAAAAAAGACATGGGAGAGATGAGAAATTGAGAACGCCAATGCTATGTATGTTGATGTTTGGATGGAGGAGTCAGGATGGAAACGAAAGGTCATGTCATAATCTTTTTTTTAACCTGAGTTTTGATTTAAGATAAAAAGTTTACACGAGAGCTTCCATTTTTTTGTCTTTTGTAAGAAAAGAGTGATCAAGTGAGCATTTCTCTTCTTTCAATGAAGGTCTTTTCCAGAATTTAAACCTTATTCGTTGACAGAGTTCATTTGGAGCTAGCATATTTTATATTGCAGCAACACTTTATTAGAATATATATATATATATATATATATATATATATATATATATATATATGTGAGTTTTGATTAAGGGAAAAAAGGCAGATTGAGGTTAGTTGTGGACAATACCAGTCTCCACAACGTGGAAGGATGTGTGGATCCCACAACAGGCCTTTTCCCCATTTTGCAGTGTGTGAGGAGTATTTCTCGTTATCATGTATATGTTTGATTGCTGAGAAAAGAATTTTTATCGTTGTTTGAAGGGGGAAGGAGAGGTTGGCATGACAGATAATCTTTTACTCTATTTTTTTGAGTTAGACTCTTGCCAAGCAATATGATCACATAATTTGATTAATGACTCCAGAAATATGTGTCCATAAAACTGAATTATTGAAATCATTGCTGAATGTGTGTTTGTGTGTGAGAAACAGAGAGAGAGAGAGAGAGCAAATTATACTGACCTGAACCAAAGAAGTCAGGGCTGATTTGTCGTCTTTGTCCAACTTTTGGGTTCCTATAACAATCAGCAAAGTTATTTAAATACATAATCATCTCTATAATTACCAGCAAAGTTTTAAATTGCAGTTCACAACAATGATATTCTCAATTTTCCGTGATTTAATTAATCGCCGATTAACCATAATCGCAATCACGACTAATTTAAAACCTTGATCACCAGTAATCAGTTAACCAAAAGGCAATTAAGCAATCTTTGGTTAAATTTAAATGCTCTGTATGAAGCTTACGGGTTCCTGAAACAGCAGTAGCAGATAGAACACAAGAGAAAACCTGAAGAATCACTAGCTGCCTCAAAAAGTTTGTTCTCTCGATCATGGAGTTGGTGATAAAAGGTGGAGACACAGACCAAGTTGATTCAGCAAATTAGACCGGTATGGCGGTGGGAACATGAAGCTTTGGTGCTTAAATATAGGTGGGCCGATTTAAGAGGTTTTTAATAATGTAGAAATTGAATGTACCTCACTGGCCAAAAAGTCAACTTCTCATCAATTCGTTTCTTCTATGTTATGCCCACTTGCCTAACTTCGTGTCTTTGTTCGCCGTTAAAGAATTGTATAAAAGTTTTTAATGCCCTTTATTTTTAGCATCTTGAAATTATATATAATGTTTTAGTTCTCTTCGGGATAATCATAGTAATTCTGTATTTGTTCTTCAATAAGGATGTCAATGTCATACATATGATACACATACCCTTCATTGACCAAAATAAAATCATAGTTCCATAAGGATATTAAATGAACATAATAAGATTTACATAATGGTAAATGTGATTATATGTAAATCTCTACATAATGATCCTAACATTTGCCTAACATGCTAAATGAGAATCAATATTCTCAACATAATAGTAAGATAAAATTTAAATATTCTTGTCAATATGCCATAAAAAATGTATACAATAATGTATCGCAAAAGATGAATATTTTATCATGAATATCTTATTGATGTATATCTCAAGATAAATAATTATATAAAAAATACTCTTATTAGCCAAATTCATATTAATTATATGATCATAATATATTGCGACTGCTAAACTTTTGGTTGGTGGATCTATGAGCATATGAATTATGGAAATATATTCAACATATGTAATATACTTTTATATATATTCTCTTTTATAAATTAGTACTTCATATTAAAGTGTTTTGTATAGGTTGAAATTTTGTTGTTTGGAGAGAAGTTCACAATAACAACATTGTTGCAATAAATGGTTAAAAGTTTTGAGATGCTCTCAGTAGCATTAAAATTAGTCATAAAATTCTTTAATCACACAACATTACAAGTGATTTCATAAAATGTGACATACTTTACTTCCATTGTGGATGATGTTTTAAGGTATTGCTTGATACTTTCCAATGATATAACTTCTTCTACCATTATAAAAATATATTTAGATGTTAATTTATGATCATTTGGACAACTAATAAAATTTGAGTTTGAGTAGTTTGTAACTATAAGATTTCAGATCTTTTGTAGGTTAGCATATATAATCTTTTATATTTCACAAATACCTCGTAACACTTTTAACAAAAGTTCAATATCTAGGATCACTTAGGTAACTCTTCAATACACCAACAACATAAATTATATTAGGATGTGTACATAATTGAGCATATATTATACTACCTATAACTAATATATATGAGACATATTTCATCATTATTCTAAGGAACTTGAGCCTTTGAGAAAATCTCACTCTTTTGATTAGGTATAGAAACTTAAATGCAAATAGATATGTTGAATAGTTTCAATACTTTTGGTATGTCTCTTGACACAAACCAAGCAATCCTTGGATCTTTCAAGATGAATTTCTATGCCTAGTACGTTTAAGGCATTTCTAAGATCCTTCATATTAAAATATTTTAATAACATTTACTTTGTTTAAGTTAATAGGTTCACATTATTATTAATAAAGGTAATGCCATCAATATATAGTACAAGTATTACAAAACCACTTGCACTTATTAGCATGTAGATACATTGATTTAAAATATTTTTCTTAAACTTAAGATAAATTACTACCTCATCAAACTTGAGGTGCCATTATCTACATACTTGTTTTAAGTTATCTATGGACTTCTTTAGTTTGCACATAAGGTAATCTTTACCTTTCTTTTGGAAATCATTTGGATAGTTCATGTAAATTATCTTTGACAAGTCATTATTTAAGAAGGTTATCTTAAAATCCATTTAACATAACTTTAGGTTAAAATGAGCCATCATTGCCATAACAATTTGAAATAAGTTTTTAGTTAAAGTTGGTGAAAAGGTTTCTTTGCAATCGTTGCCTTCTTTATGAATCTAGGCCTTGTTTACTAATATGATCTTGTACCATTTAATTTTTCTTTGAGCACCCTCTTGATCTTAAAAATCTTTCTGCATCTAACCAGTTTGCATTTTGCAAATAATTTAATTAGATCTCATACATCTTTCTTATGCATTGAGGCCATATGTCATGACTCATCCTAAGGCATGTGAACGGTATAGGAAGTCATTATGTATAACTACCTACCAACCTTTCTATGTATGCATTTAATACTATATTATATATGCAATCATGTCTTTTAAAGAAAACCAAAGTATACAATTTTTCTTTTTCGAAAATTTTGTTAAGAAATGAGAAAGTATGGTATTGTACATAATTGCTCCAACTGTCTCTAAGGCTTTCCTTAGCACTAGAGATCTCGTATGAGCCTATTTCGATCCCATTGATAATAATTAAATACCTAAGGGGAAAAGTCTCCAAAGAAAATAATAGAAATAGAAAAAGAATGATTTTTTATGAAATTCAATGAGTAGATGATAATCAAATAAGAATTCTTTAAAATATAGATATACTTTGATAAAAGAATTATGATTAAAACTTTTAAAAGGAGTCTTCAGATTTCTAACTCAAGAAAAATAACTATATTGTCATACTTTCATCAAGGAAGAAGGAAAGCTTCAAGTGACTAACATATCTATCAAAAGTTAACTATAAACATATGCAATAATAAATTTAAAATAAGGTTATACCACAAATTACACATCATAGTAGCCATAAGAGGAATTCAATTCTTTGCACTAATATCATTATTTTTCCAAGAGTTCACAATTCATTTATAATGATGCACTGATATTCATTAGTAAATATAACTTAAAATAAAATAAAAGAAAGCTTGTAAACCCCTTTATGATATCTGGTTATTCTTATCTCTTCACAAATTTAACTTTGTCCCTTTATAGTCTATCTTATCCTTTCATAAACAAATACAAGGATTTGGTGCATAAGTAGCCTTATAAGTGTAAATGTCCTCACATTATTATTCTTGTTCATTCATATAATCCATAACATGACAATAACATTTTAATTCCATATAACATAAGCATTCATACTAACACACACAAATAAGGCTATAAGAGGTTTATTAATTCAAACATAATATTTAAGTTCAATTCTTTAATTTTCATAGCATAACAAAACTTAATCATGCATTTTCCTTTATCTTATAGTCATAAACATGTTTACACTTTCATTTTGTATTTAAATATTTACATTAAGGCTATCTATCCTCATCTCATATGAATAAGATGTCATAATGTCATTCTAATTCATTAAATATGTAATTATGTAAAAAAAAGTAGGGTAGTAATCCACTACATTAGGGTATAGTCTACTACATAGTCCACAAAGTCAGCTAAAGAGTTATTTCGATAAGACATAGTCCACCATATCAATTTTGATGGGACATAGTTAATTAAATAGTTGACTATATATGGCTTTGTAATCTATAGATTTATTTGTAAAATCATTATTCATCCTTCCTAATTAACCCTTAAATCTCATTCTCAACATGAATTTCATTATTAAACCTTTAACACATATAAATACTATTCGTAAACAATAAAACCTATTAATAAAACATCAAATGCAAAGCTTAAATCACCATGTCACACAATTCCTTCTAAATTTTTTTGAATACATAAACAAAATAATAAATTAAAATTAAAATTTAAGTAAAATGTTATTCATCTTATTTGAAGAAGATTCTTGATAAAAGAATTTGTAACTTTCTTACTCCTAATCAATCAAAATAATTAAATTTCAAGGTTAGGGTTCCACACTCCTTTTCTAAACAAACCCCTTAATTGCCTTAAGTTCAAACAGAAAATGAAAAAGAATGCTTGCTAAGATTGAAGTTTGAGAGGATTTACCTTGTTTAGGTTATAAAATATAAGAAATTGCTATGGATTAAAGCTTCCTTATTTACCATGAAAGGAGGAAGAGGAAGAAAAAGAAGTAAGGTTAATGAAAAGAGTGGCAAGGATTCATTGAAAATTAGAGTTATTAAGGAAATAGGGCTAAGGACATTTGCTTTGAAAATATGCTCTAAACCTCTTCCATACTTCCATACTTATCTTTATACACATTTAACCTCTAAGCATTTTGTTTCACCAATCCTTGCTTAACTAATTCATATAAAATTCTCATTTCAAATACATTCAAAGAAACAAAAAGTAAATTTATTCTATATTTCTTCATGTTTATTTATTATTTTTACACAAAAACATTTTATATTTTTAGACATCATAATACTAGTTCATTTTTCATAGAACTTACTTATCTAGAAGAGTTTAAACTAAAAACTACTTATGAAAGCATGGTGGGATCAACATAATTCGTTGTTGATATCATACCTATGCTCCTAAAGATAAACTAGGTAACCATTAGTAATTGCTAATTTGTGAGCTCTATGAGATCTCTTTAAAGAAATATTTTAGATTATTTCATTTAGTTCAATATCTTCAACCATTATTCACACTAGATCTTCTTATGAGATAGTAGAAGATGACTCTTCCAACATAGGTGCTAGTGGAATGATTATGCATTTTTCTATAAAATATATGATATGTGGTACTTGATTTCCATTATCCAATTCATCCTCAAAAAAAGATGGCTTAATTTGATTTGATAACTTTAGCTGATAGTTTTTAAATCAAGCTCCCTTATTAAGGAAATGTATGGCTTCACCTCAGTTTTACAACTTTAAACATGAACGTGATTTAAAGTAGGAATTTTACCATATGACAAATCACAAAGGAATTTGATCTAGGATATTTATATAGTAGTCTTTAATATATCACCCTATAAGAATTCTAATAATGTAGAATGTGCTAACATTGACCTTACTATATCTATAAGTGTTCAATTTTTTCTTTCCATAAGTCTTTTTTGTTTTGGTGTCATAAGCTTAGTGAAAGTTGTTACAATTCCATATTCTTGTAAGTATCTAGTAAAAGGACTAGGATATCTTCTTGTCTTATCATACCTTTTGTAATACTCACTAACTCTATCAAAATTAACGCATTTAATTCTTTTTCTTAACTTGAGCTTAACTACTACCTTGAAAAAAATGAAGGCATCCAGTGATTCAAACTTGTCATTCAATGCTATCCATCCAAACTTAGAATAATTATCAATAAAAGTGATAAATCATTTATGACCACCTATAGCACTTGGCATAATAAGCTTATTGATGTCAGTGTGGATTAACTCCAGGGCATCCTATTTTCTACTCCTTTTCCCCTTTCTAACTCTAGTAGAAAGGTATTCTTTCTTTCCAACAACAATATTCACATAATTGGTGAAGTTGGGAATAAGAATAATTTTATATAACCCATCACACAAAAAAATAATACTTATGGCAAAGGAATTGTAGATCACTTTAAATTTTCCATTTCTAAAATGAAAAAAAGCATCTACCATGATCCAAAACAATCATTCAAATTCCTTATCATGAAAGGTAAATAAATTATATTATTTAATTCCAGGGCATACCTAGATGAAAAACTTAAAGAAACTAATCCAATGCACATCATATATACTTTGTTTCCATTTTCAAGCAAAACAACTAACTTCCTTTCACTTGGTCTCTTTAGGTTTCTTAGTGCCTATAAGCAACTTGTCACATTAATGGTAGCACTAGTGTCTAAGCATCAATTATTTGATGACACATCAACAATATTGGACTCAAAATAGACTAGAACTAGATAGGTGCCTTTTTTCTTTTTCTTAACCCATTTCTTATATTTAAAACAATCTGCATTTTTATACTCATACTTTTTATTGAATCTACATTTTTCTTAAATTGGAATTTCTTGGACTTATAATGTTATTCTTTATTTTCACCTGTTTTCCTTTTCATTATTGGACTTTCATTTGTTGTTCATTTAATGTGACCTTATCCCTTGTTTTGAAGTTGAATCATGAGAAATGTAGTTAATAATATGAATCCTCCCTTTCTTCATATGCTTAACTAACAATGGAGATTAACTTATAGATAGCTTATTCAACTTTCAACTTTTTGAGCATTGTAAAATATTTTTTGAACTTCAAATTATGCCAGTAAAGACTTTAATGCATGCTAGATTAGGCAACTATCTCTTAATTTAACTTTCATACTTTTTAACTTATTGTAATATTTAATTAATCTTAATATGTGCTCCCACATTGACACCATTATATATTATTTTCTCAAGTGACATGAGATAGCATCCTTTCTTAACCTTGTTGAATTTGACATACTTCTCAACCATAAAATCAAGAAACACCTTAGCATTTTCACTTTCAAAGATATTGAATTCAATGGTTTTATG
This sequence comes from Sindora glabra, assembly GCA_020226215.1. Classification (NCBI taxonomy): domain Eukaryota; kingdom Viridiplantae; phylum Streptophyta; class Magnoliopsida; order Fabales; family Fabaceae; genus Sindora; species Sindora glabra. Next base: position 32,123,198 of record CM035228.1, on the reverse strand, counting down.
CATTGTATATTTCATCACCATTAGACATACTATATTAGAGTGAATCCATTTCTCATGTTTGTTCATTAGTTCAATAATAAAATTAACATAAATTGTTGGCTCCACTTCCTTAAGTGCCAGATCATTAAGATTGGTGGGTGAAAAATAGAGTTTTAACAACTTGATTCAGTTCATGTAATTTGTCCTATTTAACATCTTAATGGAATTCAATTGCATAGGCATTGAAGTTGAAAAAAAAAATCATCAATACATTAGCACCTATGTCACTTTAATAATGTTTTTAATTTTTTCTTTTTTAAACTATGCAATTGCACATAACACTAAGCTGTGAGATCTTATATCGTTAAAGAATTTAAGACCTTATAATATAATGTAGAAATTAAATATTATATTCCAAAAACATATTATTGAAAGGGTTTTAAAAATTTTTAGAAATACAATATTTACAACTAATAACAAGTTATATTAATACCATATTGATAATTATTTAAATATTGTTAACATAACACTCTCTTTAGTCTAACCAACATTATATTATTTATCCACAAAATTTGATGCCACTGGGTACTTGATAGACGAATCCAAAATTACCTAAAATTTTATAGCATAATATAATCCCAATTGATTTCTACAAAGTTATTTCTTTTACAAATAAATCTATGCAAAATTAATTTAATGGTTGAATAGTATCTAAAAAATTTATATAAATTACATGTAATGGCCAGGAATCCTAACATTTTTAAGCTCAAATAAGTTCAATAAGCATTTAAATGAAATATACATAAAATATTAAAATTATTTTTAATTTCAAAATATTATAAAAAATGTCTATAATTATATACTCGAAGAGTGGAGTTCAATGATATAATTTTTTATTGTCCTATGACATTGATAAGATGGGAGTGAATTGCACTTTTCCTTGACATGAATGGGATTGGTGCATGGCACTACTATTCATCATCTTCTTCCTTTGTCAAGTTTAAAATTGGGCCACTTGACCTGGTTGCAACCTAGTTTCACAACTTGCATTTTTGTGTGTTTTAAGCACAATTTCCACTCCAATTTAATTCTAAACACAATTTAACACGAAATTAATTATAAACTTTTAAAATATCATGCCAAAAATTGCTTTGGAATAGAAAAAAATTGCGAACAAAGCTTTTATGATTATTTAATGTCTTTAAACATCCAAAACATGATTTTCGCATTCTTTTAAATGCTAAACGCCTGTTTCTTTAATGAAATTCATAAAGAATCAAGAATTAAACTGTAAATTCTTACGTTTTTAAATTCAAAATTTTTTGAAAAAATTTCCAAACCTTTCCTTAACTTTGTAACGTTAAAACCTTAAAATACATACCTCCTGAGCAACATTCATTTTTATATAGACATGAATCATGTCATGAATTTAGTTTATGCGGTACCAAGTTCTTCAAGAACATTAGGTGTAACATGCATGCATTCAAAAACATTAATACAGTACAAAACGCCAGTAAAATGCATAACAAAAACATCACCACAAGACCAAACATACACTTTAAAATCGGTTCTGTTCCGTTAATTCATTATTCATACTTTCTTTTTCACTAATATATGTGGTACGGCACACATTTAGCGTTGACTATTACTTTTCCCATTCTTCATTTTCTGTTACATTTTAAAGAAAATTTTTATTTATTTATTTTTTGTCATTTTAAAATTCTAATGAAGTATTAAATACACTTTTTTCAATTTTATCTTTCAGATTCACTGATAAATACTTCCTTATCATTTTTGAAATCTCACTGTATTTTTTTATTACATTTCTTTTTCTATTTTTAACTACTTTGGACTTTGTGCATGATAAAATTCTTAAAGGTAGTTTTAGAAAGTCTAATAAAAAATAAATAAATTAAATTATTTTCTTTATATCTATAAAATTGATTAGCTGTGAAAAATAATAAAGAATGGAGGGAATAATTTTTAAAAAAATATTTAAAATATTGCAAACATATTTAGTACAAAATATATACTAAATAATAATCAAAATAAATTTGTACTATAAATTCTCAAATAATTTTACAGCAACAATTCATATAATTATACTCAACCATAAATTTGTACCAATACAAAGTTATGAAATAATTTTGAAATTTATAGTAAATTATTATTTGCAAATAACTATCATTACCTATTATAAAATTATCAATTTGGCAATTCATATCTCAAATTCCCATACCAACCATATAGTCAAATGGCTTTGATAATAATTATTAAATTTTTATATGAAATAACTTGATCAAACTGTGTAATTAAGCATGAATTATATATGTGAATAAATTAAACAATTATATATATGGTTTAAAATTGATCTACTATCAATATTGTTAACATCAAATTTTGTCTAAAAAATAATATAAATAAAAATAAATATTAAAAAATAAAGTATATTAAAAAATAATAAAAATTTAAAAATATTTTTAGAAAATTTTGTACAGGGTAAAAATAGTAGACAAAGAATTGCCAACATTTTTTATCTCTTCTATATTGCACCTCCCTCCTACCCACCAACCACATCTTACTCAATTATGTAGTAAATTCAGTCAATCACGAACTCATTACTTGCTAACTTATCCTCATTTTTACAATTAGATGAAATCATTTTGAATAACTGCAAGAAAGAAAACTTTGTATGGCTTATTAAACACATAGCAGTAACCAATGTTGATAAATAACAATGTTTTTATTGAATTCTCAGCTTGCTGATAATGTTTCATCTGAAGGGTATGTAAAATATATGTCAGATATAGGTTAAATCCAAATGTCATTACTGAAGTTTCATCTATAAAAGTTATGACAAACTTATTAACAAAGCAAAAAGGGGGGAGAAAGGGAATTGAAAAAAAAATGAGATTTCAAAAAAATTGTAGAAAAAGGGAAGATAAATTTTTTTAGAAGAATAGGAAGAAGGAAAAAAGGTATTCAAAAAAATTAGAAAAAAGAAAATACATAATTTTAGGCACAAGGATCAAAAAAATAAAAAGAAGTAAGTCAAATTTGAAGATAAGAAAGAAGAAAGAAAATATTATTAGAAAGATGTGAAAAAAATAGGGGCAAAATTGTAAAAGAGAGAGAAATTTTTAAAAAAAAATTATATATAAGGATTGAGTGGGATGGCACCTAACTCATTATGCCATCCCATCCCTTTTTTATTTATTTTTGTATTTTTTATTTTATTCTATCCTAGTTTTTATTTTTTAATCTAATATTTATTTTTTATATATGATGCTAAAGTGCTATTTTTGTATCATTTTTATAATATAGTAAATTAAAATAGTTTGAAAGTTTAAATTATTTTAATATTCTTGATATGAAAGATATTTTAAAAATTAAATTGGGTAAGTTGGTTAAACTATTAAAAAATTTCAATATTAACATAAAAAATTATAAATATATTTATAATTTTTTGGATATAAAATGTTTCAATTTATTTTATTTATATGTGTATTTATAATTTATATTATATTTTTATTTATTTATTAAAAAAATATCATAAGCATTAAAGGGAGATTTTTCATTTTAAAAGTAATGACATGAATGGGACGGCACTACCATTATGCCGTGGCACCCATGTAACTTTTTTAATTTTTTTACAAATATTTTATTATGATTTTTTATTAATTTAAATTTTTTTTATTTTGTTTTTATGTGATGTTAATCAAATATACTTAAAAAAACTTCTTCTAATAAATTTATTACTATTAATATTTTTATTAATATATATCTTTTTAATTTTTATAATTTAAATTATGTAATGACGAAATAATATTGAAATTAATTGCAAGTGTAATAGATATAATTCAATTTTTTAGAGTAATTGTTTATTCAAATTTGATCATAAAATTGAACAAATTTGATACATTAAAAATTATAAAATAATATTGAAATTATAACTTTAATTTTTCTAGATAATTTTTTATTCAAATTTTATCATGAAATTGGATAAATTTAATACTTAAAAATTGTAGAATATTACTGAAATTTTAATTTTAATTTTTTTAAATATTTTCTTTATTCAGATTTGGTTATGAAGTTAGACAAATTTAATATTCTAAATTAAATTTTTGATTTGATACTTTTTTAAATAAATAAATAAATAAAACTACTTAAAATAATTTCTTTTATCTTATTATTTTAAAAGTTATATTATAATTATTTTATTAAAAATATTCCAAAAAAATAATGAAATAAAATTTTTTTCTAAAGGATAAAATAATAATAATTTTTCATAAATAATAAAATAAAAAACTCTTGAAAATATTTCAAAAAATATTGAAATAAAAATTTTCTAGAATGATAAAATGAAAATATTTTTATAATAATAAAATGAAAATATTTCAAAAATAATAAATTAAAAAATCTTTCAAAGAATAATAAATTGTGTCTATAATATATCGAAATTAAGTAATCCAATTGTAGGTGTGATCATAATGAAACTTAACATTATTGAGACATTTTTATTTCCAAATCCTATCATAAAGTTGTGTTTATAACATATCAAAATTAAATAATCCAATTATAAGTATGATCATGATGAAACTTAATATTATTGAGGTATTTTTATTTCATTTAAATTTTATCATAAAGTTAGATGGATTTGATAGTTAAATTAATAAATTAATTAAAATTAAAATTATATGTTTAGATATATATATATATATATATATATATATATATATATATATATATATATATATATATAATATAGTGAGGACTATCACAATTTAATTCAAAAAAATAAATTTAAAATAAATAGGCAACTATTTTTTAAACAGATATTGTAGAATGCTAATATCTTCCCTATACGTAACCAACTCATAAATTTGAATTTTGAAAATGTAAAATATTTTCAGTATTTCAATTACACCATAAAAAATTGATTGGTGGTAACTTCATTTTCATTCCAATATTTCGAGAAGGCACAAAATTGTTTGTTTCTCATGGATTTCACCATGAGGCACGTTGCCATAAATATAAAATATTTTATATTATTAATAAATTAGAAGATATCACATCATTAGAAAATAAAAAATAATTAAGAAATTTTATTAATTGTAAATTAATTTTAATAATTTTTAAATAACATAACAATATATAAACGAATAACATTATAAAATTTATTTACACTGATAATGTATTACATTATATGTATGTGCGTGTGTGCATAACATATCTATATTGATTATATTATCTATATTAAAAATTACCAAGATGTCCCAAACTAAATTGATCGAGAAAACAGGCATTAAAGATGAACAATTTGAATGAACATCAGTCACGAGCCTTGCTTCCTACACATAGGTCAACTTCTCCTATGGAATCCTGATTTTCACAAAATTGGAAATGACACACTGTACATTAAATGGAATAATGCGCAATTAACTTAGGGATATAGAAGTAGAGAAGTTATTATAAAATATCTTAATCAAATTGCAAACTAACTCCTAGTCAAAACCAATTTAATAGCCATATTGAACCCAAATGCCATCTTAATTCTCAACTTTATTATCATTAATAGGTTGATGTACTTTAATATTTTAGTTAGTTTGTGAATTATTAGATCAATTGTCATCAAAACTCTAACAAATTACTCATGTACACAAGAGTTGATGTGGGATCAAATAGAAGGTAGAGTCTTCTAAAAATCAATTATTTCTTTTACATATTTGCATTCAAGGTTATTGTAAGTATTTCTTTCCAATTCGAAAGTTATATTTTTAAATATAATTCTTATTGTTTAAAAAAATAAAAGTTTGTTTGGGCTTTTTACGGGATATGCCTTTTATGATAATATTATTTTTTGTGATCAGAAATATATATATATATATATATATATATATATATATCTATACATTTTACAATTTCTTACAAGAATTGCATTTGTACATATTTTGGCAGATTAGCACTAAACCATTACCCATATAAAAATAGATTACAAAAATATAGGATTATAAAAGAAGATATTTCATTCCTTAATCCAAACTTATACTCATTTTGTATCTTCATGTGTTTCAACTTCAAATATATATTTACGTAACTAGTTAGAAGAATCAATGTTTTCTACCATGAAAGATCGTATTCAAGCCTAAAATGGAAAAGTTAACACAATAAACACATCATTTGTGAAAGTGATAATTATATATATTTAAAATTTTATAATTAATAATATTAATTTTTTATTTTTATTATAATTATTCATCTTTTTATTTACTTAAAATATTAAAATAAATAAAAATAGTAAAGTGCATTATTAATTGTTATCTTAACAATATCAAATATATGCTTATTTTTATTATATTTTTTAATGATTTATTTCAGTGCTACAAATAAAAATAAAAATAAATTACTAATAATATTAGTTACAAGTTTTAAGGAATATAGTAATCATTACCTTATAAAGGAGAAATTAAATATTATATTTCTCCCTAAAAGGAATTATCATATTCAAAACGACTTTCAGTTGAAGAAGATTAGTTATAACTCCTCTATGATGTTGAAACAAGAGTTGATTTTACTAGACAGATGCATTTATAATCATGAGTTTTATTATGTTTTTGTTTAATTTTTTTCCATGAGAATGCCATCATTATTAATTTTTCACTTGTGAAACGTCGTTATTAATCATTAATAGGAGCTTAATAATTAATAATAAAAAACAAAAAGAAATTTTGCCATGTTAAAATTCTATATATACAAAAATTAAGCAACCTTAAGTATTCCAATCTTACCTAGTATTAAAATTATTAGTACTATTTTCTATTATATTTTGATAGATTAAAAAATTACTTCTTTAATTTTAACATCTATTTCATTATAACTTTATAACATATCTGACTTTTTATAATATAATACAATCAAGAGTAAGGGTTTATATTTATCAAAAAAAAAAAAAGAGTAAGCGTTTATATTTGATGATTTATCAATATAAAATATTTTATATTATTAAATATGAAAATGATATATTGTTAAATGAAGAAACAGTAATTATAAATTTTTATATTAATAATAAATTAAATTTAAATTCGAAAAGTATTACTGAGATTTTAATGGATAGCGGTTCAGATTGATGAAATGACACTTATTGAAAGCGGATGAATTTATTAATATTATAATCTTCAAAGTAGTTATCCATTACATTTGATGATTTATAAAAAGGGTAAAAGTGAGATTTTAGGGTATTTACTTTATTTAATTAGTCTCCCGTCCACGTGAAATTTTCCAGTGTCAACTTTCAATATGATCCTAACAATTGACGGGATGCAAGGTTAGTTTTGTGCTAATTGAAAATTCCTCGAGAAAAACATGGACTGGAGGGGAGATAAAATATTACTTATTTTATATAAGCAGGACAAAATCCTACTTCGATTCGTATTGTGAATGAATATTGATGAAATCCGCAAAGTAAGGCTCCGTTGAAACCAGGAAAATAAAATTTTATATAAAAAAGGTACTTTAGAAAAAAATTGTTTTTTATTATTCGGATAAAATAGGAGAAAATATTTTTGGGCATAAACCACTTTTTATTACAAATAGGATAAATACAATAATCTCGATTTAATCTAATTATATTCATATTCTTTTAATTTTTAAAAATATATTTACCTCTTTTATTTGTAAAAAATGAGAGTGGTAAATATATATTTAAAATATATGAGAGGAAAAATGAGTGCAAATGAAAAGAGAAATATATATTTTTAAAATAGAAGAAATGAGAGTGTAACTAATAAATTTTAGGAGAGATTGATGTAATTTATCTTTAAGAATATTGTTATATATATATATATATATATATATATATATATATATATATATATATATATATATATATATATATATTATTTATTGCAGTTAAGTTAACGAGTGATTTGATTATCACATTCCAATTGGTTGAAAAGAATTAATTGATCATAAATTACGTGACATAAGAGAGAGCTTGATTTGTTCCATAACCATTAAAGGGATAAAACTAATAGCAAAGTAAATATATAATTTCAGTGACATCCTTTATGTTTTGAGTAGAATTAATCCTGCCATCATTAATCACAAAAGTTAAATAATTAGTAAGCACGACTATAAATTTCCAAAGTAAATGTCGGTATCCATTGGTCTTGCATATTAAACATTTTTTTTTAAAATAAAATAATTTAAATTCAATTTACTACAAGACATCATTTCACATATCATATAAAATTCTTGTACATTATATAACATTTAATAATATGAGATAGATCATGCAATTGGTATTTATACTATATTTGAGAATTTCAAATAAGTTGTATAATTAAGAAGGAGATGATAAGGGCTGACAAATAGTATTAAAATAAATCTTAAATTGTTAAAATCAAAATTATTTTAAGTATTTTCTCTCATATCTTTCACATATCTTTATTGTACAATTAAAATAGAAAAATTCTTTCATATTAATATTTATATTTTGATTTAACATTTTTTTTAAATTGTATTTAACAATATTAGACTATATTTATTATACTTGTAGATAGTATATATTATTTTTAAATATTTTTTAAGTTTTTATACAAGGCATTTATTAAATTTTATATTTTTAAATTGACTAAATGTAATTTTTATTTGTTTGTTATGCATATATCCACACATACATATGAATGTGTATACACATATATATGCATTGGTGTATGTCTTACTAAAGCAAGTTATATTATTTTATTATCATATTGTAAATCTTTCATTTATATATGTTATCATATTTTTTAAGAGATATTATTATTAAAAGACATTTCAGTTTAATTATGTACTTTATTTTCATTTAGGATACTTTTATTCATTTTTTATATGTAAAGTTAATTTGATTAAATTAGTTATTTTTTAAGCATATGCATTCTTGTACAATATGACAATAAATAAAAGATAGAATAAATTTGTATAAACTTTCTTTTTATACAATATTAGACAAAATATAATATAATTTATCACCTTATTTTGTATAATACAATATACTATCCCAAAATATTAAATCTAGTATAACAACAATAAAATCTTATTCCACTAACTATAATTTATTATTTCTTAGAAAATCTAGTACATTTAATAAAATTATAATTTTTATTTATAAATAAAAATTAAATAAGTAAAATAAATCATATTAAAATATACATATAATAATAAAAAGTATATGAATATAAAAATTTTGTGTTGCAAGATAAGAATGATCATCCATCTACCCCAAATTCTTTAATCGCAAGCTGATTGATGGAACAGAAATCCTATCTCCAATTTTCATTGCTTTATACCTCCTTTCATAAATTTCCATAATTATGATTCTAGAAAAAAAATTGAATGTATTATATTATGTTACATCACCCTGAGTACCTAAACCTTTTAAGTAGCTTAGAATTTCTGGTACTCTCATCAATAAAAGGCATAATATGAGAGTGCTACTAACTTTTAATTTCATGACTTACATTTTTTTTCGAGAACAAATTCTATTTTTAGAGAAAAGCAAGATACATAACAACTAAAAAAACTAGAAATAGAGAACAATAAAGCTAGAAAATAATTAGAGGATGAAACACACAAAATATAGAACAAGAATTAAAAGGAAAAAAAATTAACAAGAGTAGAACGGGAGACAAAATGTTGGAATAAGGAATTGAGGTCTATAAGCTAGGATTCACAAGATGGATCCTCCTTAAACCCATGCAAGAATATCAGCTAAAATGTTGAAAGTATCACAATACTAAAAAACACACCAAAAAAAAAAATAACCAAAGCTAAAAACTAACACAAAAACTGCAAAAGAGAATAACCAAAACCCTAAAACTTTTCACAAAATCAAATCTAAGTAAAAAATTGTATTTCCTTCTAGATTACTTATTGAGGTTGACTTCTCTTATAAGAGATCTACAAATATATCAATCATAACTTGATTGATGTTCATTGAAGAAGGAAAGGAGAGGCTTACCCATCATTCTTGGGTTGCCATTGAAAAATGAAAGTTGAAAATTTGGGTTAAATGTAGAACTCAAACAAAGAAGGGTGTTCGGGTAAAACTAATAAGAGAAGGAGAAGGAGAAAAATAAAGGCGAAAGAAGACAAGGACAAAGGAAATGGCATTACAAAAAAATAAAAATCAAATTTGGAATAAAAATTCCTTTCAAAAAAATGCCAAAATTCCATCCTAAAAGATGCCTTAGGGTGGAAAAAATTCTATCACAAAAATGCTTGATGCAACAATTTGGTGAAAAAAATATTATTTCGCCCTAATTTTAAGAAGAAAAATTTCATTCTAATAAATAAATTTCTATAAAAAAAATTTAAAATTTTGTCACTTTCCAAAACATCAAGATGAAAAATTCAATCACAAATATTTTTTTAATATTTGGTGTGAAAATTTCTTTCTCAATTTTTTTTTTAAAAAAAGGTTCTTTGTTTAGGATGAAAATTCCATACTAAAATGTGAAAATATTCATCCCAAACTGGTAATTTTAATTTTTTTAAAAAAAAATTAGGGTAGAAATTCTATCCTAAAATGGAAAATTTTCATCTTCAAATTGAAAATTATAAATTTTATAGAAATTTTGATATGGAATTTCCATCTTAAAATGGGAAAATCCAATTGCAAATATGGAAATTCCATTGCAATTTCAACATTTTTCCACATATTTTCCTAATTTTCTTATAATTTGTCCTAATTTGAATAAAACATCAACTCAATGGAAAAACAATTAAAGAACAACAATTACCACTAATATGAAATGTCATTTGCCAATTAAATTAGTGACCATAACATAAACAAATAAGTTATAACATAAAAATTGTTAAAGTGAGCATTTATATCAATATCAAATGCTAATGAAAACAAAGTTTATAATTAATAATTCGAAGTCCTTTGTTAGGATTCGGATCAACATACGTACAGGAATTTTAAAATTTTGATCCAAAACTTTCATAGGATCCATGCAAAAGTCATAAACTAATATTAGGGTTTTACCTTATTTGTGCTCATCTTCTTTCTGAACGAATCCTTGAAAGATCGAGATGAATCAAACGCTGGTCGAAAGGTACAACGTCTCTACAGTATCCACACAGAGTGAACAATGACTTCTTCCCTCCACGAAGCTACTAGAATTCATTTTTCTCACTAAGATTGGGTTTAAACATTTTCTAGAGTGATTTAAGGTTTGACTGAAGCTTAAGTACATGAATACAAAGTGCTGCCTTCAAGCCCTTTTTATAGAACTAAGGCATATCACAATCCTAGTCCCACTAGGATAATGCTTCAAAAGTTCTAATCATACTAAATAACTATTACCTTATCCTTATCCTAGAAAGAGTGAGGAAAAATAAGACTTATCTATTAATTATCTAATATTAGATAATAACAATATTATTATTATTATTATTATTATCTCATAATATAATTATCTAATATTAAATTGATATATAATTATCTTATATTAGATAAAAATAATAATATTATCTCATAATATAATTATTTAATATCTAATAACATAATTATCTGATATTATTTTAATATCAAATAATATCACATAATATATAATATATATATTATGTGAATAAATATATATTATCTTAATAATATATATGCACGAAAATAAGTTCAATTAATTGAATTTTAGTTAAACTAAAATCTAATTAATTATTATCTTATTCTTACTCCTTTTATGTGATCCTGTAGGTTTTTTCTACGTTAATAATGACTCATTTTGGGTCATAGACAGTGAGCAGTATCTAACAATACATCACTGTCGCTTAAATAGTAAGAATGTCTATAATTCGATATTTACCTAATATATGATCAATATTTTGCATCATAATTCCTTTTGTAACAATATTCAAATCAAAGTAGAGGCATGGAGTGTGTCATCCTCGTCAATGTTCAATTTATATTTCTTGATATTGAGTAGACTTAAAACAAATAATCAATATCACATATTGATCCAATTGAGCATGGCCATGCATTTTTAAGTCTCACTCAATTAAGGGACCCAATGATATTTCTCTTTTATACAAGAGTAACAAAATCTCATCTACGTCACTCACTTTCCTCTACATGATTTGTGATACACCCAATCAACGTCCTACTCGTCATCCTAATTAAAAGTGATATAGGATGACATCAAAGTGAGTAACTCCTCATGTAGCTAACTGTAGTAACTTCAGGTCAAATGACTATGCATATTTGTGATCATATGAAAATAACTAATGACATGTTTATCCATGTAATATTCTCACAGTGGGTCAGTCCAGTACATTGTTTACTAATAATGTACTCATATATTGACTTGATATCATATATTCATGATTTATAATCATCAATCACTATACATACTAGTCTCAATATATTATTACTATCCTTTTTTGTAATAATACTTAATTAGGGACATTTTAGGAATAGCAAAGTTATTCCAATGATAATTATTATATTTAAATTATAATTTACGTAAAATAAAATAAAATATAATATAATAATTATATTATCAAAATGAAATGTAATACATTATGTAATATTGCAATCATCTCTATGATTAGCTCTTAGGACACGCACCAACATCCTTATCATTTCCTCTCCTCATTTTTTGCTCCCTCCTTTTTATTAGTAGTAATAGAAGTGTATATGGGTTAGGCAACCCACCGACTCAACTCAAAAAAATATAAGATTTGTGTTTTTTTTTTACCCGATAGACTTGTTGGAACTTTTTTTTATGACTTGATTAATAATTAGGCCGAGTTCAAGTTAAAATAAAAAAGCTCGATAGGCCTAACCAAGCCTAATTAAATTAATTTATTTTTAATATTATAGTTATATATTAAAAAAAGATAATTATATATAATTATTTTTAATACAAAAAAATTAATTTAATATAATTAAATATTTTATATATTTAAATATCATATTATCTCTTTAAATATATATTTTTTTATTTTAAAATTTTAATTTTACTAAAAAATAAAAAAAAATATTTTTTTAAGCTTTCAAGTTTGGCTTTGAGGTTTTCATTTAAAAAATCAAGCTAGGCTGGGCTAAATTTTTGTAAAACATAAATGGGTCGAGCCAAGTTTGAACTTTAAATTTATGTAATTAAACTGGCCTAGCTTGATCCGAAACCTGTCTAACCCAACCCATGTACACTTTTAAGTAGTAGCATCTTCTGTATTTATAGTTTTTCCGTACATGTTTTGATTGGCTTTTTTTTTCCTATTGCATCTAGCTGTACATTTCCTTTCATTATCACCTTCTATTCCTTCAAATTAATGCCAACTAAATCTACACCTACAAATATCAATACCTTTTATTAAGAAGCATGATAAAGAAATTATATCTAATTGTATATTTCTTTTCATTATACATTTCCTTTCATATGATGTTGCATTTGGCTAAAGATTTCCTTTCAATGTACATTTCCTATTACATCTAGCTATACATACTACAAAAATTGTATCAATAATTTATCATACTAAGAAGCACAATACAAATGCACCATCATATGTGAATAAATAACTATTACTACAAAAATAGTTAATTGACATTAGGTGTTTAGAAGATTAATATTAGTATTTGACTAATGTCTACTTAAGCATCATTGCAAATCCATTTTTAACATTGGTTGTATAATAGTCGTAAACGATATCAATAATGTTAGTTTTTATCCTTATTTATTTTGTTATTATCATGAGAATTAATATTAAAAATGTCATTTTATTTAAAAATAATAATGTGTAATTTCCATCATACCATATCAATTTAATTTCATAATTGATATTGTTTGTCCCATTCCACCTTTTAAACCATATCTTGTTTCTCATTCCTTCATCTAAACAATATCCTTCTGTTCCTTACTCACTTATTCACTCCCTAAACTTCAACCATATTCCCTTTTTCTCACTCCCTCATCCTCCTCATCTTCACTGTATTCCTTCTTATAGAATACCTTAATCAAAAATAGAAACTAACATCTTTTATATCTTTATAGAATTTTAATTTCAATTATTTTAAATAATGAATTAAATAACAAAAAATTAAAATAGTGAATGGTTATATATAATACCCTAATTAGATATAGGTATTTTACTAAATCCATCTTGATATTTTTATTCAATATATGAGATTTGCACTCACTAGAAGAGCATTCTTAAATATAATATCTATAAATATAATGACCATTTATGAAAATTTGATATATGATATTACCCATTTCATATAAATAAATAGTAAATAACACTCCACATGCTAAATAAGATAAATGAAATTAAATTTCTTACCTATACAAATTTATAAAAGTTGCATCAAAATAACAAATAACAAAATATAATTGATCATGAAACCAAGAATAAAATTATAAGAACAAATATAAAAAGTAAAATAAATCTTTACATTTATATTCTACATTTTTTAATGAATATTAAATCTCACATATTTTGCCACAAGTTAATAGTGTTTCAATCATATAAAATAATTAGTGAGTAAAAATATAAAATTAAAAGAAATCATATTAAGGCTAGAAGAAAAGCATACTTCATCAAATAAAGAATTATTTTTTAGTTAGAAAAAGTTCAAAATAAATTTTACAAATGGTGTTGTACTTTACTTTGTTTATTTTTACTTCACGTCATGTTTTAACCTTTATTTTCAAACCATGCCTAGGGATAGATGTCTTCATGTTGGTTACTATTTATGTCTAAAGTTAATTCAGGTAAATAGTTTTAGATATTAGACATTAGTTAAGTACAAAAAGCATAATCATCTTTAACAAAATGACATTATCCTATTAACTAATGTTTAACATCAATTACTAAAGGAGAATCGATGTCATAATAATTAAATGTCAATTATTGAAACAATTGACTTCTTTTGTTTTGGCAATTTTTTCGTTGAAACTAATTCAATTTACATATTAAACCAAAATTCAAAATACAATATATATCACATATTTCTACAACTTTTATATTTATCCAAAAACATAATTCATTTATATTCATCCTATAAACATATATTAAAATAGATAAAATATATGATCTAATTTATGACTTTATAAGTGATATCAAGCAACAAGTTAAAGCTTAAGTATAAATTTTATATAAACACTAACATCATTTTATGAATTAATCAATTTTTTACAGTTAACTTATTCTAAATGAAACAGATAGTATTAAAATTCTTTATTGCATTTCCACATTTTTCCTATATAATTAAACAAACATAAATAGCAAAAAATTAAATGTAAATGTATAAAAAAATAAGAAAAAGAAAGATAATTATATAAATATATTCTAAAATTTTATTTATTTTCATATTAGTATATTAACATATATATTGAAAACTCTATAATTTACAATGTGTTCAATCAACATAGATAGATTTCAAGATGATATACATAATAATTCATATTAATTTTTCCTCCTATATTTATGTTTTTTATGGTGTAATTGTATTTATTTTAATGAGTTTAGGCTTATTTCGGAATAAATCATAAGTTTTATGTTAAATGGAAAATAATGACTAATTGTAGAAATTTAATACTATTTTAATTTTTTAGTTATAACTTAAGCTTTGGATTTTTTATCAAGTTGATCTATATGTAGATAGAAAGTTAAGAAAATTCTTTACAATTTTTGTATTTTTTGGAAGAGCCATTTTAGACATTTGATAAATCAAAATTTTCCTTGAAGTTGATCCAATGGCATTATCCTAGTGTAGTGGACTTGATCTTTTCTCACTGTTTGGACCATTACTCATGTTTTAAAAGCCCAAATTGCAAAATTTTAGTGCTAAAAATTAGCTAAGACCAAAGCATGTTTTTATGCCTTTAAAGCCAAGGTGACATTTTTTTAAAGGTGTAAACATAGCCCTAACTAGAGTGACAAAAATCAAATAACATTGGACTTATTTTAGTATTTGGCTTATAAACTAAGTTATAGGCCTCCAAGTTGTAAAAAATATAGTCCATTGGTTGCATAGGAGTTAGACTTAAGTGTTTTTAATCTAGTTAAGATGAATTAGAAAAAAATATAAAGGCAAAATTGTAGCTTTATAAAGGTAATTCAAATTTCAACAATTTAGAGTTTTTATCTTTTGGTGATTTGAGCTTTCAAATCATGAGTTACTAAACTCTATTATTCTAGTTTAAAGAATTTGATACATTCTTTCTAATTAGTTTTAAGATCTTGTTCTTTGTTATTTATGTTTAATTAATTGCATTTGTTCATCTGTTTCTTTTATGGATAATTGCATGGATGGTTGTCTAAAAAAAGCCATTTAATTGATTGTCTATTAGATTAAATTTTGAAGTGGTTAATTTAGTTATTTTTGTGCTTATAAATTAATTTAATTAGTTGTTGTATGGTAGATGAAAAGAGAGTAGGTTGTATAATTTGTGTGCTTGCAGAATTATTTAGTCTATTTTAGTTAAATTTCTCTTATCTTTACTTTGTTTTAATTTTGATTAGCTTTAATTGGATCTTAATAAGAATTAAGTTTAATTAATTGGATTTGATTTCTTAACTTTAATCACATTAAAAATCTTCCATGTTATTTTTATTAACTAAATAATTAATTAAGCATTATTTATATTTTATGATCAATGATATATTAATAGATTGATATAAAATATTTTGAATTGGAATTCTTTTTATTGTGAGTAAAGTTTATTTTTATTCTTTATTTTCAATTCATCTAATTCTTGTCTTTTTCTATTTAATTCTATTTTTCAATGCATACAAATGAACCCTTTTATTTCATAATCAAATCGAAGGTAAATTGAACTCTAATCTTTGTGGAATTGACTTGACTTGTCTTTACTGCTATTTTGTAAATTCAGTGTATCGCGATGCGTATCAAAAGATGAAAGGTATAGGTCACTATATTTAGCACAAGAGCTATTAAAAAGATTGCAACTAATAAAAAAAAGAAAAAAAATCCTAAAAATAATTTTTATTGATTCCAAAATGTTCACAATAGCTAATTTGGTGTTGAATTCGATGATTTAAAACTTAGAAATTAAAAGACTTTTTTAATAAAGAGTTTAAATCATCATATTCAATAAAGATAACTTATGAGATGAAGGGCATAAATCATTATAGTCAACACTACTAGGGCTATTGAGGAAGTCTTGAAATCTATTACAGTTCTTTTCAAGAATTTGTAGTTGCAGTTCAATAGTGAGCAAAAGGAGTCTATAAAATATTTGAAATGATTTTTTTCTAAATTCTTTCCAAATGCTTTGTAAAATACTTATGTTCATAATTGAAATGTGGGTACAAGTCCTTCTAAAAAAAAGAACTATTATTTACAATGACAACAGATTTTTCATTTACAATAAATATAAACTTGAAAAAAGACATTATACATTATCCTCTATTTGTTATTTTTTTATATGGTGTCACTACATAAATGAAAAGGAAATATGGATACCCTTTATTTGTAATTTCTTTATATTGCTTGAGGACTTTTTGATTTGAAAGGTGTAAATGAGTTACAAACTGATGATAAATTTTAATAAGAAGAAGTAATATCATAATTCATGTATCTATAAACCTATTAATGTATGGATAGACATATTGCTTCTTTTCACTATAAATTATCATTATTTTACAACTTATTTTTGCATTTTTCTTAATATCTTTAATAGGTGTGGATGGGTTGCAAACTAATGTATTACTAATTTATTTCAAAATGGTAGATAGAGGGATATTTATGAAAGGAAAATAAACCTTAGGCACTCGTTGTTAATATAAAATTAGCATCTTGAATTTGATTATTTCTTAACAAAATGATGGTTTCTATACTGTAAGACGTTAGCCAAGTACTTCACCACATGTAAACTTTTAATATGAACCATCATGATGATTAAAATGGCCTTAGATGATAACCATTTTAAAAAAAATTAATGTGTTACATTTTTACAATTTTCTGTAATCTCATAAATGCCATTCAATACACATTTTTAGGTTTTCACACTTTCTTTACAAATTCATAACTACCATTATTTTATGTATTAGTTAAGTACAAAATTAACATTTTTTTAAGTTTTCCATTTCCTTAACAAGAAACTTTTAAAATATCCTTAGACGTCTATTTTGTAAACAACCAATGATATAATCATTAACAACCAATACCCTTTAATTAGTAAATATTTTTTTACAAATCATTTTATTATAACTTAAAGACCACATTAAATTTTAGAAGATTACATAAACTATTAAAAAAACATGTTGACCATTTTACACATTCATTTCAAATTTAATAATTACATATGTTATCTTTCCAACTTATAAAATTTGATATAAATTCCATATATTAATTTTTTATACAAGTACAACTCAATTTAGTGATAAATACAATACTAGTTACTAGACAATGATCTTGATATCATTTCTTTTTGTATATTTTTCTTATACCAATACAAACACTAACATATTAAACGTAAATTCACAAAAATATAAGAAAGGAGAAATCTAATTACCAAAATTTATTATATAATTTTATTTATTTTCATATATCGTTATATCAATAAATACAATTTTATACTAATATTACACAAACCAAAAAAAAAGAAGGATTTGCATTGTTCAATCCCTATTATATACCTTGTTGCCAAGGCTCTTTGTTGTCATCATCCAAAATCCATTTTTCTTAGAACTAGTAAATAATGTATTCCATAAAATAATCTATATAAAATTTACACTAAATCATTGATACATTAAAAATAAATATGATTACATCAATATATAAAAACTACAAGAAAACCATTGTAGGAAAAATCATCATCATTAATGTAAATTCTTATTTATTAATTAATTTTCTCCATTTTAATCACAAAAATATACAATGGAAGAACTGGAGAATTGGTGGTTATTCCTCTAGTTCTTCCATTGCATACTTTGGTGATAAAAGTGGAGGATTATTGGAAAGATGTTATCAAAATATTGGAGTGTGAGATGTCAAAAATGTCTCAAATGGAAAGTAAAAATTAGAAAATATTGTTAAAATATTAAAAAGTGAAATGTTGGAAGTGTTTCACATGGAAAGTGATATGTAGAACAAAAATGTATAGGCTAAATTTAGAAAAATTAATGTTGGTTATTAATCAAAACTAACATCCTATATATTAGTAATTTCTAATAAAGCTAGCAGTTGGCATATTAAAGACTTTTGAAATACTTTTTAGATGATAATTAGGTTCAAAACCAATGTGTGACCCTTCCATATTTCCTATTAAGGTGCTTCGAACGCTTTTTTGGATAACAATTATAAAGAAAGTCTACATATTAATTTTTGCACTATCCTACGTGAAATTTTAAATGTCAATTATTTTTTAAAATTTATGCAGTAAGTTTTCCACCATTTTACAAAAATATCATTACGTCAATATATGTGTTACTTATAATTAATGTTTGCTATCTTAAATTTTTATATAATTTTAAAAATGCTATCACACCAAGATAAATGTTTATGATAATGGTAATCAACATCTATCAACTAACATCAATCAGTTATTTTGGAATAATAAATAGTATAAAATTAATTTTTATGTAGTCTAAATATCTTACATTTGTATAACCATTTAATTATGACTCAAAATAAAATAAATTGATATAAATTATTCTGCAAATGTACTAGCATAAATGTTTAATTTTATTTTAATGTCTTGTAATTGAAAAAGAACAATATATAATTGACCTTCCAAAAAGCTCTATCAAGATATATGTGATTAGCAAAATACATTAGTGTATGTATTAATAACACTAAGATATGGTATTTTAGGAACTAAGAAATTTTTCATTATTTTATGAATTTTAAAAATAATCCTTATTTATATTATGTGATTGAACAATTATTGAAAATTTAATGGATGCAATTTATCAATTTTGATTAATGAACAATTATTTCATCACTAAAATGCTTAATCTGTAGACCAATACAAAACTTAGTTTTTCAAGATGTTTCATCTAAAATCTCATTTTCCAAATACTTTGTTGCCTTTAAAAGCACTTCATAAGTTCTAATAATATCAATATATGCAACAATTATAATAAATTAAAATCCAATTTTTTTTATAAAAACACAAAGAATTTATATATATACATATATTTAACAAAGATTCATTACGGCAATTATACCATATTCACTTTGATTATTTTAATCTATGTAAAGAATTTTGCAATTGAATTGAATATATTTATCAAAAATTCAAATTTCATGCTTCAAATATCTAAAATCCATTAAATATATTAAATCCATTAGACGTATATTAAGTCTTGATAAATGGCCACAAAATTGTATCCATCATATGAAAATGAATATTTCTCATAGATAATACCAACCATTTAAAAAATTTTGCATAAAAACCATATTTTCTCTTTAAAACTAAAATTTTCATGTTATCTTGATGCAATTATATACCTATATCTTATTAGCTTCACACTTTCAGGGTGATTTTTTAACTTAAAACATTTTGAATGTTTCTTCACTTTGCAAGTAAATTTAAACTTTATATTTCTATTTGAATTGCTTCTTTTTTCTTTGGCCAATAAATATCATTATTCTATAAACTCAAAAATCCTTACTAACTACTATTTTTTTCATAATCTTGAGTATTATATTATATATAACAATAAACGTTGTTGACAATTATTTCTCTTTTGGTTCCATCTTTCTCATTGAAGATATAATTAATTTAGATTTCTTTACTTTCATAAGTTTCAAGTACTTGAACTTCTTTTAGAAATTTGTTATTAATTATGTTTCAAATCTTTTTACAAGTATTTAATTTTTTTAATAAGGTTATTTATTTGTTGCTTTTTTTATCTTAAGGTTCCTTATATTTAGAATCTATTAGTTTATTATACTTTAAGCATGTACTAAAGTGAATTATTATTGATAAATAAATTACCTTACATGGGCATCAATTTGAATAGGAGTATTTGCAGTTGATATATAACATTTAGTTATTCTCTTTTGGTTAGTAATATATCTAACAATTTTTCCATATTGTATAAATTAATCATCTTAAGAACTTTTAGTGTAAGAATTCAAATGATTAAATATTAGATTATTTCCATAGTTACATATATTCTCCCCTAATTTTAGGGATATAATTAATATTTTTATCATTTTTCAAGATCATTTATGTGCTTCATGGTGGAATAAAAATACATTGTACATTAAAAAAATTTATATATAAAACTTTTTAAACACTTGACCAAAGCTATCTATAACAGGAAACTATAACTTTTTGATTTAATATGTATAAATATTGCAACATGTAAAGTTACATATACCTTAAGATGAGATAGAGAATCTTATTGTCTTAAATAGGATATAACTAATAATTTGGAACATTAAAAACATCATAGCTAAATCATTTTACATATGAGTATACTTTAGGAAGTTCAATAATTATTCTAATTAACATATAATAATCAACCAAAACTTTAAATATAAATTCACTAGCATTGTTAATATATATTGTTTTAATCACATAATTAAGAAATTATTCTCAAAGTCAAATTATTTAAACAAGTAATCTCACAAACACTAGGTTGTGAATTGATAATAAATATGCATGTGACTATTTTGTTAAGAAATTGACTAAAATTATCAATATCCAAATAGTCTACTTAGTGGATAAATAGATCAACATATGTTACCTTATGTTTATTCCAAAAATATTAGAAATTCAATCCTAACTTTAGTTATTAATGACCTTATAATTAAATTACTTTAAAAATAAGTAGTACATGAAAATTTTATTAGATTAAAGAATATTCTTGTTCTTCAATGAATAACTTATAAATTTTTAATTACTTTTTACATTATTATTAATTTAGGATAATATATCCAATTATGTCAGATAGTAAAAATATTCTCATTAACAAATTTTTAGTTCATTTTTCTTTCAATCAGCTTGACATATTTATAATACATATTAAAAAAATCATAATAGCTTTTCTTAAATATAATTTTCTAACTTAAGACAACCATTATATTATAAAGATATTCAATATCTTATTGTCACTATACAATATTTATTTCATTATATATCTTTAAAACTTATGATTAAGTTTTTTTGAGACTCAGTTGATAATAACACATTTTAGCAACTATTTACATTCTTTCTAATAAAATAACATTTGCCTTTTTGGATCTTTCAATCAACTCTTTATTATCAGATATTGTATCAAGATAAAAAAAATCAAATATTTAAAGGAATCAATTACATTGAAATGTGTTACTTTATAAAGATCATAGTTTGAGACATCATTATTGAAAACAAATTTTGCCGTAACATTTTTCTCTTTGATTTGTAATAGGTACATAACTAATGTCCTTTTATACCACATTGATATGCTTTCAGAACGTTTCAAGTTCTTAAGTCCTCTTTATATTCTTTCACTTCCAATATTGATAAATAATCATATGGTTATTTATATTATTTTTATAGTCACCTATACAATCATTAATTTGATCTTTTTTTTTGTACATGGTTATAATTATAACCTTGTCCATGTTAAAACCTTTTAATCATCAAGGAATGTAATAAAACCAATTGGACATATTTCATTCACTTTATCTCTCTTTTAAGCTTTTTGAAAAGAGAAGAAAACCTTTTAATTTCCAGATATTTTAGTTTCAACTTTTTTCAATAAAAATAAAAGATGATGAATTCAATAAGTGATATAAATGAAAGCTAAAAAGCTTCTTGGTTTGAACAGTTAAATCAATTTCAATCAAGCATAAATAAACTTGGTAATAAATGCATGTCTTTGAATTAATTGGAATACTCATGTTTAGAGCAAAATCCTAATGGATAGCGACATCAACATTAAATGAATAAAGTGATAACAATCAACTAATTATTCAAAAAAGACAACAATGAATCAAAATTTAATTATTGGGTTTATCACAAGTTAATCTCAATTATTTTCATAATGAAAAACCAAATCAAACAAACCTATAATTGAACTAGGTCTAAGATGAAATGAAAATTTTAAGCAGGATCACCATACAAAATGCAAGAAACAAGCATTTAAAATATAGATTGATATAAAAGGTTTACTAAGTTCAAATCAAATTCTAAGTAGATATGACAAAAAAGAAAGTGTCTTTGGTGCTATATCTTTCTATGAAGAGGTGATTTTTCTTCACCACAGTTGTCATTATACACCTTTAACATTATTATCTTCCTTTATTCTTTTATAATGCATTTCATACAATCCCTTTAGGACTCCATTTATAAAGGATGTCATTCATTAACTAATAGTCTTGAAGAATTTTCACTAGGGTTATCTTTAGATTGCTTAATTCTTACAAGATATTTAATTATATTTTATTTCTAGTAGATTTTGAAGGTTAAGGATAGTGCAAGGTTATTGACATAGCCTAATGATAATTCTACCATCATTTTTTATTCCTATTTTTGCTTTTAATAGTGGATCTACTTGTTTATTCTCTCCCTTTTAAACATGTAAAAAGATAATCTTTAAGAATTTTTCTATAAAGGATTATGTCACCTCTTTGTATTCTAGTAAAAATGGTACTTTAACCTTATATTTCCCTATTACCTAATTAATGATCAACTTAGAGTCCCCTTTTACTATTAAGTTTTCTACCCTTAATTCTTGGGCAATCATAAGTCTTAATATCAAAGTCTCATACTTTGCTTCATTATTAGTATAGGAGAATTCTAGTTTGTAAGACATAGTGTAAGAATTGCCATTAGGATCTTTTAGAATAATTTTAGCCCCTTTTATTGGAACATATGTTAAACTGTCAAAATACAATTGCCATAATCATGATATTTCATATAGAGTAGTCATTTAATCATAAACTACATTAAATATCTTAGGTAGGCTTCTAGGAACTTCTTTTAAGATAGAGTCACAATTAGCTACTGGGAATTAAGCTAATAAAATAACTAGAGCTTGGCTTTCCAATACTTTGGGATTCATTACTTGAATATCAAACTCACTAGTCATTAACATCCATTTTGCCATTTTTCCTATTAATGTTAGATATTGTAAAAGAAATTTAATATGGTCAAACCATGTTATTAGTTAAACCTTGTGCGCTAAAGGTAATAACAAAACTTATGAGTTGCATAGATAAAGGTAAAGTAGTGTTTTTCCATGGAGAAATACCACTCTTCAAGTTTCTTGAGGAGACAACTGAGATAATAGATAGACTTTTCAAGTCTTTTACTTTTTAAAATAAGTGAACTTTTTGTAGAGGTAAGATGAAAAGTAATACAAGTAATATGCTAGGGAGTAGCCATGACATGGGTGAAACTAATAACTTGTAAAATTTTCTTCAATGCTTCTTAGTTGTTTTCATTCTATTCAAAAGTCAGCATGCTCTCTTAAGAGAGGTTTGAATGGACGAATTAATTCTACTAATGCAAGGATAAACCTTTTAATATGGGATATTTTCTTTATAAAGCATTTAAGCTCATTAAGATTTATTGGCCTTGGCATCTTCTTTACTACTTGAATTTTACTATCATCTACCTCAATACCTTCTTTATACATTTTACAACCCAAGAATTTTTCTAAAGAGATCTCGAAAGCACATTTCTTTGGGTGAAGTCTAAGTTAGTATTTCTTGCACCTTTCAAAGAATTTCGTAATATGGCCAAAATGGTCTTCTTTTTTTTTTAACTTGATAACTAAATTATCTACATATTCTTTCATAAAATCATGTAACATATCATGAAATATAGTGTTATGGCCATTTGATAAATTGCTCTGCCATTCTTAAGATTGAAGGGCATGATTGCATAGTGGAAATTACCTATAGGAGTTTTGAAAATAATTTTCATAGCATCTAACAAGTGAATTAGAATTTAGTTATTGAAAAGTAAGATTTTATCTATAATATTTTCTCTTATTTTATGTCTCTTAGTGAGTTACAATATTTAATTTTACAAAATTGGTCTTGTTTTGTAATTTCAGGATGGTTTATAATGTTTTGAATTTATTCAGTTAATTTTAGATTTTAATACTATTTTTATTTTTAAGCTATATCTTAGACTTTGAATATCAAAATAAGGTTCTTTTTATATCTTCAAAAAGCTTAAGGAATGATCTATAATTTTAGTGTTTAGTAAAAGCTCAATTTGAAATTCTTGAAGCCTTTTTTTAACTGAGAATTTAAAGTCCTATTTCTGCCTTAACTAAGCTAATAGTATTTAGGCCACATTTAAAGTTATAGAGGTCCAATTAATGTGAAATTAATGCCCAAATCTTTATAAGATCTAGCTATATAAATTTTATGTTTATGGCTTACCTAAATTATATTGTTTTATTAGTTTTATACTAGTTAGAAGTCAGACCTATGGGATTTTTATTATTGTAACTCTTAAAGTTAATTACTTTGTAAAAATAGGTTTTAGGGTTCTAAAAATTAGAAAGATCCTATCTTTGCAATCTTAAAAGGCATAGAATTCAAGTCTAATAGGGTTTTAGGGTAATTAAGTTATATAGGAGGTAGAGAACAAAGGAGACACAACACTTTAGATAAAATTTAGCAATATAATTTTCTCTTTTCTTCTAGCTCTTATGTTCTCTAACTATGGAAGGCTAAATTTAAAGTTAATTTAAGGATTTTGAGCCTCTTATCTATTCAATTATGAGATCATAATTTGTAATATTATCTTTTTCTAATTAATTTAACTTTTTCTAATTAATTTTTCTCTTTTCCTAATTACTTGTGCTGATTTCTTAAAATTACATATGTTGGATGTTAATTTGGTATAATCGGTATTCATCCTTATGATTTTTAATATTTTGTTATTTTGATATCAAATTATGATCAATTAATTACAATTTTACACATAAGGCAGAGGGTTAAGGGATTTATTTGGAGATTTCTAATTAATTTTTTAATTTAACTAAATTCTATCTTTAAATTAATTTCGATCTAGCTTAAAAATTATAATAGTTGCTCAATTCAACTAATTTTAATTGATCAAATTCTACATAGTTATCTAGTGTAGGATTCATGAATTATTATAGGAGTTCTAGGTAATTCAAGATTAAGAGATTAATTAGAAAAGTTAAATATCAATTAATCCATTATTAATCCAAACTAGAGCTTTCATTTTCTTAAATTGGCTATTTCATTATATTAGTTTTCTTACTTACTATTTATTTGTTATTTTACTTTGTTTAATGCATTTATTCAATTTCAATTTATAAAACCCCCACTCTATTTTTATGTTAATTTTGTATTTTATTATTGCATATTACATTCTACATTTTGAATCCTCTTTTATTCTGTTAGCATAGCTATTTTGCTTTTGTTTGTATTAATTTCTTTTATTTTTAGTGCATAAATAATTCAATAACTATGTAATCATTATTAGTAAGTCAATTCAGTAAAGATAAATTAAGGGATTACTAAGGGTATGACCTAATTTAACATCTTATACTATATTTTCTTTCAGCAAACCAACATTACGATGCGTAAACTAGTTATAACCATTGAAATAGTCTACAAAAAAAGAACATTTCATAACTTGTTGTAAAGTCAACTAAAGCATCAATGTAAGGTAATAAGAAATCATTATTCAAGCAAGTTTTTTTAAAATTTTTAAAATCCACACATATTTGAATTTAGTTATTCTTTTTCTTGACTAGAACAATATTGGATAACTAGGTAAGGTGTTTGATTAGTTCTATAAAACTAACTTTGAAGAGATTTTCTACCTTTGTTTTTATCTGAGCCTTTACATTAAGGTAAAACTATCTTAGAAGTTACTTTATGAGTTTCGTTATTAGGTTTATAGCTAAATGATGGGATACTAAACCATGGTTCAATCTTAGCACTTTATAGTAGTTGTAAGAAAAAATTCTTTCAATAATGCAACTAGTTATTTTTTTCAATAGAGCTCATATTAGGCCTAATAAAAGTGGGTTTGTCTTTTTTATTATTAAGGTTAACATATTCAATTTCTTCATTCATTAGTTTTTGGTGTATCTTGTAAAATGGCTAGGACATCCTTTATTTCTGTCAGTAATAGGGTTTCTTACCCTTCCAAGATGCCAAGGTTCTATGAATAATTAGCATAGTCTTTTTCTTTTGGGCACTTTTCCTTAAACCTCTCACCCTTGCCTTTTGTATTCATAGAGTGCAAGATAGTTGGTAATTGAATCTCCTCCTTATCAAATTTAGTTTTTTAGGTTGGAGGTTTTCTTATTCTAACTAGATTGGATTCTCTTACTTTGGTTTATCAATTTTCTTTGATGTTTCTCCTATTTTCCCCTTATCTTTTGATTGTTTTGCAATTAGAACTCTAAATGGTTATCTAATGAAATTAGTGCCTTTTCATGCTAACTCATCAAAATGAATAGTCTTTATAAAATACGCTTCATCTTTATCAAATGATATTTTAACAGTAAAGAGCTAGATGTTCTCCCCCCTTGAAATTGGTGAGCATATTGTTTCACACTAAAAATTAATATTGAACAAACTTTACTTCATAAATACGGTGAGACCAAGTCAAACTTAAGGGAATAAAAGTCAATTCGTGAAAATAAAATATAAAAATAAAAAGATTTTCAAAAGCAATTTAAATGAAATAATGAAAATAAAATCAAAGTAGAGTAAAATAGAATATAAAAGCTCGATTCAAAGAATTTCATACTTCAATTCTTAGATTTGTCATAAATCTATAATAAAATTCACAATTAATTTAACTAAATTGAAAATTTACCATAACACCAATAACAATCATGTAAAGTTTCTAATGATAATTAATCTAGAACAAGTGCTTAAACTAACCTCCCATTAGTGATTACAATTAATTTAACTACTTAATTGAAAATTTACTATAACACCAATAACAATCATGTAAAGTTTCTAATGATAGTTAATCTAGAACAAGGGCTTAAACTAAACTCCTATTATTGATTTCAATTCAAGAAACATGCTTAAATCTAATCAATAATAGCATTAAATATCAAGAAAAAAGTTATGATCAAATCCACAATTTTACATGCAAAAATTGCTAATTCATCCTTTATTTTTCTTAAGTGACTAATTATTCATCCATTCATCAAATCACCAAAATCTAATTATTACAAATTTCAATCAATACAAGCAAGAATTAATCACAACTAATCATTTAGCTATAGAGTACAATAGATAATCAACTAACTAATCATAATTTGTAAATTATTTAAGTAATCATTCACAACAAAAGTAGAAAAATAAAAAATAATTAAGTTAAAAGTAAAATTAAAAGAAAGGTCTCAAAATCAAACCAAACTAGAATGTTAATCCCTTAAACTAAGGTAGCCACCCATGATGATAGTTTTACAAGAGAAATGTTATAAAAAAAATGTTTATTGTCTAAAGAAAGAGTAAATTCTTTAGAGGCACAAAACCCTTTTAAATTTGATTTCTCTATATGTAAAATATAATAAACTAAGTAAATATATCTCTTAAGATTATAAAGAATGGTTTCATGCATAAATTAGAAGCTTATAGTCTAAATTACAAATTAAATTACTAATAATATTTATTGTAGTAGAATTTTGTAATTCAGCTTCATATAGATTTGCTAAACTCTAAACATGAAAATTGTTAGTTTGGGTCTTACCTAACTCTAGGCACTAGTTTCATTTTAATTAGATTATACTGGTTCAAGTAGGACAAAAACATAGCATCAATTTCATAATCAAATTTAACTCTTGAAATATCTAAATTAGGCTTTATTTAAAATATAAAACTTTTAAAGCTTCCTTTTTACATTCTAATAATGTAAAGATCAATCTATTTGGACATTCAAAACTCAAGTCATAGCAAAAAACCTAAAATGGTGTTAAAATCTAACATTAATAGAATAATTCATTAACATTACAAAATCATCACCTAATCATATAACAAGACTAATTCCATTGCATTAATCATATATAAAACATTGAGAGGTATACAGTATTGGGAAATAATATAGAAAAATATCTTACACGTCAATTGGCTTTAAGATACTAGTAAAAATTAGAAAGAGCACAATTATAAGCATGCACCCATGGTTGCCTCAACAAGATATGATAGCTCGGCAACCCCCTAGTGAGACAAAATTTATTGAAATTTTTATAAGACTAACTCCTAAATTAACTTGCACATGCCTTTCTATTTCAATTAGAGATCTGTCAAATGTATTAAGTATTACAGGGGATTGTTAAATCATTTCTTAAGGAAAGTTAATGGCTTTCAAAGGAGCCAGAAGGATAATATTAATTGTGGACCTTTTTGTTAACTAACACTTAGCGGACCTTTTTGTCTTCAATTGTTACTTCTAAGTATATTAATCTATGATGACCTACATAAATACTTATCAAATTCCCTAAAAATAATGGTTCAGGAATAAGCTTTCATAACCTTTTACAAGTTACTACTTACAGTATAAAAGCTTCCACTTCTCTTTTAAGAGATTTAAGTAATAGGGAGAGATAGCTAATACTTTCCTTCCTTATCAAATTCAATCAAGTCAAAGAAATCCAAAGAATCGGAGATTTCACCAATACTTTAGTCATGGCTGTATTTATTACCTTGATAATTGGCATTTTAATGTAATCATCTTTAGGCAGTTCAATTTTTAGATTGTCAGTGCATGAAACAACATTTACACCATGACTAAGGAAAGCTTGGTTATCTACAACTTTAATTTAAAGCTATTATAACTTGGCTTTCTTAGCAAAGATCTTCTAAAAAATATAATAATATATAGTGGTATGGATGGGAAACTAATGATAATGGTAGAAATGTGGTGCCTTTTTTTAAGTTTCTATTAAGTTGCCTTTTGGTTGTGATAACTTAATAACACTATTTTCTACCTAAGCAACAATGATAGCAAGGGCTTTCTCCAAAGGATAAGAGAAAAAGGCTTACTTTTCCATGCAAAGGTTTCAATTGTGAATTATATGACTTACAATTCCCTAGTAATAATGTCTCATTATACCTTTTTTCAAGTATAAAGTTAAGGCCATATGCAAGTTTCTTTTCAGGAGGCTTTATAATAGCTACTTCAGCATTCTTTTCCTTTGATACCTTAAAGCAAAGCATTTACTAATGCAATGAAAACAAAACTCCTTTAATTCATGTTATCAATTTCTAGAAAGTGTGAATGTCTTAATAATATAGATAGAAAATGATAAGATCTTTCAAGCTAGCTATAAAACTTTATGCTAACATGGATTCAAAGATTTCTTCCTAGTAGTCTTGAGCATGATCACAAAAAATACAACATCTTCTCATTTCCTTTTTAAATTGTTTCCAAATCCATTAAAATCAATATTACCTTAGATGGTAAAGAATTTATAGCAAAATTTCATCACTATATCACTCTATATTAAGATTGAGTTAGACTATAACTCACTATACCAAATATATGCTCTACCATAAAAAGATTTAGAAAATTCATAAAGATAAAGGTCACAATCATTATTGTATATTCTTAAGTCAATGATGAATTGAAAAAAGGTGATTGATATCCTAGTAAATATGACTTGATAAATAGAACTTAAGGGAACTGAAAGCTAAAAATCCATCTCAACAATGACTTTTTGCTTAGCACTTTCCAAGAAGTGATGCAAATCTTCTTTTATCACTATGGGATGAGTAATAGTGGTAGCAAACATTTGAGGGCTAACTAAAGCAATTTGAGTTCCACTTGATAGAACAGTTCGCTATCCAATAGAGGAAAACAGGATATTAAAATCAATTATAAAGTTATAGTGATAGCAATTTGAGTTTGAGGTCACTAGATGATAGTCTCTGATATAGTTTCAAAAAGCAGCATATTAATTTAAGGCTACTATAAGTATTTCTTATCTAAGAGAGAGAATGTAAAATTCATGTAATATTGGATTTTATTACTTCTATCTATTGTTACCCTTTCATGGACTTATCCAGCATGGAGGCTAGGATTATAATCAAAGTAGTTTTAGTTTATGTTGTTACACAGGGCTAGGTATGGATGGATTTGATGTCTTAAACAAGTTAACTAATGTTACAAGGTTTGTTACTAATTATGCAGGTTAGGTAATAGCAGATGTGGGAGTATACCCTACATGAGTAAAGCTTGTAAGGATTCCCAAGTGGAAGGATACAATATTATTATTGTCTCCATCATTAGGAAACATTTGATTATTTGGACCTATCCTTTATATATACTTCCCAAGCAGAGTCATCAAATATTAATTCTTAAAAGTTTTAAGGTTAGAAGTATAAATACAATAATAAAATCCTCTAGGAATAGCTTATAGAAAGAATGAATGAACACTCTTCATAAAGTATTTTAACAAGACAAAGAGAGTGTTAGCTTTAGCCCTATTAAGGAAGTTTTGATGATAATAAAATACTTTGATACATTTAGATTTGATATATGATGAACTAGAATTTTGAATTAAAAAATGAAGATTAAAGATTGAAGATCTTGATTGGTATAACTAAGATTCTAGTTAGGATCATAAGTGGTTTTGCAAAAGAAGAATTAATCATTAAGGGATTCAGGTTTTCATGAAAGATGTTATTTATTAAAAATAATCTTATGTCTAAAATTCTTAAAGAATGAAGTTGGATTATGTTTTAAAGAAAAATATTTGAATTTCATAAGAGCTCTCTCAAGAAAATCAAAATTACTCAGCATGAATTGATTCATGAATCGATTCCAAGTATCTAAAGAGCAAACTTGAATGCCCAAATCAATTCACTAATCGATTTCAAGCATCCAAAGAGTAAACTAAAATACTCAAATCGATTTTAAAAGTCCAAAGAGCAAATAAAGTAAAATGAATTAATTTACTAATCGATTCATCACTTTAAAAGGTTAAATTTCAATTTCCAAGAATCGATTAATGAATCTATTCTTCAACTTGAAAATTTTATTTAAACTTTATTTTCAAAAAAGATGAATTGATCCACCAATTAATTCTGCATATTTAGAGTCGAATTGTGGTCTAATGAATTAATTAATCAATTGATTCACCATATCTATTTTTCAAAAGTGAATCAATTTATGAATCAATTCACTAAGATTTTATCAAAAATTTAAAGGCAGCCTAAATTGAGTCACCAATTAATTCACAAGGTGCCAATTACTCTGTAATGACTATATTTTCTAAGTAACAACTTTATCACCCCCTCCAACCTCTATATAAAGGTTTTGTTTCAAATTGAAACAATAAGAAAGTCCTCCTACTATTACATAGATACAAGAAACACCTTTTTCTCTCATCCAAAACCTAAAAATCCTTTGAGCTCATTAGATTGAAATTCCTTTCTTAGTGCTTTATTATGTAATCAAACTTATAGGGTTTATGAGCTAAATTCTTGTATTCAAAACATACATTTGTTGTATACTAGGGTGAGGTGTCCTTAGGGACATCAAAAGTGCTAGATCTCTTGGTAGATAGAGACTTTAAGAGAGGATTCTCAAAAGGATTTATAGAAGAAAAATAGAGGCTTGTACTGAGACTTCTTCAAGTGCCCTCAAACTTGAAGGGATAGTGATTCAGAGTTCAAATCCAAGTCAGAAAGGTTTAATAGTAGATGTACGCCTTAGAGTGTTGAATCTTCAAAGTTGGAACCACTATAAATAGTAGTGTTTCATCTTTTTTCCCTATCTCTTTATATACTTATTTATTGCTTTATTTTTATAAACTATATATGCTGGTGTACTAAGTTTACATATATTTGTTCATTAATTGCATCATTCAATCATTAAAATCAAACTTGATCATCTTAGTTAAAAATATTTTATACCTAATTCACCTTCTTGAATAAAATATTGAATGATTGAGAGCCTTTTGCAATAGTTTTTTTATTAAGATTTCTTTATGTCATTTAGACAAGTACACGTAAAGCTTTTATATGCATGGGAAGGCAGTCACATAGACAACAAGGCATAATATGTTACCTTGGATTAAGGTTAATCATGTCATGAAGTTTATGATAATTAATATGAATGATATTAAGATAATTATGATAGAGGATATTGCATAATGTGTAAGATATTTATGGTTATGGATATGGATTGATATCAATGATTTTGTGAAACCAAGATAAGTTAGGGTTATCAAGATAAAAGAGTAAGAACCATCACAACTCTCTTGCTTAGTTCAACATAAAAAGGCCAGTGGTGAGAAGGTCTAGTTATGATATATTTGATGCTCCTATACACCACCAATGAATCCTTTATTGTAATCTAATCAAGCCACCCTTAAAGGAATTCCTAGTAATGTAAAGAAAGGTTTCTACTCTTCACAGCTAAGACAGCTTTTACCCTAAGCCAAAAGATTACTAGATGGCTTCAAGCCTATATATGACCCTATTTGTTCACATTCCCATAACAATTCTATTGTTCACAATGCTCTAGTCACTTTTAAACCCACTATTTGGATTACCTTTGTTGTTTTGGCCATATTAAACTAACCTTTTTGGGTTGATATAAATTAGATCTCTTTCAAGCCTTAGCTCACTTTTGGTCTTCTTTTGATATGCACTTTAATGTTAGGCTTTGCTAGATTTCATGGATTGACATATGTTTTTGGCCTGTTGGAGTTAACATATCCACACATACTAGTAAGAAAATTAAGAATTTGCTACTAATAAAATCATGTACTAACATTTAAACATGAAAACATTGTCATTCAACTTTCACTTCATTATAATCATAGTTCAATGAAAACAAATTTGGAAACTCATTCAACCTTAAACTATTAACCATTAATGAAACTATATATAAATTTAACATTTTTGTTAACAAAATATATATACCAAAATTAATTTTAGTAGGAAAAATAATAAATAAATAAATAAATCATGAATTTGAAGGAGTAGGAAGGCAACTAAACATGAAATATAATCACATAGAGTATAATGATCCAAATTAATCTCAAATTGGAAGACCTTCATACTAATAATGTATTATGAAAAAAATGCTCAATACTAAAGAAATATATGCAAGAAAATTATGAGAAAAGAAATATATTTTATTCAATTGTACATATTATGATTCTTATTCTCCTGTATTTATCAGGAAAATAAGTTATTAATTACATTTTCATACTAATGGCTCATAAGAGAAAATTAAAATTTAATAATTAATCATAATGGAATAATAATTGATCATAAGAAAAGGATAAAATATTTGTGAAAATTATGAACATTTACATTAAATTACAATTATTTGCAACAGAAGAGATATTATTGTGTGATTAACCAATTACAACATTGGTTTGGGATTTGAATTTTGGTGTAATCAATCAAGTGATGATTTAGATTCCATTTGTTTCATCAAAAAATATTTTTTGTAAAAAAAATATTTGCATATATATTAATAAAAAATAATATACTACTTGCAATGATAGTTTAAAAAAAATAATACCTAGATGTAATGGAAGAAACTAAATTCCTCTTTTAAACAGTAGAAGTTTTTTTAAAATTTTTTGTATTTAATATTAAATAAATGGGAAATTTTTGGTATTGAAACAATCAGATCCTCAGAATCATTTCTATACTTTTAACTTGAGAACATATGAACACAAACGTCAGCTATCTTATCTGAATTTAACCTTTTCCTCCCACATCGTAATAATTTTATTAGTGAACGTTACCAACACGGAATTATGAGTAAAACTTGAATCCAAAACTTTTAATTTACGTAGTTATATACTAATTAAGTGTCGGTGAAGGTACATTTTTCATTCTTAATGCAATTAACAACTCATTCCATTTATTTAACCCCAAGAAATGGTTGATGCTTAATTAAGCAGGACATATGGAGATTAATTAAATAAGAGGGTTTTTGTTGCAGAGAGTGTTACCGACACACAGGAGCTTGGCCTAAGTTTTGTCGTACATGCTCCTTAATCAGCCTACTTGACACCTACCCACCAACCCACTCAGAATGCTTTGCAGGATTTAAGCCTTTATCAACCTAAAGCGTAAGCAATCTCTTTATTGCAATGGCATAATCCCTGGTAGGTGTCAGATGGAACTCTAATCGAGACCAATTATTGCGTTAATTTAACAAAAGTTCCCAAATTAATTATTTTCAGGTGCTTGCAGATTGAGTACCAATTCGTACGGGCCATTGAGTTTTTAAGAATAAAATATCAAACGCATTGTTGTATATCGGTGTGGAAAGATATGCTGAAATTAATGATACAAGAGAAAGTATAATTGAATGGAGTAGAATATTATCATCGAGCATAATATAGAAAGGAGTTCGATCCCAAATTATTTGTATTATTTTTCTTTAAACTGAATTCCATCAAATATTTTGAAGTTCGAAATTTGACTTGTTCAATTAAACTAGTCAATTGTTTTCTCAAACTTCACTCAACCAAATATTATGAAATTTGAAATTTAACTTTTTTGATAGAACGAGCTAATTTTTTAATTCAAGTTAAGAGATTATAAATCAAAACGAATCGAGTAAACAGTTAAATTAGTCCTTCAACTGCTACCTTAGCATTAACTCAAGCAATAGAGTATCCATGGGGAACCTCCATGTACCATATCATGATATTCTTGTTATTTTACAAGCCTAAGTAACTTATTTTACACCTCTCCTTAGGAGAAAAAAAAGTCAATTCTTTATCGTTAATTTTGTTGTACAATGCATCTAGTATGATCAAAATAACTCGTTCAGCACTTTTAAATATACAAGAGAGCTTTTAGTAAGTGGGTTTATACATAATATTTATACATACATATATATATATAGTACGTGCAAAATTCCTGAATTCTTAAAACACAACAAAGGTATTAAGATGTTCAATAATTACAAAAAAATTATAATAAATCGTGGACAAAATCATATTGCAGAAGAAATCAGAATCTAATAAAATGTTGACAGATTTTTAAAATCTATACGTGACCATGGAAGTTGGATATCCTGCCACACATAGAAGACAATAACGATGAAATTGGGCAGGTGGAAAGCCTGGACCTAGGCCCATTACCACATATACACATATTTCATTAGTAAACTTTGGCATAATTGCATTCCAGAATCTATCTATTGTGAGGGCCCGTTGGGCTCATATTTTCATTAACAGTACCAAGTAATTTCACAAAAAGCCACAAATATGAATGGTGGCATTCAAAACAATGACCCCCCATAAGGGCACTGAACACCTACCATAAGGGCAATGACCCCCCTAAGGGCACTCAACTCCCACCTACCAACTCACCCGCTGCCAGGGAACACTTGGGATACCTTAAGACCCTCTATTATTTGCATTGATGAAGGCTCATTAAGGACTGTTTGTTTATAATGAAATGTATATGACTACCCTAACAGGAGCCAATTATTGAAGCTTTGTAACCCCACAAATGTCGCTCCAAACTGTACATGAGAGCTCAACAAGGTTCATCTGATGGAAGAATCTAATGTAGGATCTATGTTTTGAATAATGTTAATGCGCAAAGTTACAGATGAAAGACGTGTGGACATGAATGAGGATTATATATATATATACCTTAAAAATGAATGGTACACTGTGGGGATGTATTTCAATTATGCAGTTTATCCTTAATCCTTGCAGGTGCCTTAAAAGCACTAAGTTTTCATATGTATCACATGCAATTAATTATTAAGGGTCTCTTTTTCATAAAACAATAAAACAAAAATGTTATAGGTATAAGGATGAAAGTTGAAATTGAGTTTTTGATTCCTCATATCCATACTTTACAAATTTACTTTACCATTCTATATTTAATAATCACAATCCTTGATTTGCATTCAAAATCCAATTTTAATTTTTTTTTTGCATATAATATTATTATTAATAAAAATTTTAAAAATATTATAGGGATCTATTATATGAAAAGTATAATTTCAAATTTTTATTGTATTATATCTGCATGCAGTGAGAGGATGTAAAATGCAAAACTAGCGTTGCTCTTATGAGAAAATTTTTCTTTCTTAGGGTTATTACCGACAGCAAGAATATAATGATGCTTTAGTCATGTTAGAGTTTAAGAAAATGAATTTTAAGAGATTACGTTAATTATTATGAGTAAATGGTAAATTTAAAATGTATAATGAAGCACATATTATATTCTTATAGACCATTAAGATTTGTTATTGAAGTCAGATTGTGATCAGAAATATTTTTTATGAATCTCTTAGTACAAGTATGCAAATAACTTATATTTAACTTATTCAAAAAGATGAATTAATCAGGAAGTACACTAACTTACCTGACAAATTACTGTTCAAAATTTAGGGGATGACGTTAATTCCGGTCTGCTGTGAGCCACCTTGCAATTACAATTATTCTCATTTTTGCACTATAATATCAATAATTTTTCTAGTCGCATAATAACCGCAACTTCAATTTAAAAGAATGACACATATACATAAGTTTTTTCAGTTCTCTGTTGATGAAACAGTTAGTAACATAGCTTAAAGACCAAACAAACATGTATGATCATTTTACAAACATGTAAATCATGAAGTGTATACACTAAAAATGGAATCTATAATCAAACTCTGAATATTTTATATTTATTGAATTGAATTTTATTAATTTTTTTCCTATCCTATATTGATTAATATTTTTTAATTTATATTTAAAATTTAATTTTGAATTTCATTTTTTATGTATATAGTATTGTTGATCATAAAAAGAAAACCTCTTGTTTTAAATTATGACTAAAATATGGCAATACAAATAAACATTACAAAAAAATAAATTGAAAGTATAAGGTAAAACTATAATAGCGAACGTCATTTATAATTATGTCATTTATCGTAAAATTTTCCGAGTAGGAGAAAGATAATAACAAGAACGAGCATATTTCATTTACAAAGTAAAGTGAATCACATTTTAACATGAATATATATGCAAAACCCTTTCTAGAAGGTGGTAAAATGCGTGGCTGACTAGTGGATTTGAGTTATTTTTGTTTGAAAGGATGCCAAACGTGGTGCTACCGTACATCTTGCCCCGTTAGAAAAACCCTTAATGGCTTTTAAATTTATAATGCAGAAAGCATTACTTGTTAATCTGAAATATATTTAATTCACTTATCCAAGCTTTGCTCTTCTATATAAGGACCCCCTCACCGTTCCCCTTGGCATCCCACAACAAGCTTAATCTCATCATCATCATCTTCTTCTTCTTCCTAAATATTCTTCTCTTTCAGTATCTTATCTGGCATCATGCAGCAGAAAGCCTCCCTCAAACTTCTGGTTGTCTTGCTGTGTCTTTCCTATGTTGTGTTTGCTTCTTCTGTTCCCTCATCTAGTAAGTAATTCAGTTTCAAGGGTTTTGTCCCTTCTAGGGTTTTGATTATACAAACTTTGATTTTAATTTGTTGTGGTATTGTGACGATAGTAATTATGAGGAAACTTAAAAATCGATTACCAAAAATTGATGATAAAAATTTTAAATTATATTTCACAATCACAATATTGCAATCAGTATTATTGTTGCAGATTGCCCCCTGATTGCAATTTTGCACTGCGACAACTGTATTTATATGCAATATCGCTAATTACAGCAAAAACTGCAACTTAAAACTTTATTGTAATTGCGGATCACATTTTGGAACTATGATATAATCTTTTTGCTTTGTTTGTGTTCTTCTTCTATATGTTAAATTAAAGGATATGAATGTGCAAATTTATATATATATGTATGTACCTTGTCAATTTATAGGAAGCCTCATGGCCGGCAAAGGGAATCCAGGAGGGCAAGATCAGCTGCCTCAGGTCTTTTCCTCTCTTGCTTTTCTTCTATCAGGGACAGATATATATACACACACGCACGCACACACAAACACTCTACATATATATTAACTGAGACGTACCGTGTGAAGTTAAATATTGATCCTAGCTATAAATATGGAAGTAACTATAAAGAAAAAGTTATGATTTCAGTGATATCTGGAAGAATAAAAATTTGAACTGATCATTAATATTATCTAAAATAAAATACAAATTGATAAACAGCCGTGCTGATCATGCACGCTAGCTGATTATCCGGTATATCTACAATTATTGAAGCAAAACATACTAAATGTTTCCTTAGTGAAATTTCTAGCCCTACGGCCCCTACCTTAATTATACAGTTCTTGATTGAATTGCAGAGGGATCTGACAGGCAGAGAGCTGAATGTGGAGAAAGGATTTGAAGAGGGAAGAATGATGCTGGAAATTGAAGACTACTCATCACCAAGAGCAAACGGACATCACACTCCCCCGCACCCTGGCAAAGCTTAAAAAACCAACTTGTGTTTAAGATGCTGGCTTTTGTGAATCAAGTAATTAGGGCTTTGTGTGTCCTTTCTTTTTCTAATAATGCGGTACAAAGAAAAGGGTCTGGCCAACAACCTAATGATTTGGATTTGTCGTGGTTTTGCTATGTTTTGTTGAACGGTTTCTTCTGTAAGCAAGGTTATTGCTGCTGGTTTGCTGATATTTAAGTAATTAAAAGGCCTAATTAAGCTGCCCTAGGTTGAGTTCAAGATGTTTTATATGTATAATTTTGAACAAGTTTGGTGCTGTAACATTTATATTATATTGTGATTTCTGGTATGCCGAAGTGCTGCAGTTTTCTTTCTAGATCTGTGTTTCTCTACTGATATGTGAAATAAATTAAATGGTTTCTTGTGAATTTTGTGTTAATCCATGCAATAATGATGTTAAATTTTCATCGGAAGATTCAGAAGTAATCTCAATGAATCCCAAACTGTTATACGATTAATATATATAAGTAGGGGCTAGGACTTCAGACGATATTAGTACATATATTAATCAAGTTAAAATCCAAGGCTTAAATTTAGCAAATGCCTCAGCCATGTATGTGTATCTAAAGATTATATATGCTAAGTAGGTCTGAAAAATACCCGAACCTGCACTGATCAAATTTGTTTTGGAAAGATTAATGCTTATGCAAGGTAGGTTTAAATGATCACATCGTACGTAGAGAAGTTTGAAAAACCTATTCATTCCACAATATTGTTAGTTCTCCACAGACATGAATTTCTGAAACTTATTACAGTCAATAATATTACATAATGTAAATGTTTAGGGTACATGCTTCTAAAATGCAATCATGGTTGCATTGCAAGTATCAAAATTGCAAACAAATAAAGAAAAATGCAATAATTGCAAAGTAAAATCGTTAAAATTTACATTTAAGAAGTCTCGTATCGTAATAATATTGTGATTATAGGCTGCAAGAGTGATTAATTTACATGGCATAAATATTTAAAAACATGAGAGATTAAGTAGAAAATTGAAGTCATAGCATAACTGATACGAACGCAACTCAGTCAAGTAGACATCACAAGTAACCTAAAAAATAACCCTTGTTTATTCTTAATGGCTCAATATATCTGTTTTTCATCGGATTGGTTGGAGAAAATAAAATCGTCAATCCCTAATTAG
The DNA here is from genome assembly GCA_020226215.1 of Sindora glabra. Classification (NCBI taxonomy): domain Eukaryota; kingdom Viridiplantae; phylum Streptophyta; class Magnoliopsida; order Fabales; family Fabaceae; genus Sindora; species Sindora glabra. The sequence continues at coordinate 32,082,751 of CM035228.1, read as the reverse complement.
AACTAAGAAAGTGAGTGGCGAAAAGAAAATGAAGAGTAAAACTCAATTGCTTTGATTGCGTACAAATGCCTTTTATGAGAATAATGACAAGCAGAAGAAACGTAAGAACATGTGGAATAAATCTAAACTTGCCCTCTATATAAACTCTCTTTCTATCGAATTTTCCTCACATTTCTTAGGCCCCTAGGATCTTAAGCCCTACATACATGCAAAGGAGAGAGTGAGAAGAAATTACGTTTGGGAGTATAGGAGTAGTATTACTCCGTAAATGTGTTTACCACGCTCATTTCATAGGTACAAAATTATTTTTACAACATAAGTAAAATGAGAGAAATAAGATGTGAAATATGACTATATATAATTTGAATGATGGTTTTACATTATACTACCACAAACAATGAATAAACATAAAAGAAAAGTGGACAAAACCCTCCCTTACCTCCCTTTAAAAAAGCAGGCAAATTAAGATAAAATTAGAGTATATATGAATAAAATAATTGCAATTCAATAATTTTCACGGTAGGTTGACTCTCTGTCATGGTTTGTGTGTCTAAAGGAATGTTGGAGGTAGAATGTTGGAGCTATAAATGCCCTCCTCCATTTCCTCTGCTATAATCCAAAATAAAACTTTAATCCTGTATAGTCCATATATATTTACCTTGCCATATAAAATTGATTTAGATTCATTTGTTTCATGCATGAAACATTGTTCATTATATCAACTCAAATATTGCAATAATTAATTAGTTGGCAGAATATTTAATTAAGGTGTACACAGCTGGACTGCTATTACATCACAAGTATGATATGCGAGTAAAAGCTAAAAGATTTCAAGAAAAATTATCTTCGAAGATGTGATAAGGGAATGATAAATATTATATTTAATTTTAGGTTTATTTTATTATTTAAATTTTAGTGAATAGAAATTTTAATTTTAAGAAATTATTATAAATATGTTAAATTTTACATCATTTAAACTTGATGAGTTATTTTCTAGAATACACACACACATATACATACATACATACATACATACATACATACATATATGTATTCTATTAAAAATTTTATTCATTCAATATTTAATTTAAAAATTAATAAGGTATTTTATCTGAGTAATCTCATTTATTATTGATATGCTAGAAGCCTTCACTTTTATTAAAATGTATCATTGGCATTAGGAGTAAAACACTGTGCAAGAATTTGGGATGAAATTTCAAATGCAACGAAAGGCAAAGCATTTAAAGAACACCAAATATCATTTAAATCAAAGGTTTTCAATTGTTTCATTGCAAGTTAAATTTTTTAATATTGTAAGAAACATTTCTTTTTTTTCCTTGGGCTCATGCTATGATAAATATTACAGTAATTATCTTATGTCAAGAATGACCTGTTTTCTATATTTTCTCAAATAAGTGGATTAATCAAAGTATCTATTAGTGGCTCCATACAATATTAACTATTGACTAGATATGTGATAATAGATTACTGTCTTGATCATGCACTTGTTCAGGTAATAATTTTTTTTTTTACCATAACTTTGGTCTTTCTAATATATATATAAAAATTGATTGCATTGAGTTGCTTTAAATACAATATTCTACTTCAGTTTTTGTAATATAGAAATTAGATTAACTTAAGCTCACATTGGTCCGTGAAATTGAAGATTAAAAATGTTAGCTAAACACACAAAATTTTAATGAAACTGAGTTGATAATTATTGAAAGAAAATTTCGTGAATCATGTGGTTTCACCGTTTAAATTAAGAATGTTCTCACATCTTGAACAAATCAATCGAATTACATTTTTTTTTATATGAGAAAGTAAATCTCACTAATTTTCTTTTTAATAATTCCTGTCTTATATTTCAACTAGAGTTATATGTGCCAACTATAATTTATAATTGTTCAATAATTCAATTGAATATAGATGTCGTGAACTTGTATTAAGTTTGATCTAATTCATTTATATATTAGAGAAATTAAAATAAAATATTACATGGACACACGAGAGAAAATGCAACAAATTAATTCGTATATTATGATAATTAAAGTTGTAAAATTTTCCATCTTAAAGAAGTCAAATTTATTATTATTATTATTATTATTATTATTATTATTATTATTATTATTATTATTATTATTATTATTATTATTATTATTATTATTAGGTTCATATTTTGATTAGAGACACAATTTCTAAGTATGAAGCCAGGACGAATTTCCCAGATGATCAAGGTCAACAGTTTTTAATATCAAATTTATTTCCAAAGCGCCATAGCCAGCCAACGTAAGATCACAATAAAGAAAGGTAAATTTTGCATTCTTTTCTTTGTACTATTTTATTACAATGTGCATTATTGCTTAATTTGTGCTTCCTCCTTACCGCAAATGGTAAAGCTAAAAGCGTGTTCAATTAACTAGATTTCAAAATAAATAAATAAATAAATAAATAAACAGTAAAGGATCTTTGGCTGGAATGATATTTAATATTTTTTGAATATTTTATACCTTCTTATACATATAAGATTCAATTTTTAATTTTCACATATATGGATCTAATAGTTTAATTACTCCTTTATTTATAAAAAAAAAGGTTCTTTTAAACAGAAAGTTTAAAAATACAATAGATTGTCTCATAATTTCAAAAACAAGAACCATCAAATTTTTTTTAACTGTTTACGGTAGACTTACAAAAGTTCTAATGTCGTAAAATCACTTACAGCTGATTCAAATTCAAAATATGAATGGGCAATGACAATAAAACTCGCTAATTGAATAAAGGTAAGGAATTATTTTAAAGTTATATATATATATATATATATATATATATATATATATATATATATATATATATATATATATATATATATATATATATATATATATATATATCCTGTCCACAATTTCTAAAGCAATTCTTGCACTCTTGCACCATGTGCACTATGAATGTTGAATGTAATTCGATTAAGCTAATTAATAATTGTTCATCATAAACTTGTTTTTAAATTGATAAGCTGCAAACTTTGACAATTTGAATGACGCTTATGATGATAGTAAGGATGATACTTTGTTTATAACCTGTTATTAATATATATATATATATATATATATATATATGTCACTTCTATTTAAACATATCTCCCGTCCAATTATGTTTCTGTCCTTTGTTAAACACATCATTATATGAATTAATTATCCTATCAATACCTAATTAAGGGTCCTCATGGGACCAAAAACCAAAACTACCAGATATGATTTAGCACTTAGAAAATGGAAATACTTAGAGTGGGACCAGTTAAAAATAACCAGATATGATTATGTCTTGGTTAAATGGAACATCCCTTTAATGTCACTAGAGCATGTTAGTTCAAAGTCTTCTGAGTTTCGAATATAGACCCCAAGTGGGATTTTTTTCCCCCTTATAAATAGATATTTCCGTAAGGTGGGATTGCTTTATCTAAAGAAAATTAATATATAGGATGAAGGTACGTACGTTAATATGCATTTTATGATTAAATTTATTAAGCAATTTGGATAGCCTATGGTACAAGCAAAGAATTAATTATCAAAGAAAAGTTGACGCAGAGTGATTCTTCACTTAAGTCTTATCAAACATCATTTGGAATATTAGGGTTTACGGAGTAATTTGTTGGAGAAATAGACTTTAAAATCGTGATAAATATTACTTAGTTTGGTGAAAATAATCTTAAAAAGGTTTACATAAAAAATGAAATAAAAAAAGGCTAATTTTGATTTGGTTGTATTTGCTTCCGCCAACTTTAAAATTTTGAAACCAAACAAAACTTTAGGATTAATGTTTATTACTCAGTTAACAAAACCGTTTTATATCAAGTAATGTGATTTTTGTATGAATTTTTTTGACAAAAAGTAAAATATTATTATATTTTAGTTCATCAGGTAATTTCATTATCATTTTTTAATACATACTTAATTAAAATTTTTATATTTAATTTAATTTCTTCAGACTGTAAATAACAATTACAGTTATAATATAATTAATAAAATTATAAAAAAATAAATTATAATTGCAAAATATAATATAACAAAAATATTATATATAGTATTACGATTATGAATCATAATTTAACTTTACATTCAGTTGTAGGAAGAATTTTTTTTTTTTAATTAGAAAGTCATACTTGTGTTTAGATTTTAGAGAGAAGGAAGGAGAGTAGCTGATTAGGGTTAACCTTTGGAGTTATGTAGGGGTGGGAATCGTGAATCTCAACATTACGTCTAAACATTAACGTTCTTACGCGGTTTCAAAAGCTACCAACAAAAAGGGACCGAAAGCCATTTAATTAAATTGGCAGAGAATTATGCACAAAAACAATTTTTAAATCAATTACTTTTGATAAAGATTTGATGTTAACTTTGCCCTTAAACACTTCAATTTCCTTTTCTATGACTCGAGAAAAATGCATTAATTCCCATAGGAAGATTCCTAGCGGAGCTCGCTGAAGTGGCGCAAATTTTGAGATCAAATCATGTTACCAAAAACAACAGGGTCAACAGTGTAGTACGACATGAAAGGGGTGAAGACTCCCATGTATTATTTTGTTGGTAAATTTCATTGTAACATGAGATCTAATCGAATTATACTTAATATTTTTTTATTTTGTTTAAAATTTTGCAGATTTATTTTTCATTTCTATAATGATTAATTCTTTAGTTGTAATTCCTTGTTTAATGTCATTCTTCATATTAGAGGACTTTTTTATATTTTCATATATAAATATTACAATATAATTATATATAAAAATTAAAATGAAACATTTTTATCTTTAAAAAAAGAGTACAATTGTATAAGAGTAGCAATTCATGTTATCGTATTGAGTTTGTGTCATGTTAAAGACTAATAACAATTTGAATAAATTCAATCCAAACTCAATTTAAATAATAATAGTATCATATTGGATCAACTCACTTAATAATTGTATTGATACGAATTAATCCATCTAATCTATTTAATAATATAATTAAAAAAATTTGTATTATAAACTTATTTTTAAGTTTAATTACTTATTTTCACTAAATATATTTATTCATTGATCAAGAAATTTATTTAGCTTTTATTATAATTTTATTAAAATATGAATTTTATCTTTGCACCATAATTATTTATAATTTAGTTATAAATTATTTTTAAATAGTATTTTTTTAATTTTAATATAAATTTTTAAATGAATTGATGTGTCAATCTATTTAATTTTAAACTAATTATAGCCAATTTATTCATCATTTGTTTAATGCAAGTTGAACCGTTTACCACTCAAACACATATAGAATGTTTCATATTCATATCAAATTATTGTATTATGTCAAAAATTATTACCCCTATATTTATACATAAAAATATAAAAAAATAATCTTCTAATTATAAGAGATAAAAACAATTTTGCTTATCTATCAAGTAAATTGTTTTTCATATAGAGGCATTTTTATTGGAAGAAGTTTATAATATACTAGTCCCGGCCTAAATAAGGATTACTCTTATACATGATAAAAAAGTGTATAGGTACCCTAATTGTAAACTAAAAAGATAAATTTACGTTTCGCTATTCCTAAATCAAGTTTAATCTAATTAAGCTTGTATTTTTTATTTTTAAAAATATACATTCAACTTTCTTATTTTTAAAAGTAAAAGAGGTGAGCATACATTTAAAATAAAAAAAATGATATCAATTCATATTTTGAAAAATAGAATGAGTATATATATAATTGCACTAAATCTCAAGAGATATGAATATAATTTGTTGTTAATTACATTTATTGTTACAAAATGTTAAAATAATAAAAATATTTTATTTAATGTTCAATAAGAGAAGTTTTGAGAAAAATAATATATTCTATTTTAAAGTAAAAGTTATTTTTCTACACTAACATAACATAATGCATTATCTATTTAATCATAAGTTTTATGACTACATAAAATTTCCTTACTTATATATATATATATATATATATATATATATATATTGGTTTGGGTCAACCCACATAATAAATGTGTTGAGATGGGTTAATTTATCTAATTTGTTTAATAATTTTAATTAATAAATGTTATTTTTATATTTAATTATTTATTATTTTTCACTAAATATGCTTATTTATTGATTAAGTACTTTATTTTTCATTTTACCTTTGCACTATATATAATTATTTATAATGTATATATTTGAAACAATATTTTTAAAATTCTAATATAAGTTATTATATAGCATGTTAACTTATTTAATTTTAAGTTAACTCAACCCAATTCATTTATTATTCATGTTATGTGAGTTGACCCATTTACCACTTGACAATAATTATCCAATGGGACACACTTCATCCAACTAGACAATTGACCAAATTTGGCCTATTCTACTTAGCTTGTCTCAATATTTGATAATACTTCAACTTTATAGAAGGCGTTTTATCATCTAATTAGACATGAACCCAATTCCTCTCAGAACATCAACAAAACCACTATAAGCTTCTAAAATATACTAGATTGCAACCTTCACAAACTAATAGACACATAATCATCCAGTAAGGGTAAAAGAAAAACCCTAATCCTACTTAGTGTCTACCACAAAGGACCCATTGTAAAGCCAAATTATCATTAACGTCATCTATGGGAAGATCAAATGGTCAACACTATACAAATCAAATAATAAAAATTGAACCATCAAACTAAAATTTATAAAGAAGATCTCATGGTCGATATCAAATAAATCCAACAACAAGATTCACTACACAAACCAAAACCATCACGACTGCCAAAAGCCATTAATGATCTCTATACATGCAATGATGTAACTAGGCACACCTAAAAACAATACAATTCCCAAAGGTAAAGGGGCAAGTGATAACAAGTATCCAATTGGACACACTTCATTCGACCAAACAATTAACCAAAACTAACCTATTCCACCCAGTCTATCTTAGTGTTTGATGATACTCCAACTGTAGAGAAGATTTATCATCCAATAAGACATAAGTCCAATTCCTCTTGGAACATTAATAGAACCCACCAGAAGCTTCTATAATATATTAGATTGCAACCTTTATGATCTATATATATATATAAAAAAAAAACACAATCATTCATTGAGGCTAGAAGGAAAAAAAAAAACCTTAATCCTATTTGGTGTCTACCACTAAAGACCTATGATAGTGCCAAATTATCACCACTTGAACTTATATAAGTTCAATTTAAACCAATATAAAGCATCGTCTATTCATATTGAGTTGTTATATCATGTCAAATTAACTCATTTAATAATAATTATGTTGTATCATGTTCCTAAATTAAATTTAATCTAATTACATTTGCACTCTTTTTATTTTTGAATATATACACTCACTTTTCTTATTTTTAAGAGTAAAAAAGGGTAGTATATGTTTAAAATAAAAAAAATAATATTAGTTTATATTTTAAAAAATAGAATAGTTATGATTATAATTATACTAAATCTCAAGAGAAATGAATATACTTTTATCTTACTTATATTTATAATTATAAAATATTAAGATAATAAAAATATTTTTTTAATATTAAATAAGAGAAGTGTAGAGGAAAATAATATCTTCCATTTTAAAGTAGAAATTATTTTTGTATATTAACGTAGTACAATATGTTATTTCTTAACTATAATATTTATAATCACATAAAATTTCTTTACTTATCCACGAATAAATAAGATTTTTCCTAAAAATATTTTTTTAATAAAACAGATGTAATTTAAATTTTACAATTTTTTTGTAAAAATATGAATGAATGTGAATAATACATGTGCATAATTAATGTATGGGAAATAAAAATACTTAACTTACGCGGGAATTTAATGCAATTTTTCTCACTATCTAATAGGAGACATAAAATTTGGAATTAAATTCAATTTTTTCTTGTCAATACTCTTAATGATGCAATACTATTTGAAGTTGTTTTAAGAATTTTATTTTATTTATGTTCATGTTGTAGGTTTGAATTTTCAATTTTATATATATATATATATATATATATATATATATATATATATATATATATATATATATATTAAGTGAATTATTATTTATATAATTATTAAAAAAATTCAATTTTTTTCCATAAGAAGCAATGTTAAAATTTTAAAAAGGAAAGGGAAAAATCGTTGCTTAACGTGAAAGAAGCGTTGCCGCAACAGAAGTGCCGCCCACCCACCATCTCACCCATGTGAACGTTAAGTGGGAAACAGTAGCCGTCGACAAAGCATCGAGAGAAAACCTCGTGGACTGGGTGAATTATCTGAGGCCAATTCAACAATGGAATCAGTAAAATTTAGGTTCAGTTTATTTTAATTAAAAATATTTATTGTAAAAATATAATTATAGATTATTAAGATAATAAAAAATAATTATCATATTTAATATTAAATATAATAATTTTTAAAAAATTATTTTTCTATAATTTTAAAATTTTTAATCATAAAAATATATAAATATATAATACTTCTTCATTTTAATATAAGAAAATAATTTTTTTACAAAATTTGTCTTCTAAAAAATAAATAAAACCAATTTATATATGAATTTGGTTATATTAATAATTTGTAAATTATTAAATTGAATATTTTTTATTTTAAGAAAATAAAACTCTATATAAATCATTAAAACAAAATTTAATATAATGAAGAATTCACCGTAACGAAACATCATATTTGTCCGTTTGCAATTTTTTTAATATATATTTTTATTCTTTGTGATTAGGTTACATTGAGGGACCCACTGCATTATTTATGAAAAACTCACGTGCAGATGTTGGGTTGTATATCTGTTTCTGTTATTAGCCCACCGAAGGCTGTGATACCTTCATTTATTTTATATATTTGTTTTTGCAAAGAACGCTCCTAAGCATTCGGAAGCAACGGATAAATAATGTAAATTGAATGCAAAGAAGTCTGAATGGAAATATATTACTAGTACATTCAACAAAGAATATGTTAACTTGTGATAGACTTTATTTATTAATTGGTAGAGGTTGGAATATTGAAAATTAAAAAAAAATATTAATATTTTAATTTTTAAAATAATTATCTACCCTACTCGCTGATTCACAATATTTATACTAAAGTGGTGATACCTTTATGACGAGGAAAATCAATGAATTGGGATAATAAATTGTGAAAATTTAGATAAAATTATTATAACTCTTATTAATCACAAGTTTAAATTATCTTCAGCATTAACTACTGGACAACATTTTTTAAAGATATTTTATAACGTTCAGGAACTAGAATCGATATTTATTGATTCAATTAGATTTAGTGTTAATATTTGAGTGGACCTCCGACGGTTCGCCTGATAGTACTGGGAATGTTTCCTTTTTTACCATTGTTGTTAAAAAAAATGGAAAAAAAATAATCATTTAAAGCCTATTTGAATAAAAAATATAGAAATTAATTTTTGAATATATAATCACATAAAGCCCAATTGAATTCTAACTATTGATCTAATCATGTCATTATGACTTTGTCCGTGTTTTTTCATCATCAGCGCCCAATGAATCAGAAAAAGCAGTAGGCAGGTTCATGGGCCATAGGGCGTTTCAATTATGGGCCTTCCAATGAGTTTGGATCATTTACTGAGAGGTATAAGTTTAAGGCCTAAGCAAATATTATGCTGAAAAGAGAAGGACTAAGTTTTGAGCCCAATCTAATCCTATTTAAGTACGGGGGAATTGATATCCTCCGCAAGGAATCTCTGCCTTTTTATTTAGATAAAAATTATATTATTAATTTAATAATAATAAAATAATAAATATTTAAATAATTTTAATGAAAAATATTTAAGTTAATTTTATTAAATTCATCTCATTTTTATAATAAATATTTTCATTAATTGAAATAATTGATAATAGTGATAAATTAACTATAATATTTTATTATTATTAAATTAATAACCATAATTTTTTTCATCTAAAAAAAAAGATGAAAGTTGTTTACCTTTATATATATATTCTCAAAATTTCTGTAACGTTTTTTTTTTTTTTTACGTGGAAATAAGGGTGGAAAATATAAAATAAAAGAATAGAATTTTTTACGTGGAAATAAGGGTGGAAAATATAAAATAAGAGAATAGAATTTATGAATCGAACTTTTAATACTGCTGATTCAATTGAACTGCTTATTTTGTGCTCCTTGAATAAATTGGGAATGCGCGCGGGAGGCTTATAAGCACGGGCAAGGCTCGTATTATCATCTGTATTACATTTTTTTCACTTACGAATAATCTTATGAATTAATTAAAAAAATAAATTGAAAAATATGTTCATGTATACCAATAATTGATTGACTTAATAAATGATATTTGAGATTCAGTAAATTATAAGTTTAATTTTTGGAGTCACTTTTATTGTAAGAGAGATTTATTGTATACTATTTTTACTCTAAACAAAAATTAATCTCGTTTTCAATAGAAATGAACATGTAAATTCATTGGATGTAAAGAAAAAAAAATAATCGTAAATCATAGATTAACTGACAAATTTATATCTCATATGGGTGCAGGTTTAATTTCTTCCTCGAATCTTCAAAGGATCAACATGGAGCTGTATCTTTTACATAAAATTAATTTGTCTCTTATTGAATTTTTAAATCCAACATAAATAATTTTTTTATAATAATAAAATATAAGTGCCTTGATATATATACATGATATTTTAAGTTCAAATTTAAAATTATCAGAAGAAAAAATTTCAAAATAATGGTAGGATACCGATTTATGATAAAGATTGCAACACATAAATAAATTATGAAAAATACTATAAGTATTAAAAATGATATTCAACATTGAGTTTTCAATATTTTAATCTATTAAATTAAATTCTATAAATTTAATACATCATCTTATATTCAATGATAATATTAAATTTATATTCAGTACCCAATTTTAAATTTTATTTTCGATGCATATAACATTATTAATAAATTATTTATTTTTTATTACTTATATAAAAAGTGAATTTGTCAATCAACATACTATGTTCTATGTAGTTAGTGAATAATAGTACAAAGTAATTTGTATTGTGGTATTGGATCATTATTTCATCTTAGAAACTATAGATTTGACATAATAAAATGTTGTAATCAATAAAGAAATGAAAGATTTTTAGAACCAATGCTGATACTTTAATAGAGTTGAAGTTAAATTGAATGCATTGATATAATCAAGATTTAAGAAAAATAAATAAATTAATAAAATATAGTTGATTAATGTAATTTTGTTTTTAACCTAATTTACGGGTAAAGGTGATATACAAAATTCATTAAGAAAAAGCAAGTGGAGATATTATAAAAAATTTGACTATCCTTAAACTTATATAACAATGCGCCCAAAATATTTCAGAATACATGTATTTTTATAAGTCAAAAGATTAAATTAAACAATCTATAGAAGAATCATTTAAAATATGAAAATAAATCGATAAAAGTCAGAATAATTTAAAATAGAAATTAATCACTTAACGAAGGTTATTAGATTTTAAGTAACAAATCCTAAAATAGTTTAATTTCAGACATCTTCTACCTAAATATTGAAAAAGTAGAGCGGATAACTTTGAAATATGGGTTTTTGTTTCGGTAGGTGTACGAATTTTTTTATATTAATACATATTTTTTAAAAAAATTGTAAATATCTTATTATTATTTTTTACCATTTTTTAAAGTTATAGTTTTTATATAAAAATAAAATGAGTATTTGAAAATTCTTAATACAATTTTAATGATTTAAATTTAATCCACTATTAGTACAAATCAATTTTACACAATCATCTATTTATATATTATCATATTAATAAGAAATTACTAAAAATTTATAATAATTATTTTTTGGTAATTTATCTTTTTCTTATTCACTAATAGTGTAAAACATTTTAAGCTAATAATAGATCGTCAAATTTAAACTCCAATTTTAAATGTAAATATTTATACTTAATAATATTAAGAGTTTAAATTTAATCCACTTTGGGTATAAAATATTTTATATTATTAATAAGTAAGGAAAAGATACTTTACTAAAAAAATAATAGTAATTAAAAATTTTTAATAATAAAAAATTTTAATAATTTTTATTAACATGATAATATATGAATAGTTCGATATAAAATTGATTTACATATACAGTAAATTAAATTTAAATTTTAATATTAAATTTAAATTTATATACTCAGAATTTTTTATAATAAAAATATAATATTTTGTGCAAAAATTATAAATTTATATTTCATATTAAATTTTTATAAGAGTATGCAACTTTTAGCGGTGAAGTATGACCCTTGAATAACTTTGTTTTGCAAAAAGTTATATTGTCTCGTCCCACATGTCTTTATAGTGCAATGTGTTGATGTGTTGTTTAAAGAAAGAAAAGATGGAAATATCTGCGCATATATTCTTAATGCTTGGATTGGACATGGCAAGGGGAAAAAAACGTTGAAAGTGATATAATTAATTCGATGCTTCTTGAATGAAACCCGAAACTAAACGGATTATTTTCATTAGTACGCCCTGAAAGTACCAAATAATTAATAAATTTTTCTCAACAGTTTACCAAAAATAAAATAAAATTTTTTCGACAAACGGAAACCATAATATTACTAAACCATATTGACAAGTCTTGACATTGTTCTGCCAACAATATCACCTAACAAAATATGTACAACCTCACAAGGCGGGGATTCATAAGTAACAAACTGATTACATAAGTAAATAGCATCCTTAACCAGAAAATCAGCAAGGTCATTAACTTCCCTGTAAATATGTTTAAAATTCATGACCCGAACTGAAGCAATCAGATCCTTGTAACTTTCACAAAAGCTGAAAACATGAGCAGGGCAAGATGAGTTTGGGTTTTTTAATAATTTAATTGCCAAAGTATCCAATTTCACAGGGAGTAAATTTCTATTTTGTATAAATACTAAACCATGCCTCAAACCACTCAATTCATCCACAAAGTTTGAGCATAGTCCCAATTTCCTACAATTGCCAACAACCTACTTGCCAATATAATGTCTAATAATAGTCACATAACCAACCATATGAGGGTTATCTTTAATAGTACCATCTGTATTTAATTTATAGTAACCAAAAAAAGATTGTACACACTTAACTTTTAAGATAAGTTGTGAATAAGGTATTTTAGCTTATCTTATAATAGCCTAAAATTTGGCTACTTTTGAAATAGTAACAACCTCCAGAATAGATCTTCATTGAGTAATGGTAAAGGCTATACTATTCCTATATAACCATAAATTCCCTAACTCATAAGGAAACATGCAAGCTCATGTAATATTGATATTACAATTTAAGACCAGGGAAGTTAGATTTAATTTGACCCAATCAACAAAATTCATATTTTAAGAGTTTACGGAGGAAGGAAGAATGACAAGATTAACCCATAAGTTCATAGCAAAAGAACATTCACATAAAATATGAGCAGTGCTATCTAACTCAGTAAAAAAAGAAATATAATTTGGAGGTAAACACATCCCCCTTTTGATGGGTAATTCTTTGGTAGGAAGTCTATTTAAAATAACTAGCCACATAAAAAAAGTGGATTTTTTGCACAATAAGAGTTTTTCGAATCCAATCAAAAGAATGACCTTCCACTACAGGATGGTCATTTTTCAAAAATTTATACACACTTTTTGTAGGGCACTCCTTAGACTTAGATAAACTTCACATAACTTGTCCTAACTTTGTAATAAAAAGTTTAATTCAACAACAAAAACCATAGAGAGTTTTGATAAATCCCAAAACCCTTAGACAATTACATCTTTATGTTATATTCTTCAATAGTTAGAAGGCCTTGAATTTTATTTCTTAAAACACATGAATTCATCCAATTATCCTATCCAAAAAGAATTTTTTTTAACCATTTCCTATAACCCATCTAATTCTAACTTGAATTATATTAGTTATGCACCTAAAGGCCTTCCAATTATGGGAGCAAGATAGCAAGATCTAATAATGTGAAATTTACCATTTCTATTAAGAAAAGGTATTTCTTGTGTAGGACTTAAACCCATAAAATATGACCATTTTGAATAAAATTCTACACTAGCTTAGCAACCATAATCATATTAATAGTAGAAAAAAAAATTCCCCACCCCACTCAAATTCTTTATAATTGTAACAATTTCCCATTTAACAAAAGATGTTTTCTTGCCTTCAAATGACTTCCCTTAAGTAATTTTTTGACCACTTGACTCATTTTTCAATGAATCCCATTAGGAATTTTAGTGAATGCAAAATGATAAAGAGGAAAAGCAGAAAGAACGAAGTTAATAAGAACCACCTTACTCATAAAAGATAGATGTGTTAATTGCCATCTTTAAATTCTCTCCCTTAATTTATGCACAAAAAAGTGAAAATTATAGCTCTATAATTTCCTTTAGTCTTATCCCCAAGATACTTACCAAGGTACCCTCAATAATTAATGCAAAAATATTACTCAAAGTATCCATTAAATGTTAGTCAATATTTTTTGAAAAGTACATTCTTGATTTTTCAAAATTCACCTTTAATCCTAAAATCTCAACAAAGTCATTGAAGGTGTTTTTCATAGTGCTACAATTTTTCCTATTAGCTCTAGTGAACAATACAATATAACCAACATAAAATAAATAAGAAAACCTTATAGCAAATTAAGTATATTTAATAAAATTCCAAAGTTTCTTATAGCATTTCTCTTCAATCATGAGATGAAGGTATTCAAGACAAAAATGAAAATATAAAGGGGCAAGTAGATCACCCTACCTAAACCTTTTAACGAGTAAATAGGATCTCACTTACCTTTATTAAATAAGATTTGATAAGAAAGTTTAGAAATTGGATTCAGAACCAAATTAATCCAATTAGGGGAAATCAAAATAAAAAAGAACCTTTTTAATGAAACTCCATTCTAAAGAACTATAAACCTTTTGAAGATCCAATTCAATGATCATGTTACCTATTTTAGCTTTACCTTGTTAATGAAATACCATTCTAAAAAACCATAAACCTTCTTAAGATCTAATCTGACCATATTACCTTTAATCTTAAAATCTTAGCAAAGTCATTAAAGGTGTTTTTCATAATGCTACATTTTTTCCTATTAGCTCTAGTGGCCAATACAATATAATCAGCATAAAATAAATGATAAAAACTTAGACCAAATTAACCAAATTTAATAAAATTCCAAAGTTTCTTATAGCATTTCTTTTAAATCATGAGATGAAAGTATTCAAGACAAAAATGAAAATATAAAGGGGTAAGCAGATCACCTTACCTAAACCTCTAATGGGTAAATAAGATCTAACTTACCTCTATTAAACAAGATTTGATAAGAAACTCTATAAATTAAATTCAGAACCAAATTAATCCAATTAGGGGAAATCAAAATAAGTATAAATCTTTTTAATGAGATCCCATTCTAAAGAACCATAGGCCTTGTCAAGATCCAATTCAATGATCATGTTACCTATTTTAGCTTTAGACTTATCAATTATATGTAAATTTTTTCTCAAAATAATTATATTGTCAATAAGTTTCCTATCCTAAACAAAAGTGGCCTTGTAGGGAGAAACTAGGATCCCAAGATGAACTTTTAATCTAGTTGTTAAAATTTTAAAAATCACTTTTAAAAAAGTAGAAGGCTTATTGGCCTATAAGCATTAATGGTTTCAAGGATTTGACCCTTAGAAATCAAATAAATAAGAGCTTGATTCAACCATTCAGGGATGACAAAGGTAGTGAACACTTGTTACATAGTTACTAACTAAACCACCAACATAAGTGCCAAAAAAATGTAGATGTTCCAGCCTCGAAGACTTAGTGGCCTTTTGAGAAAGTAGAGCATGATAATTTTTTTATCATTGGGGCCAAAACAAGACTAAATTTCATGTTTTCTCTAAAAAAAATTCTAAAATTCAAGTTTTGAAAAGCTATTTAAGACCACACACTTTTTTTTGTAGAAAATCTATCAACAAAGGAGGTAGAAATATGCTCTTGTATATCCTTAATATTCGTCAACCATTCCTTAACCTTATTTTTAAACCTAACTATCTTATTTTTTCTTCATTCTAATGATAGTGGAAAGATGATAAATATAAGACTTTTATCCTTATCTTGAATTCATTGTATCCTAGACTTTAAAGCTTATAATTCTTCCTTATGTCTAAAAAGTTGGAGGAACTCTTCCCACAAGGATTTATCTAATCTATGGAGGGATTCAGAATTAAACTGTTCCAAAGTAATTTAAATACACCTAATTGTAGCAAAAATTCTCTTTTTTTCATTTAAAAATATTTTTCAAATACATTGATATTCCACCAAGAAACATTTTTAATAAAATTTTGAATAGCATTTTGAAAAGGAAGGAAAACCTTTATGATTCCTAAATTAAATTATAAAGGTCAAGGTGAGACAATTAACAAGTTTCAAATCTAAAAGATCTCTTTAAAAGATTTACAACAGGGTTAAACAAAGAAACCATAACTAAGGAATAATCTAAAAGACTTCTAGGAAGATTAAAAACTTAAGCTATAAGAAAAAAAATTCTCTAACTAGCATTACAAAGAGCTTTATCTAATATTTTAAAATGGTAGAACTGAAAGATCTAGAATTAAACCAAGTATACATAAGACTTAAGTAGCCCAAATCCATTAAGTTGTAATAATCAATATATTCTATAAATGAGTTTACTTTATTCATAATAATAAGAGCCTCATTAAGTTTCTTATCTTAACAAGTGAATTCATTAAATTCCTTTAACACTAACCAAGGAAAATCATAACAAACTACAATAACTTTCAGATTATTCTATAATATTTTTCTATTAACTAGCCTAAGATTAGCATAAATATCACTCAATAACTAACCTAGAGAATGAGGTGATACCTTAATAACAATATATATTTTCTTGAATGATTTAACACATTTACATAAACCTTATCTTAATTCCAAAGCAACCAATTTTACTTATCAAGCTAATTATACTTGTCATTTCCAAATTAATGAAAGGCAAAAAAGCTCTAATTTCAATACCCTTATCACTATCCAATCTTGTTTCAGTAAGGACTAATATTTTAATTCTTTCTCTATCAACAAACTCCTTAAAAATCATTTTAAAAATTAATATGTTAGAAACCTTAAACATTCTATAAACCAATGCTATAATTTTCAACCATATTAGATGAAACTGCTTAAAGACTAACCCTACTCGATCAACGCACCATTTATCTAGACATGAATTTGAACTTTTCTATCATTCTCTTACAAAACTCCCAATCATGAACCATATTATTAAATAGAATTAGTTAATACATTGAATATCAAGGCATAAGTTAAACTAGATGGTTTAAAACTTACCCCTTGAGAGTCAATTTGCATTCCTCTAATGCTACAATTAGCTTCTATAATTGCATCATCTGTTGGCATAACTTACTTGCATAGTTTAAAATGGTTTTGAGGAAAATTTAACTAATTGCTCTTCATTCTTTGATTATAGATTCACTTATGTGTCTAGATAACTCTAGTTGGAATTATCATTTAGGTAAATAATCATTAACAAAACCAAAGTATCCTTCATTTTCTTTTTGAGAGGATTTAGAATAATAGCATTTTTAAGGCACTTGTAAAGTTTGAACCTTTTTTACGCCATTTATTGAACTAAATCATAACTCCTTAGGATTGAGTGGGATTTATTAATATATATTCCATTATTTCCTTTGATACCTCTTGAAATTGATTGTTTGCATAAAATCCGTCATATTATCTAAAACTCCTAAACTTCTCCATCCTCTATCTTCAAGCTTAGAGAAAAGTTACTCATCAACATTATTGGAAATTGAAAATTTCAACACATTAAGCCCTGTTTTGCTTAAACAAAACCTTTAAAAGTTCCTAAGAGTTCTATGGTGAGGTAATCTCTAGAGGCTTAACTTGTAAGAACCCTAAATTAGGTAATTCAAAATGAATTAGAGGAAATTAGTTACTACCTTAAGTAACCCTAAGCCTAGTTAACTTACTTAACCCAACATTTTTACTAAATTTATTTATCCTTCTTTGGAAAAGCATTAAAAGTAAACACTCCCTTTTTGTCATTTAACGACTTAAAAGGCTCAATTTCTTTTATCTTTTCTTTTAAGTTAGGTTTTTTAGTACCCATTATTTTTTTCCAACTAATATCTAGGACCCATATTAATCCTTGTTCAATTTCTCTACCTTAAGCCCTTTAATTGTTAGAGACATAAAAAATAGCATTAACACATTCTGGAGCAAAGCCTTTGTCACCATCCTTATCTATAAATGGAAAAACTAGTTTTTGATAGCTAATTTTTCAATAAGAAAAATAAACCTTATTTAATCCCTTATACAACATAGATTGTTTAAATTCTCTAATATAAATAATTCAAGTTAATGAATGATTTGGATCAATTTGTGCACGCACACACACACATAAAAAAAACAAATGGGCATATTTACCTTTGTTTCCAAGGAAAGTATAAGCATTTACTTTCAATACTAGACTAATTTTCCCAGCAATTTAAGGTAGAATAGAAGGATTATAAAACCCTACAATAATAGTGTTGGCGAGGATATAATAGTCAGTGTTCCTATTTTTGACTAAAGAATAGGCTAAAAAAGGGGTAACTATCTATGGACCCCCTTCTAACTGAAACAAACTAAGGTCGTAGACTACTATATAGTTAGTGTTTGATGTGCTTCTTTAAAGGCTAGGTTTTCTTAAAAGCTTAGACCCTTTTTCATAGCCTAATAGGCTTCTTAAGATTTTTTATTATTTTTTGTATTTTAAGAAATGGTTCCAAAGTTAATCCTTATGGCTTTGGGTATCAATAAATGCATTTTTTAAAATTTAAGGTAATTTTGTTTAACTCTATGAAGTTTTTAATAAAAAATACATTGATCTTTCCTGAATTTTGATGAAATTACATGAATCTCCCTTTTAATTTCAAATTTATACAAACTATCATACCCCTTTTAGAATTTAGAATTTTACAATTTTGTTATATGTTAAAAAAGAGGAAATAACTAATTAATTTTAATAAAATAGATATAATGCAAAGAAATTTTGTGAGGAATAGAGAAACAAAGGTAAAAAGATATACATGAGATATTAGGTAGAAGAAAACTTTATTACCTGAATGAGATTGAGACAAAACTTAGAGTGAAATAAATAAAGAAAGGTGTATTTATTTAACTATTATGATTAAAATTTTGAAATAGAGATTTTATGTGAAATGAATAAATTTCGATATGAAAAGGTGTGATAATATATTGAGTAAAGAGAATTAATTAATTAAAGGAGATTTGAATAAAACTTTAGGGGGAAACTTAAAATGGATAAGTTAAGAAAAGTGTATTAAGTAAAAGAGTTAAAGGTTATAAGTAATTCAAAATGAGTATGTGAGTAGGGAAGAGTTTTAGGATGAATGATGAAAATACCCTTACCTTTATAAACATTACTTCAACTAGTAAGGGAGGCATTATTTGTCATTTTTTTCATAAGCCTCCTTTGCCTCTCTCTAACTTCTTCTCTTCTCTTTATGCAAACCATCTTCAATCAAGCCATTTAGAGAAAAATTCTTGTCAAATTTTTTACACACACAAGTTAAGAGAAATTAATCCAACTTTCTAAAACCTTCTCCACAGTATGTTAGTAAATGTTCTAACTTAAATTTAGGCATTTGATTGAGTATTGTTTGATTTAGGTTTAAGTTCTAGTTTTTATTGGGTTTATGATATATGCTATGGTTTATAATGATTTATGATGTTAAAATTGTATATGGTGATGGAAATAGCTTTAATAATGATCTAATAAGGTGTATTGATGATTTGGTATGCACTGGATGAATAATAAATGAGTTTAAATGAATTTAATGGCAAATGGATAGTGATTTTATAGGATTTTCTACAAATTTTGAGCCTGTAGTTGACCATATGGCATTTAAAACTTCATAATTGATTATGGAAGTTTTGAATAGTCAATGAAACTTTATAATTGACTATATAGTTGATTATGTTAGGACAATCTTGTTAAGTTACTTTTGAAGTATCATAACTTCTTCATCTTATACTTGTTTTTGGTAAATCACCTATAGTTGAAAAGTTAATTAAATCTACTTTAAAAAAGGATTAATTTTATATTAATATCTTATATGTGTTTTGAGATATCACTAAAATAGTAGAAAAAGGTTAGATATTTTGGATTGTGAAAAACTAAATTTTTGGAGCTAACTTTTGAATGACACAAATCTTTCATATCTCAACCATTTTAAATAAATAACCACTCCATAGAAAGTCATTTCAATTTATTTTCATATGAATAAGTTTTATGAATAATGAACTTGTGATTTTCAAGTTGTTCATAAAATATCATTCAAAAGCCAAAATTAAAATGTTCAAAAGAGTATGTTTATTGCCCTAAACTAATTTAATGGCTAATAAACCAACTAATGAACTTTGAAAACAACTTTAGAGTGGCATAGAGCCATTTATAGTTGATTATTGGTGCCAAAGTTCTTCTTTAGATACCCCTAGTCGATTATTACCCGATTTCATTATAATATCACAGGTTTTAAGGAATCAAATAGTATTTTAGCTTCTTGTTCGTATTGGTTAAAAGTGAATAATTTCAAATGTGGATAATGAAGAGTAAAGTGAGCAGGTAGATTGCATTTATGCTGATAAAGAAAATGAAGTCATATAATCAAGTTTTAATAAGTCATGAAACCTTAAAGGTTGGGTATTAGCTTTTGTTTAAAAGGATAAACCACTTATAGCTTTACTTGTTTACTTATATATAGATACATATATATTCATAAATGCTTGTGTTTATGCAAGAAAGGAGACTTAATATACTTTAACCCTATTATACTAAGTAAAATCTATAATGTTGGATTTTAGTTTCATATTTGATTGGATAAGCTATTTGGTGCTTTCATGTGTGTATGTGTATCAGTGTATTACATGAATATTTATGCTATGGAATAGGGATTGAAGTATTCAACAAGGTACTATTATTATTGTGATTTATTTACTCATAATTAAATATATCAGGTGGGGCCATGCATAAAAGTATATAATGTTATGACAATATGATTTTATGTTATGTATATTTTAGTATTTGAATGATAATGAATAAATAATGTGATTATGTTTTGAAATATGATATGATTGGTACATACTTTACAAATAAGGTTGTATTGATTGAGTTTGACATATGACATGAAAAAGGAATTAGTTTGAGATATTATTACATATAAGAGAACAAGTTATAACTTAGTACCTGCTAATGTTAAGTTAAGTTAACATATGAAAAGGAAGGTTATAATACAAGGTGAATGGAAATGAAATAGGACATAGAAGCATCTTAGTGTGCAAGTTAAGTTGTAAATTGTGGAACAATATTATTAATGACTTGTGTGGCCATAGCAATGGTATGGTGATATTGTGATACTTATGTTATACTATATGGTGACCTCATATATGTATATATATTGTTAAAAGTATGAATGGATGTGTGTAGTATGAAAAAGATGACGATTATGGCTTGAGTTATGAAATTGGAAAGAAATGAAATATGAACTGTGAAATGAGAAATGTGAAAGGGAAAATGTAAAACTATGTTTGGTCAACTAATAACTACTTGTGAAAGGATAAGTTAAATCTTGGAGGGACAATGTTAGAGTTAATTGTGCATGACTTATGATGGGAAAACTTATATGTATTCCCATTTTATTTCGAACATATAAGAATTTATGTCAATAAAATTAGTCTCTTTCGTTTGACATAAAAATAAACTTAATTGGCATCAACTTTTAGAAATGTATCACTCATTAAAACTCACTTGGTTATATGTTGGATATATGGGAAATATTTTTCTTATAGGATCATTGAAATTTAAGTATTAGTACTTTTTATATTTTAATATTATAATTAAATGAACATTAAAATTAAAAAAATAAAATTTTAGTTTGTCAAAATATTAAAAAGATAAAATTATGCTTTCACTCTTTTTTTATTTAATACATTTATAGTTTTAAGTGTTATGATTCATCCATCTATCTTTTTTAATAATTAATACTTTACTCGCCAAAATTATTTTCTCCCTAAATTTTAACATAAAATTCACATGCATTATATGTAATTTTTACTTCCCAAATTTTGATTCAATCTTGATACCCCATCAAAACTAATTTATCTTAAAAAATTTTATTTGATACTCTTTATTTAGTAATTATAAATTAAATTGTAGAAAATAAATCTTAAATAGAATGAGAGTATTTTTAGGATAATTTAGTTTTAAATAAGTGTCAAATTGAGTTAAAATTTAATGAAGTAAAGATTATATATAACATATTTGAATTTTTTGTTAAATTTTGGATGGAAAGTAATTTAGATGAAAAAATCCCGATACTTAAAATTATAAATAAATTAAGTGAATGTAATTAAATTACGAATAGCTAAAACGTAATTTTTTTAAAAAAATAATTCCAAAATATTTGGTATCACAATAAAATTAAAAATATATCTTGATAGATAAGATTAACACTCACTAGACCACTTGTTAATTATTGCATAAAGATCTAGAAAACAACATTTGAGGATCAATATTACACCTTCCTTTCTTTTTATTTTTTTCCCCCTTATAATACACTGCACCTGAGTTAAGTTGTAGAATTTTCTTTTCGATTAAGCCCCAAAAGAAGGTTGAGTAAGAGTAGGCTGCAAGTTGCATCCCCAATTGGTGATATGAATGATGCCAAAACCAGATGCCAAGGGAGAGTGAACCATCACCAACAAACATGTACACCAAACCCCACTTGCTTACGCTGAAAATGACCGATTTGCTCTCCAATTTGCAACCATTTGGTAATCGCCATTTGCACCTTTCACTCTCGTGATGAGAAGTACGAAACAATGACCTTTCTTTTCTTAATGACCCTTCCTTCCTTAATGAATACTGTGCTCATTTAAAATATTTCACAAATTTATTTAAATGTTGTAAGAAGCTCAAGTGGCATATATTATATTATTTAAAAATTTAGTTTTCTTTTATATTTTAAATTCTATTAAAAATTTATATATATAGTAATTTGATCCATCTTATCATTATAAAAAATTATTTAAGTATTACAATTTGAAATTTTTAGTATCCCATACCCAACTTGAGATTTGATCTAGTATTCAGTAACTTTGTGGAAAGCTCGAAGTTTTAAAAGATTAAATATTTTTATAATTAAAATATTTATTTTAAGATTTTATGTAAATTAATAAAATAAAAAATGTAAATTTAAAAATGAAATAAATAATCTAGTAGTGAAAACAATTCTCTCAAAGGGGAAATTTTCCCATTACTCTTCAACTGAAATATTCGATAGTATATATCTAAGTATGTTTTAAACCAATTGTTATATATATATATATATATATATATATATATATATATATATATGATAGTTTCACATTAAAGCTATATTTTTTTTGTTAGAATAAAAAATCTGCTATATAAAAATAACTTCTTTTAAACAACATTTTCACATGATAACATTTTATTATTGAGTTAAATTTAAATTTTGACTCAAATAAAATTATGCAGAACATATGTATGTTTAACTTCATTCAGAAGTGATTTATAATATATGATATTTTTAGTGGCGCAATATTAGTTAATATTATTTTTAAAATATTTTTAAGAGACTACTAATTCCAACATCTATTAACAATGTATATCTTTTTTAATTAGATGAAAAATTATACTATTCATTTAATGATAATAAAATAATAAATGATATTAAAGTTAGTTTGCCATGAAATAATTACTTCAATCAATGTATGCATTTATTGTGAATATAAAAAAATAAGTGGAGTTGACTTTAATCTTTTAAACTTGTTATTCTTTATTAAAATTGTTTAAATATTATTTATTAATTTATTATTATTAAATTAGTAGTTTAGTTTTCTTTGTCCAAAAAGAGAAAAAAAACTTGTAATGTTACATTAATACTAAAACTCAGTACTATTTCTATACAAATATTGCTAAATGTATTTTTTTAAATAAAAATAATTTATTTTTTACTAAAAATAATTTTTTAAATATCAATTTGCTAAGTTAAAAAAATACAATTAATAATATTTGTATAAAAATAATATTAAATTATCAATAATAAAATAGCACTAAATTTTTTTCCGTAATAATTACCGGTTCCTTTTCATATATATATATATATATATATATATATATATATATATATAACTTGAATTCAAAATTTTGTACTGTGTTTGTAATTTCTATTATGAAAAGGTGAATACTTCCATACTTTTTAAAAGATTATTCTCTTCAAATAAAAAGTTTTCTGAATTCTATAATGTATAAAGGAAGAATGAATAAAGAAGAGGGGTTGAGAGCGAAATTAATATCGCCAATGTAAAAAAACACTGACTAGTAATTCATGACAGTTGCCCGCTCTCATGAGTGCGAGGTAAGTGTGAAATAAAGTTTGTCCAAACCCTTGCCATAATTGAGCCGGAGACGGTTGGTATGTCCTTGATTCAAAAATTATGGCAATTTTAAGAAAGGGCTAGTACTTAGTAGGGCCCATGCCTAGGCGGCGAGTAAAGGGCCCAGTCGGCATAACACTTTATTTTGCCCTTTTTTCTGAGCCGGGTCCAACCTTTTTAATCTCTTTTTTACTTTTCTTTCTCTTTCTGACGTCATCCACATCCTTAGCCACTACATCTCTTGGCTCTGATTTGCCGCCTTTGCCTACTCAGCTGCCACCTGGCACTTCCCCAGCTACCCCTTTAAAATATAAAATAAAATAAAAAAGCAATGTACCAAAAAAAGATAAGAAAAATAACTAAATGATATATTACGATGTGCAATAGATTTGCCAACGCAAGATTGAGTAATCGAGATTAAGGGCAAGATAAATCCTTATAAATTTTTATTCTATGAAAAATTAAATATTAAAAATAAAATTAATATTCTTCCTGTTATGTGAGAGACAATAATCTATGAAGAAAGAGAAGGGAAAAAAAAAAGAATATTTTCGCTGAAAAAGTCACTTAAGAAGTTTAACGAACACTGAACACAAAATTTTACAATTTTTAAAATTTTAAAAACAGAAGCGAATTACTTAACAACAAAGGTATGATTTATCTCAAACTAAGTTTTATTGCTTGGAGATAATTTGTGTCTACTTTTATCTTAACACTTTAAAAAAGTTTAATAATAAAAAATAACACGAATTTTGGTGACATACGCGATAGCTGGTTTAACTCGTTGAAGAAAAAGACGATTAAACCCCAAATGTTGGACTCTAGGATTCTTCTAACGAGGGAAGATTCTTTTGTCTAATTTGGTGCGGGAGGGAAATTGATTAGTTCATGCAGTTGGGTAGACACCTTTTTCATCATTTTAAAGATTTTGTATTGAAAGCATTCGATTTAAGTAATATATATATTAGTTTTTGTTTTCAATTGGATTCCGATTTAGAGATATAAAATAAATGAATTGGGTGAAACCGAATAAAATCCGTGCGGAATTTAATTTACATGAATTGGTATGCTCAAATTTTAATTTGTATGAATCAATTCATTCAAGTTTATTTTACAAATAAATGAAATTTTAAGTGGTTCAATTTAATTTGATCAATTGTTCAACTTGTGAATCCATATATTTTATTTGCAAAATTTGTAAGTCAATTCAATTCGTATTAATTTTTTTAAATTTTGGTTTACACAAACTAGTCTACATAAGCTAGGATTAAAATGAATTAAATTTTAAATGGTTTAATTTACTAAAATTTGCATATGAAAATTCATTTTACAATTATATTCTAGTTATACTCCAAGATCTTGCGTGGTGATGCTTGTATGCATTTTTAATGATTTGATTATTTTTTCCATTATCAAAATAAATGAAATTATTTATTAAGAATCTTTAACTCAAATGATATCTAATATTTTTTAAAAATTTAGTACTTTCTACTACATCTAAAGATTGATAATTAATCCTTGTTTATATATTCAGTAATTTAACAACTATTCCATTTATTAAAAAAATATTTTTTTTTATTACTTTTTGTACTTCAAAAAATTTAAAATTGATATAATTATTAAATAATTTATTCAATCTATTTGTTAACTACTCCATTCGAATCAACAATATACGAACAAGATCAAGTGTAATTCGTAAATATTACAAACTCTCTAAATGGAAGTCTAAATCATAAAGTTTACAAATTGTAGACTCACAGGCCGGTTCCTAGACTCTCCTTTTTCTTTTAATTTTTTTAAATTTAAAATAATAATTATAGTGTCAAAAGTCATACATTTAATAAATTGTTAATTTGGGGGCTACCATAAGCACGGCGTTGTTGATTCTTGTGTGCTTGGAAGCATGCCAATGTGCACGGATCAATAAGCAAATGAAATAGAAGGGTGCAAGTAGCAGTGACGACTATCATTGCTCAATAGCCAATTTTATTCAAGGCCAGAAGCCTCTCTCTCAGGTGGTGCAATCAACAAAAGCAATTACAATTTAGTAAACGAGAGACATCGCAATTGATAACGAAAACGATGTATCTCCAAATCTTGTTTGACTTAGTTTCTCTTCGTGCAGGACAGGGTGTGATAACTGATAAGATGTTCTCAAGCCTTTAATTAAGAGTTTCATGTGAATGATCGACCCAATTCATTCTGAAACTACTTTCAGCAGTTCTTCCTTGTTAGTTTATCTAGCCTTCTTTCTCAAACTTCCAAGCCTCCTTTCTTCATAATCTATCTTTTCCCGGTCATGGGATGCTTTGTTTGGAATACTAGAAAATGAAAAAGAAAAGAAAATTTACAAATTTTAGTTAGAAAAGAAAATGAGAAAAAAATAGAAAACTTTTAATTTTTAATTTTTAATGTGTAAAAACAACATAAACTTATTTTATCTTTTCATTCTTTTCTCTCAAATCACACAAAAGAAATTTTTAAATTTTCTATTCCCTTTATTTTTTTTCCCTCTTCAACTAAACATGGAGGAATGAAACAATTTTTGCCATTTCTATGATCAAGAAGTTGGAAAAGACCTCCTGGACATGGTCCTAGCAAAGTCAACAATAAAATTAAATAAATTATAACAAAAATTAATTAATTTAAAAATAATTAGTTAGGTTGAATTAGTTTGAAAAATAAAAAATTAAATTTGGAAACAAATATTAGATTAATTAGATAAAAATTTATTTAATGTATTAATTTAATTTAAAAGTGAAAATGTAAAAATAAAAAAAAGAATGAGAACCCACCCATAGACTACCTAATCCAATTCGAATGACGAATTTGATGGATTAAACTACTTTAAATTTATATTTAAATGAATTTTATTTTCGCTAATCTTTTTTTCTTATTTTTTGTTAAATTTAACGGAATTGCTCACGAATTTGAATCCATCTTGACGTAACCAAATATTAATATGATATTTCATTGAATTTCTGTGTATACTTAAAGAGTGAAAGGATTTGGGTGGACTAATTTAAAGATATTTACATTAATGAAAGCCTATTTTGAAATGAATTTTGTTTAGATGAAACTAATACAAATTTCACCTGGGAAAGATTAAACAAAGTTGATTACTCTAAAGATTACTATTCAATGTGTACGGCCCAATGTTTGAGCATCATATGAATACATTTTTTTTCCCTTTTTTCCGATTTTTTTTTTAATTTTTCCTAAACTTAAAAGGAAACACTTTTGGACAAACAGAGAGTGGGAAAAAAACATTTAAAGCTTGAAAAAGGAAAAGAGATAATAAAAAGGGGGCAAAAAGAGAAAGGAAAAAAAGAGAAAAGCTTTAAAAATTGGTACTCTGTCTGTCTCTCTGATGACTCCTCACGTTCCTTGTGCTTTTTGCAGGGAACTTTTTTATTTTCTTTTCTCCTTCAGAGGGTTTTGTGGGATTTTAGTGCAAGTCTCTTGAAAAGTTTTTCTGGGTTTTCTGGGAAAGCAATGAAAGGCGCTTTTTCAACTTTCTCTCTCTGTTATCCGATTCTCTATATCTATGGGTTTTGCTGTCACTAAGCCTAAGCCTCAAATTCTGCAACAGCCACAAACTTATTCTCATGAATAAATGAGCCGGGGAGGAGATATGTCTCAGAAAGATCCAGCTATTAAGCTATTTGGTTGGAAGATTCCGTTGCCCGAATGTCAGATTCCGGCGACGTCTCATCTAGGTTCTCAGATTCCGGTCATGTCGGGGACCACGGTAAACACTCATGAACAATATCCATTTAAGTTCTCTGCTACTTTTTTATTTTTTATTTTTTTTTTCATTCTTCCTGCCCTTTTAGTGTTAAAATTGTCAATTTTTTGAAGTTAGACTTTATGGAATTGGACTTCACTGAACCTCAATTGTGTATTTTTTTTACATATTGATGTTTATACTCATATATATGGGTTGAAGGAGAAATGATTTTTCAAGCTGGTTCTGTCGATATCCATTGATTCAATCTGTAAAATGCTAGTTTGGTTAATGGGATTATTCATCCTGGCTTTTGTTCTGGTGTGGCTGGTTGCTGGAATTCATTCCTAACTGCACACTTTCTGGGTTGTAAAGAGGATTCGTTCTCGATGGAACTATGGAAGTTTAGTTAAAATATAAGAACACAGCAAAATTTAGGATATGTAACTGCTTGATGTTCAGATTCTTAAAAGCAAAAGCGTACTTGATTTTATAATACACTTGTGTTTGTATTTTTTCCCCCCTTTTTGAATAACCTCGCTACGAGGTATTTATGTTTAAATTGTCCCCGTTTTCTTTTTCTTTTTGGAAGCAAAACCAACGGTAACAGAGCTGTTTTCTATGCTTGTTCTTTCAGAAGTTTATATCTAATATTCGGTTACTATCTTCTGATTGTAGTCATGTTTATGATGTCAAAGTAGTTAGGCTTAAATTCGCTAGTATTTTATTTTGGTAGAAGCAGATTTTACTAATGTAATATGCCCGGAAGTTTCTTGATTTGGGGCATTTTAATGAAGGGAGACAGCTGAAATTACGTTAGTGCTAATCATTCACCAACAAAATATTGTATTATCTGAAGACAGCAACTTTTTAAAGCTGTTTTAAGTGCTTCATCAAATCGGTTTCTGTGACTGTAATGCTTTCCTTTCTATCCGATTTCAAGGTGTACTCTTGGCTTGATGCGCTTTAAAGGGTGTTTGTTTGCTTCGTGGTATTGAAAGATGATTTCGATTGACAGTTGTGATAATGCAAGACATAGTTTTCCAACAAAACATAAACGTTATAACTTGGTGCTTTGATACATTTTTAATCCAAATATACAGAAGTTGAGATATCAAAAGAGTTTACTGTTTACAGTTGGCACGTTATTCTGTTATATCTCACTTTTGGCCCACTTGTTCAATAAAAATTGAATTTAAGATATTTGCACTTCTTTATTATTATTTTTTTTTATTGTCTATTTTTCAGTTCATTATCAGTCTTTATTCTGGTTGAATTGTCAGTGAACTATGATTTAAATTTTAGGATGCTTGTGGTGACAAAACCAAAGGAGCAAGTCCTTGTGCAGAAACCTCTGAGCAACAAGAGGATTCCTCTAATTTAGGGGATGGTGAATCGGAGCTCCAACACAGTATGCCGGAAAATAAGTCAAAAGTAAAATCCAAGCCTGTGGAAGGAGACAAGACTGAGACAAGCAATATAGATCAAGATAAAACCTTTAAGAAACCAGACAAGATTGTACCATGTCCACGATGCAACAGTTTGGAAACAAAGTTTTGTTATTTTAACAACTACAATGTCAACCAACCTCGGCATTTCTGCAAGAACTGCCAAAGGTATTGGACAGCTGGTGGAACAATGAGAAATGTTCCTGTGGGGGCTGGAAGACGGAAAAACAAACATCTTCCCTCTCAATATCGCCACATTATGGTAGCCTCTGATGAAATTCCAGCCACCAGGTTAGATACCACAGACTCATCTGGTCAGCAACTTATATCAAGTTTTGAATCCTCCACTGCTTTCAGGTCTTCTATGGATAATGGCACTGTGTTGAAATTTGGTCCAGATGCCCCTCTTTGCAATTCCATGGAGTCAATGCTCAATCTTAGAGACCAGAAAAGAAGTGTTGATGCAAATTCTCTCCTTTCTGGTGAAAACGGGGAGGAACCATCATTATGTGGATCTTCTGTTACAAGTTCTAGCACTCAGGGAAATGAGTTATCAGAACTTAATAAGCAAATGGAGAGAGGTGTTTCTAACGAGCTAAAGACCTCACATGGTTTGCATTGTTACCCTGTCCCTCCGTGGGTTTTACCTTGGAATCCAGCTTGGAATAACGTTGCATCTATGGCAGCAGGTCATCAATCTTTGGAGCGTGTGTGTAATTCAAATAACACCAATTCCACCCCAATGCACTGCTACCCAACACCTGTAATGACAGTTCCTGGCATTTGTCCGCCAAACATTCCTATGCAATTTCTACCAGCAACATACTGGGGTGGCATGCCCGTATGGGCTGCTGGGGCAGGAACAACGCCAGTAGGAACAAATGGTTGCCTTTCACCCTCCTCTTCTACAAGTAACAGCTGCTGCTCAGGCAATGGCTCTCCAACCCTTGGCAAACACTCTAGAGATACAGCTTTTACAGATGAAGTGAAATCAGAGAAATGTGTATTAGTCCCAAAGACTCTTAGAATTGATGACCCAAATGAGGCTTTAAAGAGTCCAATCTGGGCCACATTAGGTATTAAACCTAACAAACAGGAATCAGTAAAAGAAGGCGCTGGTGTGGAAACAAAGGAACTTAAAGGAGAAGGCAAAGACCGAGCCTTGGGTGTCTCTCAGATCTTGGAAGCTAATCCAGCTGCCATTTGTCGTGCACATGCATTTGAGGAGAGCACATAATGAGTTTTCTACTTCAAATTGTTTTTTTTTTTCCTATTAGGTAATGTTATTGCCTATTGTTGTTGTTTGGTTTCAATTAAGAAAATATTTTTTTCTTCAAGATATCATTATGTTGAGTCATTGTCTATTTTAGTCTAAAATGGAGTTAAAATCTGTTTTGAATTATGCTGTCTGGAAATGATGATTCTTGCCGTTGCTGCTATAATAATCAACAAAGTGATATCAACATAACTTATCATATGGTAGTAGTATAGTAACGTTGTTATTATTTTTAGCATGCATATCTCTATTTGTTTAACTACTAACAATTTGAATCAGGGGAGGTACCAGAGAGCAACCCATCAAATGTTGAATGAGTTAATGACTTATTCTGTTCTGTAGGATAGATAAAATGTCTCGTAGAATACCATGCTGGGTTTTAGACAGCATAAAGATTTTGGCTTTTGACTTCTGATTTTGATTGTGCCAATTTGGGTAAGTAGAACTATTTAGAAAGTTCAAATCTCTTAGTATTATTTTACATATGAACTTTGTCTGAAAGGGAAGCACCATTTTTTAACCTCTGCACTTGGGACAAGATTACTAGAAAAGTTATATTGCTTTGTTGTGGGTCACCAAGCAAGCCAATTTTCATTTTACTTCTAAATTGATTCCAAATATTTTTTCCCAGATTTCATGGTTAAAAAAATTATATTTTTATTGTATGTGTACTCGGATTTTTTAATAGCGTGCAGTCATTGTACTGTGATTCAAGTGGTTCACTTCATCTAATGTGATTGGATTTGGTATGTTGTATTATATTCATTATATAAAGGATGTAAATTTAGGGTACCGTTAACTAGTGTATTAGTATACTATTTAATTTAATTATTACTATATTTTCATGTAATGTATGAAATTTAATTCTAAAAAAATTAATGCATAATTAAATTTAATAATATGTTAATATACTATTATATTGATAATATAACCTTTCGTGAAGTTATTCACCTTTGTAAGTTCGTAATTGAATTTCACCGTGGAACTCGTTGCTTTTGAAGGAGAATAACGTTACGTCCATATTCACTGTTAACGTCCTTTCACATTTGAAATTGAATCTCATTGGGGGGCTCGCTGATGTGTTAAAGGATGCGTAAAATTTACATCTAAAAATGATTATCAATTTATTGGGAAAAAAATATTCCCATCTCCCAACACAGAAGTATGAGGTCCATTTAAATTAATTAAAATAATGCAACAATACTCATGCAATTTAATATGAAAAATTTTCAAATTCTAAGGAATCGTTTGATTGGAAGTAATTTTTTGCGAAAAATTAAATTTATAAAAAATAATTTTTATATAAATTTTTTAAAAAATATATAAAGTTGTTTAGTTGATACATATGTAATAATACTTTCTAAGAAGTAATTTTTTATATTTTATTTTATTTTATTTTGAATATATTAAGAAGTGTTAATAAATTATTATTATATTTTTAATATTATTATAATATAAATTAATAAATTTTAATTATTATTAATTAAATTTAATGAGAATATTTTTATTATTATATTCATAAATAACACAAATAATAAAATTTATTTAAGGGGAAGTTTGTAAGTTACTTTTCATTTTTGTGAAAAGCAGAACTTCTCAAAAAATTTTATTTTTTGCATTTTGGTATATAGTGGCCAAACAAAAAATATTTTTCTTTTCTATTTCAAAAAAAATAATATTTCCTATATTATTGAAGCAAATCAAATAACCTCTAAGGAAAGAAATCACAAATAAGAAGAAATTTACTATAATGAAAGGATTACAAAAAAAAAAAAAAGAAATGTATGTGAGGGTTGTCATAACCTTATAACTTAGTCACTATTTTTATATTTTTCATACTCTCTATAAAGGTTCCACATAGTTTTTATAAAAATTTACATTACATTTCTCTTGTATTTAGAAATAACAAAATACCTTAAAATTATAATGCCCTATTGGGATTGCCTTGATGGAATTTGGGGATGGAATGATTTTTTCACTTTACAAAGCAAGGCATGGAATAAGTTTTTGTCTTGAACAAAATAACAAGAATGGGGCAAAAATACCTTGTCTTCTTCCTTGAAGCCTCATTATTATAAAATTATTATATTTTTACTTTATATACTAATATATATACAAATATATATACATATATGTATAATTATTTTAGCTATTTTAATAAATTTATTGTTTAAAAATTGAAAATGCATTAAAATTTTATTTGAGATTATAAAGATAGAAAGTAATAATATTTTTTTGATTATGTATTAACTTATTATTTTTAAAGTTTTAGGTTATTTAAATTAATTATATATGATTTTATATCTTATAACATTCTATTAATTGCACATAATTTATAATATTTAAATATAGTTTTTTTCAATATTTACTAATATTTAATATTATTTAATAATTATGTATAAATTTGTAACTTATAATTTTAAGATATGTATTTTAAAATTTTTTTATTTATTATGATTTCTTGAAGTATGGAGATGGGATGAATTTTGTCCTTTAATATAAGACATAAGATAAGACAGTATTTTAATTTTGATAATGGGGCATGAAGGACTGATATACTCTTGTTTTACCCTGTTTCCATTTGTATTTGTATTTTAAAATTCTTATTTAATACAAAATTTGTTTCACAAAAATACTTATTTAATAAAAAATTTTAATTATACTCTAATATAAAATTTTATTTTGAATAGGAAAATAACTCATAGTAGGAAATAATTAATAGTTAATAATAATTAAAATTTAGATCAAATTCAATAACTTTTTATCATATTTAGAGTGTCAACATTTTAATATTACAGTGACATCCAATATTATTTTAAGAATTTTCTTCTCCATTGCGTATGAGGCTCGAAACTAGGATTTTAAATATATATTAAGTAGATTATGATTCTTAACATTAAAAAAATGGAATAAAATAATGTGAATTTTATCCTTTTTGATAGAAGGAGGAATAATGTTTACTTTTGTCCTCATCGTCTTTCAAATTCAAATTATGTTTACAATTAACTGAATCAAGTCATTTTGTCACATCCAATTTGTGAAAGAAAAAGGGATGTGGACTGGGAAAGGGCTCTCACTTACTCCGATCAAGATCTTTATGTTCTTCTTTTTCATTGGTTAATGAGCGAAGCAGGTCATTGTTGTTCTGAAATCTGAAGTGCAGTCCTACCCCTGAAGACTGACAGACTTTTGCACCAAATGCTTTTGCTTTTTCTCTTTTTCCTATCTTTCTTACGTTTCAAATCTTTTTGACTCAGGGAAAGCTCCTATCTTTAAAGTCCTTTTGTGATGAGCCTCCGTGCTTTTAGCAGGAAAAGGTCCAATTACCTTACAAGGAGAGATATTTACCTGAGGAGGATATCTCTTTGCGACTCTGTTTGCGTCAAAAAGATTGGTTTGAAGAGTGCGTTTGATGATTATGATGGCAAAAAGGAAGAGTTCATTTAACAAAAGACACTATTTCAGTACTCATTAAATCCATAAACAAAGTCCCACGTCACTCCTACAAGCTTTTTTGAGGGATGGCTCGGGAAGAAATGCGATGAAACTGCAGTTATGTGGAGAATTTTGAGTGCTGTATTAGAATTGAAAATTTAGTATTATTTTTATATAATTTTTGTTAAATATATTATTTTGTAATTCAATAATTTGATCTTTTTGATAAATCTGATTTCACATAGATAAAATATATTTCACATAAAAGAAATCGGGAAGAATTGAATTTCACACGATTGAAAATGTAGTTTTCTCTGTTCTTAAAAGTAAAAGTGACAAACACTTGATCAAATAAAGCAATGACAAACACTTAATTATTGGAATGTCTTTTTAGGGACTTACGATTTATACAATTAACATATTATACAATAAATACTAAAAGAGTGAGTGAGCAGTCAAAAGGACGAGTTTGAAATGTATAATTATCTGATTATATTGGATATTGTCAACCGCTAGAGAAATGAGATTAAAGCGTATGATTATTTATGTCTAACTACAAATTGCATGTTCAATCAGAACATCGTCGGATGAAAAGTTTTAAAACGACATAAAATATCAATGTGTCGTTTAAAAACAATGTAATGCTTGTTTGTTTGGTATAGCAATTATGATTAGCGAGTATAAGTAAAATAATTAATTATTATCTTTCAAATGTTATTTGATTTCATTTTTAAAAATCTTCAATAATTAATTATAGATAATAATTATGATTAGAAAATAAATTATTTGATTATAATAATTTATTTCTAATTATAATTATAAAAAGAGAAATTTTAAGTTTTATACCCAAACTGATCTCATATTTTTATTCCTTTACCTTCATTGCCATCATATAATATTAAAAATTTATATTTTATATTCATACTTATTTCACTTTTTTAGTTTAAATTTATGAACAACTTTCAAGATTTTACAATTTAATTATTTACAATTTTTTAAGTTAAATACATGAGAATACATATATTAAATAAAAATGTACATAAATCAAATAATATATCATGCATATTTTCTTTTACAAATAATAATAGTTTTATTTTACGTAAATAGCTAATAGTTGATAAATTAATTGGTAATTAATAAGTTAGTTGATAGTTAGAAAATTAGTCAATTATTTAGAAAATATTTCACAAAATTAATTATTAAATTATTTGAATATATAAATAACATAAAAGGATATATTAATGTAAATAAATATATAAATTAATTAATTCATCTTTACTTCAAGATTAAATTATCTTAATTCAATCAAGATGTTTAAAATAAAAATATAAGTACCTAAAAATTAATTTAATTAATTATAATTAACGAATTTATATATTTATTACATATGAAATTTTTATTTAATTATTATTTATAATAGAAGTAGAATTACTTAAAATAAAGAAATTATATTTTATAGCATTATATATTAATTGACGCATGTATTCTTATATATTTATAGTTTAAAATTAAAATATAATTAATTAAAATTAAATTAATTATAATTTATGATATCATACATTTATTTATTTACTTACTTATTTTTTAACTAGGATTTTGGAAAAAATATAATTATTTAAAATTTACTTAATTAAAATTTATGATATCATATAATTATTTATTTACATGTTTTTATTTAATTATTTATGATAAATTTATAATATTATATATTTACTTAATATTTATTTATTTATTATTTTAAATAGGAATGTAATTATTTATTAAAGGCATGCATTATTAATGAAAAGAAAAAGATAAATTTGAAAAAAAATTGAGAAACCATCAGCTTATGAACTATAAATTATTTAGAATATTTATTAAACCAATATTTATTTATTTTTTAATAATCTAATATAAGAAATACTTCTAAAAATTAGTTTATTATCTATTGATCAGGTTAATAACTTATAAACTAACTTATTCATTGTGCAAAACAAAGCCAATGTCATAAAGATTAGAAGTTATTAATTTTGATATAATCATGAATATTTTATTTTTTATAGTAATTTAATATTAAAAAGTAATTATTTTATACATTATTTAAATGAAAATAGATTATGTATAATTAATTACTAATTAATGCGATCAAACAAAAAATAAATTGTGTATAATGAATTATTTCAAAATCAATTATTTTAATCATTATATCAAATAAGTTCATAAAACATTATTGTATCGTCTTATAACAATATAAAATATGATTGTATTACTAAAATCGTCAGCATATAGACATTACCTTATTGCCAAATAAAATATTATAAATAATTAAGTTATCCCAAAAAGAACATAATGGACTAAAAAAAAAAATGAATATAATGGTTCTCCGAGTGGTACATGGAAATGTATGGTTCCATAGTTTGTCGGAATAATTACTGTAACTCGTGAGTTTGCTCAACAGGCACGTCACATGGTATTTGATGATTCTGTTGGCTCCAGCTGCAGGCAATTCAATTATTTTATTTTATTTTTATTTTTAATAAATATTTTTTAATAATAGAAGTAATAATTTACTTATGTATATATATGTAATTAAGGTTTTGAATTTAAACTTCAAATATATAAAAAAAAAATCTTTAAAACAATATCAAATATTATCGTAGCACCAAAGTGCGGGGTTAATAAAAGTTTTTATTTCCTAAAATGTAAGCAGTAAAAGACCAAATTATATTTCTAATGATATACAGAATGGGACCTTGGAATTGCAGATGAAAATTAGCTAAGACTCCAGTCCGGGTGCAATTCTTGCATGAATAGATGAATTCTAAAATGAGTAAAATATTAAATTTACATATGAAAAGTTTTTAATATTTTAATATAATATTTAAATATTTTTAAAATGACTTATTATAAATAAACTAATATAAAATCTGCATATATAAGCTAATATTTTTTAAAAAAATAAAGCAAAATTTACCAATTTGTAATAATTTTACTTTAACGCTATAAAAATTGAATTTAAAATTAAATTTTCATTAATATTTGTATACTTTTCATTTTTATGGAGGAAATAATAAGCACGTCTTTTATAATTTTAATAGTCAAATTTTAAAAATAAAAAGATTAGAGATCGTTTTGCATATATATTAATGCTCTGTAGAATAGATGAAATGTAATAGTTAAATTTAGTGGTGCACCGTGCACCGTTATAATCAATGAACTGAAGTCTCAGCCTTTCTTTTAAACTTTAAACATGAAAGAGTATTTTTTATTTTATTTTGTCATTCATCATGAATGTAAATATACTTTATATAATGAGTTTAGATTTGGTACAATATCAGTATAAAATTTTTTACACTATTGATAAATAAAAAAAATCACCTCATTAAAAAATTGATATTAACTAAGAAATTTTACTAATAATAAAAAAATTTTAATATTTTTTTAAAGATATGATAATATATAAGTGGATAATAATTGGATTAAATTTAAATCTTTATGTAATTATCAAATTTATTTTATAACATTTAGTAATTCAAGAAAAAAATTTTACTTTACAGCATCCTGAAAAATTTAATGCTAATATAAATATATAAAATCAAATAAAAATAGAATAAAGTAAGATATGATCTAAAATTTTGAAAATTTATAACGGTTGCTCAAATACTAATAAGGAAAAAAAGTTATTCAATTAATTTTAGGGAGTTTTATGATTAATTAACTTAAAAAATATGATGGACATAAATAAAAATATTTGAAAAATTAATAACTAGTAATAATTATAAATACTCAGGTGATTGGAGAGGAAGACAATTTAAATTAGATATTTAATGTGATTATGAAGAAAAAATTTAATAAGATATCTCTAATATAGAAAAATAGGAATGTATGCTTTCTACTATATGTTAGTTTAAGAAGAACCGACTTTTAAAGTGATATTTCAACTCTGACCTTAAAATTTGGAAGCCCGTTACTCCATTATTTACTATGAAGGCTAAACTATGTGATATGTTTCATTGATACGTCTCAAATTTTCTCCATTTTCAATTTATTTTTTATTATTTTTAGTATTTCCCATCAAAGCATGAGAATGAGGATCTTTCAAAAGAAAGAAAGAAAGAAAAATTCCTATTCAAATAATATATAATTGCATGAAAAAGATCACAATAACCCATCAATTTGAAATCTAATTCAGGATTTTTCTGGCGAGGCATCAGGATTTAAAAAAAAAGAGATAAAATTATCAAATTATTGCTAGAAAAATTAGGAAAATACATGCATTAATTTAGTATTAAAAAATTTAACATCTATTAAATATTAAAATTTAAAATTTTATACCAATTTAATATTTTTGTCACAACTTTGTTATTGATAATCTCACAATAATAATTAACTCTTTGAACAAAAAATTTAATAAGCATAAACTTTAACAGTAAAGTTAAAAAAGGAATAATATTTCTAAATTAATGAAGAATTAATACTAAATTG
This sequence comes from Sindora glabra, assembly GCA_020226215.1. Taxonomy (NCBI): domain Eukaryota; kingdom Viridiplantae; phylum Streptophyta; class Magnoliopsida; order Fabales; family Fabaceae; genus Sindora; species Sindora glabra. The sequence continues at coordinate 32,043,857 of CM035228.1, read as the reverse complement.
ATTGATAGATGCTCATAATGCTCAATATTAAGCTCACCTATCATGGCCAAAAAACAAAAAAAACAAAAAGCTCACCTATCAATAGCCCACAAGGTAAAGAATTAAGGGTTTGATTGGACACAATCAAAGACAATCAAACATAGTTATAGCAACTGACAATGTGGTTATTTAGGTGTTTTACCTTTGAACCACTTGCTCCCCTGGAAAGTTAACACTGTTCTTGGCTCTTTTCATAAATGATCATTATACCCTAGGTCTTTTATGTACTATGAATACCGGCAAAGTGGCTATTGGCTTGTTGCAGATGCAAGATCCCAATTTGTGGGGGATTTTTTTGCCACCGATCATTGACTTTCACCATTTTGGTAAGAATGAATTCACCATTAATTTTAAAATATTTTAAAATATTAATTTAATGTCTCATTTATTGATGTATTTTTTTTATATAAAATTTATTCCCTTGCATCGCACGGCTTCTTACAATTTTAATACAATTAGAAAGGAAAGTCCATATAAATAAGATATACATTTATAACTAAATTTGAAACATATACGACAAAATGTCACGTAAATTGAATTGTTAATTTATAATTTATTCAATATTTAATTTTTAAAATTAATAATGATAATTGACTGAATATTTATTATTAACATTTAAACTTTTAATCAAATTTGATGAAAATTAATGTGCAATTGATTAAATTATTAATTCTAAAATTTTAAATTTAAATTCATCATTAATTATAATAAATTAGTTATATCATTAATAATAATTTTTATCAATTACTTGTTGAATTATGGGTGTGGGGATCAAAGGAAGCTTTCCAGAAGCTTCATCTGGTGCTGGTGGTGGTAGTGGATTAATTCCAGCAAATTGCGAACTCATTCAACATAGAAACAAGTTAAAAAGGATTTAATTATAAATTTAATCTCCATATTATGCACTTTATTCGCATTTATTCTCTTTAAAATATAAAATTTTATTTTATTCCCTTTAATATCAAAATCAAAATGATTTTTTAACTTCCATCAAAATAATAACATGACAATGATGTGAGTTTTCTTTCTCTTTTTTTTTTTTTTACCCGAATGATGTCATTTGAAAAACTTAATACAGGAAAATAGCTCGATGATATTTGCTAAAGTTATAGATACGAATGTTGTTGATTTAGATGTACATCGAGGACAATATCATTATTTTACAGTCGTGGCATTTAATTTTTAAAGCGTGTTGTCATTGTTTATTAGTATATATATGGCGACAATATTTGTCATTGTAATAAATGTTGTGGATTGTAATTGGATCATGGGATAATGACAATATAAAAACAGCAAAGTCATCGTTCTAGATTTCAATCTGTACCAGCAACATGTGCCGTCACTTTATAATTATTGAAATTATTGTTAAAATTATTAATTTTTGCACAAAATGATGACTTTTATCTTTAGGATTTTAAATTTTTCATAGAAACTCGGAAATATTAGGAATGAGCTCATAAAAACAGTTTTTGAGTTATTTCATGTTTAATAGAAATAATTATAAATATTTTTTAAATACTTATTTTGCATAAAAATTGAATAAGGGTTCAATTAATTGTATAATATGTACTCATACGATCATAATATAGATTAGTGGAAATATAAGTACGAGTTATTTACAATTGATAAAAATTGTTATTTGTATTATATTAATAAAGTTGGGTGCTTTTAATGCAATTATAAAATTTGAAATATATGACTTATCTTGGTCATATAAAATTTATAAATAAACTTAATATATTGAATAGGATCATAAATAAAATCCATACAACTATGATCAAGATAAATAGAATTTCATAGCTATTAATTTGCTTTACTCTAAATTTTGATTTATATATTATTATACTATTATAGATATAATTATATTTAAATTGCAAATGAACAAGATTGAATTGCAGGTCATTATACTTTGTAATTTAGAGTTGATGTATTTATCAAGAGTATAATTATGATATGATAATATAGAATTTGGTAATAAAACAATCTTAATAGATTTTGGTATTTGATAATAAGTTTTAGGCCTTAGTACATCAATTTTAATTAAATTAAAAGAAAGTTAATTGATGATCATCAGAGAAATCAGTAGGCATTAATATAAATGTGACATGAGAATATAATTTAAGCAAAGTTAATTGAATGTTATGCAAAGGGATCTAAGCAAAGAATTAATGTGACATGAGAATATAATTTAAGAAAACAACCAATTTGTTTAGATTTTTATTTGAACAAAAGTGTATATAGTTAGAGTGTAGTTTCAGTTCCATAATGAAATGATTACTAAAATTAAATAATTAAAGTATTTAATTATTTGAAAGTTAATTATATATGTACCAATAAGATTTTCAGACTCTCTTAAGACCTTGCATATATTGTTATTGTATTAGGCTAGTTGAGAAAAGATTATTAAATTGATATATGGAAACACATTTATGACCTAGTCATTGGGTCTATGCATGTGGCCCAATATAGTTAGATAATGGGAATCAATTTTCAAAAATACTAATTTCTAAAATATTCTCTTGAATAATTGTCTAAAAATCAAAGATATAATTTGGATAAAATCTTATAAGATATGATTTGGATTATTTAATTTATTAAATAAAATCATATAAAAAATTTAACAAAGATAATATTTAATTTTTTAAAATATTTGTTAGAAATATATTCTAAATTAGGAATATCCAATAAATAAATTTTTAATAATCAAATATATTTCAAATATTAATATTAATTGGAGATATATTTTTGAATAAAAAATATCCAATTAGGAATATTGAAATATGAAAATCATGAACCTTAATGATGCATTATGTGTCTTAATGAGATTTATTGACCTTAATGAACTATCATGAATATTTATGATGCATTATAAGCCTTAATGAGCCATGATAAACTTAATATAACATTATTGGTTTCAATGAGATGTTATAAGTCTCAATGAAATATTATGATTCTTAATATGACATTATGAGTAAGGACATTTGGGATAACAATAGAAACAATTTCTTAACCTAATCCTTTATAAGTGAGATTCTAGGATTTTGGTTTTTAGATGATAGAAAAAATATGAAATAAGTTTTAAACATATCAAAACTTTAGGATTCTAGTTTTCTAAGGAACCTGGAAAGAGTTTTAGATTTATCAAAATTTTAAAGTTCTAGTTCATATGAATATTGAATGAGTCTTAGATTTATCAAAATTCAAGGGTTCTAGTTTTCATAGTAATATGGAAAAAATTCAAACTTATAAAACCCTAGAGTTCTAGCTTTCTAGCAAGAGATTCAAACCTATTGAAACATTGTTTGATTTTATAAAGAAATTTAAAAAGTTAAGTGAATAGTTTATTTTTAAAATTATTTTTCAAGCTTAAATTTGAATTTATCAATTCTAAAAATCTTTTATTTTTTCTATGCAGGACTTAAAGGCTCACACCTTGTGTATTCATCCTTTAAACATAGTTTGGAAGATCTTGTGGATAGCAATTTAAAGATTTTGTGTTGGCATCTCCTTCAACAACATTGGGTAATCCTTTTAACATAATATATACATATATATAATCATAAGTATTTGATCCTATTTATTTCTGTTGCACTATATTTTTGAAAATTTGGTTAAAGGTTTTAAAAGAATAAATTTTTGAAAACTTACTCTCTAACTAAATTAGTTTTAGAACTATTTTTTCTAAATGGTAATCAATAACTATTATTAGCGTGAGCTTATAATCTATATATCTATATATCTATATATATGTGAATATTTTGTTATCCATATCCTTTCTCTGATTTTTATGTAATATGTATTTGTTAAATGAGTGGCACTATAATTAGGTCTTTTGATGTCATATTATAATCTATTGCTATGGTGAATGTTTAATGTTATAGTGGTTTATAATTTTTAAATAATAGTTTATTCCAATTCATGGTAGATATTTACTTGTATTTTTCTTTTGGGTTTGTAGCAAAAGGAGTTGCCCATATTGCCATGTTTCCATTTGGTTTATTTTTGCACTTTACTTTTCATAGATTTTTGTAAGCCAATTTCAACATAAGAAGCATTTATGTAATTCTTAATTTGGTGGCTGGTGGCAAGGAGAAATATATATTAAAAAAACTTTTTTTTATATGTTCATGCACAATTTCTTTTATTGGATTAGGATTAAACCCAAGAATTCAATATAGGTCCATAACTCAATTTGAAATGAACCCAAGTGAGAAATTTAGAGAATAGATAAAGATAATTTGTTATTAAATTTTTTATTTTTTATTTCTCTAGGTAACCATGAATTGGGACTATTTATTTATGTGATTAATTATATTGCCATATGTGATTCTTAAGCATGTCGTATAGATTTAAGTTGTGCCATTCTCTACATCATGATACATATGTCAAATATTTAAGTATTATTATTTTAGAAAATATTACATGTGATGAAAAATCAAAATTTTAAAATATTAAGTGAGAGAGGATACATTTAGGGTACTATATCTATAGGCTCCATTGTTGATCCGTTATAATATAAATAAACATGAACTGTTAAAGGATAAGTATATATTGATATATTATAGATTGGATCTCCTTCAAATAAAATAGAAATACTTATGCTAAAATAGGTATGCCCCGAGGTGACTATTTTAATAGAAATAATATATTGAAACAATAACTATTACACTCAACTAAGAATTAATTATTAACCTCCTTAAGAAGCTCTATTAATTAATTCTATAGCCTAAAAAGATCATGATAGTTAATTTCAAGACATGCTATACTTGTCTTGAGAGAACTAATCTAATGTAGTCAAGTCTAGCTAGTAAGAATATGACTTCCCTAAGGATAACTTATTTGACTAGGTGCTAGATTATCATTGCAATAAAAATGAGGTATGGTTTTATTTGCATCATTACTTATGTGTTTATTTTTATTATAAAATTATTTATTATTTAATTAGTTATGCTTATTTTATTTTAGAATTAAAAATGAGTGACCTACAAATCCTTAATTATCTTTATAACAATAAGCTCACTATTGATAAGTTAGATACTGATATAAATTGGAATAAAAATATTCTTTGTGTTTATAATCTAAAAAGATATAAGTATCTACAAAAGTTATTTGTGTAGGCTAGAAAATCTTCAAGAGGAACTATACAAACCATATAGCAAATGGATTTATGCCAATGTCATGGCTATGCTCATTATACTAGATTCTGTCTCCTAGACCTAGAATATATTATTTTAAGCAACAATATAATTAGTATGCTTAAAATAATTAGTGAGATCTTTGATTACCTTAATAAATTTTCTTTTTGAGACTAACGAGGAAATGAATAGTATGCTTATGTGTATTGTATGTTCAAAGATAGCTTATAGTGTAAGGGTTTATAACCATATTTAGAGTGTGATTAATACTATGTGTTAGGTAAAAGTTAATGAAGTAACTGTGATAGAGGAAGTGCAAATTCCTTTGATGCTTGCATCAGTACCTAATACATATAATGAGGTGAAAAGAAATTATTATGCAAATAACAAAAAGTGCTCTTTTTTAGAGCTCATAAATTAACTAGAAGAGGTTAAGACTTCTACACTGGTTGCTATGATTGCTATTCCTCTAACTAATATTAAGGTTAAAGGAAAGAAGAGGAAATATAATGTTGACAAGATTGAGCAAAACACAATATGTTGATGGTTTTGTGAAAAATAAGGTCATAAAAAGGAAAGCTTTCTTTTGCTTAAATAAGCAAAGATACTTGGATGGAAGAGTGATGGATGAATCTTTATTCTGAGCTAGTTATAAAATAACAACATTAGGATACTATTTTTCAAGTCTAACTAACTTCATGTTTAGTTTTTATTTTAGTTGTATTAAAATAAAGTTATTTTTCGAAACTTGTTTTGCTTATGAAATAATATTAGCACTTGTTTTGGTTTGACAATTTGAAAAACTATAAATTATTATTTGTTTATTTTTCGTTAATATTTATATCACACCAAAGATAGTTATTTCAAATTTAATGACTTAGAGACATGATTACATTAACCAAAATAGGATATAAAATAATATCAAAAATGGATCTTTGTTAGGAATTATGAGATCACCCCAAGGATGCTTTTGACATCCAAGGGTTGCAAACTAACCATAGAAACCTATTCAATAAGTGGAATGCATTAGCCGTCCACTTTTAGATTGGAGTAATTAAAAAAATAGAAATCAAACAAAGATTCCCTTGTAATAAGAAAGGAAATAAAGAATATTTTTTTTAGTTTAAGGGAAGAGTCCTATTGAAGAAAGAACAAACAAACTCTTAAAATAATAAATAAAAATAAAAGATGTGAATCTACCTGTCTGACAGATTTCTTGAGTGTTTGAGTTTATTTATGGCATGAAACAACTAGAAGTAAGGGTCTAGCTTATTGATTGATACATTTAAAAAAAAAACACCTTATTGAGAGTAATGCATTTATAAATCCAATTACTTGATTTATTAATTTGTTCTTTTTTACTATCATTTAGAATGAAAGATGTTAAGTGTGCAAGTCTAAATGAGCTCTACACTTGTATGGAGCCAATGAGCAATGAATAGAAACTATAGAAGTTCAGAGTATGATATCAACTTAATTGATAATTACTCTTAGAATATATATAGGTATCTAATTAGTCTCAAATTTGAATTTTGATAAACTTAAAGGATTTAAAATTAGGAAGTAATTAGATTTACCTTAATAAGAATTTTTTATTCATTAAAATTTAAATAATTTCTATAAGAAAAACCTTAGAAATAAGGGGAGTCAATCTTTCATGCTTACACATAGGTAACCTTAGTAAATAGGTGCAATGGAAATGAAAAGACTATGTTAGATATGGTGTGAATAATAATAAATGATTCAACATTGTATGTCCTTTTTTTTTTCTAAGAGAAATGGTTTATACACAATAGTAAATCTTTTGAATGATATAGATTTCAATGAATTATAAAAGATGTTATAGAGTTATAAATAAAATACAAACTTTGTTTGCATTCTATTTATAAATTAGGACATCATTTTTATAAATTGAAGTTTAATCATGAAATTATGCATTTGCTAGAATCTTCTAGATAAAAAGGAGAAAAGGCTCAAAAATAATTATTAAAGAAGGTTATTTTCTTAAAGGAAGATTAAATGAAGAAAAATAAACTAAAGAGTATAGTAATGCTCGCAAGTCTCTCTGGTTATACTGTAAATTCTGGAATTTCTATACTTGCTTTTAAATAAGTAGAAATTAGAATGAATAATAATAAAGGATGTTGACTTGTGTAAAGACAATATAAAGAACCTTATTTTAGTAAGAAGGTTATTAATTTTACATAAATCATGTATTTGAGACATACTCTATCTCATAAGAACATGGTTTATTATCTCAGAAACTATAAAGAGTTTTAAAACATGTTGAAAAGGCTATGAACTAATAATTGGAATCTAAAGATTTTAGTTGTGTTCAATTCTTGTAATGACACTTGAAAGGGTGAAACATTTAAAGAGTGACTAGACTTATAAGAGTAATGGATAGATAAGGAGTAAGATCTATGACTCGCAAATATTTATTATATAGTTATAGTGTTTGAGATCTATTAGAGTGCCAAGTTCATTTGAATATATTTCTAATTATGAGAATTGAAATGCAAATGATGGGGTTGTGCATTTTAGTGAATACTAAAAAAAAGGTATTTAAATGCAATTACTCATTCATATAAAAGCCAGATTACACATAAAATGCAAATTACAAATGTCAACCTATGGATTGAAGTAAGCATAAATGTCATGAAATCTTAGACTTGATTAAACTTACAATATTGATCAAAATATCAATGATTCATGTGTAAACCAAAAGGCAAAAGATAATAGTGTTACTTCTAGATCTTGAATGTAGATGATATTTATTTTTTTGAAATGATGTAGAAATATTATTGAAATCCAGGAAATAGATTGTAATACAATTTGATATCAAATGATCTAGATAACATTAAGTTTAATTGATCATGTTATTGCATGATTAAGTAAATACGAAACTTGATGTATCCTAAATAACATGAAAGAGGTACTGATGTTGTGTTAAGAAAGATAGGTCCTAAGAAAAGATTTCATCTTTTCAAATGTAATTTTCAATTAGAATTTCAATTTAAGAAGAAAATAAAAGTCTGAGAAATATAATTTTTGTTATGGATTTCTGATATAGGAAGTTTAAACATAAATATCAATATTCTCAAAAATATGATGAGCATGATCAACAGATATTAATCAAAAGTATAAAAATAGGATTGATTTATGAATTCTATATTGTCATTGTTAAATATAGATTCAAGAAAGTCAACATTCTAACTTAAATTGGGAATTAGGAGTCTAGAGAAGAATAAAGCAAAGCTTTATGGTCTTCTATATAAAGACTAAATACTTAGTTGTCATGATACTAAATATTAGTTGTATGACTCTAAAAAATTTCCTAACAAGAACTTAAGATAGTTTTTAGTGATAAAAAGCATTTGTCATTGAACTATTATTACAGTTAGACAATGATTTAGTGGTAAAACTAAAGAAACAAAGATACTTTAGGTATAAAAGAGATTTGTATAAGATATAGTGCAATGTGGAGAATTAAATGACATAACCAAAGTATTAATTGATAATTCAATTAACATTGGATATGAATAATCTTTTAACCATTACTTAGAATCTATTGAGATAAAGGAGATTTCCTAACTACTTTAAGAGTTAATAGGAGATTGTTGGGAATTAGTTTATAAAAGTAGTAGGCTTTCATAAGTTATTTTACTTTTAATAGAAATAATTATAAGTATTTTTTAAATACATGTTTTGTATAAAAATTAAATAAAGGTTTAATTAATTGTACAATATGTACTTATATGGTCATAACATGGATTTACAGAAAATATAAGTACAAATTATTTACAATTAATAAAAATTATTATTTGTAGTGTATTAATAAAGTTGGACGCTTTATGAATACTATTATAAATTTTGATATATATAGCTTATCTTGATCATATAAAATTTATAGATGTATTTGTTATATTGAATAAGATAATAAATAAACTTCATTTGACTATTGTCAAGATAAATGGAATTTCGTAGGTATTAATTTATTTTACTCTAAATCTTGAGTTATATATAATTATACTCTTATAGATATATCACATTTGAGTTATAAATGAGTGAGATTCAATTGCGGTCAATATACTTTGTAATTTAGTATTGATATATTTAAGAATACAATTATGATATGATAATATAGAATTTAATGATATAATAGTCTTATGCTTTGTTTGGCATGTAATTTTTTTAAAATTGATTTCATTTCATTTCAATTAAAATGATTTCAATTCATTTACAAATGAATTGTATTGTTTGGATACTTTATCAAAAATAATAATTTCAATTCATTTATAAATTAATTATTTTATTTAAAATGCATTAAAAACATATGAAATTTAATTAAAAAATAAAATTTGATGATATTATGATAAATATAATGCTAAAAATAGGATAAAACCTTTATATAAAATATTTTTTTACTCAAATGAAATTAATTCTAGTAAAATCTTTGCTAAATTGGATGGATTACATAATAGTATAAATGTAATTAAAATAAGAATTGTAAATGAAATAAAATGAAATGAAATCCTTTTATATTTAAAGTCAAACATCATTTTTTAAAAAAGTTCATTTGAAAATGAAATGAAATCTTATTTTTAATGTTGCCAAACAAGGGGTTAGTGAATTTTGATATTTGATCATAAGTCTTAAGCTTAAGGGCATTACTTCCAATTAAATTAGAAGAAAGCTGACCAATTATCATCAAAGAAACTAATAAATATTAAGATAAATTAAATTGATTTAATCAATATAATTTAATGTTATGCAAAAGGTTATAAATAAAGAATTAATGTGGTAAAAGAATATAATTTAAGGAAACTACTAAATTGTTTAGACTTTTATCTGAACAATGGTGTATATAATTGGAGTGCAATTTCAATTTTACAGTGGAAGGATCACTAAAATTAAATAATTAAAATATTTAATTATTTGGAACCAATTGTATATATACCTATAAGACCCTCAGACTAGTTTAAGGCTTGTACATACTACTATTGGACCAAGCTAGTTGAGAAAAAAAATTATTGGACTAATATATAGAAGCACATTCATAACCTAGTCATTGGAGCTATGTATATGGGCTAATATAATTAGATAATGAAAGTCAGTTTTCGAAAATACTAATTTCTAGAATATTTTCCGAAACAATTATCCAAAAGTCAAAGATATGATTTAGATAAAATTTTATCAAATATGATTTGGATTATTTAATTTATTAAATAGAATCATATGAAGAATCTGAAAGAGATGATACTTGGTTTTTTAAATATTTGTTGGAGATATATTCCAAATCAAGAAATTTAATATATAACTTTTTAATAATTAAATATATTTAAAATATTAATTGAAGATATATTTTTGAATAGAAAATATCTAATTAGGAATGTTTAAAATATGAAAATCATGAAATTTAATAATGCATTATGTACCATAATTAGATTTATTGACGTTAATGAGCCATCATAAAATTTTATAATGCATTATGAGCCTTAATGAGAATTACCAGTCTTAATGAGCCATTATAAGCTTAATATAATATTATTAGCTTTAATGAAGTGTTATGAGTCTTAATGGGACATTACGAGACTTAATGTAACATTATAAGTGAGGATGTTTTGGGATAACAATAGATAAAGTTTCTCATCTTAATCCTTCTCTATAAATAAGATTCTAGAGTTCTAGTTTTTAAATGATAGAAAAAATATAAAATGAGTTTTAAACCTATAAAAAATTTAGGGTTCCAATTTTTGAAGGACCTTGGAAAGAGCTTTGGATATATCAAAACTTTAGAGTTCTAGTTTTCATATGAATATGGAATGAGTTTCAGATCTATTGAAATTCAAGAGTTCTAGTTTTCATAGTATTATGAAAGAGTTTCAAACCTATGAGGTTTTAGAGTTCAAATTTTCCAAAAAAAGTTTCAAACTTATTTAAACTTTGTTAGATTTCAAAAAAATAAAAAAAAAAGTTAAGTGAATAATTTATATTTTAAATTATTTTTTATATTTATATTTAAATTTATCGATTCTAATAATCTTTTGTTCCGAGGTTTCTACGTTACAAATGGAGACTTGTTGTATTGTATGCAACAATGTTTCTATCAATGAATTTGTAACACGTGGGAGACTAATATCTTAATAAAGCAAAGCAGCCAGTGAAACCATTGAATTGCAAGAAAATACCTGAAAATTTTAATTTACCATATAAAGGCAAGGTTTCATAAATTGGTTTAAATAAATGGGTTTGATTATTTAAGCAACCATTTTTAATTAAGTTAATCTTTAACTAAATAAGATAAAAATCACTGTTAATGATTTATAATTAACACCTTATCTTATTTTTTTATATATGAATATACCATTTATTGCTTTTACTTCAAACAAAAGATTAATCCTATACTTGATAAAAGAGTCACAAAATTTAGAAATAAAATCTAATAAAAATGTAAAATATTTCTTCAATTTTGATATGAGTAGATTTTATTCTCTTTAATTTTAAAAATTTAGAGTTTAAAGTTTAAAATTACACAAAATTTAGAATTAATACTTATCATTTATTTGATTAATTATTTTATTAAACTATTTAATTTTTTTTATACTTTTAAAGAAGAGTCACAAATTGTTGTATGCCAGCTTACCACATCATTTTTTGTATCTAATTTTGCAATTCTTTGTTAAGTATTCATTTAAAATTCTACATATATCAAATTTAATTTTTTATTAATTATGTCACATGGAAATTATATGTAAAAAAAGTGATGAGATAAATTATGATATAAGAATATTTTGATTCTTGTATAAAAAGTTCATGAAAAAAATATCTAATTTAATAAGAGTTTAAATTTGATTGATTATTAATGTAAAATATTTTAAACATGAATGAAAAGAAAATATATCATTAAAAATAATAATAATTAAGAATTTTTAATAATAGTAAAGAAATTTTAATAGTTTTATGATTGACATAGCAACAAATGTGTGAATAATAGCATAAAGTTAATTTATATTAATAATAAATTTAATTTAAATTTATATAATAAAAGATTTAAATTTAATCCACTATCAGTATATTTGGTTCTATGCTATCATTTATTTATGTATTATCACATCAATGAAAGTTGTTAAAACATTCTTGTTATGGGTTAAAATTATTAACTTTTTAATGACATATTATTTTGTTATTTATTGATAGTATAATTTTTTTTTATATTGACAGTTAATTAAATTTAAATTCTTTAAATAGTTAATGAAGGAGATGAAGAGTGTAAATTTCAAGTATTTTTGTAATTTAATGTTTGATTTAAAAAATTTTCAAATTCAAAGTTATAGAAAGTAAAATACAACTACCTCAAAATTAAATGTGTTTTACATTTTTTATAATCTATTATTTATGAATTTTTTTTTGTGACACTTACGTTAGCATGCCACTTAACACAACACGCTTGACATTCTAAGAGGAAAAATTCTAAAATAATTTCAAATGCTAATACATCATTAAAAATATTTATTATTTTTGAATTTTCATCCTGGATTTATTTAATTAAAGAATACTTTAATGCATATAATTTTTTTACATTTAATAGATTTTAAAATGAGTAGTAAAAAGGATGATAAAGCTAGATATTTTTTAAACTAACAGATTTTTTACTGTTATTTTAAAAAGAATTAGTGAAATTAATATTTAATTGAATTATAAATTTTAATTAAATGCATAGGTAATGACAATGTTCGAGGATAACACGGACATGGAATTAATAGGTGGCCGTCTAAAGAAGAAATAACATTCTCCTTTTAACCTAATAATATGGTAACCAATTGCCAAGCAATCAAGGGCTACGGATGCTGCTTACTATGGCTGAACACTGTGATTTTGCCATGCGGCCTATTTTTTTGTCATACAACAAATTTTAATATATGCACCCTAGAGTTCTCGGCTTACACATTGTGTGTTCAATCTTCAGATATAGTTTGAAAGATCTTACAGATGATAATTTGAAGATCTTATATTGGTGTCTCCTTTAACAACACTAGGTGATCTTTTTAATATATGTGTGTGTGTGTGTGATTATAAGTATCCAATCCTATTTATTTTTGTTGCACTATGTTGTAGAAAAATTGGTTAAAGTTTTAAAAAATGAATTTTTAAAAACTCACTTTCTAACCAAATCAATTTTTAGAGCTATTTTTCTAAATGGTAACCAATAGGAAATAGATGTATAATTATTAAAATTATAAAAATTATTATTAAAAATCATTACTAAAATTATTAAATAATTGATAAAATTATAATACCAATTATAACACTATATTAAACACAATATATATATATATATATATATATATATATATATAATAAATTAAATGTTATATAATAATGTGCAAGTCATGGAAAGGAAAGTCATAAATAGATAAATCCAATACAATAAATTATAATGATCTTAAGTGTTCAACATCATCCTTATCATTCTTAAACTAGAGTGGTGGTTGAGTTGACAGTTATGGAATAAATTTGATAAGTAGTATTAGGGTTGTATAGGTGGTAGCAGACCATGTGGAAGAGGTACTAAAGGTGGGGACACTCAACATTAAATTGGCCATAAGGCATTGGAGCTGCTTTGCCTACCATTACAAGATCTCATTTTGTTTGGCAATGTTCTACTATAGTGCTTCCTATGCTTATTAACTCTAAATGATGAAACATTGCACATCGTTATCCAATAGCAAAAGCTATTGCTGGCTCAATGGATAAGTTGCAATTGATGAACTACTACTTGCAATGGTATAGGCAGTACCTATGAGGCAATGACCAAAACCTTTCTTATGCCAATAATGATTGTCCAACACATCATCAGCAATATCTAACTCATTAATAGAGATCAGCTTGTATAAGGATGATTCTAGTGTTAGAGTAGATTGGGACTTCAATTGAGTGATCTAAATGCCTAACATCTTAAGCTTAAGTTTAGAAAATGAAATTATAAGTATGAAATGGTAGAAATTAATCAAGTATGATGAAAATTGCAAAGTAACTTACATAGTTAACCTTGGCCTCTAAATGCACCCACTCCTCAAATAGTTTGGAATGTCAATCATGGAAATTATCAATCAAAGGTGGTAAGGCATCGATTTTCTTATTTTCAAAACTAGTTTTGAAATAGATGATACAATATTCATAAAGTCAATAATAATTTTAATTCAAAGAATTTGTAAGTGTGATAATCTATCTAGCTGTGACTGATGTGAAACCTATTTCCTTATTTCCACTAGCCTATCCTAACCCTAAACTTAGTATAATTACATAAATACTATCAAACGTATTTATTTCATAAAAAACATCGAAGTATTTACCGAAGTATTTATAATGTCTTAAGTTTCGTCATTATTACTAGGCCTAAGTATGTTTCTAATGACAATTTTACTTTGACTATGGTTGTACAACATAAATAACAAGGAAACTTTTACTCTTGATCTGTTGGAAGAGGTGGAGGAGCTTTAGTAGGCATATCTAAAAAAAAAAAGAAAAGAATAAGTAAAGAGTGAGTCATTAACTCAATAAGTAAATACTTAACTTATTGAAACATATACATAAATATACATCATTACAATTAAACATTCCAACTTTCATCATCAACCATATTCTTTCCTATTCTAAACATCATTTAGATTCATAATAATAGCAATGATATAATGTACAATATCAAGAATAAATAAATAAGAAAGTGATAAATGATCTTGTACCTCTTGATTAACTTTATTCCTTTATTAACCCATCCTTGTCCCTCGAGAAACCTTATTGCTTCATAAATATTTTATTGATTCATAATATTATCATATCCTACCTCCAATCATGTTTTCATACAATATCACATCCCTATTCTAGAATTTCATCATTACTAACATCATATATAAGACATTATGTTTTGGTTTTTCATCATTTTTAATTCAAAGAAACTTATTCACATTAATTTAAGTACTATGTCAGCAAATTAATCAACATTCATTTACATCCAAGAGCTAACCAAGCATCTTTACAAATTATATAACCTTGCACTACCATAGTTTGTTAACATATAGGATGAACATGAAAAACATATCAAGTATTAGAATATAGTATTTAAATATAAGGCTTTAGGATCTAAAATGAAAATCCATATTCGATAATCATATTCAAGTATACTAGCTAAAAGCTACTGGTCTTATGGTACTCGATCATGATAATCGAGTATGGCTTTCAAGGTGTACTTCTTACTTTCATATTTGAGTACCATAATTGAGTATTCACATCCAGAAGTGACCATTACTTGAGGTATTTGACTATGATAGTTGAATATAGCAATGTAAGGAACATTTCACAGGGCTATTTTTGTTTACCATATTCAAATATTGCTTAAGTTTTTAGCTTCTCATTGAATTTTACTAAACAATTTGTCATTTCTTCCATATTTAACATCATACAACAATACTAAACTAGATTTCATAACAATTTATCATCCTTAACTATTATCTAACTAACAATAACAAGAGTACATGCCAAATTACTTTAATTCCTAAAAACATGTAACATATAGGCCTAAATTGCATATAAATCATACAAACACTAGATTATATAGATTATCTACTTACTTGTGTACCAGAGGAGATGAAAAAAATTTTAGAAGAATGGTTGGCTTGTTGCTAGCACACCTAAACAAAGATAAATCAAGCTAAATCTCTAATTTTTTCATTTCAATCTAAGTCCTATTAAACTTTCAACCAAATCAGGAGTTAGCAAGACATTACCTTCCTTCGAGATGGATTGATTATGTTCTTTTGAAATTCTTTTAGCTAAATCTTGCTTAGAATTTGGTAGAATTAAGATGGAAGAATGGACAAAAAAACTAGGGATGGGAGGTCGACCAATTTTGCTAGAGGAAGATGGAAAGATAATGAGGTTTAGAGACTTTAATGCCTCAAAGGGTAAATTTATAATTTTAAAATATTTTGAGGTTAAAGTAAAGAAATGTTAATTAAATTTGCCCTATACATATTTATTTAAATTTAACTATACATTAGCTCATATTTAATTTTATTAGTTCGATTCATATAATAAAATTTCATTTTTTAATTAAATTCTCACCTTAAATACATCCATAATAATTAATTATTATATGTACACAAATATTAATAAAAATAAATAGAATATTTTTAATTTTCTAAGGGGTGTAATAGTAAGTTAAAGTATCTTCTTATGCAAATTGTTGTTATATTTTTTTGCTTAGTGCTAATCATTATATTTTTTTTACACTCTATTTTTTGAATTTGCCTTTGACCTTTTGTTGCAAATTCAAAGTGAAACACATATAAATGTAAAACTCACCTTAACTTGATTTTAAAAAATTCATAACTGAGATATAAATATAATATTACCTTATGTTCCTCAAAGTTAAACAATTTGTAATGTTTGTTTTAATATTGTTGGCTAATATCATCTGACTTAGATTATCAAGCCCTTTTAATGTCTCGAATGAAGTCATGCCTCTCATTGTTAATAAAATAGGCATGTAAATTATTCTTCCAATCTTTGTATTGATCAAAAGTAATTCAATCAATACCTTTATTAACAAGAGGTGAGTTTTCCTCATAAACATTGATAGACTTAAAATGTTGCTACAACAAAATATATATGACAAGTTAAAAGTATAAAACAAGAAGAATATTAATTGAATAATGCAAAAATTTAGCTGATACTTACAATAATAGCCATAACTATGTAACAATATTTAATTATTACAATAAAATTTATTTTCTAATAGGACAATCATGTGGGACATATTATTATAATATTATGATAAAATTTAATTACTAATAAGATAATTACACAAGGCATATTAAAAAGAGTGGGAAGGATATATGAATGAATAAAATTTATTACATATATTGCGAAGGTTCATTTACATAATTACAATAATTAATCTAAATCACTATCATTGAAATTAAGGAGCTCTTCTACATCATTAGTTTCAATCACATTATCATCCTCTAATTGCTCTTTATCCATGTAATCATTAATCATTTGAGATATTATTGTCATTTATGAAATTATTAGGACCTCATGTGTTGACATGAATATCTTTTGAAGATGAAATAGCTTGACATTCATTATTTAGATAATTAAGTTAATGAAGTCCAAATTTTCAAGTTCAACTAAGAATGTAAATTTGCAAAGTTGGTGTCTTGTAAAATTGGGATGCCTCTATCATTGTCAACATCATCAATAAGATCTCATATGTCATGATGCATTACTTAAGCAATGAATTCCCAATTAGGGCTATTCAAAAGATTATCAATATAAAAAGCTTGCTTCACATAAGAGGTAAAAATATGTGGGTCATCATTATATCATTTAGCATTGATAAAAATGCTTGTTATGTTTTTATCCTTAACAAAATTTTTCTTTCTATCATCAATATCAAACCATTTATATTTGAATAGAGTCATAAGGTAATTATTTAAATAACTTATCTTGATAATATCCTTCAAAGGATAGTAAAAAGTATTGTTATCATCTCCAAGTACAAAAATGCCATTATTTTGTAACTTATGCCTATCATCTCAAGAGTAGGTTACAAATTGAACTCCTTTGACTACATCTACCAAACATAACAAGACCATGAAATTTGATCTTGAAGTTAATATAATTAGCCTATCAATTGCTTTTAAGGATCCAATGTTGTGTAAGTGCTATATCTATAAAATTTATTAGACAAAATTACTAAACTAAGTATTGGATATATAAGGAAAAAGGTTGGAAGTGAATATGAGATGGAAAAACCTTTTAAGTATAACTAATAAGGAAACTTAATTTCTTAGATTTGATTTGGATGTTAGCCACCTTTTTCTTGTAATTCTCTTATGTGTTCATTATAAATTACAACTTAATTATTAAATGTGAAGGACTTGAATAAATGAATGGATAGTTTAAGATACTTATTCAAAATACAAATAGATTTTGAGATAATTGTTTACTACGTAAGAAATTGCAATCTTGTGAAGTTTATCATCTAAATAAATAATGTTTTTTTATGCTAATGGGTCAATATTATGACTTTAAATTGGAAAATTGCTTTTCTGCTTCAACATGAAAAATATCTTGATTTCAATCGAGCTGATTAAGTTTATTCTCTACATATTGAAAATACATGGAAGAAAAGGTTAATGCTTCATCAATAACATAATCTTCAACAACAGAACCCTTTGGTCATGCTTGGCTCTAGACGTAGTCTTTCAAAATTTTAATATATCTCTTATATGGATGAAAATGAACAAGTCTAACTAGTAATGGTTCTTTAGGAAAAATGCATCACTAAGAATCTCATTATGTAAAAAGAAAAAAAATGCTAAATGATATATCATTTCAAGTTTACAAAGAATAAGAATTATATTTGCTTGATCTTTTTCCATATCCTTTTTACATAAGTTTTGGACATATATTTGATTAAACTAATTGAATGTTAGACAATGATATATGAAATTACTTTAGACATGAATACCTGAATTGCAAGTGCTAATAATCACTACATAATGACATGTTAATCATGTGACTTCAAGCTCGTGATTTTAATATCATTTTTAATCACATTCTTCCTAATATTACTAGCAAAGCTATGTAGAAATTTGACATTCCTAATAAATTATAAAATTGTTGTTGATTATTAACATTGAGCATGTAATTAGCATATGGTTTCATTAATTTATTTTCTACTTAGTACAAATGAAGCTTAGGTCTAATATTCATGTTAGCAAGATCTTGCCTCACATTTCCAGTATTCTTCGATTTGTTTTCAATACCCATCATTGTGCTAACAAAATTATCACAAACATTCTTCTCAACAGGCATGACATCAATTTTGTGCCTTAACTTTAATGAATGGTGATAAGGATGCTAAAAAAAAAAAAAAATACTCTTCTTAGTCTAATTAAGTTTTGCAACATCTTTTTTTCCATTTCACTTCATCACACTTCTCATGTTTTCTAGGTAGTTTAGGACTTAATATATTTAATTGGTCTATAATTATGTTGTTGGTAAGTTACCTTAATGGGGGGTTTTCTTTTAGTCATGCCATTAAACTATTTGTTGTTTGGAAAGAGTGACTTATTGGAAGAAAGCGATGATGATATACATATGTTGTTTTTGCTTTAATTTGCACTGATAGAGTATCTTTATGAAAAGTATGGCATGCCTTGTACACTTGTCCATTTCATCAAAAAAGACTACTATGTGCAAGAAAATTGTTAACAGCCTATAATAATGCCTCTTGTATCTTGAATATGCTGTTATTAGTAGCATCTTGAGTTTTGATCCCTATTTTCCACAATTTTTTAACTCATCTATTAGTAGTCTTAGGAAAGACATTAATATCTTTTCTTGAAGAATGAGATATAGGGATTAACAGATTTAGCATAAAAAGAGATTCCTTTATACAAAGCTATCGAGATAAATTGTAAGCTGTCATCACTATTGGCCACATGCTATAAGACAGACACATATTCTTAAAAGGATTAAGAACTTCTACACATATATTTAGCTATAATAAATTTAACTATTTTTATTCTCATTTTTTATTATTTTCTTCTATATTAATTATCACTTTTACTATTATCAAATTAGAATAAACTGATTGTAATCAATTGTTAAAAGTTCCTAACTTTTTAATAATTTACTTATTTTTACTTATTAATCATGATATTTTTCACACATATATTAAACTATGATAAACTTAAAACTCCAACTTATCATCATTTAATATTTTCATCTTTACTCAAATTTTTAATTTTTAATTTTTTTTTCATATAACAACTAATAATTTCTAAACTATTTCTAAACCAATAATCCTATCCTATGAAAAGTTTAACTACATTAGTTCTATAAATTCTACACTATGTCCAAACAAAAAAACAAATATGTCAAAAGATTTACAATATCAATGTACAAACTTATTTTTATAAATTTACATTAGCAAAGCAAAGCAACAATAGATTCACAATCATATTCAATCTCATAGCAAAGCATATAAGTTATATCTATAAATCATATCAATCACATATTTAAAACTCAAAATTCTTCTGTGCAAAATTACAACAACAAACTCATAAAAGCATAAAATTTTCCACACAGATTCACAATAACAAAATCATAGGCTCATCTAGTATTAAATTCATAAGAAATCAACATATCGCAATGAAGAAGGTATTATCTCAAATTGCTATCAAAGCAACTAAATCTTTGAAATACAAAAAATATATATAAAGAAAATGAGAGAAACGGAAGGTGAAAAAATTAAAAAATATAGAGAAAAAATGGGAGAAAAAGCCTCATTGTGCTAGGGGGAAAGAGAGAAAGCTAGAGGGAACATTGAAATGAGGTGGAAGATGGTCTTGCATTTTGATATATTTGGACTCCAAAGTGATGATGTTTTAAATATTATCTTTTTTGAGTTTAATGAAGTAGTATCTTTAGGGTTTGATGTGGCACATTTTTTTTTCTAGACTTTAAAGTAATGACATACGTTGTCTCCTTAGAATTCCCGGGAAGCTAGCTCTAACACCTTATCTTCCCAAGTCATAAAGTAATGACATATGTCATCTCTTCCCAAGTCATAAAAATTTCATATATGGATATTAGTATTTAAAAATTAGAAATATACATTGATTAATATAAAAAAAAGGTAAAAATGCATAAGGCTATTTCAATTTTAAAAATAACAAAAAGCTCAATTGATGATATATTCATATTTAGTTAAATATAAATTTTAAATAAATCATTTTTGTTTTTGCTTCTTTTCTCACAAATTTTTTTTGTTTTTGATAAAAAGTTACAATTAAAAAATAATAAATTAAATGCAAATTATAATAGTTGACTATTGGTATAGGGACCAAATTTCACAGAATTAGAGATGAATCTTAATCGGAGAATCAGAACCGCACACGAAGCCTGAAATAGGAACAAAAATAATCAACATTTCAATCCTTTAATATATATCGGAGAGCATCGGTTAGGTATTAGGGTATTGCTGCAGAATTAGCGTCGTAGGAAGGCTGAACCACGTGAGAATTAACATGGTTCATCAGTTACCCACAAGATTAGTGCTGTCTGCTGAGCTCTTAACCATTTTTCGATGACTATCTCCTATCGAATTGAACTCTTATAAAGTACAAAGATGTATTTTAAAAAATAAAGTACTATATTATCATTTTTGATAGAAAAATCAAAGATTCAGAATTTAATTAATAATAATAAATTAAAAAATAATTTTTAAATTTATAATTATCCACTTTAATTTTTTTATAAAAGATTATGATTTTATAGTTAGTCCTCTGAATTGTATCTACCTTCATGTAACGTCATGGTACGTTATCTCCCTCGTAGCTATCAATACAAGTACCTAGACTTAAAAACTACAATCGCGTTATTACAACAATCATTATAAATTAATGCTGCTGGTGCAGAAAAATTACCATCATATAGAAACTTGGAAACTATAATAGCAATCAATATTATAGTCAAAGATCATACTTAAAACTATGCAAATATTTATGCCAACAAATTTTAGTTATATATCAATAATAATTATTCTAATTTAAATAAGATTTACAACTTGTAGCCGGTATCCTAACCGAGACAGTGGTATTTGGTGTATATTAACTAGCTTGTTCCTGCTTAAACTAAAAAAAGAAAAAAATTACAACTTGAACAAATTCATATTGCCAGCAATGTTAGTGATGGCCCAGTGATAATCAATAAAAATACAGGTTTGCAAATATTTTTCATAAAATATACTTATAAAATAATAGTAATATTGTATGCACCAAAAATAGTATTTGAAATTGGATATTGAATGCAAATCAAGGGTTATGATTAAATATAAGATGGTGAAGCAAGTTGAAAAATTCAATTAAATGAATATAAAAGATTCGAAACTCAATTTTAAATTTCATCTTTTTGTACATATAACATAAAATATAAAGATGGAAAAAAATATTTTGTTTGTTTGATATTGAATATGAAGAGTTTGAGGAAAATAATTTCCTTTTTAAAAAAAAAATACTTTTCTCCGTTACTATATTTTTATATATCATTTTTTAATTACCAATACAAGTGACATATTATTCTTTCAATAATATATATGCAAATAATATTTTCTTAGCAAAAATACCTTCTAATGGAACGAAGAAAACCATGAAATTCCTATAACGATTAAAAACCACACCTACTAAATTGGAATTTGAGTTCATTACTTTAATCCCCAACCTCAACAAATAAGCATTGATTAGTTCTTCTATTTTAACTCAACTTACCAATTTTTACTTCCTTTTGAGGTTATTTGAAGAGCTGTCTGCATCAATTCTCATAGATTTCACCAAGAAGAAAACCGCCGAAAAAGATGCAAGCCAAAAATATTGGCATCCGAGGATTCGATCTGATTGATGAGGTGAAAGAAACCGTAAAATCCGCATCTTCTTCAACCGTATCCTGTGCAGATATTAGGGATTCAAATTGCTATTTGTAATCACAATACTACGCACAATATTACATCTTTTTGTTTTTCCTAATTTGTTCATAACAATATTACACATATGAAAAATGAAATTTGAAATTGGATTACAAATAAAAATTAAAAACTATTTAAAATAGAAAAATAAATTTATAAAATTCAATTTTATGAGTATAAAAAATTTATAATTTAATTTCAAATTTCATTTTATATCCTTGTAGCATTTTTTATTCGTATGTGTTATCGACGTCGTTGCTTTCTATGTATATAAAACATCTTTATTTGAAGCCTCGCTTCGTTTTTTCCTACCCTATTTACCTTGTTGCTGGCTAGCATATTTTTGTTTTCGTCATCAAGAAAACTTGTTAATGATTATACAATTCCAAGCCACCGGGCCGTTCCTAGCTATATATTTATTAATTAATTTCCCAAGTTCATCAGCAAACTTCTGGAGCAAAATCAAACAAAGCTTTACATATTACAGAGTACCCAAGATGAAAATCTCAACCGTAATGCCATTGTTGTTCTCCTTTGTACTTCCCTTTGCGTATTCTGATTTACAGGTTGGTTTTTACAATTCTACATGTCAAAGAGCAGAGTCAATCATACGGCAATTGGTGCAGAATCGATTTAACAGCGACATGTCCATAACTGGGGCCTTACTTCGCCTCCAATTCCATGACTGTTTCGTTAGAGTAAGCTTCAAGTCCTTTTTTCTCTGTTGTACAGATAGTTACATGCCAATGGTTTCTTCCACATTTGATTTACGGCAACGAAAGTTTTTCCACTTTAATATTTCAAGTCTATTCATTGGAATTAAGCTATTCTGCATGAATATAATGATATTTCTGGATGGGTGAGAATATAAGAAAGAAAGAAATGGGACGGTTATCCTCTTCTCTTTATCTAGGAATTTTGATTAAAGAAGGAAAAAGAAAAGGATTCAGTACATGTTTCATAGTTCTTTTATTTCTAGTTTCATTATTAACTATTTTGCATTCTTCTAATTTCAAGAATTTCCTAAACATCTATCAATTCCCTGTTGTATTAAAAATAAAATAAATAATTTATTTAGATAAATTTATATGAATTAATATTAATTAATTATTAAAATATTTATTTAAGTAATTAGTTTTGTATTTTAATATTAAGCATAGAATAGATTGACTCTTAGTTTAATGTGTATGATCCGTGATAAGTTGAATTATGCACAAGCCCATATAGGTAGAAGTTCCAACCTACAGCTCTTTAGTGATAAGTAATTTCTTATCACAAGTCTGACCTTAAATAGATAGATTAAGGTTATTATTTGAATGATGCACAACAAGGATTTCTACTCTTGAAAATAATTTTACTCTCTCTCTACCTGGCCTAAGAAGCGAAGTAGGTTATAATTCTACTCATCATAATCATTCAGATCAGTTATGACCTTATCAAATTATGCACTAATTACGCTCATAATTTTGTTATGATTAATTTTATATTTTAGAATTTTAATTCATACTTCCAATAGATAGTATTAGAGGATGTTGATAGTATGAATATCTAATTATAAGTAATTTTAATTATTTTGGAAAATTTATAAAATTCCTAATTTTTCTTTTCTCTTTTTCGTACATTAAAACCATCAAAATTAGAGATTTTTTAATTTTGAAAATTTTTTTGGATATGTTTTTCTCTTTTAATTAAATATTGAATCCTAATCTCATATGTATGAGGAATATTACTCTATTATTTAATTGCATCAAATTCGTGATTATTGTAGATTAGTTTGGATTTTTTTTTGGAAAATTTATGAACATAAATTGTACAATTTTGAAGCTTTTCCTTTTGATTAATATGTGAATCCGTGTTAAAAATAGGTTAGATAGAATTTTTTAGGATTAAAAAGAGTTAAAAATAAATTTTTTAAAGCTTAAAAACCCTTTTTAATGGCTGAAAATAGCCATAAATGAATAGCACGGAGAAAGGGAGGAAGAAGGCACTATTTTTGGCCTGCACGTGGACTTCACGTGCTTGACTTGGCATGTGAAACTCACGCACCAAATTACTGATTGAAGTTAGATAACTTATGTGACACGCGCGTGGCCTTCACGTGCCATAAGGCGTATGTACCACACGTGCCATTGGGGATGCTGCCACCTAGCTTAGTGTATGATTTTCATGCGCCAAGTGTTGACCCAATGGTTGACTGCATGTGAGTCCACAAGCACACGCACGTGGTGCGTGTATCTCTCGCGCTAGTCACCTACACTGTTCTCTCTGCCACATGCCCACGCATAACCTAGGCGCGTGCTAGCACATGAGTCCCACTCGTTGGGTTGTTGGGGCCCATCTTTTACCTTGTTATGTAAAATTTTATTTTCTACCTTTATGTAATTTTTCCATATTTTTTTGAGGCTAGTAAGTATTCATTTTGAAATTTGAAAGACTTGTACTATATAAAAATACATTCTATGCATGGAATTTTGACCTGTAAAAATTCATGAGTATTTTTTACATTTTTTCTGAGCTTGGTGAGTTATCACTTTCCTTGGTTGTGAGCATAAATATATTAAATAATTTTAAGCCATTAATTATGTAATTTTATACATATAAAGACACCTAAAGCTATTTATTTCACACAAGTGATAGATTAGGGATATAATAAGACTATTTTTCATAAAATATTGTCCTTCTAGGATATTTATGAGCATATTGCATTGATAATGTATATACTATATTGGTGTGATATTATTAATGTAATTTGAGGGTTTAGACTCTTTAGAATAAGTATGCAGCAATTATAATATTTTAATATTTCTTGTACCTTATCGGTATGACTATATTGATTATATTCTTATGTAGACTCTTGTACAAGTCAAGTCATATGGTACATGTAATTTTGATACCACTTTATTATATAATTGTTTAACTAATTTGTTTAATTAGGAATCTTGTGTTATAATTATGTTATGCATACATAATTAATAATTTTCCAATCTTATTGCATCAGTCTCGGCCTTTCAATAATTATCTATGATAAGGACTTTTAATGGAATAAACTATGATGAATGAAAAAAGTCTTTGAATGTGTACCTGATAATCTCTAAAGAGGATTTGACTCTTAAAGAACTGAAACTGATTGATCTCTTACCTGAGTCTAGTATTGCAGATAAGACTTATTACAAATAATGGCATGAATAGAACTAGATTTGTTTGGCAGTGATTAAGTTCACTACTGAAAAAAAAATTAAAAAGAGTATCCTAGATAAGGACATTATTGTGGAGTACATGAAAATTATTGGTAAAAAATTCAAGAAGCTTGATTAGACTCAGAAAGTCTATTATCTCTCCATGCTTGACAACACTTGTTATGATGGAGTTTTAGGTGTCAAAGAGCATATTATGAAGATGATTCATTACTACAATAAGTTGAGATCATACGGTATTGATCTAGGAGAGAGTACTTTAATCTATAGAGTCCTTCAGTCATTGCCAACTAAATATAACTACTTGAGAACTTCCTAGAGGGAGAGTAGACAATAGACCAGATGATTTCTATAGTAACTCAAGAGGAGGAAATTATGAAAAGTAACCCAGAACCACCTTTTGTCAATTACTTGTCTTAGGGCTCTAATAATAAGTTAGGTGGAAATAATAAAAGAGGAAAGAAACTAGAGACAGATATTTGGAAAGCTTGAGTTCAAGAAAGGTGGTGATAAAGGTAAGGGACAACAGAAGAAATTTAAGGGCAAGTGCAATTATTACAAGATTCCTAGACACAAGATATCTCAGTGTTATAAGTTAAAGAATAAGCGTGAGGAGGAAAGGGCTCAGAAACAGGTGAATCCCAAGCGAGACGAAGAAAACCATATTGGAAGTAGTAAGAAGTAGGGTTAAAATTGAATACATAGGATTATTTTTCTTTATATTTATCTTCTGGACACATTTTAATTTGAATTATGTCATTTATCTACCTTCTACGAGAAGGAATTTGATTTCTAGTTTTGTTTGGATAATTGTAGATTCCTTTTGACAAGGAAATGGAAAGATTGAAATTTATTATGATTTTACTGTTATTAATATGTCATCTTACAATATTGTCTATATCATTTGAATTTAAATGATTATCCTATTGTGTCTTTTGAAGTTCCCATCAATGTTGTGATTGAGCATAAATACCTAGAATGAGTGAGAATTCTTTCATTTTGTGGGATTGAAATTTAGGCCACTTTTGTAAAGAAAGATTTGAAAGATTGGTAAAATAGGGTGTGTTGTTAGACCTAGATTTTTCATATTTTGAAACTTTTAAGTGTGGGGTTGTAAAGAAGAGATAAGACTATATAATCTCTAGTTAAAAAATTTAGACTCTACAATAATCAATGGATTCTTCATTAGGTACTGAATTGGATCAAAAGGTTGTTGATTTTATTATCCTACTCATAGCATTAATGTCATTGAGTTTGACCAGGCACTCTAATTTTGAAAAGACTTGGATAGTAGGAGTTCGGTACCTAGGGCTATTAATCTACGTAATGAGATCATCATTTTACTTATATGTATTCTGACTCCTTCAATCAGTGGAAGAGATAATGATGATAATCTAATTCAGATAAATGAAAATCCTTATGAAGAAGAACCTAATTAGCCAGCTATTAAATTAAGACAATCCTAGAGGGTTCGGAGTCCTACAATACCAAATGACTATGTCATGTACTTGCAGGAATTTGAATAAAGAAATTTGATGAGATAATTTTGTAATCTCAGTACTTTATATTAATGACATTTTGCTAGCTAATAACTCAATCATTTTCTAGATGAGTCAAAACGCATGTTATCATGTCATTTTGATCTTGGCGAAGCATCTTTTATTCTTGGAATTCAGATCCATCGTGATAAAACTCATAGTATTTTGGGTTTGTACCAAGCCAATTGGATTGAATAGGTGCTTGAAAGATTTAAAATGGATACCTGTGCATCTAGTCTAATGCCTATTTAGAAAGATGATATGTTATCTCAATCATATTGCCCTCAAGCTGATATTGAAAGGGTTTAAATGGATAAGATTCCTTATGCTTCCGCTATTAGTAGTTTTATGAATACACAGGTCTACATTTATTTTAGATATAGCTTTTGCTATTAGTGTGTGCTTAGAAAATACTTGAGTAACCCTAGGATAAATTATTAAAAAGTTTCCAAGAAGGTCATGAGGTATCCATAAGGTACCAATAATCACATGTTGACTTATAGATGATCTAATTCACTTGAAGATGTATTCAGATTGTGATTATGCCTCATATATAGATGATCGTAAGTTAACATCTAGATACATCTTTATCATGTCTAGAGGAGTTGTCTCATGAAAAGTGTTAAACAGACATTCACAGCTACCTCAACTATGGAAGTAGAGTTTATTGCATGTTATTAGACCACTTATCAAACTGTATGGTTGAGGAAGTTGATATCTAGCATGCAATTAGTTGATTCTATACCACGACTTCTACTAATTTTTTATTTTGATAATTCTTCTGTTGTGTACTTCTCTCAAAACCATAGAAATTCTAGTCGTACTAAACATTTTCATATTAAATTCTTGTTCGTTAAAGAGAAGATTGCTAAATCTCAGACTCGTGTTGGATACAACCCTGGTGGAGATATGTTAAGGATTCATTGACTTAAGGCTTATCTATAGAAGTATTTTAAAATCAAGTAACTCATATAGGTCTAGTTAAATCTTTTTATGAAGCCTTAGTTTAGTGGGAGTCTGAGATATGTTTATTTTATTTTGTTAATATCTGTGACCAATAATTGCTTATATTGAAACATTGGTGATATATTTTATACATATATAAATCATATGCTTCCCTATTGGATTCAATGATTTTGAGTTGTTTCTCTTATGAGCTGTGATAAAAAAACTAACCTTATATATATCCAATTCCTTTGGGATTATGAGACATTATATTTAAAATCACTTGTCTCCATATTAAACTCAGTAATTCTATATGGTCTCATTCCACATATGTAATTATTGCTCAGTTTGGATATTGAAACATTAGTAATATGTTTTATACATATATAAATCATTTGTTTCCTTATCCGACTCAATGATTTTGAGTTGTTTCTCTTCTAAGCTATAGTAAAAAAACTAACTTTATTTTGTTCATTTCAGATTATAAGATATTATATCACTTATCTTCCTATTGGATTCAGTGATTCTGTTGTAGGAATCAGTGATTCTGTGTAGTCTCATTCTCTAAATTAAATTTATAACTTAATGTATAACTAATTACTTAATTATTGATATTTCAATTATACCATATAATTAATTAATGCTATCTAAGTGAGATATTGTTGTATTTAAAATCAAATAAATAATTTATTTAGATAAATTTATATGGATTAGCATTAACTGATTATCAAAATATCTATTTAAGTAATTAATTTTATGTTTTAATATTAAGCATAGCCTAATTTAATGTGTATGACCCATGATAGGTTAGATCAAATATAAGCTCATATGAGTAGAGGTCTCAACCTACAGTCTTTTAGTAGTTATTAGTTTCCTATTACAAGTTTAACCTTAAACAGAGATATCAGGGTTATTATTTGAATGATACACAACAAGGATTTCTACTTGAAAATAATTTTACTCTCTTTCTATTTGGCCTAAGGGGTAAATTAGGTTACAATTCTATTCATCATCATTATTCAGATTAGTTATGACCTCATCGAATTATGTACTAGGTATACTCATAATTTTATTATGATTAATTTTATATTTTAAGATTTTAATTCATACTTCCAACATTCCCCTCCCCTCCCCTCTTTTCCCTTCTCCCTCTATGCTATCTCCTTTTCCTTTATCTTTTAATTTTCAAACATATCATTAGGGTGCTAGTGTGCTATTATATAAATAGATTTAGATAAAATTATCATTTTATGAGAGGAGGATGGAGCCTAATAATTTGTAGAATTAACTTTTTCCTAGACATGGGTCCTATTTCATTGTAATTAACTTTTCTTTTTCATAAACTAATTTGTCATTATAACCTATTAATCTCACTCCTATTCGTAATGAATAATGCTATTTTTTATTCTTTTGCAAATTATCACTCAAGTAATACTTGATAGATGCAATTTAAATTAATCCTACTTACTAACTAATTTCATGTGTTTAAGAATATTAATAGTTTATTTGGAGGGAGGAGAATGAAAGAAAAGGTTAAGTGATAATTTTTTTCCTTTTTTTGTAAATTTTGCTTAAAGGAGAAGATAATGAGAATATATAGTTAATCCAAGCCTCCAACTGTCAATGTTCAATATTGTGTCCTTCCAAACCGGAGGTTTTAGGAAAATTATTTATTTTATTTAATATTTTTATTTTTCAATTTACATATAATTTTTTACAACTTTTAAGGACGTGATAAGACTCAAAAATTGGATCCATTAAGAAAAATATTGTGAATTTCTTAATAAAAAATTATAAAATTATTCTTTTTTTTATTGACAATTAAGATGTGGCCATTATTTTATATCTATATATTTAGTGATATATATTCATTCTTATTTTTATCTATCCATATTTACTCAAGGACATGATCATATTATCAGGTTATCCATCGTAATTTTATTAATAAACTTTCAAAGTAAGAATTATAAAATTATTATATATTATTTTACATACATGTCATTTTTTGAAGAGGAAATTTAAAAAAAAATATTTTGGAGTTATTTTTTGAATTTTTTAATTATAAAAAGTTTATTAATAAATTAACTTTTTAAGAAACGTTAAAATTGTACAGAAGTATTCTAATTATTCTATATTTTGTTTAACATTTCATTGTATTTTGTAGCATAATCTTAAATATAAGGAAGGAAAGTCATTTAATAATTCATCTTCTTTCCCTTTCCTCTTCTTCTATTTATTCTTGTCGGCTTTCATACCATTCTGCTCGTAACTCTCTATCACACCATAAGTGTGAAACTAAGCCGATCAATCGTAGGAATAGGGAAAAAAAAAGTTTATAGCGCCACCATCGTGAGGTTAGATTAGAGCATATCGAATCACATCGGAAACCAAATCTTCTTTCACGTTGCTAGCTTGCCTCTAGGTCTCCGAGAAATTAAAGTGGCTCCACTGTACATCCGATGACCAAACATGAATACATCTTTTGTACATTAGAGACGAAAAGGTTTTATGAATACAAGGCCTTCAATGTATCATCCACAACCACCACCATCATCAATGTACCTCAGCCAGTGGCGTCGAAGGTGAATATTTTAAAGGTGGTTGCTGACTTGTAAACATGGTTTTAAATTGTAGTCAACAATAGCATCATCTCATATATGTCTGTTTGTTAAAGGCAATGTAATCATAATTGTGCAGGAACAGTTTCATTTGAAGAAAACATTTTTGTAAAATATAATTATAAGATATTAAAAAAATAAAAAGTATTTATTTAATATTAAATATAAAAAATTCTAAAAAATTAAAAAGTTTAATTTTTTATTATTATAATTTTATATATTTTTAATTACAAATATAAATAATATATTATTTTTTAAAACATGTTTGAAGTACTAATTCTCAAAAGAAACCATTATTGACCGTTTTTGAGGGTGCGATGCATCAATACTCATAGACTCTTCAGAAGAAAAGGAAGCGGAAAAGAAAGCGTTCGAAAATTCCAGCATCCGAGGATTCGATCTGATCGACGACATCAAAGAGGCCCTAGAAGCTGCCTGTCCTCTAACGGTTTCATGTGCAGATGTCATAACTCTAGCAACCAGAGATGCTGTGGCTCTTGCCGGAGGACCCACATACGAAGTTCCCACCGGAAGACGCGACGGCCTAACCTCTGTCCGCGAAGAAGTAAAACTACCAAAACCCGATTTCTCTGTGAATTTAGCAGTAAAATCATTTGCAGAAAAGAATTTAACAGCAACTGATATGGTGACGCTTTTGGGTGGACATACTGTCGGTGTTGCCCATTGCAGTTTGTTCTCTATCAGATTTTTGAATTCAGGAAGCATGTTTATTATTCTCACTGTTTCTCGAATTACAATCTTCACGTATATATACAGAGAAAATTGACTTTGAATTAGCAAACTCTATTGTGCTGACTAACCAGCTAACTAACTAACTCTATAACTGACTAACTAACATTGCTAACTAACTAATCTATTGCTATTGCTAATAAAATTATAGAGTACATCTTGTGTTACCCCCGCAAGCTGGAGCGTAAATATTAATGATGCCCAGCTTGGATAATGAACAAGAAAAGTGGGAGATAGGAAGAGGCTTAGTCAAAAAATTTGCCAATTGATGATTGGAGGAAATTGATAGAAGATGAATGAGCCTAGATTGAACCTTTTGCCTAACCAAGTGACAATCAAGCTCAATATGTTTAGTTCTCTCATAATAAACTGAATTCTAAGCAATTTGAATAGCTGATTTGTTATCACAGAACAAAGAAGCTGGTTAAGAAATAGGGAGACTAAGATCCTGAAGGATGTAAGCCAGCCATTGAAGTTCACAAGTAATTGAAGCCAGAGCTTGATATTATACTTTAGAAGAAGAATGGGAAACAATCTGTTGTTTCTTAGATTTTTAAGAGACCAGGGAGGAGCCAAGTAGCACATAAAACCTAGTGATAGAGCGTCTTATGTTTGGACAAGTAGCCCAATCTGAGTCACCAAAGGCATGTAATTTGATATCATTGTTGGTAGGAAAAAAATAGGCCCTGACCTGGGCTTCCTTTAATGTAACGAAGAGACAGGCTGTAGTTAAATGTGTAGTAGTAGGACAGTCGAGAAATTGAGACAATTATTGGACAGCAAAACTAAGATCAAGTCTTGTGTTTGTGAGATAAAGTAACCTACCAATCAACCTCTTATAAGATGTAACATTAAATAGGAGAGCACTATCATTTTTACTAAGCTTAGGAGAAGAAACCACTGGAGAAGAAGCTGGTTTACACTCAAGGAATCTAGTGTCACTCAAGATATCTAGTGCATATTTCCTCTGACAAAGGACTATGCCTTTAGAAGATCTTGCTACTTCAAGACCAAGAAAATATCTTAAGGTGCCGAGATCCTTGATTTGGAATTTAGCATGAAGAAAGGCTTTGATCTTTGAGAATTGAGCCAACAAGGTACCAGCCAAAATGATATCATCAACATATACTAATAATGCAGTGAAAGAATCAGCAGTATGTTGAAAAAACATAAAGGGATCAACAAGGGACTGGATGAAACTATATTAAAGGAGAAAGTGAGTGAGAGTGGCATTCCATTGTCTACTAGCCTGCTTCAAACCATATAAGCTTTTTAGAAGTTTACAAACAGGATTAGGAACTGTTGTATTTAGGCCAAGAGGAATCTGCATGTAGACTTCTTCATGAAGATCACCATAAAGGAAAGCATTATTAATGTCAAGTTGATGAAGGGACCAATTCTGAGCAGCAGCCACTGATAAAGAGTTTTGATTGTATTCATTTTGGCCACTGGAGAAAAAGTTTCTAAGTAATCTATGCCTAACTGTTATGTATAACCTTTGGCCACTAGTCTTGCTTTGTACCTTTCTAAAGAACCATCTGGATTAAATTTCTGTTTACATACCCATTTGCAACCAATGGGCTGTTTATCAGCAACCAGGGATACAATTTACTATGTATTATTATGTTGAAGAGCTTGAAGTTCTTGGTTCATGGCTTCTATTGAGTAGGCATGTTTAATAGCTTCAGAGTAGCTTTGAGGTTCTGTGGTATGTGTAATGTTAAGTGCAAAGTGCTGATAGGTAGGAGAAAGATTAGAGTAGGACAAAGCGAAAGAGATAAGGTGTGGGGAGGTGTGTGGTTTAGGTTGATGAATATTGTGGATATAATCGGTGAATTTAGCAGGCACATGCCGAGATCTAAGTGATCTTTTTAGTAATGGAGAATTAGCTAGAATGTGTGAGGGCGATGAAAGAGTGGAAGGTGAGGTAAGGGTATGAGGAGAATGTGACTAGGAATGATTACCCATGGAACTTAGAAATGTGTGAGAAGGTATCAAGGAATTGAGATTAGTAAAATTAATAGAACTAGGAGGATTATTATTGAAGGAAATAGGTTGATTAGTTAATGAATGATAATTAGGGGATAGCGGAGCAAAGGGAAAAATATTTTTTGAAAAGATAACATTTCAAGAGATTGAAATGTTGTGGGTTGAAAGATTGTATATTCTGTAACATTTTGTTCCAGAGGAAAAACCAATGAAAAAACACTTAGTAGCTCTAGCATTAAACTTACGTTTGTTATGTTCTAAGGTTGAGACATAACAAAGACAACCAAAAACTCTAAAATGTGAGTGGGAAGGTATTTTGTTGAAGAGTTTTTCAAAAGGAGTCTGATTTTGTAAAATAGGAGTGAGAAGCCTATTAATAAGGTAAACATCATGAGTGATGTAGTCTGCCCAGAACTTTATGGGTAAATGAGCTTGGAATCTTATAGCTCGTGCTACATTGAGAATATATTGATGTTTTTTTTCAACTACACTATTTTGCGAGGTGTATAAATGCATGAAGTTTGATGGTGAATGCCTTTTGATGCATAAAAGGAAGGTATGTTGAATTCAATAGCATTATCAATTCTTATTGATTTAATTTTGGTGGAAAATTGGGTTTCAATGTACTGGTGGAAGTTTTAAAGGATAGTTCTAGTCTCTGACTTGGATTTTATCAAGAAAACCCAAGTGTATCTGTTGAAATCATCAACAATTGTTAAAAAATAAAGATGACCATAAATTGATGCTAAAGAGAAAGGGCCCTAAATGTCAACATGTATGAGATCAAAAGAATTTTCAGTAGTAGAAGTACTAATAGGAAATGGTAATTTTTGTTATTTTGAAAGCTGACAAACATCACAGAAATCTTTACAATTAAACTGGATAATAGGATCTGTATTGTGTAACAACTTTATTCTAGAAATGGAAGCATGTCCTAATCTACAATGCCAAAGATTACTAGAATCACATGTGGTTACAGCAAAATTAGAACATGAATTAGGAAAAATATTGTGGCTTCGAAGCTGATATAGCCCATTGAGCTGTTCAGTTGACCCAATCATCTTCAAAGTCTTGGTATCCTGAATAAAACAAAGATTGAAGTGAAACAAAAATGAAGAAGATGTTTGTTTGGTAAGTTTATTGATAGAAAGAAGATTGAATGAAAAATTAGGCACACACAAAACATCTGTTAGAATTAATGTTGGACTCAATTTTACAGTACCAATGTGAGAAATATGAATCTAGTTGCCATTTGGCAGTTTGACATAAGAATTTTGTATAGGCATGTATGACTCAAAGACATCTAGAGAGCAAGCAATGTGATAAGTAGCTCTGGAGTCTAAAATCCATGCTGTATTATTCTTTGGTGCCTGAGAACCAGAATGGAAGAAAAAAATGCATGCCTTGGTTTGGTTGCACATCATATTGAGTAGTGAGAACATTGGCTTGAGCTATTTATGAGTTAGTCGGTTGTATTAGAGCTAGGAGTTTGATGCATTGATCCTGGGTGAAGCTAAACTGCTGTTGTTGAGCTTGTGAAGAACTGTTCATGTCCAAGACTTCATTATGTTGTAAGTAAGTTAACTGAATTCATGTCAATTCTGAAGAAAGATGATTGGTGTGTTTAGAACTTTACAGTCCAATATGGTTAGCAAAACTTGCTACTTGTTTCCCTCTGGATCTATAACCAGGTGGAAAACCATGCTTTTTTGTAACATTTGTCAATGGTATGACCCTTAAGTCTACAATGCGCGCAAGTTGGTCTTCTGCCGGAAAAAGAGGATCATCTTGGATAGTTGGTACTTGAAGGAAAGTTTGAAGTGGTTTTAACATTGTTGTAAAGAACGGTAGGTTCAGAAGGCAGAGAATTAGCTAATCTAGATTGTCTTTCTTGCTGGATTACAAGGGCAAAGGCTCTGTTAACTGATGGTAGTGGATCCATCATGAGGATTTGTAACTTAATGTGAGTGAAGGTGTTATTCAACCTTGTCAAAAATCTGATGAGATAATCATTTTTCTTGGTATGTTTTTACTGTTGTGAAAGCCCCACAATTACATTTCACATTACAGCAACAAAATGGAATAGGTCTCAAATTGAGTAACTCATCCTACAAAGTCTTTAGTTGAGTAAAGTATGCAGTAACATTGAGAGAACCTTGCCTAAAGGAAAAAGTTTCTTGCTGAAGATCTGAAATTTGTACTGCATCACCATGGGAAAATCTGTCCTTCAGGTCATTCCATATGCCAGCAGCAATATCAAAGGAAATAACAGATTGAGCAATTGTTGGAGATAGGGATCGGATTAGCTAGGTTAACACCATTGTATTACATCTCTCCCATGCTGGAAAGAGAGCATCATCTTTGTCTGGAACAAGTATGGTTTCATTTACAAATTGGAATTTGTTCTTCGAGATTAGAGCCATCTTCATAACTCTTGACCATGAGTAGTAATTGGTTTCATCTAGTGCTGGAGATACTAACACCAATGCTGGATTTTCACTGGGATGTAAGAAAAAAGGACTTGAAGGAAGTTCACCTAGTTTTAGAAGATTCACCATTAATAGGGTAAAAAACTTCACAGATTCTTGTCTCTGATTACTGGAAGAGAAGAAGATGAACCAGAGAAATGTGTGTTTGCTCGCTGAGAGTAGGAGAGGAAGAATCAGAAAAGAATGTATTTGCTTGTCAAGAAGATAAAGGGGAGAATCCGAGAAGGTTGTATTCACTTGCCAAGAAAATCACTGAGAAAGTTGCTGAGAAAAAAATCGAAACAGAATAAAAAAGAGACGAATGGAATGAAAGAGCTCTGATACCATATCAGATTTTTGAATTCAGGACGCATTTTTATTATTCTCACTATTTCTCGAATTACAATCTTCACATATATATACAGAGAAAATTGACTTTGAACTAGCAAACTCTATTGTGCTAAGTAACCAGCTAACTAACTCTGTAACTGACTAACTAACATTGCTAACTAACTAATCTACTGCTACTGCTAATAAAATTACAGAGTACATTTTGTGTTATTCTGGAAAAGGATTTTGGGAAATCAAACAGAAAGTGATTCTACTATGGATCCTAAACTGAAAGAAAAGCTGAGGAATATATGTTTCGTTCCTTCCGACACTGAATCTACTGCATTTTTGGACCAAAACACGTCGTTTGTGGTTGACAACGAATTCTACAGTCAGATACTTAAGAAGAGAGGTGTGTTGCTGCTGGATCAGTAGCTTGCTTTTGATAATTCCACAAGAGATATTGTTTCAAGCTTTGCATCGGATAATGAGAGGTTTGAATAGAGTTCTGCGGAAGCTATGATAAATATGGGTGGTATTAAAGTTTTGGTTGGAAATGAGGGGGAGATTAGAAGAAACTGTAGAGTTTTTAATGAACCCAATTAGAAGATAGGTTTCAGACGTTGAATACATCGGAAATACAATAATATTTATATATACGTTGATGAATATTCAACGTCAAATAAGTTAAGCAAATTGATGTTGTCTGAGACTTCAATTAGTTAACAATCTTCATGCAGACTTACTGGTTTTGTATAGTAATTTAACTTTATACCCTAGAATGGGTAGTGATGTAGTAGACCTACATGTATTTTATGACATAAAATTGTATTAAATCTATCCCAATTTAAATATAATCAAAGAAAAAAGAATGATATTCTCACTATGCTTTAGAAACAAGAAAGAGATTGGAAGCAATGTAAGATGAAATTGATGCACAAAGATTGGATTTCCTTTGATAAGTCTTCAAGTGTTTATAAGAATTTAAAGAAAAAACCTTCATAAGTAATTAGATTGTAATAATATCAAAAGTTAAAATCTCCTTTAGCGTAAAGAATAAATCTCCTTATATATTTCTCTAAAATATTGATTGAAAAAAAAAAGGCTTAAATGACGCCAAATAAATTCAAAATGCTTTGAAATGATTCAACATAAAACAAACATAAATTAAAGGTTAAAGCAACAAATAATAGTAAAATGACATAAAGTAACACTAATTAGGATTATGGATGATGTGACATCATCTTATTGATAATGTGGTAGTAATGTGAATTACAACTAATGTGGATTACAGTTGTTGTGGTGCTGATGTGGCGTTAACTTCTTAATAACATGATGGCAATGTAGTGCTAATTTAGTGATAATGTGACAAAATTCAAATACATTTAAATAATCTCATTCGAATTCACTTCCTTATAATTAATCTCTCTTATAATCACATCATCATAGGCTGATTAAAAAGCTTTTTTGAAGTTTCAAGCTTTCTTTTCAAGCATACTAGCTCTTTGAATTTATTATTAAAGCTCTTCTTTAATTCTCTTAATTAGTTTTTTGTGATTATCCCCTCGAAGATTACATCATTTTTAGGTATAGGTCTATGCTCCATTGATTTTTTTTTTAAAAAAATTCTATATACAATGACATGTATCATTTAGAACATTTCTATTTATTTTCAAATTTTATTCCATTAAAATATTAAAATATATTTATTGTCACCGATCATCGGCTCTCGGGTCCACCACTATATAATGGATTCTTTTTCTTTGAAGCTCTTTCGTTTTGGGCTATAAATTTGAATGTCTACATTGAGACGAGAAATGCAGACCAGGGTGGCAGTAATGTTTATGCATAATTGTTGCACAGAATTGTACACTAGTAAATGTTGTCCCATGTGAAATAGAAATTGAAAGGAAAAAATGGTAAGTGGACCACTTCAACTCATGGGATCATTCTAAAAACATAACTACCACTGGGATTTTTCCCCCTATAAATAATAGCATCTCAAAATTCAATTCTTGACATGAAAAAACCTCATTTACTAAGATAAAAACCCAAAAATGAAAATATACATTATGCTTTTCTTCTCTGCATATCCCTTCTTCACATTCGCTGATCTGCGGGTTGGATTCTACAGCTCTACCTGCCCACAGGGAGAGTCTATTGTGCAGCAAGCAGTGCAAGACAGATTCAGCAACGATCAGTCAATAACAGCAGCCTTGATTCGCATGCATTATCACGATTGTTTCGTTAGAGTAAGATGCAGTAACATGTCTTTTCTTATGTACTTGAAATAATGTTACACTTACTCATTTTCTCTCACAAATAAAATTCTAAATTGCGGTTCACAAACACAATATTGCACGTCATATTATTGCAGACTGCATTGCATTCATAATATTCTGCAATTTTGTGCTGCAAATGATAGCATTTTCCCATATTTATTTGCAATTTTACTAATGGTAATGAGAACTACAATCGTGATTGAACTACAACTTATAACGATGGTCACAGATTATTGTTCACCGCCACAATTTGAACAAAAAAATGGATCTTGCAGCCAAGTTGGGCCTGCAATGTTGTGGGTTTTTTCACACAACACAAGCAGTTGCAGAGGGAGAGGAAACCGGCGGGAGCTACTACCTCCAGAAATCTGGATGTCTTCGTATGTATATTTAATAATTAATTTTATGCTTGCCTTCTCTTTCAGGGTTGTGATGCATCAATACTTATTGATTCAAGGGAGGACGGTCCTTCAGAAAAAGATGCAGATGCTAACTTTAGCATTCGAGGATATGATCTGATTGACCAAGTGAAAGAAAGGCTCGAATTCGAATGTCCTTCTACAGTTTCTTGTGCAGATATCATCACTCTTGCTACCAGGGATGCTGTAGCTTTAGCAGGAGGACCTAACTATGAGGTTTCTTCAAGCATGAAACATATTTGATAGTCTTTTAGTACTTGTGAATGTGATTCCTTGGTGATCGACCAAGATGCTTGCGCAAAATGGAAAAATCATATTAATTCGAAAGAAACATGTTAATTAATTTATAATTAAAATACATGTTGGTTTAGGCAGAAGAAATGACTTGACATCCTCGGTGGTATATTCATATCTGATGTTGCGCTTTATTCGGTTGGGTTTGAATTTGAATTCAATATCTTGTGCATATATTAAATTGGCTTATCACTTCTGTTATAAAAAAAAGCAAAAATAAATATAAAAGAAACAAAAGAAAAGAAAAAAATGATCATATCGTAGATCATTGAATATTGAAGGTATTAAATTTAAATTCTGCATGTTTGGTAATCTTCAGCAAATACCAAGAAAAATTACTTATAAAGGAAAATGTTTCCACATTTAAGCATGCTACATATAATTGTTTACTGTTTATTTTTTATTTACATTTTTAGTAAATACATTTATTTTTTGTTTTGTTCTGTAATCCTATGGCAGAGTAGAATTT
Source organism: Sindora glabra (assembly GCA_020226215.1). NCBI lineage: Eukaryota > Viridiplantae > Streptophyta > Magnoliopsida > Fabales > Fabaceae > Sindora > Sindora glabra. The sequence goes on along the minus strand of CM035228.1, from coordinate 32,003,851 downwards.
GACTTCATCTTCTTTCATATATGTCCCTATCAAGGTTCCCACCGGCAGACTAGATAGTCTGGTCTCTAACAAGCAAGAAGTAAATTTACCTGGACCATCTGTACCTGTCTCGGTGGCCTCACAGTTCTTCTCTCACAAGGGTTTCACGCTCACTGAAATGGTCACCCTTTTGGGTGCACACACAGTCGGTGCTGCTGGCTGCACGTTCTTTGCAGAAAGGCTTTCTGTTTCGCATCCTGATACTACTATGGATCCTGCTTTGCGTGCTAAGCTGGCCGACTTTTGTAGATCCGGAGACGGACCCGCTGCGTTTTTGGACCAGGGCACGTCTTTTTTGATTGATAACCAGTTTTACAACGAGATTCTAATGAACAGAGGAATACTACAAATTGATCAGCAACTTGCTTTGGATGAATCTACTAGAAGTACTGTTTCAGATTTGGCTATGAATGGTAAGAGATTTCAGCGGAGTTTTGCGGAGGCTATGATTAAATTGGGGATGCTTCAAGATGTGGTGGGATCTAATGGTGAAGTTCGTAGAAATTGCAGGGTTTTTAATGCACCAAATTAGGAGAATAATATGTATTGTGCATCTTGAGCACTTAGGTTTACTATTTGTGAAGTATATTTTCTTTAGGGTGGATTGGCTGGATGTTTAGTGGGAAATGCAACTTCCTACCAAAATAATGTATGGTTGCGATGTTTACCTGGACACAAATTGACAAAATAGAAACAGCAGAATTTCTTAGAAAAATTTACTTCTCACAAAATGTACTTAATTACGTACTCATCTCCTCACATAATAAGAACTTACAATTTTTTTTTTTCATTATTAATCAAACAACATCCAATTATAGAAAATTTAGGCTCCAATTATATTTTTTTGGTAGAAAACATCTTTCATAAAAATATAAATATAAATTATTAAAATAGTAAAAAATTCAATATACTCCATGCTAAATGTAAGAAGTTTTGAGGAAGAAATTTTTCTATAAAGGAAATTATTTTCCTCCCATTACCATTATTCTAAATATTATTTATTTTAATAATAAGGTATGAAGACAATATGAAAATTTTCTATCAAAAATATCTTCCAAAAAATAAACAAATGCATTTCATAAAAAGTACTTTTTTTGTATGAATTAAATGACCTATAAATTCTTGTTTTTTGTACCAATAAAATAACTCCTTTATTACCCTCTCGAAATTGTTGTATACATTTAGATTGTTGCACTCTTTAATTTGTGTCCTTTAAAGAATTTAAATATGGTGCCATAATATAGTCTGTAATTAAGATTATTTTAAGTTAGATTTTATTAAATTTGCAGTAAGAGAAAATCTAAGAAAAAGTGAATGAATATGATATTACACATCAAATTAAGATGAATAATGTTTTTATTTCATTATAATTGAAGCATAATTAGTAATAATGCTTATTATTCCTATGTTTGAAATTATCTCCTTCACATTTATTACTCCCTGGCAAAATAAGATTCAATTGCAGCTCCCGTGAAAATTATAGAAGGTGATGGTTGATACAAGTGATGGAAGGTAGCTCTAGAAAGACCACCGAAATAAATAGTGAAAGAGACTATTCACGATAATAAATTACAGAAACCAAACACAATTAGGTGTCGACCAAGGGGAGGTACATTGGCCCTTGATGATAGATACCTCAAATTATAAAACCTAACACCTTCCTACAATGGGCCATTTTTACCACAGAAAAAGGATATATTAAAACTCTATTTTTAAGTTTTGAAATGTTTGATTTGTATTAATTTCATACATAGAATAAAATTTCTATCAATTTGATTTCTAAAATTTTAAAATTAAGTAAAATTTTAACTCATATTCTAAACAATTATTATTTATTAGAGTGATTAAAATTTTATTTAAACTTAAAATTTTAAGGGATTAAATTAATATAAATCTTATTTTAAAGATAAAATTGATATAAATCAAATATTTTAGTTGGAATAATAATAAATTTCCCACAAATTTGATTTGTATCATATTCTCGTGGATTATTAGGTGAATATTTCCGGAGCATTCATATCGACTTTTTATTCAAAAAAAGTCCTATCGTTATGATAACAAGATCCTCCCCAATTAATAAAAGGGCTTAGATTTGTAAGCGTGGATAACGCTAATAATCTTTTGATACTACCAAATAATCCCCCGATTATTATTATCCTTAATTTTCAATAATATAAAAAGGGATTAAATAATTTAGAATTCATTTATTTTATTAAAAAAAATAAAAATAAAATCTTATTTGATTGAATTAAGCACAGGATTTTCAAGTTACAGATAAAAATTCTAATTAAAAAAATTCATCAGTAAAAATTTAAAAATTGAGTTTAAGTCAATATTTTTTATATTTTAAGAGAAGTCTGTAAATTTTGAAATTAGAGAGGATAGTTATGTAATTTTAATTTATTGTAAGATATGGAAGAGAGAAATGTACAGAAAGAAGGGAGAAATGTACAGAAAGAAGGAAGAAATGTGAAGACAGTGAAATTCTGCGACATAAAACGATTTAAAAAGGTAATTTTAATCGGTTAAATGGAGTTTTTTTTCTTTTTATCTGGAAAAAGTTAAATGGAGAATTCACTCATCCCTATTATTTTAATTGGAATCTACTTTTTGTCAGATTAATTTATTTCTATACATAAAAAATTTTTTAAAAAAATTCAAAAGAACAATACTATTCTCCCACTCCTGAGTCCTGACTTCACCGTCCAACTTCGAAATTACGCACACGGCACACCCACTCTTTTGTTGTACATATACCTGTGCTACTTTTTTTTTTTTCTGTTCATTTGGACATTTTCAACAGTGGTTGGTGTTGAAATTGATAAGGTTCCATCAAAGAATGCTGCCCGGTTGGCATCCCTCCCTGTCCCTGATAACCTGTGTGGTCGAGAATCTTCTAGGGATGTTTCGTTTCCGTACATGGCAGTCATTCGAGAAGCTTTGCTCATTCTACCTCCTTTCCCAATTAGTCAGACAGCCAGAGGTTCAGTTGACCCTACACCGAAGTTCTTCCTCCTTCACAGACGGAGGCGTGCGTCAAAGAGATTATTCAACATTAATCACATAGAAATTAACGTTCTATTTTAACTTCGATTTTTTTTAAAGTAAATATATATATTTATAAAAAAGCAATGTATCATTTATTTATAATTAAAAAATAATACTTAAAATTCTAATAATAAAAAGTAATTTTTAATTTGAAATTTTCATATTTAATATTAAACAAGTAAATTTTTTTTATTTTAACTTTTTATAATTATATTTTATAAAAGAAAATTTCATTCAAACAAATGGAACCTTGTGTTTGGTCAAAAATAATGTTTTTAAAAAATATTTATTTATATTTGAGAAAAAGATATTACATCAATTATATATTTTATGATTAAAATCCACCACATTATTTTATAACAATAACAAAAAATAGTTTTTATTATATAATAAAAATGTTACTTTCAATAAAACTCCGATCATTTAATATTTAACAAATATAAAATTTTTGTTATATTTATATATTATAATTGTAAATATAAATAAAAAATTATTTCCTCTAAAGATTTTTTTTTTTTTTGGGCCTGGAAACACATATATTCATTGACAATAGAAATATGTACAAGAACATCCAACAACTTGGAAGAATAAAAACACATAAAGTAATACATCAGTGAAATGAAAACAACAAAAGCTAAGCCGAGGAAGTAAAGAAAATGGAATCAGAAACAAAACATAATGAGAAATTAGGAGTCTAAAGACCCAATCTATAGGACACAATTTCTCTTTAAGAAAATAGGCAAGCATAGATTTTTTTTAAACTCAAAAAAATTTGAACTCCCTTTAAAAAAAAGGACTAATAAATTATTACTAATTTGATATTGATTTAATATTATTTTGTCCAATCAAATTCTTTTACCAATTTGTTATCGAAAGGTGAAAATAAATGCTAATGTAGCATACCATATCTTGATATGGTTAAAGTTTCACATCAATATATAACTTAATTGTTTTTATAAATAAAAATAAAATTATTTAAATAAATTAAAACACTTAAAAAGAAACATAAAATACCAACTATCTTGAGAGACTAAATTGTTATAAAAATAAAAAAATAAAAAATACAAATAAACTCTTAAAGCATGGCTAGTGTCACGTAATCCTTGCAAAATTTCATAACTTACAAATAATCTCTTGAAATTTTTACAAAAAATATTGACAATCTAGTTAAAAAAATAGAAAAAGGCATGCAAGTTATCAATAATTATTATTAAAATTGTGTAATATGTTTATGATATAAGCATCTTGAGTAAATTATTATTAAAATTTAACTAAATTACATTTTGAGAAGTAAAGTATATATTATTACTTCTTTTATCTCCCCATACAAAGAAAAAGTTAGAAAAAAAATCATAAGAGACTTATCTCTATCTTTTTCTATTTTCTTTAATAGAAATTTGGAAAAAAAAAAACATATAACACCTTTAAATTTTGCATGATTAACAAACTTGTACATATAGTTTGAAATTCAACAAATGACCCCCTAAACTTTCATGAAAAATGAAAATATTTGCATTCTGTTAAAGTTAACGATGAGAAGCTCGTGACCATTGCCTTATGCCTATTCTTCTCTTTTTCCATGTTGTCTTTTGCATCCTATTCCTTTTGAGTTAGGTGAAAGTGAATTTCATTACAAGGAAGGGTATCATAAACAATTTTGCATATTTGATAAAATAGACCTTATCTTCATGTTTGGAACTTTCTCTATTCTGCAAAGTGAAAATTTCATTAAATTTAGTAATACAAGCAAACAAAATCAACAACAATTACTGGATGCCAGCCAATCTCTCTACAACCATTCAAAATAAAGCTAGAAAAAAAAATTCTTTTTTTCCATTCAAGAAAATGAATGGATTAAAATAGAATACAAACTATAAACTCTTCTTGTTCGTAATACCGTAAGTTGTCATTTTTATTCATGGATAAAACTCCCTTTGCTGTAAGTTTGCTTTTGCAAAATTTGTGATACTCAGTTCCCATGTTCTTCATGACCATAAGATGACTTTCATTTTAATCTAGTTGCGATACTCTATCACCTATTGTTCCTCATTACATATCTTTCTATACAAGCTCATTTAAAAAATTCATGAACATTTGGGTGCGTAAATAAGGACATGTGGATATTGAATAAAATGAAGCAGGAAGATAGGAAGCAGTTGCAGTAAGTTGTGTTCAATTCATCCCATTCATTTAAATTTGTAAACTAAAATAGTATACCTTCATGACACTTACTCTTGTACACTACTCTTGCATGGAGGTAGGTGACAGACCATCCAGAGAATCCAAATTCTTTGTTACATACTCTTCTAACTTGTAACAAGCTTATAAGGTATCAGAGATTATTGCAACCAGCTGTGGAGGGCTTGAGGTTTAAGCCTACAATCAGCCTTCATTATGTTACACTCATCAAAATTCTTTTGATTTTGTTCACTATTTAAAGTAGCTAAGCTCCTCTTTTTTCAATTGTTTCTAAATTATGTTTTCCAATTTAGAATTTATCTTTATAGAGCAACATGAATCATTGCGTCTTAGATATTGATGATAGACGGATATCAATGTTTAAAATCATCTTCTTCTGGGTTACCTTGCCCAAAGAAATCTTCCATATAAATTATTCAAGCCTTCATTTTGATTTTTATTCTTACAGGGTGAAAATTGTAAATAAATCAGGTAATGAAATTATGGATCTATTATGGCAATACAGCCATGAACAAGATAGATGAACTATCAGAGTAGCCCTTAGCTTCTGGGATGCAGGAAGAAACCTCACATCGTCGAGCTAAAAAACATAATAGTAGCCCTTAACTTTTGCTTCAAATTGTGTCTTTAAAACTTAAAAACACACCGTTTTATGACCAAACACAAAAATTGGAAAAAATTAAGCACACATAATTTAAAGAATAGGACGCAGAAATGGGTAGTGCACCTTACCGTGAGCTTTTAACAGAATGCCAAACATTTTCATTTTTCTTGAAAATTTAGGCGAGTGATTTGAAGGATTCTAAATTTATGTATCAAATTTGCCATTCAAGTAAACTTTAGGGGTTTATATGTATTTTTCACTAGAAATTTCAATATTTTGTGCAATTTTAAAAAAATTTAAGAAGATTATTTGTATGTTTTAATTTTTAAGAAGGCTATATGATATTAAATTATATTTTAAAAAATATTTATATTTTTCCCGGGGAGAGAAGGTATTAATAATATAAGCAAAAAGAAAATGCAATTGGTTTGGGCTCGCATGCAACTTGCAAGATTCATCCCCGAACAATGTCTCGAGATTCTCGCTGGCGAATTCTCCAAGAACTATATTGTTTCATATATATTTTTTTATTAGAACTGTTTCAGATTTTGAAATCATAAAATTTGTGTACTTGATATGATGCCCCTAAGGATTTGGTGCTTAGTGTGGTGTGATAAAATACAAATCACTGGATGAGATTACAAAAATCTTAATATTGATTTAGTAATTTCATCCAATGACCTGTATTTCGTCACACCACCTCGAGTACTAAACTCTTAAGGGTATCTTAGAATCCACTTAAAATTTGATATTTCATCTTAGTAATCTCATCCAGTTACCTGTATTTTGACACACCACCCCAAATACCAAACCCACCTTAAATTCCACTTAAAATTTGATATTTCATCTCAACTTGCTTGTACTATATATTTTCCTAATTCGCAAGGCACGATCAGTTTTTAGGGACAGGAACCAACTAATTTTTTATTCATTTCATACGGTCACGTGGAATTAACATGCCAGCTATGAATATTTTAGAAATTTATATCATTTTTTCTTTTAATAATTTTGCATCTTGTTAAAAAAATTGACACAAAAATTAAATATATAATGAGATGTAATTTTTTTAATTTAATTTTGTAAATTACTCCTACTATTTTTTATTATCTATTATAATTAACTGATTTAACAGATATTAAGAAAATAATATAGTCTATTTATTTTTAGTGAATTTTTTAATATTATACCTTTTACATAATATTCAAAATAGTTAAAAATAAAGAGAAAAGAATAATGAAATAAATAAATATAAGTAGATTGACAGTATAGAATAATAAAATATTTATTAATAAAAATAAAATTAAAAATATTTAATATTTCATTAAAATTCTAAAAAAATTCAAAATGTAATAGTTAATAAGGAATAAAGGGAATAAATTATAAAATTTATTATTTTTAATTGAAGTAGTATCATAATGATATTTTAATTTTGATACATAAGTGATATTTGATTTACAAAATTTTTCTTACATTCTTAAGAATATTTTAAATGTAAATGCTTGATTCAAATTTTTAGAAATTTTTTTTTGGAAATGTTTTCATTTTCAAAAATATTTTCAATTCAATATTTCGTAAAAATATTCCCTAAAAATATTTTCATGAGAGAGGTGAAATATTTTATATTTCAATAACATGAGAATGTTTTATTTATATAAATAAATCATTTTATTTATCCTTCTATTAAAATTTTATTATTATTAACACATTATTTTACTATCATATACTTTATTGATCAATGTTGGTCACCACTCATCATTATTAATGCTGATAATCATTATGTACCACCATTCACCATTAATGACCACTGTAAATTATCTCCTATCACTAGTGACCACTGTTAATCCCTACTTGTCACTAATAATTATCGTCCATCATCACTTGTTATCAGTAATTATCACCAGTTATCACTTATCATCAATTATCACTATAATCATCATTAATAATTATTATTTATCATTATCCATTGTAATAACCACCATCTACTGTTTATTCCCAGTGATTATCATTAGCTACCATTGACAATCATTCACTATCCGTAACTACTATTCACCACTACGAGACCACTGTTTATCACTCATTCTCAATGACTATTACTTATTATTGATTACTATTGTCTTCTATTACCTACTTTTAATCATCATTGTCAATTATCATCCACACTTATTAATCATTTAATTTTTAATGAGAATAATTTTAATAATTTTAAAAAATATTTAAAATAATTAAAATATAATATTATAACATTATTAAGAATATTCCTAATTGAGCAAATATATTTTCCACACGTGGATGATAATTTTTGGTCAAAACGGGTACAGAACCCAATAATTGTTTATTGAGTCAGATTCACGTGTGAACTTTGCAAAAGAAAAGTGCCATTAAACACTCAACTTTGAAAGGAATCGTATTCCCACGGGAGGCATATAGGAGAGCTACATATTTTAACTACAAATGGCGAGCAAAAGTGTAAAAGTTGCCCCATATAATGTAATTAAATAATTTCACGTGTTATTCTAACCTCAATTGGGAAGGTAACACATTCTTTCGAAAAACATTTTTATATTTCAGTTGTATTTTTTATATAATAATATTATTTTCATTCTTCTATTTTTGTTTTCTCATTCATAATTTTGATAAAAAAAATTAATTTTACACTGAGTTTCACACTCTCCATGAAAAAGTGTAAAAAACTCAAATCCTAAATGTGAGTTGAATATTTCTATATTTACTCATTTAATAAGAAAATCAGTTACTAATTTTATTATTTACATATTAATTTTAAAAAATTTACATATGTTGAAAATATTCTTTTTAATTTTCAAAACATTTGTCTCCAAGGTGATGTCAGTAAATAAGATTATTAAAGTATTAATGTAAAGAAAATAAAATTTGAAATTGAAATTTTAATTTTTTATATCAATTGAACTGAATTTTACAAATTTATTTTATTATTTTATATTTACCAATAACCCTTAATTTATATTTTAAATTTATTTTGAATTCCATTTTCATTATATATAATATTATTATTGGGATTATCGATTAAAAAAAAAAAAGAGGAAATCCAATCTTCTCTCTATCATTTCTTGTTCCTTGTTTAGCCATTTAGGCGCTTGTCACACCACTGATAGCCGGTATAGAAAGTTGAAAGTTCTTTAAAATGAGGGTAATTCGACAACAAAAAGAGATCACACAATATAGGCTGAAAAAGACAGTGCAAAGATATCATAATCTGATAAATTTTAGTTGTCATTATAATAGCAAACAAAGTTATGTTTATATATGGAAAATATGTATTATCACTCGTGACTTTTGAGATTTTGAATAATAGTAATATTATATGTATTGAAAATAAAATTTAAAATTAAATTTGAAATATAAATAAAAAATTATCAATTAAATACTAACTAATAGAATAAATTTATAAAATTTAATTTAATAAATATATCATATTCAAAATTTAATTTTGAGACTCACTTCCAAATAATATAATATTTTTACTTCTGTAATTTGTCCTCATGAAATATGTGTTAGTAATGTGTTATCACAATTTCTTCCATAAGGGCCATGGATCATTTTTTATCACTATCTGATTATAAAGATATAGACGCCTGATTTCATACCAACTTCTCACAAGGTGAATTCAACTTTGGCTTAGGTCAAAATTCCAAAATAAAACATCTTATATTATTGGGCTAATGCCTTGAAAGTAATAGCTTATGCTATTGGAAAACTTGTTAAAATGGACCGAAACACTGTCATGGCTTTGAAAGGGAGATTTGCTCGCTTATGTGTGGAGGTAGATTTAACAAAACCTCTTGTGCCCTAAGTGTTCATTGGTGGACAGTGGCTTAAAGTGGAATATGAAGGATTGCATAAGCTCTGTTTTTATTGTGGGGAATATGGACACATTGAAGATTCTTGCCAGGTAGTTGCAGCCATGAAGGAAAAAATTATAGATATAAACAATAGAGCTCAGGAGGCAGGGAGAATTATGGAATCCTCAATCAATGAAGCATTAAATACTTATAATCTTTTTGGAGAGTGGATGGTAGTAGGAAATAAAAAATGTTAGAACCTAAAAAATAAAAGTTCAAATGCTGAGGAGGGATAGGAAAACAAACCAATAGGAATACTTTTTCAATGCTAGCAGAATTGGAAAAAATTAGGATGAAAAATCATACATCTCATAATAATGTTGTTCCAATGGATACCTCAAATAAGTCCCCTTCTCAAGTCTTTGTGAAGAAATCTAGAAAAGAAAAATGAGGCAAACAAAGGGTAATGGAAGCTAGCAAGGATGTATCTGTAGAGGAGGTAGCCCATAGGGTTGTTTGTAATCTTCAATTTGCCTTTGGAACTTCTTCTAATGAGCCAACAAATAAGAAGGTTCCTCGGAGATCTCACAGTATAAAAAGGGCAATAGTTATCTCACAAGGCCATTTAAATGAAGCTAATTTGCAAAAGTTAGTTAAGGATGAATGTATATTTGAACCCTAACTAGTATACATAATTCCAAAGGAGGAAACCGAGACTTTTATGTAGGAGATCATGGAAGATTACCACCTAGTCTAAATGAAGGGGGATTTACAGATATGAACATTGATATTGGCCTAGAAAATTTTACAGGTGACGACTTTTTTAATGATGACGATGATATTGAAAAATATAAAGATTCTTAGTCTTATGGCTGATCTCAGTGCTCCTTTCCTTCTCTTAATAAGAATTATGTCTTTTAGTTCCTTTTTCTCTATTTTATCTTAGAATATTTGTGGTATTGGCAATGATGAAGCCAAAAGACAACTAAGTTTGATTATTCAGGTTAATCATCTTGACTTAATTTTCATACTAGAAACTCATATTCCTTTCAAAAGAATGGAGCAATGGTGGTAGAAGGAAGGTTTTAGTCTTATTGCATTCCAAGACCTTAATGGTTTCTCAGGGGGCATATGGATAATAGGAGCTCACTCCAGTCTAACTTTTAACATTATTTCTTCTTCTAGCTAATAAATTTCGTTCTTAATGGATTCCTATATGGGGAAATGGTTATGCAGTACAACTTATGCTAGTCCAGCTCCTCCTCAAAGAGCCCTCTTATGGCAAGATCTGAAGTAGATCACAGAATAGTTCTCCTTTCCCCGGGTAGTATTGGGAGATTTTAATGATATCTCCACTGAGAATGAAAAAAAAAGAGGTACCATCTATTACAAAAGAATGAATTTATTTAATGAAAACATAGCTGCTTGTAAACTCTTAGATCTTGGATTTAATAGGCCACAATTTACCTGGCACAGATTGATTCAAGATAAAGTTATTTGTTCCCAAAAACTTGATAGAGCTCTAGCTAATATAAGCTGGAGAACTTTATTTCTAGAAGCTATTCTTTTTTATTTGCTTTTGATGCATTCTGATCATCATCCAATCCTTCTTAGAAGCAAAGGACTCTTTGTTGTTCCTCGAAATAAGCCATTTCGATTTAAAGCTACATGGATGTCACACAAGGATTTTAAAAGGATGGTTGTGGATACTTGGAACAATGCTGAATTAAATATTCTAGATAATCTTTCTAAGGTGCAAAAAGCTTGCTTGATGTTTAATAAAAATATTTTTAGTAATATTTTTCATCGCAAGAAGCGTATTCTAGCTCACCTTACTGGTATTCAAAAGGCCTTATCTAATTCTTCATCTTCTTTTCTAATCAAATTGGAAAAGGAACTTCGTATGGAACTCAATGAAATTCTTCATCAAGAGGAGATATTTTAGTTTCAAAAATCTAGGTTTCATTGCCTTTTTATGGGAGATAGATGTACAAAGTTCTTTCATGCTACTACTTTAGTTAGAAGGAGAAACAAGGTGGAATGTCTAAAATTACAAGATGGATCATGGACTATTAGTCAAGATCAAATTAAAGAGATTGTGTCTAACCACTTTCATAATTTGTTTTGTAACACCGAAGCCTCACTTGATCAACCCCTAATCCTTGAAGCAGTTCCAAGGCTGGAAAAAGGGGAGATACATAGTTAACCAGAAATGTCACCAAGAAAGAAGTCCATAAAGCTATAATGGCTATAGGTTCTTATAAAGCCCCTGGTCCAAATGGCTTCCAAGCTGTTTTCTTCAAATCTTATTGGGATATAGTAGGGGATAATGTTTGGAAAATGGTAGCCAATGTCTTCAAGGATGGTACAATTCCCATGGGCTTAGGAGATGCTTTGATTACTCTTATTCCAAAGGTGCCAAACTATTAATCTATTACTGATTTTAGACCTATAAGTCTATGTAATGTTGTTTATAAAGTTATTACAAAGGTACTTGTTAAAAGAATTAGACCTTTATTATCTAAAATAGTAAGTCCATTCCAGAGTAGTTTTCTTCCAAAAAGAGGCACTATAGATAATATTGTTCTTGCTCAAGAGCTTATGCATTACATTAATCACACTAAGGTGAAAAAGGGAGCTATGATGTTCAAAATCAACCTTGAGAAGGCCTATGATAGGGTGGATTGGAAGTTTCTTGAATGGGCTCTCAATAAATTTGGCTTTCCTCACTGTATTGTGAAACTCATTATGAATTATGCATCTCAAACTTCCTTTAGCATTCTATGGAATGGAGAAAATTTTGAGCCTTTTACTCCTAAGCGTAGTCTTAGATAAAGGGATCTACTTTCACCTTACTTATCCATTTTATACATGGAAATATTTAGGTTACTTATTCAAAAGAAAGTTAATAGAAAAGAGTGGACTCTTATTTTTGTTGCTGCTAGTGGCCCCTATCTCCTATCTTTTTTTTGCGGATGATGTGCTGCTTTTTGCTAAGGGTACTAAGAGTCAAGCCAGAGTGATTATGGCTTTTCTCAATAAGTTCAGTAAAGCGTCTGCTTTGAAAGTTAACTTCCAGAAATCAAAGGCTATTGTTTCTTCTAAAGTTCCACGAGATATGGTGAAGGAAATCAAACTCATTAGTCAATTCCCTTTTACTAAGGATATTGCTAAATATTTAGGATTTCCTTTACATAGGAAATGATCTAGTAAATCTCATTTTCAGTTTGTTATTCAGAAATTAGAGTCAAAGCTCTCTCCATGGAAAGGGAAACTTCTCAATATTGCTAGATAGGTGACTCTAGCTAAATCAATTCTAAATTCCATCCTTTTTACTTCATGTAATCTGCCATTCTTCCTAGATGTATTTGTGATATAATTGATCAGATTATTTGTTATTTAGTTTAGGGATTTCATGCAGAAAGGAGAGGACTTCATCTAGTTAATTATGAAACAATTACATGGCCAAAAAGTGAACGTGGTCTTGGCATCCGTAGAGCTAAAGAGACTAATTTAGCTCTCATGGGGAAGCTAGGTTGCAAGTTAATTCAAAAGGAGGATAGACCTTTGGTGCATATTCTAAACCATAAATATAGAAGGAAGACTACCACTCCTTTAAATTTTCCTTGTTGTTGCAGAAACTCCATTATTTAGAGAGATATATCTCTTTATATGAAGGAGTTAAAAGAAGGTTTTGTCTACAGAATCCATTCAAATAGTTCTTTAAATATCTAGGATCAGAAATGGCTGGGTTCCTTTTTTTTTAGAGATAAGGTGGAATTTATTCTTCCTAGTGATCAAAATTTGAGGGTGCGGGACGTGGTACATAATAATGAGTGGAATTTGGAGCGTGTAAGCACTATTATTCTGGATGAGCTAATTTTAATGATTCAAGCTATGCCCCTATCAAAATTTGTTCCAGGCAGGGACATGCTAGTGTGGAATGCAGCTATTAATGGTAACTATTCTACCAAATCAACTTACCGATGGCTTACTCAAAGCCAAATGTCTCACCAGAATTCTTATTGGAGGACACTTTGGAAGTTCAAAGTCCTTCAAAAGGTTTGTATGTTCTTATGGGTTGGCTTCCATGATAGAATTGTCATTAATGAGCTCTGATTCAAGAAAGGCTTTACCGATTCTTCTCTTTATTCTATTTATGGGACTGAGTTTGAAACAATGATTCATTTGCTGAGAGATTGTCCAAGGGCTAAGGATATTTGGAAATGTTTGGGCGTTACCTTCCATATCCCAGATTTCTTTCACTTAAACTTCAATGATTGGCTATTGAGGAATATACAACATTTAAAATCACAAAGGCATATTGATTGAACTTATTGTTTCCTGCTTACAATTTGGCAAATTTGGATAGATCAAAGTGAAGTTATATTTCGTGATATCTTTTACAGCTCCTCCTATTCGGTCAAAAAGATACATGCTTTGGTAAAAGACTATTCTCAGGCCTTTGGATGGTATCACAACTATACTAGAGATACAAGGCAAAACCTGGTGAAATGGGACCAACTACCTTTTGGAGTTATTAAAATTAATGTGGATGGGAGTTCTATCAGGAATCTTGGTCTTGCAGGTTTGGAGGTCTTTGCAGAGATGATTAAGGCAATTGGTTAACCAGTTTCTCTAATTTTTTGGGTATTGCATCTAACAATTCGACAGAAGCTATAGGCATTCTATTTGTTCTGAGTTATGCTAGGAGGAAGGGGTTTAAGAATATCGTCATTGAGACTGATTCTCAAGAAGTCTTTAATTTCTGCCAACAGGGAATCAAGGATACTCATTACCTATAGGGAATCATTCAAGATATCAAAATTTCCTTAACTGATCTAGATTCTGTGTAGTTTTCCTATGTCTTAGAGAAAGAAATCAACCTGCATATTTTCTTTCTTGCTAATAGGGTGCTGGCCACAAGATCAAAACAAAAATTTAGGATTGTCCACCTGCTGGTTTAAAATCACTGTTATGGGCAGACATGTTAGGAGTGTCCTTTATTCATTAGTTTTCTTTTCTGGGTCTATTGTTGTTTTTGTTTTCCTTCTTTGATTTCCTCTCTTTACCAAAAAAAAAAAAAAAAAATCTCTTCCATAAGTCTCTTCCAATAACATTAATTAGCACAACGATTCACCTCAAAACCATGTTCCATTTGGCATGTGCAAACATACCTATGAGACGCGCTATATTAATTTCAAATCACAAAAAGACAAATATATAATTTATCAAAACATTATTTCAAAATCTTGAATTATTCAAAAATTTTAGGCTCAATTTGTATTGCCAAAAACATTTTCTACTAAGTCATTCATTTGTATAAAAATAAGGAAATTTTGTGTCTACTATATATATTATGATAAAAAAATAATGTATCAAATTATGGAAATGTAGAAAAAAGGCCTTTAAAATAAATAATATTATTTTCTTTCACATTCGTCATTCTAACATTAAATAAATAGAATGTTATTTACTACTTTAATTTTTTATAACTATAAATAAAAATAAGTAAGATTATTTTTATGAAAAATATTTTAGTGAAGAAAAATAGGGCTTAAATTTATTCATATATTATGTTTTATACAACCCTTTCTGCTTTTAAAATTCAAATGGGGCGAACTTTGTGTTCATAAAGCCAAGATAGCAGGTTTGAAGCCTACATGAGCGAACGCTCTTTATTTTTATTCCTGGCTTTGAAAATTGGAGCTGTTGGTTTAATCAAAATATTGATCAACCGATTATCTACCGGTTCAATTAACTCTCAAAATCATTTAATAAAAAAAGTCAGTGTAAAAATTGGTGAATCATCCATGCATCAATTAAACCGTGCTAATTGAATTAGTTATTTTTTTTATAAAAATATTACTTTTATTATTTAATAAAAAATAATTGTTTTACTTAATAGTAAATATATATCTAAAGTCACCTTCATGGTTTACAAACAAGAGTAACAAAAACTTAATGCGACTATAATTTAATGTGATGATTTGGTAATATTTAATTTATCAAATTTTGAAAGTGTAAAATATTTGGTAGTATTTGTGTTATTTTTATATTTTATACATATATTTTTTTAAAATTTTTTGTAATTTAATTTATTTCAATTATTATATATTATATCCTTAACGCATATTTAAAATTTCGGTTCAGTTCCAAATCCACCTTATCAAATTATTAAACCTTTAATTGCCTTCTTTTAAGGGCAACCTAAATTTTAAAATATTATTTATATTACACGATATCGATGGATGAATATCGTTGTAAACAATGCTTAAGGTTCCACAAGTCTTGAAACTTCTTGTAAGTTTTCACGAAAGTTTAACGTAAAAATTATAAAAGTTTACAATTTTTAAGTAAAATCTTGCAAAAGTTACAAATTCTTTATAGTTAAAGTTGCATAAGTACTTTTTTTTCTCAATTTTATAGCTACATTTTTTAATAAAAAATTTAAAATATATACAAAAATCTCAAAAGAATTATAAGAACGTGTCAAACAAATTTTCTTGAACACACAACAAAGCATAACCCACAAGAAATTTATAGGGATATAAATATGTTGGGTTCAACTGGGTTTTATCTTAAATAGGTTAGACCTACTTTCTAAATTTTTGGCATAAACTTGACTTGTTAGCTTATATAAAACAAAAATTTAAGCTCAGCTTAATCTATCAAAGAAATCTAACTAGGCCTATTAAGTTATTTAAAAACTTTTTTATATAAATAAATTTTTAAATTTGCTAATAGTCTAAAACTTTTTTAAGGTTCAAAATTGTCCAAGGCCTAATTAGGCTTATATACATATATACATACATAGATATATATATATATATACTATATATATATATATATATATTAAAATATCTATATTATTTATATGTATAATATATATTATTATATTATTTATAAATATATTTATAATTAAATAGATTAGCTTAGCCTATTTATCTAAATAGGCCAATTTATTAACATAAGCTTGATTTATTTAAATAGATAAGTCAAGTTAAATTAAGTTTTAAATAGGTTAGGTCGTAGACCCTTAACAGGCTGGAGACTCTTAATAGGTTATTTCACCTATTTGCACCCCTCACAATTTACAACATGCACATGGAAAATTCCCTTTAACAGGCTGGAGACTCTTAATAGGTTATTTCACCTATTTGCACCCCTCACAATTTACAACATGCACATGGAAAATTCCCTTCACAACATTTTTTCAGACTAGTGGCAGACTTAAAATTTGAAAGTTAGTGGAATAAATATATTTTAATATTTTAATAAGAGTAAACTTTATAAATTAATAAAAATATTTTGAATGATATATATTACACTATATAAAAAATTTTAAAAAGGTATATGCTAATTCTATCACTATTCAAACATGACTGAAAAGAAAAGAAAATTACAAATTTAACTAGATGAAAAATAACCGCCAAAAATTTGCAATCCATCAAATTCAATTCTGCTGCAGCACTCTATTTTTTCTTTTAGAACACTGCTTGCTACAATTGAAATAACTAAGAAAGCAATTCTGTAGTTTTAAGCAACCGTTTAATTATAAAGTTCCCTTTTTTTTTTTTTTTTTGGGGGGGGGTGGTGTTCCACTCACCCAGGAGAGATTTTTCCACCATCAGAAGAGACACAATATGATATAATTTGCATCCTATATGCGTGCAAAGAGACTTACTCCATGGTAAGGTCAAATTGTGTTTATGTCTTTTTTTTTCTTTTGGGAATAATAATAAAATTTCGAGAGTATCTTTTCGAAAGTTGAAATCAAACATTCGAATGGCACACATTTTAGCTGCAAAAAGCTGCAAAGTTCCCAAACGTATAAAATCATTTTTACTTTGTTAATTTGGAATCCGTTTTTCTAAGTTTGATTCATTTTATTTCAAAAGAAATTATTTCAAGTCATTTGTAAATGAATTTTATTTATTTGAAAATTAAGTTAAAAAAGTAAAGATTCCAATTCATTTAAATTTTTTTTGGGTTTAAAACATAATATATATCTAAAGTCACCTTAATAGTAAATATATATCTAAAGTCACCTTCATGCTTTAATTGTTTTACTTAATAGTGAATATATATCTAAAGTCACCTTAATAGTATACATAATATATATCTAATGTCACCTTAATAGTAAAAATTCCAATTCATTTAATTGTTTTACTTAATAGTAAATATATATCTAAAGTCACCTTCATGCTTTACAAACAAAAGTAACAGAAAATTAATACGACTATAATTTAATGTGATGATTTGGTAATATTTAATTTATCAAATTTCGAAAGTATAATTAAAATATTTGGTAGTATTTGAGTTATTTTTATATTTATATACATAATTTTAAAACTTTTATAATTTAATTTATTTTAATTATTATATATTATATCCTTAATGCATATTTAAAATTTCGGTTCAATCCCAAATCTGCCTTATCAAATTATTAAACCGTTAATTGCCTTCTACGAGCAACCTAAATTTTAAAATGTTATTTATATTACACGATATCGGTAGATGAATATCATTGTAAACAATGGTTAGGGTTCCACAAGTCTTGAAACTTCTCGTAAGTTTTCACGAAAGTTTAACGTAAAAATTATAAGAGTTTACAATTTTTAAATAAAATCTTGCAAAAGTTGCAAATTCATTATAGTTAAAGTTGCATATAGTATTTTTTGAAAATATTTCTCAATTTTATAGCAACAATTTTTAATAAAAAATGTAAAATATATACAAAAATTTCAATAGAATTACAAGAACGTATCAAACGAATTTTCTCGAACACACAGCAAAGCAAAACCTGTAAACAATTTACAACGTGCACGCGGTAAATTCACCTCACGACATTTTTTCAGACTAGTGGCAGAGTTAAAATCTGAGGATTAGTGGAATAAATGTATTTTAATATTTTAATAAGAGTAAGATTTATAAATTAATAAAAATATTTTAAATGATATATATTATTTTATATAAAAAATTTTAAAAAAGTCAGTAAAAGTATACACTCCTCTAAAATACAAATAATTCTATCACTATTCAAACACGATTGTTTTTCTGATTGTAATGTCTTGTGACTATCGGCTTCTAATATGATGTTATAGCTAGTCCCCTCGGAATATTAAAAACTAATTTATACATTAACAAATGAAAATATCACTTTAATATTATTTTAAAATTAATATAAAAACTTATGCTTTTTAGAATGAAACAAAATCATTTCAATAAAAAATAAGCAACTAAACATTATATGTCAACTTGCATCATCATTTGATTTGTGTCGAAAAAGCATGTTCTTATGTAAAATATATGCATGTTGGCTCATCACCTTTCCCCATATAAGTGGGTCTCTTCTACACTCAAAATACTCACTCACTCAAAGCAAATACAGAGACTTGCATCACAATAATATGAAGATCTCAATCTCTCTTCTTTTATTTGTTCTTCCAGTTGCATTTGCTCAACTTAGGGTTGGATTTTACAGAAAAAGCTGTCCAAGAGCAGAGGCCATTGTAGGACAAGTCGTTCAGAGGCGATTCAACCGCGATAGATCTATCACTGGAGGCTTGCTTCGCATGCACTTCCATGACTGCTTCGTTAGAGTAAGACCGTTCATTAATCTTGACTATTTTTTCATATAGCTGCCTACATTGGATCCATGGTTGTCCTCCGTCTTTCTTCTTGCATTGGAGCCATGTTTTCTTACGTTAAGATTGGTTTGTTTTGTGGAAGACATTTTTTGTTAGAAAATATCATTTACTTCTATAACATAAAATAATATGAGTTATTACTTATATACTATAATTAAAAAATTATAATACTTAGTGATATAGAAATAAAAGAAAATACCTTCTTTGAAATAGAAGGTATTATTTTTTTCTCTGTACTTTCTACATTTAACATTAAATATATAAAATATTTTTTTTACTTAACATCATAATTTTTATAATTATATTTTTTCAATAGATATTTTTCAGTAAACAATGGAACCTTAAGTATCGTTATCCATTATTTTATAATTATATACAAAACATACATATAATTACAGACATATAAATAATAGCTCTCGTAGGGAAAGTGATGAGTGGAACTCCTTCTTTTTAAAATTTTGATGTACTCATATTCCTATATAGTAATTTAAAATTTTTGAGAAATTACATATGTAATATCTTTAAAAGTTTTGTCACTAAAACCTCAAATGTTCTATCTAATTTCTTGTATTTGAAGGTAAAGAGATTAAGACATTTCTAATTCTAGGGGAGTGGTACAGTATCCTTAGAGATTTCAAATCTTGGATGGTATGGTATAATTTTATTCATTGGGTGGTATGACACAATCTCATCCATTAGATGAGATTATTAAAATCTTTAATAATCTCATCCAATATATATTTGGATGAAATTGTGTCACACCACCCAAAGTTTAAAAATTCTAAGAACACTTTAAAATTTCTCTCGAATTCTATCGTAATCCTAAAACTAACACTATTTTTACTGTATTTTGACACGACAAGTCATAAAACAACCTCTTTAATTTTAACATTAACTCATGATATTTAAATACTTGATTTGTCAAAATATAATAGGGAATAATAATAAGATTTTAATGTAATAAGCATTTTAGTGATTTTATGATATTTAATATTATTTTAAAGAATTTATTTTTAACTGTGTTTGACGTTCAATTTCAAAATTATATATATGTGTGTGTTAAGTGTATTAATACTCATATTATTAAAAAAAAATAGATTTCAATGTAATGTTAGAACTAAAATATATCTAAAGGGAGAGACACGGACAAAAGTCTGGCTCTTAAATAATTTTTATAGGTTTATACTTTCGTCCATTAATTTTTGTCTTTCAAAACAAAAATTAAAATTTTATATGTATGTGCGCATTTTGTGTAGTTTTGTTGGAAAATGGTAATTTAGAAAAAAATATTAAAAATATGTCATATACATTTTATCAAAAAAATGAAAGAGTTAGTAAAGATATATTGTAAAAAAAAAATGTATTAGGTGTGGTTACTTGTAAAATATGAAATGTAATATTTTATGTTTTAGTTAATATTAATTTTCTACAAATAAACATCGTACAACTTTGTGTAAATGGAGCTCAGCAATACTTGAGCAATACTTGATAAAAAATGTAATGTTATGATGCATGAACCTTTTTGCTGTTTGTGTCTCTGTTCTGCATTTTGGCTCTGTCTTTCTCATGTTTCTTTCCGATTTTCCAACAAGTTTTGACACGTTTGATACTACATACGAAAGTTTAATTCCACCAATCCTTGCATTCACCATGATATTTTTGGTTTCAGGGCTGTGACGCCTCGATACTAATGGATTCAACCCAAAACAAGTCATCGGAAAAAGGAAAAAGCTGCCGGACCGAACTTGACTGTCCGAGGCTACGAGCTAATCGATGAGGCTGAGAGAGTCCTAGAGAAAGTTTGTCCTTCAACAGTTTCATGCGCAGATATTATAAATGTTGCCACCAGAGATGCCGTAGCCCTAGCCGGAGGACCTAGGTACAACATCCCCACCGGCCGGCGAGACGGGCTGGTGTCAGATCCTTCAGAGGTTCACCTACCCGGACCCTCACTTTCAGTCACTCACGTATTGCCATCTTTCACTGAAAAAGGGTTTACTTTAGAAGAAATGGTTACACTTTTGGGTGCTCACACTGTAGGGCATGCACACTGCGGTTTCTTTCACGATAGGCTCTCTAGCTTTCAAGGAAGTCGCGACCCGACAATGGATCCGGGTTTGGATGCTGATTTGGTTAGGATTTATGGGTCATCTTCTCGGCCAGCCAAGAATGACCCTACTGTGTTTCTGGACCAAAACACTTCTTTTGTATTAGATAACCAATTCTACAAGCAGATTTTGTTGAAGAAAGGTACACTGCGGATTGATCAGCAAGTGGCTTTGGATCAATCTGTTGGGATCGGGAGCTATACAAGCGTAGCGGAATAAACC
The DNA here is from genome assembly GCA_020226215.1 of Sindora glabra. Taxonomy (NCBI): domain Eukaryota; kingdom Viridiplantae; phylum Streptophyta; class Magnoliopsida; order Fabales; family Fabaceae; genus Sindora; species Sindora glabra. The sequence goes on along the minus strand of CM035228.1, from coordinate 31,982,160 downwards.
GATCTCAGCTAATGGATTCATGCAAAACGTTAAATTAGAATGTATGATTCAGGTTATACCTTTATATGATTTCAGATTTTGTTCGTTAATCACCTCTTCGACTTCCTTTCGGTCAAAGACTTCGAGATATCCACACGAATTCGTAGATCATCAATGAACGTCCTCACGATCATTGGTTGGAATTCAGTCTCCTTAGTCCTCAGTAGTGCTAAGCTACGTCTCTTCAAGGAATTATGATCAAGGAGAGGTGCTAGAGTTTTTCTATGCTGTATGGGATGTGTGAATAATGAATCAACCTTATTATTACTCAACAAAGCCTATTTAAATAGGAGCATAGAAAATCCTAACTAATTTGGGCTTTGGTCTATATATAATTATAGGTTTATTATTAGATCTTATAATTATAACATAGAATTTTCAAGTATTAGGCCCAAATAATTTGATCCATTAATTCCAAATCCACTAGGCTCTAAGTGTGTGACCCTTCAGGCTCTCATTACATTGGCAATAATCATTAATCATATTAATGACCATAAACAATAAGCGGTGTCTAGCAACACATCATTGTTACTTAAGTGATGAGAAAGTCAGTAATTCGACTGAACCTTTATATGTGATCATCATTTATATCCTTTTGTCCTAAACATCTAGATTGAGCACGAGACATGGACCGTGTCATTCCCATATAGTCCAATCTCGAGGTTTCTTGATCCCTAAGTAAGCTGACTGAAGTAAATGTAATTGACATCCCATGTCAATTCATTTAAGTATGACCATGCATTTTCTCAACTTTACTTAATCAAGGGGTCCACAGATGTTACTCATATTATATAGGAGGGACAAATTTCATCTTGATCACACAAATCCCTTCGCATGATATGTGACATATCCAATAACTACCCTTGTATTCACTCAAGCATGAATGACAGAATATTATCAAAATATAAAACTCACATGTAGGGAACCTTGGTGATTTCAGGTCAAAGGACCATAATAATAATGATCACTAAGAATCACTCATGACACTCATATAACAATCCATATAGTGTTCTTAGGATGGGTTGGTCTAGTATACAAGTTCTCTAACTTGTACTCATATGTAAGCTTAATATCTCATATAAGTCACTACACATGCTAGTCTTAACATATCAAAGCAACCTAATCCACAATGATATATGACTAAAGACATTTAAGAATATAATTATTCTAAAGTTATTATCATAATTAAATATATTACGCAGACAATATATATAAATATAATAATTAGAATTATCATTAAAATAATATGATTCAAAATTACAATCATCAATATGATTAGTTTTAGGGCATATACACTAACAATCTCCCACTTGTACTACAGTCAATCATCCATGTATCTAATACCTATGGATCTCATATGACTATCATGCTTTTGTTGCGTCAGGGCTTTTGTCAGTAGATCGGCAACATTATCATCAGTCGGTATTCTACATATCCTGACATCATTTCTGTTAACAATATCTCTTATGAGATGATAGTGCCGGAGTATATGTTTAGATTTCTGGTGAGATCTAGGTTCCTTGGCTTGTGCAATGGCTCCATTATTGTCACAATAGAGCTCTACTAGGTCAGCAATGCTAGGAACAACTCCAAGTTCAGTGATGAACTTCCTAATCCAAACAGCCTCCTTTGCGGCATCTGATGCTGCAATGTATTCAGCTTCTGTTGCAAAATCAGCCACTCTCCCTTGCTTTGAACTCTTCCAGGTCACAGCGCCACCATTAAGGCAAAATACATAACTTGACTGCAACCTGAAATCATCTTTGTCGGTTCGAAAGCTAGCATTAGTGTAACCACTTACAATGAGCTCTTCCTCACCTCCATAAATCAAAAACATGTCTTTAGTTCTTCTTAAGTACTTAAGAATATTCTTGACAAGCTATCTAATGACTTTCACCAGGATCTAACTAGGTATCTGCTCGTCATGTTTAAAGCATACGAGACATTAGAATGAGTACATAATATGGCATACATGATAGACCCAATCGCAGATATATAAGGGATCTTACTCATGCGCTATCTCTCATACTCTGTGGAAGAACATTGAGTTCTTGAGAGACTTATGCCACGTGACATCAGTAAGAATTCTCTTTTAGAATCTTGCATGCTAAACCTTTTTAGCACCTTGTCGATGTATGTACTCTAACTTAGGACCAAGCAATTTTCTCGATCTATCTCTATAGATCTTGAACACCTAATACATAGGAAGGCCTCACCTAAGTCTTTCATAGAAAGATAATTTCCTAACCAAGTTTTTACAGATTGTAGTGTAGGAATGTCATTTCCAATGAGTAATATGTCATCTACATACAACTCCAGAAAGACTATTGTGCTCCCACTAACCTTCTTGTACACACAGGGTTCATCTTCATTCTTGATGAAACTAAACTCTTTGATCGCATCATCGAAACGAAGATTCCAACTCCGAGAAGCTTGCTTCAACCCATAAATGGATCGTTGCAATTTGCAAACCTTTTCAACATTTTCAGGATTTACAAAACCTTCAAGTTGTGTCATGTACATATCCTCAAGAAGATTTTCATTAAGGAAAGCAGTTTTGACATCCATTTTTCAGATTTCATAATCATAATATGATGCTATAGCTAGAAGAATCCTGATGGATTTAAGCATGATAACTGGAGAAAAAGTCTCATCATAGTCAATACCATGAATTTGTTTGAAACCTTTTGCAACCAATCGTCCCTTAAAGGTACACACATTACCATCCATGTCGGTTTTCTTTTTGAAAACCCATTTGCACCCTATGGGTTTTACCCCTTCAGGTGGATCAACCAACCAAAGTCCAAACTTGGTTTGAATACATGGAGTCCATCTCTGATTTCATAACTTCTAGCCATTTCTCAGAATCTGGGCGTATCATAGCCTCTTGGTAGGTTGTGGGCTCATCTTGGTCCATGAGCAACACATCACTGTGATAAGTCACAAGAAATCCATATCTCTCAAGCTCACGACATATCCTACTAGATCTACTGTGGGTTCTATGTTACATGAGTAGGTTCTTCCACAACTGGTTGTGGAACCGGCTCAGGTTCTATCTCAAGTTCAATGTTTTCTCGTTGATCTTGAATTTCTTCAAGTTTTATTCTTTTCCCACTGATTCTTTTAGAGATAAATTCTCTCTCTAGAAAAATACCAGTTCGAGCAATAAACACTTTTTGCTCAATTGGATTATAGAAATAATATCCTTTTATTTCCTTAGGATATTTAACAAAAAAATATTTATCAGATTTGGGTCCAAGTTTATCAGAAGCCTGACGTCTTACGTAAGCTTAGTAGCTCCAAATCTTCATAAAAGACAAACCAGGATGTTTCCCAGTCCATATCTCATATGGTGTCTTTTGAACTGATTTTGACAGAATACGATTTAATGTGAAAGCTGCAGTCTCTAGAGCATGTCCCCAGAAGGAATTTGGAAGGTCAGCTTGACTCATCATTGACCGAACCATGTCTAACAAAGTTCAATTCCTCCTTTCAAAAACACCATTCCATTGAGGTATTCCTGTTGGAGTGAGTTGTGATACAATGCCATACTCCTTTAGATAATTAAGAAACTCTCGGTGTAAGTATTCACCACCTCGATCTGATCGAAGTGCTTTAATACCTTTTACCAAGTTAATTTTGTACTTCATTTTTTAACTCTTTGAATTTTTCAAAAGATTTAGACTTGTGTTTCATAAGAAACACATAACCATATCTACTGAAATCATCAATAAAAGTAATGAAATACTGATAACCTCCTTTAGCTTATGTGTTTAAAGGTCCACATACATCACTATGTATAAGGCCTAATAAATCACTAGCCTTTTCACCTTTCCCAGTAAAAGAGGCTTTAGTTATCTTACTTAATAAATATAACTCACATACCTCATATGATTTGAAATCAAATGAGTCCAAAAATCTATCCTTATGGAGTTTGGAGATGCGTGTCTCATTTATATGGCTTAAACGACAATGCCAAAGATAAGTTGGATTTAAATCATTAGTTTTGACCTTTTTCGTGTTTATGTTATAGATTGGATTTTCAAGGTTTAGAACATAAAGACCATTCATTAATTGTGCACTGCCATAAAACATTTCATTTAAATAAATAGAGCAACATTTGTCCTTTATTATAAATGAAAAACCTTTCTTGCCTAAACAAGAAATAGAAATCAAATTTCTACTAACAGTAGGCACAAAATAACAATTATCCAATTCTAAAACTAATCCACTAGGTAAAGATAAATAATAAGTCCCTACAGCTAATGCAGCAACTCTTGCTCCATTTCCAATGTGTAGCTCCACTTCACCTTTGGCTAACGATCTACTTTCTTTAAGATCCTGCACATTACACAAATGTGAGTACCACATCCAGTATCTAATACCCAAGATGTAGAAGTAGATAAATTAACCTCTATAACATAAATACCTGAGTTGGAAGTCCTACTTCCCTTTTACTTCTTAAGCTCTTTCAGCTAAATCTTATAATTTCGCTTCCAATGTCCTGATTCTTTGCAATGGAAACATTGTCCTTCCTTGGCCACGCCACCTTTGGGCTTAGTGCAAAGGAATTTGACTTGGACTTTCCATCAGTCTTATCCTTTTTCTTTTTATTCTTGGCCTTAGACTTGCCCTTTCCTTTGCCCTTTTGAACCATCATAATGGAATTGGGCTTAGACTTTTTCAAGTTCTGTTCAACAGTTCTCAACATGTTAAGTAGTTCAAGCAAAGTCTTATTAATTTCGTTCATGTTGTAATTCATGACAAATTGACTATAGCTCTCGGGTAAAGATTGTAAAACTATATCAGTGGCCAATTCTTGCTGCAAAGGAAAACCCAATCTTTCAAGGCCATTGATGTACCCAATCATTTTAAGCACATGTGTAGCAACGGGTGTTCCTTCAGCCATCTTACACTGAAATAATGCTTTAGATACATCATATCTCTCATGTCTTGCTTGCTCTTGGTAGAGCTGTTTAAGGTGATCAATCATATTGAATGCCTCCATGTTCTCATGTTACTTCTGAATCTCAGAGTTCATGGTAGCAAGCATGAGACAACTGACATCCAAAGCATCTTCTAGATGCTTCTTATAAGCATTCTTTTCTGCTCAAGGAGCATTAGCAGCAGGCTCATTTGGAGTAGGTTGCTCTAGGACATACTGCTTTTTCTCATGCTTGAGGACAATTCTCAAGTTTCGATACCAATCGAAAAAATTTATCCCATTCAGTTTATCCTTCTTAAGGATGGATCGCAGTGATAAATTTGATGCATTTAATGCCATGGTTATCTATAATAGAAAAATATGCAGAATGAGAATTATATATTTTATTTATTTAATAAGATCTTTTATTAAATAATACTTCTACTATTTTTCTCAAAATAATAGCCCTCACTATTATTTCGGAAAACCTTATCGTCAAGGTTTTCTAGTGGGCCAAGATCCATATTTTATCAAATCTTGAGTTAGTTTTAGCTAATCGCCTAAGATATGGCTGTTTAGGTAAATAACTCCTTTGTCAATTACATCTTATGCAGCTCTTAGATAATTGGGTGAATAACACTTATGCAAATTCATCTCATGAATTCATAACCAACTCTATGCCTCTAGGCCCCAATCCTATTGGTATAGCCCAGTTAAGTCAAGACCTAATAATTAGCAATTTAGATATCACTATTTTCCCATCGCGTCTTACCAAGATAGACTTTAAATACTTTGCTTTGGCAAACCCACCGATAGTCGATCAAGATCTTGACGAGTGTTATTATTGGAAAGCATCTCCTTTTTTTTTACTTAATATTTTGTTTGAGGGATTTTAATTTATTTGATCTCACCATTATATACTTAGTTTTATTAAGCATACATCATATACATCTAGCATAGGTATCTCATACATTCATCATATGCATCTCATACATAAACATAAATTAAACGTGACATGATTATGGCCCAACCTAAGTGATATTGTAAAGCTCAAGAATATCAAATAAAACTAAGAAAGAAAAACTTCTTCCTAAGAATCTTCTTCTTTCTTCATGGTTTGATCTCCACTTCCATTGTTTCCACTTCAAGTGCTCCAATAAAATTATTACATAATAATAAAGAAACCTCGAGTTACATTCGAGGGGAGTAAGATGAGAAGAGAATGTACAACTAGAAGTAATAGAAAGGCACGACACGCGGGCCGTATTTAAAAATTGCAACAAAATCAAAGGTCATAATCATGCACCATACATCAAGCAACAAAATAACATGATAAGTGAAACATATATCCAAATATATTTTCAATATCAAAATTTGAATTAATTAATTCTGAATTAATTAACTAATTACTTAATGTCGCACTACGCAGAGAATTTACGGTGATCCCGCTAGCCAGTTAGTGGGTGGGGTTAAGGGGTAGCGCCCCTGCCCGCCCCCCGCCTAAAAAATTGATTGCACCTAACATTCAGATTGCAATTCAATTTGTCAACAATTGACATTCCCCTTTAGTTAATCAATTCAACAATTATTGACACTCAAATCACAGGTTTACAAATCTTATTTATGACAGAATCATAATGGATAAATTTTAATCATATTAAAACAGATCCAATTAATTCACAGATTTTATACGAAACAAATTCAACAATTAATTTCATGAAAAATCAGATTCAACCATTAAGTGCAAGGTATATCACATATATGAAAAAGATTCAAGAAGTTAATTTGATTAATTCTGATTCATGAAAGAATCTGTGTTTTAATCAAAAAATGTCTTTCATATATTAAAATAGATTCACGCAATTAATTCTTTTGATTCTGTTTAAAACAGAACTCAGAAATTAGTTTCAAATTCGAATCAAAATCCATAATTATTGCAATAGATTTAAATTTAAAAAGAAAGCCAAAAATAGATTTGAGTTTCAATCAAAAATCCAGAAACAGATTCGAATTCAAAATAGAAACAAGAATTAATCACAAAACACATTCAAATTTACATCAGAATTCAAAATAAGGTTCAAATTCGAAATAGAATCAGAATTAATTATATTAAGTTTGTTTGAACCAGAATGCACGAAATCAAATTTACTATAATCCTAATTAGGAATCATTGAAGCGTGATATACAGAATAATTCATTAACATCATAATCACGCAATTAGCAAACAAAATCCTAATTTAGCATTTTACAAATAGCTCTGATACTACTATTGGGGTCGGGAGCCATACGAACGCAGCGGAATAAATCGATCCCAACCAACAGATCCATTCAAAACGTTAAATTAGAATGTATGATTCAAGTTATACCTTTATATGATTCCAGATTTTATTTGTTGATCACCTCTTCGACTTCCTTTTGGTCAAAGACTCCAAGGTATCCACACGAACCAATAGATCACCAATGAACGTCTTCACGATCACTAGTTGAAATTCGTCTCCTTAGCCTCGTAGTGCTAGCTACGTCTCTTCAAGGATTATAGTCAAGGAGAGGTGCTAGGGTTTTTCTATGATGTATGGGATGCGTGAATAATGAATCAACCTTATTATTACCCAATAAGCCTATTTAAATAGGAGCATAGAAAACCCTAACTAAGTTGGGCTTTGGTCTATGTATAATTATAGGCTTATTACTGGGCTTTATAATTATAACATAGAATTCCCAAGTATTAGGCCTAAACAATTTAATCCATTAATTCCAAATCCACTAGATTCTAAGTGTGTGACCCTTCAGGCTCTCATTACATTGGCAATAATCATTAATCATATTAATGATCATAAATAGTAAGCGGTGTCTAGCAACACATCATTGTTACCGAAGTGATGAGAAAGTCGGTGATTCAACTAAACCTTTATATGTGATCATCATCTATATCTTTTTATCCTAAACATCTAAATTGAGCACGAGACATGAACTGTGTCATTCCCGTATAGTCCAATCTCGAGGTTTCTTGATCCCTAAGTAAGCTGACTAAAGCAAATGCAATTGACATCCCATGTCAATTCATTTGAGCATGACCATGCATTTTCTCAACTTTACTTAATCAAGAGGCCCACAGATGTTACTCCTGTTATATAGGAGGGACAAATTCCATCTTGATCATACAAACCCCTTCGCATGATATGTGACATATCCAATAACTACCATTGTATTCACTCAAGTATGAGTAACAGAATAGTATTAAAATATGAAACTCATATGTAGGGAACCTTGGTGATCTCAGGTCAAAAGACCATAATAATAATGATCACTAAGAATCACTCATGACACTCATATAACAATCCATGTAGTGTTCTTAGAATGGGTCAGTCCAGTATACAAGTTCTCTAACTTGTACTCATGTGTAAGCTTATATCTCATATAAGTCACTATACATGCTAATCTTAACATATCAAAGCAACCTAATCCACAATGATATATGACTAAGGACATTTAAGAATATAATTATTCTAAGGTTATTATCATAATTAAATATATTATGCAGACAATATATATAAATATAATAATTGAAATTGCCATTAAAATAACATGATTCAAAATTACAATCATCAATATAATTAGTTTTAGGGCATATACACTAACATAATATTCCAAAGGCATACTTTCGGGTTTTACAGCAAACGGTGCAAGTTTTTCCCAAAGCTTTGCAAATGCTGTGATCAAGATGGGAAACCTCCATGTTTTGGTTGGAAATGCTAGGGAGATTAGGAAAAATTGTAGGGTTTTCAATAGATGTTGATAGATGGTGTCATGAATATTAGTTTTGAAATTGAGGTTATGACAACAACTGCATTGAAATTAGTCGAATTGCACACAAATATTATTGTGTTAGAATTCCCGATCACAATATTGAAATGGTATATGGAATAATTGGGAAATAATTGCTTTGAAAGTGTCATTATTTAATTTTGAGTGATTGTTTTTCTTTAGAGCAATTGTGAGTTTGGCTTGGAAGGAGTAGCTATCCCATATGCAATTTATAACCCATCTTGAATTTTGATTCCATAAATTAGACCAACGAGACAAGTGAGTGCCATTTACATGTTAAACTATTTGTAATAACTCATGATATAAATGATCGGATCCTAATCCTCTTGAATCTCAACTCATTTGTTGATTCAACATATTAACATATAAATAAAAATAAATAAATATATACATATATAAATATATATATGTAGATATATATTAAAATATATATTATATATTTAAATAAAACACGTCAACAAATTGTATTATACAAATGTATATTTTTATAACAAATATATTACTTCATTTTTTATAAATATTTTGAATATATCAATTCTCTTTTAGAAACTATAACGTATGGTTTATGATTATATATAGGCAGATTAATAAATTTTGAAGTAACGATCACTACAAGAAATAACAAATTTAGTGACAACACTTTTTGTAATAATAAAAAATTAGTAATTAGTGACACTTTTACCAATAATATAGGCATCAATGATACATCAAAATTTCATAGGCATGAAATTTTCTAACTAGAAATTAGGTTAGAACTAATAATGATGACAAAATCATCAATGAAAATAGCAAAAAAAATTTGGCAAAAAATTAAAATTTTCAACAACAATAGTTATCATTGATGAAAATAAAGAAATTTTGATCACCAATCAACCTGATAAACTATGATGACTTAGTAATCATTAAAAGTGCATGGCATTTTATGGATGACAAAATACCACTAGGGAAATTATGCCATTCAAAATTCCATGTACTTTATCAATGACCATATTGTTGCTAAAATGGCATGTATTTTTAATGACAAGATGGTAGTTGTAGTTTATCAGATAGATTGGTAGTCAAATTTTCCTTATTCTCACCAATGACAATTGTCATTGTCAAAGATTCTATTTTCCCATCAAAACTTTTATTGACAATCGTGTTGTCATTAAAAGTGCTTTTATTTTTACCAATGACCCTTTAAAGGGCCTTCTGCTATAAATATCCCCCAACACCATTTTAGTCTTATTCACATAGGAAGGAAGAGGCATAGCGGAGAGACAACAATTTTGGTAAGATTTATTTATTTTTATATAATTTTTATTCTTTTACAATCTATTATATTTTCTTATTTATATTTTTTTTAATTGTTAGTTTTTACTACTATTAATTGATGTTGGTGTTTGACGTTTGGTCTCTATTTGATCAATAGATTTATTCCATTAAGATATGTGAATCAAATTTTATTATATTTTATTTGACGATGTAATTTATGAGGTAATTAATATGAAATGCGTTAATTTAATTTGATGATATGATTATTTTGATATGAAATAAATTCTATTTGGTTTTATATGTTATAAACATTAAATGTGTTTATGTAATTTTATTTCAATTTATAATTTATGAATTTAAATTTTGTTATTGTTATGTTAGTGGTTAAAATTGTAATTTTGCATAATATGATATGTGTATAAAATATTTAGTTAAGTTGATATGAGATGAAGTTGTTATAAGATTTTGTTTACAAATTTTAGAGTTTAGAGTGTAGTTTAAAATATAAATTTTTTAGTTACATTTTACTTTTAAATATGAAACTAGAATGACTATATAAATATATTTTAAAAAAATATATTGATATGAAAATAAACTTTTAGGTATGTAATTAAATTTTTTTCAATATAACTTAATAAAAATATTTTAATGAAAATACATAATAAAAAACTCAAATGTTATAAATACATTTAATGAAAATATTATGAATATATAAATAAGAGATTTTGAAAGTTTTCAAAATTTAGAATAGCTATATATGTAAAAAAAATAAAAATATATATTAAATAAGCAAAAAATATTGAGATATTGAAAATAGAAGACATAAAAAATATCAAATATATAAATAAATCATTTCAATAGATTGAAAATTTTAATATTTTTATACAATTAACAATAAATCATATATTATAGAAATAAATAATAATGATTATATAAATACAAATATGTCTTATAAAAATATAACAACTACATAAATATATTTGAAAAAAATGTTTATATGAATGCAAAATTTTGAATACATAATCACATTTGGATTGATATAAATTAATAAATATATGTTATTGAATATGTGTAAATATAAAAAGTTCAAATCATGGCAATACATCTGAATAATTAGACGTTGAATATATGAATAAAGAATTTTAAATGATTGAAAAATTAAATTTTTTATATATTCAATAATAACATTAGATATTATATAAATAAGTAATAAGAAAAAAATACATGAAAATTATAAACAAATAAGTAACAATAAGAATATATATGATTATATATTTTAAAAAATTCAAAAATCATAAAGATATCATGCAAAAATATAATGACTACATTCAAATATTTTACATAATCCTTATTGACATGAAAATAGAATTTCAAATATATAATTAAATATTAAAAAAATATAACATGGTAATTATATTTTAATAAAAATGTATAAATAGAAAGGTTTTAATCTTACAAATGTATTTAATAAATATATTACAATGATATAAATAGGAATTTTCAAAAAATTAAAAGAACTTGAATTTTTATGCTATTAAAAATTTTCATACAAAATACAATCCATGTCATTTTAATGATTATATAATCATAGAACTTGAAAACATTGAACACTTGAAAATTTACTAGTACTCATAAAATATATGTCTTGTTTAAAGATTTTAACCGCGTATCTTATGAATGCAACAAAGTGGGTTTAAAAATTCAATTTCTAATTCTAAAATGTTAAACATAACAATATGTATAGATATTTAAAAAAATCTAACAATGAAAATAATTATACACTTGAATAATTGTAAGGGCTTACATTGCCTATGCCTTCTTTTGCGATTACATAGCCTGAAATGGGTAAATTCGCACCAATAGTACCCCTGGCCCAACCATCTCGTCCTATCTGAGCACCACCTTTGATGTATTACCCTTGTTGTCAAGGTGATGATGATAATGATAGCCCTAAAATAGATGATGATACATCTGAATAGCTAAATCTTGACCTCTTCTCCTTTTAGGTTTTTATTAAATATATACAATTTTTTTTTTATTTTCATATATAGACATTTCTATATCTTGAATATTATGAGTATTCATTTTTTCATATGGATCTTTTTCATTATTATTAATACCATTGACATATTTTATTTTTAATATTTAAAGTAGATAAAATAAAATTAAAAAATACTAAATTAATTTATTTTAATTAAGTTTCTTAATAAATTAATTTAATTTAATTTAATTAAAAATATTAATATTTATGATATTAAATATAATATATTATTTAATTACAATTTTAACTAAATATAATTTATTTTAATAATTCAAAATTTTTATTTAATTTTATTTACACTTAATTTAACTATGAAAACTTTTAGATGTACAAATTATAATTTTAAATTTAAACTTGCTGAATTTTTAATAATGACATTGTCATCACTAAATGTAAAATTTTAATTTTTATATTGTTATTTCAAACCTGCAGGACAACATAATTATCACCATAAAGTAAAATTCAAAAATTCTTGAATTTTGAAAATTATTTCAACGACAACAATGTTGTTGCGAACAATAAATTTTTAATTTTTATATCTTTTAATTTAAACCTCTAGTGATGACATTATTGTCATTATAAAGTAAAATTCAAAATTTTTTAAATTTTGAAAAAAACAATTTTGTTATCATAAAAATTTTGATTTTTAACGACAACAAATTTGTCATCGATGTTGGTTCCAACACCGACCATTTTTTACAAACAACTTTTTCTTCGATGACTTTTATATTCATTGACGATGATAATGTCTACACCAAGAATAATCGTTATTGCTAAAGGTCTAATTCCCTATAGTAAATGGAAAAAAGGAAAACTCAGGTCAAGTCTTGTTGTATATATCCCACCAAAGTATTTATATATAATAATATGTAAAAGATTATATCACAAGATAATACATCATTAATATATAAATTTTACACTTCTATAAAACAATCATAAAATACTATTAAAGTTATGTGCAAAGTTATATGCCATAATTATAAGAAAAAATATATTCCACTTTTTAAAATGAAGTTAGTATTATTTTAAAAAATTAAATATCAAAAAATAATTTAGAAAGTGAAATTTAGAAGTTAATATAAAAAATATAAATTTTGTTAGCACCTATAGTACAGTGACAACTAATATTGCCTTTGAGGATTTAGTCCATATTATGTTTAGGATCTAAACTTAGTACTATGTATACATATATTAATTAAATTACCACACCTACTTTTGCTCATAAAAATATGACTTTTATATATTCTTAATTACACATGCTGAAGAAATATATAAATAATTTTAAGTTGTTTCAAAGCGGAAGGGTAAACTTCCCAAAAGATTTACAAAATTTCATTCAACTATGAATTTTCAAAGAAAAGAATGAATTCCAAATAAGAGATTTACACAATTCTAATGAAAACCCCAGATTCAAAAGCTCTAGGATCGAATAGGATGATGGCTTTGTTTTACAAAGAGTGCTCGAACATAATAGGAAAGTAGATGACTTAATTAGTCTAACAATTCTTTACTTCCAGTTAAATGCATCAAGAAATAAATAAAATCTTCATTATGTTAATCCCCTCCTTCCCTCCCAAAAAAAGGGGAGCAAGTAACTTCAATGAGTTCTGCCTAATTTGTCTATGCAATCTTATGTATATGATAATCTTAAAAATTATAACAAATCATATCAAGAGCCTTTTAAGCTAGATAATTTCTCCAATTTAATCTGCATTAGTACCAAGCCACTGGATTGTTGAAAATGGAGTTTTAGCCCTAAAAATAATCTATTCTTTATTAAAGAAGAAGGATCAAGGCAAATGCATGGGCTTAAAGCTAGACATGCAGAGAGCTTAGATTATGTAGAATGGGATTTTATACTTTAAATTCTAAGGTTATTTGGTTTGCATCCTAAGTTCATTCATTAAGATTAACAATGTATCTTTACGGTCTCGTTTCAAATGTTACTAAATGGAAATCCTATGGACCAATTTCTACCATCTAGAGGATTAAGGCAAGTTGATGTATTATTCATTTACCTTTTTATATTGGTATCCAAAGTCTTTAAGGATTAATTTTCAAGATAGAATTAGAATAATGAAAACATGGTATTACATTAATAAGAGGAGGTCTAGTTATGACGTACATTATGTTTGCTGATAATATCATTATTTTTATAAAGGCCAATATCCTCAAAGCTATGAATTTATATTCTACTCTAGAATGCTATGAACTTTGTCAAGTCAAAAAATAAACAAGTCAAAGTCAGGACCATTTTTCTTAAAAAACATAATAAAAGGGAGGCTCAACCTAAGTTACGTTACAAGAATAAGTTAAATTGATAAGATAGCAAAATATTTAATGATACATCCATTTCTCTCAAAATCCAAGGTTTAGGATTTCTAATTTCTCATTCATTAAGCCCAATCTTGGCTTAAAGGATGGCTAAAAAAATTTCTCTCTTAGGTGGAAAGGACAATTATGGTTCAAAAGGTACAATAACAACTTCCAACCTATAGAATGTCTACTCTAAGAATGCTAAAAATTAATATATGAAAGGTTGGACTTGATTTGTCATAAGTTTTGATAGGGGCAAACTAAAAAAAAACAATACTTTTTTCTATCCTAAGGCATGTTGTGATTTATGCCTATCAAAGAGGTATGATGGACTTAATTTTAAATTCTTCTATAATTTGAATGCTACTCTTCCATAATTTGAATGCTACTCTTTTGGCTAAGCTTACATGGGAGCTAGTGACTAATACTGAGAAACATTAGGTCAAGTTTAATTGGCATAAATTCACTAAAACAAGTGACTGATTGCTAATAGCCAAAAGTCATTGCTTTTTAATTGGAGATGGTGAGAATTGTTAAAACATGTAATAATCCTTAGGTTCCTGATTGCTAATGTTTCATACCATAATTGAAAAAAAAATTAATCACAATAATGAACTTTTAGTATTAGACTTAATGATGAGACAAAGGGTATCAAAAGAGAGATTAATCTTGGGATTATTTCATTTAATGATGCATTAAAAATCATAAGAATGCAGTTAGGCCTAATGATAATGATCAATATGCTTAACGCTTAAATACCAATGGGCAATTCATAGTTAAATTAGCATAACAATCTACAATTCAATCTCTCATTCTCAATCACTATGAAAAAATGTAGATGTAATTTTGGAATTCTTAGCTCCAAAATTGCTACAAAACTTTATTATGGATATTCCACAATAAAGTTTTGCCTTTACTTACCCAAGTAGCTATTTCTTTATTTTGGAAATGCTTTATGCCTTTTATGTTCTAATACTCTTAAGACTAAAATCCATTTGTTGGAAAGTTATTCCATTATGTGATTCATGTGATTCTAATTATGGGACATATGAATTCAAGAACTCTGCTCTTTTGTAACCAAATTTATTGAGGCCATCTTCAAAGGCTTAGCTAGATTAGGAACCATTCATAATAAGGAACTGCACATTACAAGCTTCCTTACTATCGCCATTTGCTAAATTTAGGATGCATGAAATTCCATCATCCATGGTAGGCCACCAATGGATGTTGATGTCTTGCTAGCTATCATTAAGAAGGAGTTTGTTGAAAAAAGAATGAGAATTAGGAATTTGGTTCAAAATGGTTCTAGGTCTAATTAAGGTAGGGTGTTGGATTTAATTTAGGGAACCTATTTGTAATAGGTCAAGGTTTTCAAGCCTAATGTATAAAATAAAGCCTAACTTGGAAATCCCTTTCATTAAATAACATTAAGCTTAATATGGACATAACTTTGACCCATGGCTATACATATATGGCCATTATTGCTAGAAATACTGAAAGAGGCATCCTTGAGGTTTGATATGATAATTTTGAATATGCATCTGTACTATTTGTTAAACTCTTTACCATCCACTAGGTAACTCTGATGACTTTTAAATTTCCTAAGTTCATAATTCAAATTGAAAGCAATTGTAAGCTAGTGATCCAGGCCTCAAAGTAAAGGATTGAATGTCTTTAAAAGGTTAAAGCATCTTTGAGAAATTGTCAAACCTAATAATGATTACCTAAGATAAAAATTTAATGTGGCGCCCTATGCTAATAATTTAATGGCCTACAAAATTGCAAAATGAATTAGTCACTCTATTCGAAGTGGCATAAAGTAGATGTCCTAACTTCCTCATATGTTGGAATCCTGTGTACACACATATCCTTATTTTTAGGTTGATATGTTTTTGTTCACAAGTAAATTGCTCTAATTGCATAGTTCTTAGCAAAAAAAAAAAGGTATAAATAATTTTAAGCAATGGAATTAATTTAACAAAACAAGGGATTTATTATAAAAATGAAATATCCAAATTTTGATCATTGAATCTTAGATCAATGATATAATCTATACTATCTCCTAAAATTCTTCCACCTGGGGACATAAGTCAAACTTTCATGCTTCCGTTTCACTCCAAAATTAAAAAAAAAAATGGCAACCTAACTAAAAAAAAGCCCATATTAAATGTGTTCAGACTTTGCACTTAATGAGTCACCTATGTATTTATTCTTGCCAACTGTATATGCATTTATCAGTTTAGTTATATATTTAATTATCGAATAGAGATTTGGTGATAGTAATTAAGTATAAACATTATCAAAATTTTACAATTTAGCAATGGAAAATGCATTGCAAAATTAATTTTTAACCTAGTTCCAAAAATTTTTAAAAATATAATTTTTAATGATAAAATTAACAATGAAACATTTCCTATTTATCACTAATTCCATTGCTAAATAATATGAAGAGTTTACTCACAAAATTAGCAATAGAATAATTTTTTAATCTACAAATAAAAATTATGTAAAATTTTGAAAATACTTTCATGGAAAATTTAAATTTTTATAGAAAATTGTAATAGATTTAGCGACTAAATAAAAATAATTTGATAATAAATTCATCATCGATTAAGAGGTATTATTCTACTAAATTCAAATTTGTGACCAAAATTTCCATCGTTATTCTTTAAACATAATAGCTACATGATAGTAGTTCCCTATTTTAGCATAAAGCCTTTGCTTCTACAAAAGCTCTTTGTCACCTTGAGCTCCACTACTTTTGCCATCATCCTCTAGCCTCCTTATTACCTTCTATCACTTTTAGGAGCTTTCTTATTATGACCTTTCTCTTTTAATCAGTTGTTTTTCTATGAAATGTGAGTTTTATTGTTTAAGGTTTGTTTGATAATTTTATGAGGAATTTTTAAGATTTCTCTAGTAATTGAAGTTTAAATATGCTTTTCATGTACTATGTAAGTATTAGAATAATTTAAAGCTTTGAATATGGGTTGAATCTATAAACTTGATGATTTTAGGTTAATGAAGGGAAATTTAGGTTTTTATATAATTAAGGTCTTTGTTTTGATTCAATTCAATATTGTGATGATTTAAGGTTGATTAAGATATAACAATATATACATCAACTTTTTTATTTTCTTTATTGGATTGATTTTGTTACTTTTATAATTAATCTACTCTTGGATAAATATATACATATATATATATATATATATATATATATATATATATATATATATATATATATATATAATGTTTAGTTGCAGAGCTACAATTATAATTGTTAATAATTTAATTTTTCAAAAAAGTACTTCACTTATATATTGAAACATAGTTTTATGAATTGTTAGATAACATATATATATGTGATGCGAAATAGATATAAATATGCCTGCACATGGGTAATGGAAAGGATAGGTCCTAATCAATTAAGAATAATAGTTGAATTCATTAATGGAGTGAATGAATTCATTGTATATGCTTGAACAAAGGAGATTTTTTTGAAAAATCATAAGATTATAAATATCCATATGCTAAATGTGAATATAAGAAGATTTTTATGTCTAATGTTATAGTTGAGCATCCTTTTAGAAAAGAATTTAAACCTAATTATTAGTGGTAAACATTTTACAGAGAACAAATGTCTCAATTTGAAGTTAAACCTAGCAATCCAAAGTGGAAAGAGGTAAGTAGTAAATGGCTTGAAAAATCACGTAAGATGTATAAGACAATAGCAATGGATGTGACATACATGAATTTCAAAGAAAATTTTAACATGAATGTAGAATAATCTCCAAACCCTAATGCTCAAAGGTTTTACAACATGTTGGCTAATGCATAACAACCTTTGTATGAAGATTGCAAAATCCATACTCTATTATCCTTTTGCAATTAGGCTACTGAATATAAAATTAGACTACAACCTTCTAAAGCAATACTACAATGAAATTTGCCAATTGATAAAGGAATTCATGCCTAAAGGTTTTTACAAAACGAGGAAATAGGTTTCTAAGTTAAGCCTTAGGTATGAGAAGATAGATTGATGTAAAAATAGATATATGCTTTATTACAAATAATATGTAGATGAGAGAGAATGTGTTTTTCTACAACCATTCACAGTACATATCCTAAAGATCTAGCCGAAGATAAAATATGGAGATTTTTAGTAAAAAAACTATGGTATTTGCCCTTTACTCCTAGACTATAAAGTTTAAACACAAGTCCACTATTAGTTTAATAAGATATCATTATGAAAACCCTTATAAGCTTGGTATTTTGTCTCACTTATCAAATAGAGAGGCATGGAAACATTTTGACTATATTCATACTTAATTTGGCAATGATTGTAGAAATATGAGATTAAGCTTGTGTGTAGATAACTTTATTCCCTTTAGCCAATCTAGCTAAATATATTCATACTAGCTTGTGATCGTAACCCCTTACAATCTCCCTTCATAGATATGTATGAAATAAGAATACATATTCCTTAGTTTAATTATCCTAGGTCTCAATAATGCGAAGGCTAAAATTGATGTATACTTGTAACCATCGATAAGTGAACTAAAGATGTTATAGGAAGATGGTATGCATACATACAATATATTTTTGAAACAAAATTTTATCTTATGAACTACATTGTTATAGATCATCAATGACTTCCTTGCATATAAGATGTTATCCTATTGGTAGACATATAGAAAGTGAGCATGACTCATTTGTATAGAGTTTTCTAAGGATTTCACATTAAAATATGATCAATAAACTTCATTTTTTAACAACTATAAGTGTAAGTTACTTCCATATCACCCATTTAAGAATAATGGAGATGCTTTTAGGAAGACTATGGTAGATAAATCATGTTCACCCTTAAGAATTGATGGTGAAACTCTTTAGGAAAGAGTTATATATATATATATATATATATATATATATATATATATATATATATATATATATATACCTAATGTTATGGATGAAAGGCATACAAAACATATTGAAAGGCACAAAGAAACCTATAATTAGACAAAGCAAAATATCTTCTAAAAGCTTCTCTACTATTAAGCAAATTTTATTCCTCATAATC
Organism: Sindora glabra; assembly: GCA_020226215.1. NCBI lineage: Eukaryota > Viridiplantae > Streptophyta > Magnoliopsida > Fabales > Fabaceae > Sindora > Sindora glabra. Next base: position 31,962,678 of record CM035228.1, on the reverse strand, counting down.
TGAATGTCATGCATATTAAGAAGAATATGTCCAAAATAATGATGGATGTTATCAGTATAACAAAAGATAATGTGAAAGTTATGTAAGTACAATGAACTTAAGCTAATTCAATAAGGCAACAAGAGGATGTTCAAGCCTTAAGTGTAATACATGTTGAATATGGAGTAGAAAAAAGTTGTGCTTGAGTGGATAAAAAATTTAAAAGTTCCTGAAAATTATGCTTTAAACTTAACTAGATGTGTGGATTTACAAGAACTTAAGATGATAAGAATAAAGATCCATGATTGACATGTATTCATGAATATTTCCACTATGTTTTTTTGATTCAACGAAGCACCTTCTAATCCACTTCCCATACGAAACTCTAGTAAAAGGCTTTGTCCGATATTGTTAGATATACTTATTTAAGATATAAATTCATTAATCAAGTCATCTATTTAATTATTTCTCTAAACTATTAACAATTAATATGTCTTATTGATTGTTAGGTTCCATTACACATTAAAGAAGAAGGTGAAAAATATGGCTCTTATGGAAAGGTCCATATGTAAAGCATATCTCACTAAGGAAACATCTACTTTCTAGTTGCATCACTTTGAACCCTATGTAAATTTTAGAAGGACTAAAGTTTTAAGGAATGATAATGACAATGACATAGAAAATGGTAAGGATGTTTATTCCAAATTTAATTATTCTAATTGTCTAACTAGGGGATGCAAGAACCAATATTTATTATACTAGGAAAATACCATGGCTTAAATATATGCATTACTAAACTATGATGAGGTGCAATCATATAGGAAGTAAGTACTTAATAAAATGAGTTCAATTAATGTAATAATATATATTTTATAAATCTTTGATAGCTTTTTAATGATATAATATGACTTGTAATTGAATAGACATTATAATATGTGTTTCTAACTATTATTGACAAGAAGGTGCACATGCATGTTAAAAATGAATTCTCCTTATAGTTTCACAATTATGTAAATCAAGTCATATCCTCCTCATTTAAAGTTTTATGCACCTTAAAAATAAGTTCTATTAATATTAACAATATAAACTTGCTTCATATCTAAGCTTAAATTGTAGAGAATGTGATCACTGATTAGAAAAATACTTGACATAGCATAGGGCTTGAATAGAAAAGTATGCATATGGCTTAAATATTTTGTCAATGGTTATAAATTTCATACAAAATAATAATGTTAACACAAATCCACTTCTAACTTTAGTATATGTATCAAGGAATCTAATAATAGACAATCAAAAAATGACTATTACAAGAAACTTCAAAAAATCATTAAGGTAGATTATGGTGGATTTCCAATGAAGAAGATAATGATGTTTAATTATAAATAGTTTGATCCTACTCTTACAAGGAAAGAAGATGGCATAAATGATATAATATCATTGAGGTTAAGAAGTCTTAGCATTATAATAAGTTTAATCCCTTTATTTTTTTTAACAAGCTATGCAAGTATATTACATTCTATGCCTCGATCATAAAAAGGATCATACTGATTGGTTGATTATTATTAAAACTAAAGAAAAATACATTGTCAATGTTCCATTAACAAATAATGCCACAAATGCCTTCCAAGATGATAAGAATTGCACCTAATTATCATCATGCATTGATAATGTAGAGATCAGAACACCAAAAGATGAGTTAGGATATCTTAAAGTTATCTTCACTAGTGATATTGTACTTGATGACTTAGATGACCTCTATGATGAAAAATAAACCCAAGAGGATAAGGAAAATGAAAATAATGAAGAAGAGGAAGACAATAAAAAAAAACCAATGAAGATAATAAAGCAATCTAATACAATGATAGAGAATCTTCATCATAAATTAGGTTATCTTTGATATATGTAAATTAGTGTTTTCATGTACATGTCTTTAATAACCTTTACAATGATATTAAATCAATATTATTTTCATTTGTTATAGGTTAAAAGTCTTTTATTGTACTAGATTAGGCAATAGGTTTGATACTTCATGATATTTCTAGATGTTAGGCATTTAAGAGTTATTGCTAAACAATGACTTTCTTCCTTTGGACTATATTATTCATTACAAAGTGAAGCATGTAAAACAAATTTCTTTAAGGAAATAGGTTGTCATATATTATAGAATTCAACAGAATAAAAAAGGCCATTAAAATCATGCTATGAAATGAATTGTTAATACTTTATGAAATCTTCATTGGCGAGGTCTATTATTATAAGCCTAACTATGTTATCAAGGTCCCATGTAAGTTTCAAGACATTCTTTTTAAGGTTCCCTTTTCTTTAACCTTAAAAAGAAGGTCCTAAAACTTATGTGGGACTATGATAATACAGTTCGGCTTGCAATAATAGGCTTTGTCAAGGAAGGTTTCATAAGACACTAATAGTTTATTTCACTACATGATTTTAATGCACTCTTTGATTCTACTGAATTTTGCAACAAATGATGACCAAACAAGAAGATGCTCAAATGCTTAAAGGATTGAAGAACAAGTAGAAGTTTCTTTCATATAAGAACAAAAGATATTTAAAAAGATTGAAAGGATACAATTAAGAATCCAAAAGTTTTACTTATTAGAGTTGCTGTCATTTGTTAGAAATATTGTATTCAATTTTTTGTTTATACATAAGTTTCACTATTTTATATTATAATTTTTATGTTAAATGGTTAGACAAATGATATTCAATATTATGAAATTTAATTTTAAAATTTTATTAATTGAATTTAGTGTAACTATAGTTGAATTGTATTTATGCAGGATGTTTGTTGTACAAACAAAACTAAAATAAGGTAATAAATTATCAAAACTCCCTAAATTAGTAACGAAATTAGTGATTGATTTATGAAAAGTGACACTAATAAATTTCTAGAATTTCACAAAATAGCAATGGAAGAGAATTTAGCAATGGAGATTTCCATTGCAAATATGAAATTCAACAACAAAAATAGCAATAGAAAAATCTATTGGTATATCCCATTTTATTGATGAACAATCCATCAATAAATATTAATTTAGCAACGAACGTTAGGGTTGCTAATTCCACCCATTATTTATTTTGTTTGTCGTCAGCTCCTATAATTACTAACGGATGCTAACAATGGTAAAGCCATGAAATTAGCGGCCAATTTTCCTAGCCATTCAACAATTGAATTATTGGTGTGCTATATACTAATGGCCTTCTATTTAACACAATTTTTGTCACTATTTTTTTATTGATGGGTTTTCTACCAATAATGACAAATTTTTTTATCGCTAAACTCTCTATGTGTATGTGTATATTTTTTTTAGTGAAATGACTCACATCATTTCTAGATCATCAATCTCAATAACATATAATGGTTATGATTAATTCATTTTAAGTAAATTTTACACTACATATAACTTACTTTCTCTTACAATAAATATATTAAATGAAAATATTTATATCATTAGCATGCTAAAAATATATTATACTAAAATTTATTAAAATCACATACATAATGCTTGAGAATTTAAGGCAATTGCTTACTAAAAAATTTTAAATCATAAACATTTTTATATAGTGTTCATGAATATTTCTATCAAATTAGAATATAAAATGATAGTGTTGACAATAAAATATTTTAAAAGTATAAAAATTAATTTTATATTTACTATCATGCCAAATTATAATTATAATAAAAAATATAAAAAGCATTAAATGAACACTCAGTTAAACATTATAATTATAGTAATAAAAGGAACACATCAACAGTACTATAAAGGGATGCAATAAAGACGTACATAGGTATGGTTGTAACAATATTTTTAAAAATTTGAGTAATTCAGTACAGTTATTTTTTGTACCCATATACTCTATAATCTTGATGTGTTATTTGTAGATACCTATCTATATTTTATCTCTTGGAACTCTTTCGCCTGGGGACAAATGTTAAACTTTCATACTTCCATTTCCCTCTAAAATTAAAAAAAAAAAAATACAACCCATTTGTTAATCATATATATATATGTATGTACATATATATGTATATGTATGTACATGTATGTACATATGTACATATACATATGTATATGTACATATACATATGTATATACATATAAGTTAACTATGCATTTATTCCTGTTAACTATATATGCATTTATGATTTTAGTTATATTTAATTATAAAGTAGGAATTCGATGATTGCAGTGTAAATTTAAATGACTTATACCATATCTACATTATCAATTTCAATAATATTTAATGGTTATGATTAATTCATTTTAGGTAAATATTACACTACATATAACTTACTTTTCGCATAATAAATGTATCAAATAAAAATTTTATATTATTAGTATACTAAAAATATATTATACTAAAATTTATGAAAATCACATACATAATGCCTGATGGTTTAAGGAAATTGCTTAACAAAAATTTTTAACATTATGAATATTATTTATAAAGTGCTTACTAAATATTTCTGAAAATTTAGAATATGAAATGATAGTGTTGTTGATAAAATATTTTCAAATATAAAAATTGAAGTTATATTTACTATAAAATCAAACTATAACTAAAGAAGGTCGTGAACAGTATTAAATGTACACTCATGTGAATATTATAATCATAATAATACAAGAAACACACAATAGTACTATAAATAGATGCAATATAAGCGTACATATGTATGGTTATAATAATATTTTTAAAAAATTTAAGTAATTCAGTATAGTTATGTTTTACTCATATTTTTTTATAGTTTTAACGTGATATTTGTAGATACTCATCTATTTATATTATATTTTTAAACTTTTCCACATGGGACATGTGTCAAACTTTCATGCTTCCATTTCCTTTCAATTTTTTTTTAAATGATAATTCATTTGTTAAAAAAAACAAAAAGCTACATCAAATGTGTTCACACCTTGAACTTACCTAAGTCAATCATGCATGCCAAGTATATATGCATTTATAAGCTTAGTTATATATTTAATTAAAATTGGGATTCGGCGACAGCAATGTAAATCTAAATAACTTATACCATATTTATATCATCAATTTTAATAATAATATTTAATGGTTATGATTAATTTATGTTAGGTAAATTTTATACTACATATAAAAAATAGAACATCTTTATTATTCACTTAAATATTTTCTCCTATAAAAAAATTGACATACCAAGTTTTAGTGAATTTAGTTTTCTCTAGTTGTCTGCTCAAAACAAAATTTCTTGAAATTTAAAACATCTTATCCAGTAAAATTGTCTCGTTTGAGTCATCTATTTGACATGAAAATTTTGATAATAAAACATAATTCAAATAATAGTTGTATTGGAACTTTAATATTATAATACTACTGGATAATAAAAAGTTTTTTATAGTCATTTTAAAATTTGTTCATAAGTTTTTCCTAGGGCTCATGGTTCAAAAAATATTACGTTACATTTAATATGGTGAAATGGAATAAAAAAGAAAATGAGAATATAATAAAATAATCATATATTTTATAACTATGTTTAGTATAGTAATGAATAAAATAGACATGTCATTTCATTTTTATATTTTGTATAACAAAATAATGTTCAAATAAAATGTAGAAATAATAATAATAATAATAATAATAATAATAATAATAATAATAATAATAATAATAATATTGTCACAAAAATGATAAATATTTTATTAAATAATTTAATCTAGGTACTAATATTTAAGCAATTTTTTATATTTGCTAGGACTTATTCTTTTTCTTTGACAGGTGTAAAGTTGTTGCTTGACCATAAAAAAAAATTTCCCGCCTTTTGACTCCTATTTTTGCTCCTTCTTCTTTTTTTTTTTTTACTTTTATTTTTTTTAATTTTTTAAGTTTATTGTATTATAACTTATACATTGTTATATGTCATTTTATCAATATATTTTTTATTATTTATAATTTATATATTAATATATTATTTTATATTATATGTTATATCTTATACATTATTTTTTCCTTTTTATCGGTATGTCTATTTTTATTATTTATAACTTATACATTAATATATCACTAAATAATATAAATATAATATAATATATTTTATTTTTTTATAAAAATATTTTGAATGATTTAAAATATTAATTAGATTTATTAATTATATATTTATTTTAAAATTATTAAAAATTCAAGATAAATTTATTTACTTAAATTTTTTAAATATTTTTTATCAATTTTCAAACACTATATTTTAAATTACATATATAAATTGAAATTTTATTAAAGTTTTTAACACATGCTATTTCTTTTCCTTTTATCTATTTTAGTGTATGTTTTCTTTTTTCTTTTTTCTTTTTTCTTTTTAATTTATTCATGCTTACCTTGTAATTTTTTTTTGGTAATAAAATAGGGTCTAAAGACCTAAGAAAAAAATTATAAAATAATAATCTCTCGAATCTTAAAGACTGTCATAACATCAGCAAAGACTAACATAAAGATCTGAAGAGGTTTATGATGAAATAAGTGGGTTCTTGATTCTAAGGAAAGGCTTAAGTTATGTTGAAATATAACATCCCATTCATTTTGTAATAATTTATGAATGGCAAACATTAGGTGATTTACTCCTTTAAGAGGAGCGAAGAGGCATTGGAATAGGGCCTTTAAGTCACATTCTAAGATAATTTTTTTGTATCCTAAATTTCATGTGACTTAAAGCCCACATAAAGCTCCTCAAGATTTCGTTATAAAAGTTAAACAATGGCCCAAAGCTCTAGCAAAACTAATTATCCATCTACTGTTAGAGTCTTGAAGGATTCCTCCATACCCAGCTTTGGAATTTTCTTTTCTGACTGAGCCATTTGTATTAATCTTGAGCTAGTTAACCGAAGAACGATGCCAGCATATTTCTAATTTTCCTATAATATGATGCTCATTAGTGTTGTCTATTGCAAAAGTATGGTGAACTTGTTTTGCATAACATCTAACAACGACTGTTGGGTTAGACAGGTATGTGAATGAACTCTAATGCATTGATTTATTCCTCCATTACCATAATAGCCAGCAACCGATCACCCATACAATATACTAATTACCAAGACAATCACCTTCACAGGCCAAAATTCTTGGTAAGGTTTAAATGAAACCAATTTGCAATAGAAACCACAAAAAAATAAAGATGAAACATAGGTCAACCAATTTTAACCATAAAGAATGTGCAATAAAGCAATCTTGTAAAATGTGAGTAATAGTTTCATCTTTTTCCACATATATTCTATAGAATGGATTGCCATTACCTTATTCACTGGTATAAGAATTTGTGAATAGACCATTATGGACTACTTGCCAAATAAAGCGCCTAACATGTTGGGGGGTTAGGAGGTACCAGATATCCTTCCAAATTCTATTAGAGGTATTCCACACATCATGTATTAGAAACTCATATGCTTCTTTGATCGAAAAGGCTCCTGCCAAGTTCGTTGACCAAGCTTGAGCATTAGGACCAGCATTTAGTTGTAGGAGGAGACGCATCTGGATATTATCCATAATGGGCACAAGTAAAAGGTGTTAGAGTAAGGACCAATTCCAGTCCTAACTCTCTGTCACAAACTCCTTAATCAATGATTGATCCTATTTGGCAGCAATATAGTTCCGGGCAAATTGAAATAGTGGCTGGTTAAAACCTAACCAATTGTCAATCCAGAACCTTATAGTTTCTCCATTATTAACCTACCATTCTAAGCCTTGAACAATAGCATCCCATAGATACAAGATAGCTTTCCAAATTTGAAAATCATTACTGGATGTTTTAAGGCTTATAGGCCAACATCCTCAAGACCCATATTTGCCTTTCATAATCTGCACCCATAACCTATCTTCATCCATGACAATTTTATAGCATAATTTCATTAAATATGCCATATTCATTTTTTCCATATTCCAAACTCTTAAACCTCCGAACTATTTTGATTGACAAATTTTGTGCCACCCAATAGGGCAGTTTTTCCTTGTATTTCAATCATACCCTCAAATAAAATTTCTTTACAGCCTTTCCATCTTTAAGTAAACTCTTTTAAGGAATTTTTAAACCTACATATTATACAGAGGAATACTAGAGATAACTGAGCTTGTAAGAGTTATTCTACCAACTATTGATAGAGTTTTTGTCTAGCAACCTGTAAGCTTTCTATTAATTTTATCAAGTAGCTCGTCATAACTTCTACTATCTGTTCTAGATGGATGTAGGTTGATACAAAGATATTTTTCAAAGTACTAAGTATGACAGAAACTACTAATGGCTATAATTTCAATTTTAAAACTAGAATTTGTGCTTTTTGAGAATATAATTCTAGATTTAGTTAGATGTTAAAGATTCCAAAGAGTCACTTGCTCTCTATTATGCTTATGCTAGGGTTTTCACACTACGCTTTCATGTCAATGTAAGTGCCTATCACCTCTATGAGACGATACCATATCCATTGAATTTGATTCATCTGGCTTTAGAGTCAATGTCTTTAACTTCGGATAGATCCTAACTCATGGCAACCATCAATAAAGGAGGTTAATCAACAAAGAATGAGCATAAAATACATATGTGAGACTAGAAAGGATTTGAAGGTGGGACATTAGGATTACAGTCTTACAATGATTTAGCGTTAAAACCATATGATGATACCAAAACCTAAACTCAAGTGTTGCTATATAAGGATATGCTGTTAGGAGAACGAGTAAAGGGAGATAACAAGGAGTTGGACTATGAAGATGATAATATTGATACAAAAGATGATAATCTAAGAGATAATAGGGTTGACTTGAATGATGACAAAGATGGTGATGATAATCTAGCAGTAATAGATGAAGTCTTGAATGGAAAAAGAAGATGTCCACTTTTAAAACTGTCAAAGAAGGAGATAGAATGCATTAGAAAGCCTTGGAGAATATTTCTTATTATCAAACTATTAGGGAGGAAAGTTAGGTTCTGATTCGTGGAAAAAAAATTGACTTAACTAGGAAAGGAAGCGAGGGACTTTAATCTTATAGACTTGGGATATGATTATTACATAGTCAAATTTAAGTCAATGAGTGGATGAGAATTTGTTTTAATAGGAAGTCCTTGGTTAATTCTGGATCACTATTTAACTATTCAGGAATGGGTCCCAAATTTTAATCCCTCTACAACTGATATTGATAAGGTGGCTGTGTGGCTATGTTTTTCGAAGTTGGCTATGAAATACTATGATTGGAAACACCTACATGCAATTGGTAATAGAATTGGAAAGACAATCAAAATTGATTACACGACTAAGAAAAAGCATAAGATAAATATACAAGACATGATGTTTTAATCAATCTCAATGAACCATTGTTACTGTAATTTAGAGTGGGAATAGAAGATATTAAAATTGAGTATAAAGGAATGCACTTAATATGTTTCCACTATGGACAATACGGTCATTATTCTAATAGCTGTAAAGAAAAGGTAATTCAACAAGAAAACATTTAAGGAGTTGTTAGCACTAATAATGGAGCTGAACATGAGACTAATCTCCATACCAATTTACAACAACAACAAGGTCACCTAGGGATTGGATCATAGTCTAACAATTGAAGTGCAATTACAAGATGAAAACTAATCAGAAGGGTATGAGTGAAAATAGACCTACAAGATCTCAATTTGCTACCCTTGCTAATCCTATATTTAATAATAAAAAAAATTAATCAATTAGAGCTTACAAAAGAAGTGTGTAATATGGGAGTAGGAAAAGAAAATTTAGAACTAAATGTCCCTACTAATAGGTCAAAAAACTTCTCCAAGTTTGAGATAAAAACATCATGTCAAATTTTATCACCCTTAAATGAAAAGCATCAACCAATCTTAAATAAAGATAAAAGTGTTGTCATCATTATGAGCTCACCTATGGGATCAGATAGGGATCAGAATAATAAAGAAGCCCTAAACAGGAATTCTACCATACAAACCATATCACTGAGGGTCATCCAATATTACTAAGAAAAGCAACCAATTATCGAGACTATGAAAGATGTTGAATGGCAAACCTAACAGGGCATGAATGATATGAATATTGACAATTTGGATAAGCCTTTTGACTAATAAATTAAGTCGAGGTATAATTCTATGGTTGAGGACACACAAAGGAGCAATTGTTCAAACATGTAGATGGAAACATCACAAAATAGCAATATCCAAGCTCACTTGGATACAAACCAGCACTAGGTTGGTGACTAAACTTTATACTTATTTAATGTTTAAACTCATATCTTGGAATTACAGGGGTGTGGGACACCCTGAATTTATCTTTCATGCTAATACTATGTTTGGAAAGCATCGACTCGATGCGATTACCTTGTTGGAAACAAAAGTTGATACTAATAGGGCTTAAACAATATTTCAAAAATTGGATTTTCTAAATTATTTTGTTCAAGAAGGCCAAGGATTAGCTAGAAGAATTTAGCTAGGATGGAAAGCAAATCAAGTCAAGATGGAAGTCTTTCAAACTTTATCCTAATTTTTTCATGTTGTGTTCAAGATATTAATAATTCATGTTAGCTACTTATCGTGGTATATATGAGCCCTCAAATAGAATCCCATAGAGATTATAGAGAACAAATTTTGAGACTTGCACAGAATATCCATGAATCTTAGGTCATAATTGGTGATTTTAATGACATTGCCCACCTTCATAGAAAAAACAAGGTGCTTTGGTCATAAACAAAAAATATGAGAAATTCTCAAATCAGATCAACAAATATGATTTAATTAATTTAAGGTGGCAAGGATCTTGCTTTACCTAGAAAGGATCGATCTGTGATGGATATGATTGTATCTTTAAGTTCTTGGATAAAGATATATGCAATGTAAAATGGCGATACTTATCTAGTGATGCTATTATTCAAGTTCTCCTAAGAGTCTACTCAAGTCATCACCCATTAATGTTGATAACTTCAAAAGAGACAAGTGAGAGGAAAAATAAATTGTTTCATTTTGAAGTAGTGTGGCTTTTACATAGTAACTTCCAATAGTTCTTGGATGATAATTAGAGCTTTCAAAAACCTTTTCTAGACAACATTCAAAGTCTCCCTGAAAAAATGATAACTTGGAATTAGGAAGTATTTGGCCACATTAAAACAAGAAGAAGAATTCAATTTTAACTCTCATTAAAGGGGCTCAATTAGCCCTTGAAAGAAGATGGAACCCTTACTTAGATAATCTAGGAAAGCATCTTTAATAGGATTTATCTGTTGTTTTGAAACAGGAAGAAGTCCTTTGGCATCAAAAATTAAGATCTATATGGATTAAAGATGAGGACCACAACACCAAATTCTACCACACCAAGATATTAGTAGGAAAGAGGTATAATAAAGTCATTATGCTTCAAAATTCTAATGGTCATTAGATTGAGGATAAGAATCAATTGACTAATATGATCGTGGACTTTTATAAACATTTATTCACTAAAGATTCTGATCAATATACCCCTTTATGTACAAAGTGCTAATTCCCTTGATTTATAGAGGCAAAGACTAATAATTTGACTAAAAGATTATTAGTGCATGAAATCAAGCGTGCAATCTTTGATATAGGTTCTCTGAAAGTCCTCGGGCCAGATGGATTCCCTGTTAGTTTTTATAAAGCAAACTAGGATAGAATTGGGCATACTCTAATTAATTTTACAAAAGATTTCTTTAAAGGAAGGACTACAGTTCAGAATGTTAACCAAGTGATTATTACTTTAATCCTTAAATTGGGTCAACCAGAATTTATGAATCAGTTTCAACCAATCTTGTTATGTAATGTGAGCTATAAATGCATCACTAAAGTAATTGTTAATAGATTAAAAGCTCTCATGCCAACTAGAATCTCTCCTCTTCAATCTAGTTTCATTCTAAGAAAGTGCATCCAAGATAACATAATCATAGCTAGTGAGATGATCCATTCTATGCAAAGGAAGCAAGGTCAAGAGAGGCTTATGGCTATTAAAATTAATTTTGAAAAAGCATATGATAGAATCAAATGGAGTTTCCTATCAAATGTGGTAAAAGAGGTAGGTATCCCTTCTCAACTCCATTAGTTAGATAATGAAATATGTTACTACATCTATATTGAATGTTCTCTAGAATGGAAATAAAACTACTAATTTCCAACCTTTGAGAGGTATCAGACAAGGGAATCCTATGAAAAAGCTTATCCTATAATATAAAACATAGAAACTATTATTATTAAATAATATAAATATAATACAATATATTTTCTCTCTATTATAAAAATATTTTAAATAAATTAAAACTGTAGTTAAACTAACTAATTGATTGCATCTTACACATTTTTTTTATCTTCATTTCTTCTATTTCATTGTATATTTTTTTTCATTCTCCTATCCATTTCTATTATTTAGAACTCAAGTATTAGTGAGTAGTTTAGATATAATATAATATAATATAATTTTTATTATAAAATTATTTTAAATAAATTAAAAGTTTATTAAATAGAGTTAGCCTACTGCATATTCTTATGGTTTAAGCACAATTTTTTTCATTTTTTATTTATTTCATTACTTTTTTTTTATATCCACTTCTGTTATCTATCGTCTAGACATCAATATCACTGAGTAATTTAAATATAATACAATATATTTTATTTTTTTATAAACATAATTTATATAAGTTAAAACTTTAATGAATATATATATAAATTTTTAATATAAGCATTTGACAAACTAAGATGGCATTAATTTATTTAAATTTTGTCAAACTACTTATATCAATTTTAAGTACTATATTTCAAATTAAATATATATCAATTAAAATTTTATCAATACTCTATAACTCACATATTGTTGTTCTTCCTTTTTATTTACTCATTATATGTTTTTTCCTTTTTGTGTTCATTCATGCCATTTAAAACTCAGACATTAATATTAGTAAGCTACATATTGATATAACATATTATATTTCTTATAATTTTAAAAATATTTTAAAGAAATTAAAATTTTAATTTAATTAACAAAATATTCTATTTTAACTCTCATTGTTTTATATTTGGACACTATTTCTCTTCCTTTTATTTGTTTCATTGCATTTTTTTAATGTTTACACCTATTGTTTACATTATAAACTCTAATACATTATGTATTATGGATATAACATGATACATTTTATTTTTATTACAACACATTGTATATAAGTTAATGTTTTAATATAGAAAGTATTAATAGAATTAATTATTTGTATATTCTATCTTTTAATAAAAATATTTGAAAATTAAACTTTGTTAAGTTTTATTTAAATTTTCTTTGTATCTATTTAATTGTTGTATTTAAAATTAAATACATATCAATTGAAATATTATAAAGACTTTTATGGCCTAGATGCTAACATCATTAAATAATATAAAATAAATTTTTATAAATTTTATATTATAAATTTTTTAAATAAATTATAATTTACTTTACTTGAATTGATTTACTATACATTCTATTTTTAACTTTTATTACTTTATAACTCACACATGATTTTTTTTGTTTTTTTTTAAATTACATTTTTTCATCTTATATATATTATTTATGATTTAGATGCTAATATTATTAAAAAGTATAGATATAATATCATATATTTTATTTTTATAAAATATTCTAATTAGGTTAAAGCTTTAATCTTAAAAGTATTAATTAAATTAATTAATTTCATACACTATCTTTTAAAAAAATTACTTAAAAATTAAAATTAAATTTTTATTTAAAATTTCAGAATATTTTCATGTTTCAAATGCTATATTTCAAATTATTAAATATGTATGTACAAGTTAGCAAAGTGAAGGTATGGACATTACTCCTTTGAACTCATTTAATTTTGATGTAAATAAACATGATATCAAATGTAATTTAACATAATATTACTATTACTATAATAAGACCCTATACGAAAACCCTAAAAATTATAATACAAAATATTTTTTATTATAAAAATATCTAAAATAAGTTAAAAGTTTTATTCAATTGAATTAACTAATCATATTCTATTTTTAATTTTTGACTCTTATTATTTTGCAAGGGACACATTGTCTATTTTTTTATCTAGTACTTTGCATATTTTTTTATTTTATATTCTCTATTGTTTACAAGTCAAGTGCTAGCATTATCAAATAATATAGATATAATATGAATTATTTTATTTTTATTATAGAAATATTTTTAATAAATTAAGACTTTAATACAATTCATAGATTGAATAAATTAATTATATATTTTATTGTTAATAAAAATTTTAAAAATTAACATCAATTTTATTTATTGAAAATTCTTTAAGATTTTTTAATCAATTATCACATGCTATATTTCAAATTAAATATACATTAATTAAAATTTTATTATAATAAGTATTTTAAAACTCGATTTAGTCATCAACTCGACAAGGTGAGTGGGTAAAAGTCAAACTGATTCAACCAGTTTAATTGAATAGTTAAATTGGTTGGTATATTTTTGTATTGATAAATATATATGACAAAAAAAATTAATACATCACATTATGAATTAATATTTTTAAATCATTAAGAATCTAATATTTTTTAAAATTTTAAATTTGCATCTTATCACTATGCAAAAATAAATATATTTTTATTACTAGTATTTATAATAACACATATAATATAATTTAAATGAAGTTAAGAAATATTTAAAATAATAAGATCAATTTACTATATAATAAATATATTCTCATTATTAGAGAATCTTATTGTAAATACTCAATATATATATTTAATGGCATATATGATGTGAAGTACAACGTTGCTCTAATAATCATGGTTAGTGCTTGCACGCGCAAGGTTAGGGGTTTAACTTTTAGTTGCAGTAGATATTATTTTTATTGAAGTACATAATGGAGATATGTTCAAACCGATTCACAATTAGTTTGATAGGTTTTCGAGTATTTACTAAGTTTTAAAAGTTCAAAGTGGTTGAACCATCCTCCTAGATATTACTAATGATCCAAACTAAACCAATGATCGATTCTCGATTAAACTAGTTGAATTAACCGATTCGGTTCAGATTTAAAAACAATGATTATAATTTTATAACTCAGGCATTGTTTTCCTTTCTTTTAGCTACTATATTATATATTTTTTCCTTTTTTTAACCACTTATATTATTTATAACTTAGACAATATTAAATAATATTGATATAATACAATACATTTTTATTATTAAAATATTTTAAGTAAGTTAAATGTTTTACATAATTAAATTTATTGACCTCATTTTAAACTTTTATCATCTTATAGTTGATATCATGACTCCATTTTCTGTAACAAATAAATTAATCAATAATTCATTGATTTGAACAATAAATTTCAAGGTAACCTTTAAATGTATTTCATATATTAGTTTATTAAAAAAATAAAATTTTATTTAATAGGTTACCTTGAGTAATTTATAATTTATAAGCTACTATTTTTTAAAAAAAATTTTCAAATTCATTATTATTCTTTTTATTAATTTATGATATCATAAGATATGATTAATTTAATTATATCCTTATTTTAAATTATAAATATATAAAAATACATATGTAAATAAATATATAATATCATAAAATATAATTAATAATATTTCAAGTAACTATATTTCTATTATAAATTATAATAAAATAAATTTTATGTAAGTAAATAAATATGTAAATTTATAAAATATAATCAATTAAATATTAGATACTATACTTTTATTTTTAATATCTTAATTACATTAATATAATTTAATCTCTAGATATATATGAATTATTTAAATTTATATATTTATTTCTATTAATATATCCTTTTATTTTATTTTATTTTACTTTCAATTAATTTAATAGTTAATCTTGTAAAATATTTCTTATATAATTAATTAATTTATTAATTATCAAGTAATTTATTAACTACAGTTACTTATGTGAAATAGAATCATGTCTCTCTTCTTTTTATTTTTATTTGTTTCATCACATATTTATAATGCATAATCCTATTATTTGTAATCTTAACACTAATTTTATTAAAAAGTTTGGATATCACACAATATACAAAGATAAATGGTATGTTTTTATTTTATATTTTTATAGAATTTTCTATTTAATAATATAAAACACATTTAAAATTTATTAATATAAATAAACTTCTACTTATATGAAAGTTAATTTGCAACCCATACATTGCACAAGCTTACAAAATTGTATTATTACAATATGAAATATAATCAATAATAAAAATTATCACAATTTGAATTTATCATTAAAATTATAATTAAAAAATTTTATATTAAAGACATAAAAATTCTAATTTAATAAAATTTTTTTATAAATTTTTTAAAGAATACAAAAATATTATATTTTATTTTTATTATTAAAAATATAATTATTAAAATACTTTAATAGAGATATATTTAAAAACTAATTTTTTATTATATATTAACAAAAGGTAATGTTTAAATATACAAAAAAAGGAGGAATAAAGGTGTAAAATGGTCATTTTATAAACAATGAAATAATTCATTTTATAACTTTACTGTGAAATGAAAATTCCATCATTTGATAAAATGGTTATTTTATAATGCATATCGAACAAACTCTTTGTCCATTCACTTTCTTATTTTCATTCTATTTCATCCAACTAAACACAACATTAGCAACATTAATCATGTGTTCTTTACCTTTAATATTTTATTAAAAAAAGGCATTGTACGATAAGAAACAATTGGCTTTGTATAAGAGGAAAGTTTACTCAATTAGTAAGGTGATATAATTACTGATATTTTTATACAAATACAGATTTTTGACATATAATAAACCCATTGTTCCGGATGGTTTACAAAGTGGGAATATTTTACTATCTAATAAAAGATATGATATTCACAATGACCCTCAGCATTTTTGTGAAGACATGAGAATAAAAGTAAAAAATATAATATAAAAATAAAATAAATATTAATAATAAATGGTATTTACATATGCTATTTTTTCTAAATTTTATCATCTTTAACTACAAATATTATATTAAGTTATAAATTTTTAATGATATATATTTATTTGGAAAATTTAAAAACACACACACATTGGAAAATTTAAAAATACACACACACACATCTCATAATTAAAAAAACACATACACATATCTCATAATTAAAAAAATAAAATAAAACTCCGTGCATTGCACACACACACACACATATATATTCTCATAATTAAAAAAATAAAAATATATATTCTCATAATTAAAAAAATAAAATAAAACTCCGTGCATTGCACGGAACTGTGCTAGTTAAAACATATAGTTACTGTACCATTTTTAACTGTTAAGGTATCATAAATTATATTTTAATTTTGACTCACAAAGTAATTCCAAATGGCCTATATTATTGATGTGTTAATTTTGTGTATAATTGGAAAAATGAAAATTATAATTAGGATTAGGTTGTTGCAGAGTTTGAAAAGTTGATCCGTTATTCTCGGCGTTGTTTGATTGGAAAATTTTTTAGGATCGATAACGAAACTGGAAAAAAAGGAAAAAAAGACTCATTTCTTTACTTGGTGTCTGGTTGACATGTGCTGAAATTTGTTACTATTATTTTCTTTTCTTTAATTACCCCTTCTTTTGAAACACTTTTCCTACTTAAAGCACTTTAGATTACGTTATCTAATGAAATTAAAAAATATATATATTTCTTTCATTCTTTTTGTAACACGCCACTCATCAATTTTTATTTTTATCAATAACCTTTATCATTATTATTGTTATTGTTATTACTGTGAGATGTTGCACAATAGCCACCAACGTCACCTCTGCATTCAGGAACAAAATTAGAGAAAAAAAATATTGAAGGAATTGAGAAATAATTTATTAAGGATTTTTATAACAATTTTTGAAATTTTAGAGTGGCTAAATATGAATATTTCTTAAAAAAAATTTTGAAAAACGGGGGAAATATATTATAATTTCTCAAGTTAGCCACCCCAATTCATCGGGGGCACTTCTCCTGTGTTTACCGCCACTAGTGTTATTGTTGCCCCATTTAAATCAAAATAGTTATTATAATATTTAAAATTTAATTATAATTTTATTATCTAATTGATGAACCGAACAATGATATAAAAAAAGTTATACATAGTATAATTCTATTTTTAATTAATGAACTAAATAATTAAAAAAATTAAGTTTCCTTTTCTTTACTTCTCTTTTTAAGTTCTATTTTTTCCCTTTCTATCTTTTAATTCTATTCTCTTTCTTTCTTTTTTATTTATATAAAGTATAGTTAAATTATTAGATATATACATATAAAAATTAAGAATTAAATTTTAAATATAAAAAAATATAAAATCTTTACGAGATGTTATATGTCAATTGAATAAATTTTTTTTGATATTTTACTCTCTCTCTCTCTTAATTAAGCAGGCCGAAATCCAAAAGTATTCTATTCTCTTACTTTGTCTGGTGGTCGAACCAAACCTTCTTGCTGTCTTAAAAATGCATTTTAAATGGAAATTGAAATCTAATTAGCCGTCTATTTGGAATGTACATAATAAATGGGCAACGCGTGTGGTAACCAATTGTCTATTGAATCATATTCACATGTGAACTTTTTGAGGAATCGTGTTCGGTGCTCCCATGTGAAGCGTAATTGACGAGACCCACATATTTACCAACAAATGGTGGGCTATATCCATTTTCAAATCTTAAAAAAAATTAAAATTTAAGTTATCAAATTGTTATTTCAAATTAGAATTTTAAAAAAATTCAATTCACTCATATATTATGTTTTACATTACCATTTCATATTTTTAAATTCAAATGAGCCTGGGGACGTGCTAATAACACGAAGACAGAGGTCTGTAATCTGCATGAGCTAACTCCCCACATTTTTTTAATTAAGCGTTCCATGGATATCATTTTAAACAAGGAATATGCTCATGAAAGAAAGGGTAAACTTAATATTTAATTCCTTTAAAGTGATGATTATTGTATTTATTAAATTTTATCATTCATATTATTAATTTTTTTATTTTTATTTTTATTAAAATTATTCAACCTTTCCATTATACATAATATTAAAAATAAATGATAAATAATATAATAAAAATAAATATATATTTAAGATTTATAATGAAAATTAATAATAAACTTTAATATTTTTATTTATTTTAACATTATAAGTAAATGGAAAAATGAATAATTATAATAAAAATAAAAATAAAGAATCAATAATGCTAGTTATAAAATTTAAAAGATGTAATAGTTATCACTTTTATAAATGAGAGACTAAATATTATATTTACTTCTTAAAAGATTTTACGATTTTATTTAAAATTTTAACATAAAATTAAGTCATAAAAATATATAATTTTCTTATAAAATATTGTAAAAAAATTATAAGTATGTAAACATTTTGTATATAACAAATACATAAAAAGCCAAAAGCCTTTGTTATGAGTGGTATCCGATGTTCATCAAATATTTCATGCCTTCCTTTACATTGTAAATTCAATATTAATCCTTGCTTATGTAAGTCTAACAATGTGTGTGTATGTCTCTTCCTCTATATATAGATATAGAGAGAGAGAGAGAGAGAAAGTTTCCTAAATTTTAGAAAAATTACATAAAAATTACATAGACTTTCCTTAATGTTAGACTAAAGTGCAAATTCAAACTTTTCTTCAATAAAATAATGACAAAAAAGATGATTATTGATACAAATCATATAATATATGATAATTTAAGTATTTTATCACTAAAGATATGCTATGGTTAAAATTAAACAATTTAAAATCTATTGCAATTGTACTGAAATTTGACTTATTTTTTAAAGATATTTTAACTATTTAAACTCAATCAAAGTACATTTCTTATTACAAAATATTCAAAATATCTCACATTGATATATATTATTTGATTTATATCTATAATCATCTTTTTTATAATTTTATTGAAGAAAAATTTAAATATGAATTTAAATATAACATTATTTTATATTTTAAAAGTGGTCCATATAGGTTTTTGATATTAAAAAGGAAGTTTATGTGATTTTATTAAACTGTGGAGGTATCAACATATTTTTCTCATATATCTGTGTGTGTTATGTGTGTTTTGGGGGGATGCCGGACGCCGCTCACATAACAGCAGTCGTTAGATGACAGACTTTCCGCCGCCACAAATCATAAATTAAAAATCGCCACTGATAGCTGCATAATTTTTGGGCCATATTTTCTGTTCAATTTTATTTTGATTATCTTTAATAAAAAATCGTATAATAATATGTACTTATTAGTATACTTAAGAAAATTTAAAATAATTTACTCTCACATTTTCTAAGATCTAATCTAATTCAATACTCATACTTATTGTAATTTTAGTAATTATACACTCAGTTTCCCTGTTGTTCCAAAGCAAGGAATGTGGGTATGAATTTAAAAGAAGGACAAAGGAAGATGAGGATATAAAAAAAGGGACATCAGAATATATTTCTAAAAACAATAGAGATATAAATATAATTATAACAAACATTAAGAGATATGAATATAGTTTACTCCAAAATTTACACAAGTTAATATATAAACCAAGATAGGATATAAATTTGTCGATTGTATGCATATTTAATTTCTGTGCCTAAGTAAACTTATATGCATCAACAATGTAACGAGCATGTAAAAATAATAAATCCAAATTTGATATACGACCAGCTTAAATCAGCTTACACTATGATTTAATTATGTGTTATTACTTCAAAAAAATAATTAAAAAAATTTATTACTGTTAAAACTTCTTAATTACCATTACTTATTTAATGAAGCATCTTTTTCTCATTAATTGATAGTATAAAATATTTTATATTTATAGTAAATTAAACTTAAACCCAAAATAATAAGATTATAAATGTTCTAAGTTATTTTAAATAATAGATTATATGTAATAAGTATGAAAAATGAGGGTAATATTCTTCTTCTGTGTCAAATGCGTAGTACATGGTAATTTGTAATAAAAAGAAATGAAATTTTTGCAATAATGTTTTTATAATAAGTTATAAATGTCATTAAAAAATTTTAAATAATTCTGTTTTATAATTTGTTAAAGTTTTGATGTTAATGAGTGCAAAAAAAATTACAACATTTTAAAAATAATTACTTTCACGGAAGTAAAAAAAAAAAAACTAAAAGATAATGTGAAAAGAAAGAAAACTTCATACACGACATGGACAATAGGGATAATTATCCAATAAAGTATCTATGAATTTACGGTGGAAAAATGAACTTTCATTACAACTAAATGACAGTGACGAGTGGATTCGAGAATTTTAAGTTATGGAATAATATTTATATATAAAATTAAATTAAATTTATTATAAAAGTTTAAATATTTAATTAAAATAAAATTTATTTTATTTTAATATATTTATATATTTTTTGTATGTAATTAATAAATTTTAAATAGTTTTATATTTAATTAAAATAATATTTTAAATTAATATAAAAATAAATTATAATAGCAATTTTAATTGAATTTATAATGATAATTTATATCATATCATAAGTACATATGCATGTAAAATTAGATTTGTCTGTGGGGGCAAGTACCCGTCCTGCTGCCATTTATAATTAATTATCCGAAGCGGTTGCTAGTTGCCACTCAATCAAAGTTACAGATTTTATAAAACAAATTTTCATTTTTATATCAATTAAAGTTGAAATTTCTAATAAAAAAATAACAAAAGGTATATAAAATTTTCGTAGAATTTATGAGAATATATATCAATATAAATTTTCTTGACAACATATCAAATCATAAACCTTTAGGGAGTCGCTTTTGAATGTATTTATATCAACATACCATTGGGTATTGATACCATATCTTACGGGATTGAGAACCTCTCCTTACAATAATTCTTCGTAAAAAAAAAAAATTCAAATGTGATTGTATTCTAAGTTGTAATATCTCCTAATTCGATGTTATAGTCCCTTTGCAATATTAAAAAGTAATTTATAAATTAATAAAATAAAATATCATTTAATATTATTTTCAAATATCAAAACTCAGTGCTTTTAAATGAATTAAAATAATTTCAATAAAAAATAATAGGCGATATGCACTCCGTCAACTCGCATCTTCATGCGACAGCTACCTCAAAACTAGATTCTTAAATAAAATATCTATTTAGCACATCACCTTTGACCATTAAGTGGGTCTCTTGCACTATATATATGCGTTGAAGTCCCGTTGCAAGGGCACACAGAAATCTCACTCCCTCAAAGCAAATACGGCCACTTCCAATATCGCAATAATATGAAGATCTCAATCATTCTTCTTTTCTTTGTCCTTCCGCTTGCATTTGCTCAGCTTAGGGTTGGATTTTACAGCAAAAGCTGCCCGAGAGCAGAGACCATTATACGACAAGTCGTTCAGAAGCGATTCAGCAGCGATAGATCTATCACCGGCGGGCTGCTTCGCATGCACTTCCATGACTGCTTCGTTAGAGTATAATTATTACATTCATTCTCACATGTTGATTCGTGTATTTTTATATTAAGTATCTTTATTTATTTATTTATTCTCTATTGATTCTAAAAGTAAAACGTATGCGAAAACATCGGCACATAAGTAGTAGTGTTTAAAGAAAAAATTGATGGGGGGCAGTCTCTCTTTTTGAATTCTTTGATGTATTTATTTTTATCGAATAATTCTTTAAAAAAATTCAAAAATATATATAATATTTTTAAAAGAAGTATTTCATATAGTGATAGAGTCAAAATTCGAGCAAGTAAATATATTTTAATATTTTAATAGGATAAAATTTTAAAATTAGTGAATACATTTTAAATGATATATTTAATTTTATATAAAATTTTAATAAATACAATGAAAGTATATAATCATTCTAAAATCATGTACTTCTACCATTTATTTCATGAAGAATTGAAGAACGAGTATTCTCATAGTTAAATTATATTTTTTAAAATTCTAAAGGTAAATAAAAAAATATAAATTTCAATAGAAGAATAATAATCTAACAATAAAAAAACATAACAAAATTAATTCCCCATCAGATTATCCCTTTTTTGAATCGTCAACCAGATACTTTAACTCGGTGGCCGCCAATGCTTACCTTAACTTCAATAATTTGATTTCAGGGATGTGACGCCTCTATACTAATAGATTCAACCAAAAACAAAACATCGGAGAAAGCCGCCGGGCCGAATCTGACCGTTCGAGGCTACGAGCTCATCGACGAGGCCAAGAAAGCCCTAGAGAAAGCTTGTCCTTCAACAGTTTCATGTGCAGATATTATAACTATTGCTACTAGAGACGCTGTAAACCTAGCCGGAGGACCCAGTTACGACATCCCCACCGGCCGGCGAGATGGTCTAGTATCGGATCCTTCGGAAGTTAACCTACCCGGACCCTCACTTTCAGTCTCTGAGGCATTGCCATTTTTCACTCAAAAAGGATTTACTTTAAACGAAATGGTTACCCTTTTGGGTGCCCACACTGTAGGGCATGCTCATTGCACTTTCTTTCAAGATAGGCTATCCAGCTTCCAAGGAAGCCCGGACCCGACAATGGATCCGAGCTTGGATGCCAGTTTGGTTAAGGTTTGTGGGTCATCTTCTAAGCCAGCCAAAAATGACCCCACTGTGTTTCTGGACCAAAACACTTCTTTTGTATTTGATAACCAGTTCTACAATCAGATTTTGCAGAAGAAAGGTATACTGCACATTGATCAGCAACTGGCTTTGGATCAATCTTCTAAGCGCATAGTTTCGAGTTTTGCTGCAAATGGTCCAAGTTTTTCACAAAGATTTGCAAATGCCATGATCAAGATGGGAAATGTTCAAGTTTTGGTTGGAAATGCCGGAGAGATTAGGAAAAACTGCAGGATTTTCAATAGAGGCTGAAAGGTGTTGTCGTAATTTTGAAATTGCAATTGGCACGGTAGTTATAATTATGCTATGATTACTAAAATTGCAAACAAATATTATTGTATTAAAATTCACGATCACAATTTGGATTGGTATGTTGAACAAATGGGAAATAATTGTTTTGAAAGTGTTATTATTTAATTTTAAGTGATTGTTTTTCTTTGGAGCAATGTGAGTATTGGCAGAGATTCTCAAGAGCATATAAGGGGTTATGGTGTGACTTTTCAAGATTTTTTAAATAATGTATTAGTATACTGGAATTACAAAAAATTCGAAAAAGTTACATAATCATTTAGTTCTCATTAATTATTTTCTATTATTTTGAACCTACAAAATTTTATGTCAAATCCGACGTTGTGAATTGTGAGCAATTCCAAGAGTTTATTAGTCTCCCTCGAATATATCTATATAATTTTTTTCCAAAAAAAAAGTATGAATAGATATGTACGAATATAGAATCTTTAGTATTCGTAGTAATAATAGATCTTGTCTTTTTATTTGATATATTTTATATTATTTTGTGTCTTACTATATAGACAGTCTGCAGCAATGCACATGCAAATTCATCGATTGTCTTTCTGGATGTTTTGTTTATCTATGAACAGTTTGAGGTAAAACAAATTAATCTGGATTCCCCTCCGGCTATCGAGGCTTTACGTGCAATTCACAATTATAATATTATAGATAATTAGAGGATTCGTGCATATGTACAGGTGTTTAATTTTTTAACATAAAAAATGAAATATATAATAAAAATTATAAAATAATAAAATTTAGTTTAACATGATTATTTTACAATTATATAATTAAATTTGAAATTAAATTTTTTTTTGAAATGTGACATATAAATTAAAATATATAATATATAATGAAATAATTAAATTAAATTAGATCTTTAACTTACTAAAAAAATTATAATAAAAAACTTTGTACTATATTGGTACTATTCAATGTATTGGTATTTAATTTATAAATATATGAAGTGAATAGAAAAATATGCAATAAATTAAATTAAATAAAAGGATGTGTGAGCTGTAAAATGAACAAAATTTTAATTGATGCATATTTGTAGTAACAGCCCTTATATATTGTATTAATAATAAAAAGATGGTTGAACGAAAAAAACTCCATTTGATAGGATTTCTTTCTATATTTATGAATTCTATTGAATCTAGAAATGATACATTAGAAAAAAATTTTGAGTCTTCCGATGTCAATATATTGATTATTTCGCTCTTGCAGCTTTTACAAAGAAAAACGATTTCTATAAGCTCTTTCCTAAATTCAAAGATTTGAAATACAGTAATGAAAATTGATATGAAGAATATACCAATTAAAAAAGTTTTATTAAATAAATTTGAATTTATTTTCTAAATATATTTATTAAAAATAGAATATATAATTTGATTGTAATAGTATTTAAATTGAATTATTAATTATATATATATATATATATATATATATAATGGTGATATTAATATCTAATTGTAAATAATAGTAATAGACATGCAAAGGGGAAAAAATATGCAATGGAAAAAAAAAGAAGATAAACAATTGAAAAGTTATAAAATTATATAAGATTTAAAAATAGAATATATAAGTAAGTAATTCAATTAAATTAAAATTTGAACTTATTTAAAATAAAAATAATTAAAAAAATTAAATGTATCATGTTGTGTATACACTTTTCAGTGTATTAAGTCATAGACAATAGTAGTGGTCATGAACAAAGAAAAAATACAATAGAGAAAATTAATAAAAAAATATAATGGATGAGTTATAAAGTAATATAAGAACTAAAAATAAAATATATAGTTAAAAAATTCAATAAAATGTTGAGTTATTTAAAATATTTTTATAATAAAAATAGAATATATTATATCATATCTATAATGTTTTTATTTAAACTATAAATAATATAAGTAAAAATAAAAAAATGTGAAATGAAATATATAAAAAAGGTAAATGGTACGCAATTTATAAAGGCTTCAAAAATATTAAATTACTATATATATAATTTAGAAAATAGTACTTAAAAATTGATGATAAGAAGTCATTGATAAAATTTAAATAAAAAGTTAAATTGTAATTTTCAAATATTTTTTATTAAATAATAGAATATTAGTTAATTATTTCAATTAATACCTGTATATTCATTTTCTAATATATTTAAAAGAAAATTCTAAGATACCTATGTGATACCAAATTCATACTAAGGTGACAGCATTGAGAGCCATTTGATGAAAATATCATAACCTCATCCAATGGCTCTCAATGCTACCATCTCAGCATAGGTTTAGTACAGATGAATACCTTAGCATGCACCTTAAAAGTTTAAATATATGATATTATATCTATTAATTAGTAATATTACCATCTAAGTTGTGAAAAAAAAATCAAAACACATGGAATGGGGCAAAGAAAAAAAGAAAAATAATGGGTGATTTGTAATATAATATAAGAGAACAAATTCTTAGTTAGCCAATTGACACACAACTTATATGCCCATTATGAATAAAATTTGAGATAAATACAAGGAGGGATGATTGGAAAATTAATTAACCACACCTCATTGTTTTTATCTCAATTTTTATTTGTAATGAATAAATAAATTATGTGCTTATTGATTAGCTAAAACTTTCTCAGTATTAGAGTTAAAAATAGAATTTAATTAAATTAGAATTTTAACTAATTTAAAATAATTTTATGATAAAAATAAAATATATATTATTTTATGTATACTTATGTGTGAAATTAGTGTATAAGTTATAAATAATAAGAGTAAATATTAAAAAAAGGAAGAAAAATATGCAATAAATTGATCAAATAAAAGAAAGAAAAATAATTAGTAAGCTGTAATATAATAAAAGAATTAAAAATAAAATATGTACTTAAGTATTTAAATTAAAATTGAATTTTTGACTTATATGAAATATTTTATAATAAAAAATATATTATAGTATATCTATACTACTAAATAATATTAGCATATAAGTTATAAATAGTAATAAGAGTGAATATAAAAAAATAAACACATAATAAAATAGATAAACACATAATAAAATAGATAAAAAGAAGTGAAATAATGCATAAGTTGTAAGCTTTGACAAAATTTTAATTGATTTATAGTTAATTTAAAACATGAAAAATTAGAAATTGATCTAAAGAAAATATTTACAAAATTTAAATAAATAAATTTGATTTTAATTTTTAAATATTTTTAAACAATAGAATATATAATTGATACATAAGTAATAGGAGTAAGCATATATATATATATATATATATATATATATATATATATATATATATATATATGCAATGAAGTAGATATTAACATTTTAAATATGTATATGTATGTGCGCCAACGAGTGCAAACACATATATATAAAGTGTTTGATTAAAAAATTAATAAAGCAAATGAAGAGAAAAGAGAGCGTACAAGAGTTAAAAATAGAATATATAATCAAAAAATACAATTAAGTTATTTTTTAACCTAATTAAAATATTTTTATGATAAAATATATATTATTTTGTATTCATACTACTTAATGACATTAGAATGTTATATTTATATTATTTAGTAATATTGTCATCCAACTTATAAATAGCAAAAGTGAGTATAAAAATATAATAAAATTGATAAAAGGAAAAGTGAAACAATGCATAAGTTATAAAAAACTGATAAAATCTCAATTGATTTATATATAATTTGAAATATAACATTTAAAAATTCATATTAAGATAATATTGACGAAATTTAAGCAAATAAATTATATTTTAATTTTTATATATTTTGATTAAAAATATAATGTACAATTAATGATTTTAACTAATATCCTTTATGTCAAATTTTTAATTTATTTAAATACACTTATAATAAAAGTAAAAATATTATGATTAATTAATTTATTTAAATATGCTTCTAATTAATATCCTTTACTTCATTGCCTATATATATATATATATATATATATATATATAATATATACAATAAAGTAGATATTAACATTTTAAATACACATGTGCATGTACACACGCGAGTGCAATCACATATGTATAAAGTGTTTAATTCAAAAAGTAATAAAGCTAAAAAGAGAAAAGAGAGTGCACAAGAGTTAAAAATAGAATATATAATTAAAAAAATATAATTAAGTTATTTTTTAACATAATTAAAATATTTTTATAATAAAATATATATTATTTTGTGTCTATATTACTTAATAATATTAGTATGTTATATTTATATTATTTAGTAATATTATCATCCAAGTAATAAATAGCAGAAGTGAATATAAAAATATAATAAAATTGATAAAAAGAAAAGTGAAATAGTTATAAAAATTTGACCAAATTTCAATTGATTTATATCTAATTTGAAATATAACATTTAAAAGTTCATATTAAGATAATATTGATGAAATTTAAGCAAATAAATTAGACTTTAATTTTTATATATTTTGACTAAAAATATAATATACAAAATGATTTTAATTAATAACCTTTACGTCAAAATTGTAATTTATTTAAATATACTTATAATAAAAGTAAAAATAATATGATATATATTTATGCTATTTTCAATATTTTTTAAAGTAACATCAAAGTAGTAAATAATAGTCAATATGAAAATTAAAAATATAATAAAGTAAATAAAAACAAAAGAAACAATGAGTACATTGTAGAGTAATATAAAAGTAAAAGTAGAATATGTAATTAAGTAATCTAGTTCAATCAAATATTTTAATTTATTTTAAATATTTTTATGAAATACAATATATACTTTTCAATTATATTAGTATTTAAGTTTTAAATACTAGTTTTTAATACAAAAGAAAAGAAAAGAAAAAATGCAATGGAATAAATAAAAAAGAAAAATAATAGAAGAGCTGTAATAATAAAAAGGATAAAAAAAACAGAACATGTCGTTAGAAAATTCAAGTAAATTAAAATTTTAATTTATATAAAATATTTTTATATTTTATATAAAATATATCATATTATATATACATTATTCAATAATGTTAACATTAGAGTCACAAATAACATAAATTTACATATAAAAATTTATAATAAAATAAATAAACAAATAATATGTATATAATGTTATGAAATATTAAAATTTATAAAGAATAGAGAAGTTGTGTAAAAGAAAACAAATATATAAATAAATGAAAAAAATGAAAGAATAAATAAATAAGAAGAAGAAAGAGAAGTTTGGGCGGGAAAATGAAATACACCATCTCTATCTGTAAGCTTCAACCAACTTAAACTCCCCCAACATTTTTCGGATTCAAGCGGACGGATATCATCAGTGACAATTATTTGAACACCCCTAGAGAAGGCCAGTAAAGACGGAAAGAATTAAATCTATAATCTTCTAATTTAGGATGGTTCAATAGCACATTGAACGTCAATTGTTGTCAAAGACTTGTGTGGTTTAAAAAAAAATGGAATTATTTTATTACTGCCAATTGTGTAGTTGGAGTCACATCTATCAAACTTAGGGGTGTTAAAGTGATTTAAATTTATAATTACATTTTGATTTATGCAAATTTTTAACGGACTTAAATTCTTCAAAATTGAACCTATTTTTTTTTATAAGTAATAGGAACTTGTTTCTTACATACCCAAGCTATCTGAACTGAGTAGAAATCAGCCCAATTTGCAGATTTTTAATTAAAGCTCACGTATATGTTCCGATTCATATGAACTTTTAGACATCCGATCCTTCTAAAATTAAATCTTTTTTTAATAAATAATGCAGATATTTTCATCAAAGACTAAATCCATCATAGACGAATTCATATTCAATCCGATCCATTTTACCCATTTGACACCATTATCTAGTTAGCTCGCAAAGTTTATCATTGTAGCCATTTTGGCATATGAGCAGGGAGAGCTCTGCTCATATAGCAAACAGCTCTTTGCTATGATGTGTGAGGACAAGACAAATACTTGGGTTTGCCCTCCTCTGTCTTCAGATCTGAAAGAGCCAACTTTGATTTTGATACTTTGAGTTCATCAAAATCAAAGTTAGACGATGGATAAATTAAAGATGAATACCTTGATGCAGTTATAAAACAATATAGAACATTTTTTAAATCGAGGGATATGATTTTAATCAAATTAATAGTTATACAAATGTAATATAAAACATGTATGCACTTATAAACAAACATAAAACAAATGACATTAAAGTAAGTTATTATTATTTACACTTAGAATTTCTTCATACCTTTTTTATCTTGTTTATGAAATTAATTTCTATTCAAAAGTGGAAGAAATACGTAGATAATAAATTCCTTCCCGTAAAAATACTTTTAAGAAATGAATTTAAAATTTGTTATTAGATTTAAAAGATTTTATGATTCAATTAACTGCCACCGAAGTAATCGATTATTGAATAAAGGAAGTTATTATGAATTGCAGCTACATGACCAAAGATAATTTCACAGTACATTACATAGCGAAATCCTCGTGAATATCATTAAGTCATGCGTTTGTTATATCATGAACCCTATTATGTATTTTTTTTTAAACTACAGTAAAAAATATTTAATATATATATATATATATATATATATATATATATATATATATATATATATATATATATAAAAGATTTTGAATTTAAATTTAGGATACGATGAGGAAAAAAATTCTTAAGTACTGTTTGGTTCATAAAACTTTTCATGCATTCCTATTAATATAAATATGTTCAAAAAGTTTAAATTTTTATATTTGGTTTAAATGTAAAAAAATATTATAAGAATTGGGAATATTCATATTCTTGTGAATGTTTTTAACACAATATTCTTATAAAATATTCTCATAGAAAAAGTAATTATTTTATATCTGTATAACATTAAAATGTTTTAGTGATATAAATTAAATATTTATCCACCCTTTTATTCTAACTATTATTAACACTTCATTTCACCTTCACCTTTACCTTCACCTTCACCTACCACCTTTAGCCATCACCAGCCATCACTAATTACCACTAATCATCACCTGTCACATCTCAATAATTATCATTCATCATTCTTTATTATCAATTATCACTCACTGTCAATCATCACTTATCATTAATAATCACTGTTAATTATTATTCATCATTACTATCATCTATCACTACTTATCACCAGTCATCACTAGCCATCACCCATAATTATTATCATCACCTCAACCACCCATAACTAATAATCACTAGTGACCATCATATAATATTGATAACTATCTTTGACTGCTACCTACTTCTATTAACTACTATTATCACTATTTATCATTATTGATCACTTATCGTCGTCATTCATCATTATTGACTATTTAATTATTTGTGAGAATATTTTTAATAATTTAATAATATTTTAAAAATGTATAAATTTATTAAAACACAATATTATACTATTCGTAAGTATTTTTTGTGATTTTGGTGTGCTTCTTTTTTTTATTTAAGTATATTTCAAAATGAATTAAATGTAATAATATCATATTTGGAAAAATTAAATTTATAAAAATCACATTGCCAATAATATTTAAATTTTCGAAAATGTATGATTTTTTAATAATTTCGTAAATTAAGTACCACCTAAATAAGATAATATGAAATGCTACCATACAACCGCGAATGCCCCGGTTAACGTCTTACTTCAATGGTAAATTTTTTTGGGCCTAGGGAGGAAGCCCGGCGGGAGGGGGGAAGGTGCTGGGCAGCACTTAAACTGCGACCACAACGTTGAGAGTGCCAACTGATATAACACCTCGACTGGGCATCAGGCGGTGTGGCTAAATGGGTTGGGAGGCACGGTAAGAAATAGAAGGATGCGTTTGGACTTCAAGGCATGTGCTATATGGTACAGCCTAATTACTTCACTCGTCTTAATCCCCGGTTGACCCATCAACGAAGCTTGGCCCAGCCTACAGAAGCCCAATCATTCAAAAGGCTCAGATGATAGGTGGATCCAATAACTGGGCCCACAATAGAATGGCCTAAAAATTGATGATAACTTACGAGTACCAACACACGTGAATATCCTGCCCCCATTAACTTAAATGGATGGAGCGAAAATCTCGCCACCACTTTCATACCTACACACTCTACTGGCTCAGTATAGTAAATTAAATTTTTTGAAATGTAAGATGTATTTTAAAAAATAAAATAGAGTATTATAATTTTTATAAAAAAATTAAAATTTTAAAATTTAATAGATAACAATAAAAAAAGTAATTTTTAAATTTTTCATTATTTATTTACTTAATTTTCTTATCAAGTATTATAATAATTCATTTTATTTTTTAAATATATTTTATATTTTAAAAGAATTTGATATAGCAAATTATACTCATTTTTTCCTAAGGTTGAACTAAAATACATTCACATCCTTTTATTTTTTATAAATATATACAGCTACTTCATTTCTATTTTATTTCAAACATGGATGTGAGTGTAGAATTAAAATGGATGTGAGTTCATATTTTACTTCATTTCTATTCCATTTCTATTTTATTTCAAACATGGATGTGAGTTCATATTTTTAAAATTGAAATGGATGAGAGTGTAATTAGATTTAACATCAAAGAAGATTAATATAATTTGCCTAAAATAAAAAGGTATTATCTTCTCTCCCACTTACCACTAAACTTTTATAATTTTTTTATAATAATAGAATTGGTTAAATACTAAATGTACATGTTGTTTGTAATTGAAAATGTCACACTAGATGTTGGATTTAATTCTTTTAAGCGTGAGTTATCCTCATAGCAAATAAATAGTATTTTGAATCTTTTACATGAAGTAATTACAAGAAAATAGTACAAAGCGAGTAAGCATAAGCAAAAAAAGAAAATATAGTAAGGTTTGCATAAATATGCCCTTGTAAATAGCAATCAAATGTGAGTGTTACTATCAATGCAAAGGCTA
Organism: Sindora glabra; assembly: GCA_020226215.1. Lineage (NCBI taxonomy): Eukaryota > Viridiplantae > Streptophyta > Magnoliopsida > Fabales > Fabaceae > Sindora > Sindora glabra. The sequence continues at coordinate 31,929,851 of CM035228.1, read as the reverse complement.
CAATTTAAAGTACATCAAAGGCGCCAATGGGCACAATTTGGAAACCTTAATCACTTGCTTATGCTCACAAATAGATGCTCAATTACAAGAGAGAGCTAGAAAATAAGTAAGTTACAATAAAGTGTTGTGGGTATGCTAGTAAAATGCTTAAAGGATGCAAAGTGCATAATGTTCTTTCAGTAACAAAACTAACAAAATGACTCCTTAGCCTATTAAGTTAAGGGTATTTATAGGTTATGTTCTAAAGGTCAGTAACCATAATAATTAAAAGCAATTATTCCTTTGTCTGGTCATGTGCTTTACTAGAAAGTTAAGTGCATTCTAGTAACGATTTTTGTCATGACTCAATCTTAATCGTGATTAATATGGAATCCATTTCTTGATTTCCACTAGCTTAATTTGCATTCTACTCTAACATAATAAAGCATATAAAAAAACTTAGGGAAAATTTCATGCATTAGTAGAAAAAGATGAAAATATCATTTAGCAAAATGTAATTCAATTTCATGAGGAGTTAGGTCAGCTTATAATCTATCAAAGTTTGAAAATAAATCAACCTAACTAACCTTAAAGATACTAGCTACTACCTTGTTACCCCTTTAACTTATACAAATAAAGGCCCAAAACTATCTAAAGCAAAATATTCTATATTGCCTAAACCATACTAGAAGGTTTCCTAGGAGCTCAACTCTAAAGTGGCAATTGAGGAAACTTAATCTATAAATTTATAAAGATAAACATAGAAAGGATAAGTTCGAGACTTAGTGAATAAATACTTTAAATTATTAAAAATAAAAAAAAGTATAAACTTATCAACCGAATTTTCCTTTTTGTAAACTTAATCACTTAAACCACATATAACGCAACTCAATTTCCATCAGTTTCAACATAAGCATTTATAATTACTTACACTCATCGATGCCATCATTCAAACATACACAATTATCCATACTATAATCTAATTATGCCATATATATAATAATATAATATAAAAAGTAAGTAAATCTCCTTATAACTCCCAATCAACCTAATCTTGCAGAACCATGTCCCTATGCTTTTAAGTTTGCTTTATCTTACACAATTGTTTACTAGATTCGAATTTTACATATTACATTACCCCTATCACTTATCTCTTAGTTCAACACAATTTTAACCTTATTAGGATATCATATTTCAATTCATAATCATTCTATGCTTCTTTTCAAGGTTGCACATATAATTTTTCATCATTATTCATCATATACATAATAGACACAATAACATATAATGCCTTATATTCAAGTCATATTTCATATTATAAGGCTTTGAATTTCATAAATAGTAGTTAATTATGTAGTTAGTTATGCAACCTAGGCAATAGGCATAATCAACTACAAAAGGCCTCAATTGAAATCTAGATGCCCATAATTAACTATATAATTGATTATAAACCTCTATAAAAAAAAGTTTAGTTAAGTAGTTGACTATGATCATTTAAAGGGCAAGCTTTTTTGTCATAGCCAAGTATAGCATTTTCAAAATTAACTTTACGCTTAGGTAGTTGATTATAACACCCCAAAAAGTAATTTTTATAGCCGTACATAGTTGACTACCATATAGTTTTTTGCAAGTTCCTAACTCAAAACACTATTTATATCACCATAAGTGCCATCCAATCCCATTTAATACTTAATTAATCCTTAATAAATCATAATTACAAATTAAGAATTCCATATTTATACCATTTGCATCACTAATCATCCATTTAACATTTTAAATTAACATATATATCATAAAAATCACAAAACTCATGTTATACTAAGCAAAACCACTTAAATTGTTAAGCTAAAACTAGAATGTTCACTTACCTAGTATGAAAAAGGATTTAGAAGGTTAGATTTGTTGTTTTATAACCCTAATAATTCAAAATCCCAAGCATTCTAAGTTAGGTTTTAGTCTCCTTTTTTGGCTTAAATACTTATATCCCTTTAAATTCAAGAAAACCTTGGAGAATCTAGTTATTGTAAAGATCTTACCTTATCTGAATGGAGGATTTGAAGATGATTAACTCTCCTCTAGCTTGTTTGAAGATGAATTTAAAAAAGAAGAATTTAAGAAGGAAGAAAAAGGAGAAAAAGAGATAAGAGAGATAAGAGCTAGGGTTTTGAAATGAAGAAATTGGGGATTTTAAGGTTGAAATTGAGTTTATAAAAAGCTAAGAGCAATTTCATCATTTTCTTGTAAATCTTCTCCGTACTCTCTTACTCACTTCTAATCACTTATAACATTTAATTCTTTCACTCGATTCATTTTTTTCTCAATTAACTCTTTCAAGTTTCTTACCCTAACCCCTCTCAAACAATTTAATCTTATTTACTTAAAACTTTTATTCAACACTCATTTAATTAATATATTCTTTTTTCCTCAATATCTAATCGATGCTTTCCTTTTCAAAATTTATTTGTTCTATATAAAATTTTCCATTTCAAAATTTCATTACCAAAATTTATTAATTACTCCTTTTACAATATAAAATTCTAAAGAAGATGTAATATTATTTTTTCTTTAAAAGAATTTATCCTTGAATTCTGAGGATCTTGTTAGTCAAATAATAATACTTCAGGTCATTAATGCTAATTTTAAGCATATTATTGACTTAAGGATAGTTACAAAAGTTCTTTTAACACATGCATATGTGATTCCTTATTAGTTACACTTAATTGGCATTTAATGGATATTAACCTTCAACTTATAGGTTTTCTCTCTATACCTTTCTCTTGATGCAATCATTACATAACCATTCAAATTTAATAATATCAATATTCATTATTATAATAACATCAATATTGATGTCAACTCTTACGATAATATTGATAATAGTATCAATAGTGGTAATATCACTTGTGATGATAATAAGAACTATAATAACAATGATAATGATGATGATAATGATGCAATAACAACAATAATAATATATAACATAAAAGTTGCTCTGTATAATTCTTGCTCACACTATCTAAACACTTTTAATTAGCTTTTATTCACAATTCCTCGATTATAATATTCCTTGGTGTCGTAAAACCACTTTATTTTCTAGGCTTCCACTCACTAGGATCCATACTTGTACACCTTACTAATTATTTCCATGATAAATTTAATATCATTAAATTCTAATATTCTTACAAAAATCCATTTCATGACCTTGATATATTCTTCTTTCACTAATGCATATTTTTTATCTTTCGTATTCTCTTTTGACTAATATGACTTGTTTAACTATTAATTTTTGAAGTTATTCAATTTAGATCTCAATCTAAAGCCGAATATGCTAGGCATTCCATTTTTGATGGATTTCTAAGCATTTTCACTCAAACTTAAGCTAATGGTTCCTAACAACCTATTCCTTCAAAACATAAGAGGTGGAGAATTTTCTTCGAAAGAAGCAACAAATTCATTAAAACAATTCATGCAAGCATGGCATTTGAATAACTAATCTCTCCCTAAGATCAAATCAAAATTATTTATAATAGGTAAAAAATGAGGGGACAATATATATTCATTCATGAATGGTCATAAAGCAAATTTTTAACTTTAATTGGGGTTATTATAGCCAAAGGTGCATTTGCAAGTTTATAGGGGCATGTTAAAGACAAAAATAAGTCTCTTTGAAACAAAAAAATAAGCATCAATTGAATTAAACCTAACTCTAATGAAATATTACTAACTTTATCTAGTTTATAGGTACTTGAAGCAATTGTGTTAAAGGTGTGAACCTTTGGCCTAGTCAATGTATAAATTCTCACTTAATTCCTACTTGTAACTTTATCCCCATTAATAATATTAGTATTTCTTGATGGTGTCAGTTGCTTCCTTAAAATATTCATAAGCTAAGAATTCGAATTATGTTATTAAGACACAATATAACTAATGTTTTGACTCAAGATATTCTTAAGATACTCTTTAGTCTTGTGTCCCTCACATCCACACTTAAAACATACTTTCTCGAAATGGTTGCATGGGCTATAGTGGTAGTTTTAGCATCATGGACACCACATCATCCCAATCTTACATAGGTTTAAGTCAAAGAATGGTCTAATTGATGACTATATGGTGGATTTAAGTGACTTCTTTGACTTTTAGTATTTGTCCCTGTAGAGAACCTACTTTTTGCACTATAAAATAATGTTGGTTCTATAGTGGAATCATCTCCATCTTTTTTGGATACTACTTTAAAGGGCATTCCTTTTAATGATTGTTCCTGACTTTGTTCCTCAGTCTAACCTTGCTTCTTGCTTTTCACTTGAACCTTTCTTTCCTCTATTTCCTTGACTCTAAACTCAAGCCTTGGTGTATAATCTAATGCTTACTGATAAGTAATGGTGTCATGAACATGGATCCTCTTAAAATAAAAGTCGTATAAACCTTGTATGAATATCTCCACTTTGGTCCTTTCAATAAGGATTAAATAAGCTATATATCTAGGAACAAGGCATTATACTTTACAAAAAAAAAAATTTCTTATTTCGAGTGCTCAAACTCCTAAACTTTTTCTTCTCACACACTTAGAGAAAGGAAATGATTGATAGACATCCATGAAAAATCATCTAGGAAATTGGAGATAAATACATATCCTATTTGTTTAAAACACTTGAAAACTAGCAATATCTCACATCATCTAATTAGTATCTTACTAGTACTATCAACAAATAGTTAAGGCATCGTAACTTTCTCTCGTGACGTTCAATTTGGTTTAAGAACTCATATAGGTTTATTATAGGGTTGAAACCAATATAAATAAAGCTTTCAATTTGAGGAATTCATAAGCTATTCAAAACTTATTTTTGGCATCCCCTTTAAAAGAGGTATGCTGTCTTCCTCACCTTTCAATTTGATCATAATCCCTATTGTTATGCTTTTAACCATTATGCTATTCATGCCTTCAATCTTAATCAAAGGCCTTACTGACTTGGTCCAATACTTGTTGTATGAAATTTATAGTCTAAAAAGGAAACTCTTGTTCATTTTTTCCCTTTTCCTTTACCTACTACTTTGAGCCTATGAAACTTTATATAATTGCTTGTATTTAGGTTTACCAACTTATGCTTGATATAGTATTAACCATTCACTAATTTATAAAATTTCCCAATAGTCAAATACTATCCAAATTGTTACCAAATGATTTATCATAAATAAACTTCACCACCAACATCAATATGTATTATAAGGTCTACTAAAATTGTACTAGTGATATGTGATTCCAAGAGCATGTGTACCACTAGTACAATTTTAGTCAATACCTATCTAAGTAGCAAAGGGATATAACCTAAAGACTTTATCCCACTAGAAATTTAAACCATGCTTTGATACTAATTTTGCCATAACCTAATCCTAGTTATAACTAGCATTAAATTAGCTTGATTTCCACCATCTTAAATTTTACTCTAACAGAATAATGTATACAAAAAAAAAAACTTAAAGGAAATTTCATGTATTGGTAGAAAAAGATGAAATTTTCATTTAGTAAAATGTAACTTGATTTTCTAATGAATTAGGCTTGCTTTATAATCCATGAAATCTCGATAATAAATTGGCTTAACTAACCTCAAATATACCAAGAACTATATTTCTTCCTTTCTTATCCTATATAGTTAAAGGCACAAAATCATCTACAATAAAATATCCTATACTACCCAAGTTTTACCAAAAAGTTTCTTGAGAGCTCAACTCTAAGTGAGGTAATAGTGGAAGAAACTCAATCTATGAAAAGATAAACATACCAAATGATAAGTTCAAAACTCAGTGAATAAACACTTTAGCACTATTAAATATAATAATTATGAAATCACCAATTAAATTCATCCTCCTGTAAACCTAACCGCTTAAGCCATACATGTCATAACTCAATTTCCATTAGTATCAATATAAGCATTTATAATCATCTGCATGTATTAATGCTATCATTTAGACATATATAACTATCCACACTATAATCTCATCTTGCCATACACATAATAGTATAGTAAGGAAAGCAAGTTAATATCCTTGTGATTCTAAGTTAACCTTATCTTGCATAACCGCTCTTTATGCCTTTTAGGTTTGCCTTATCTCATAATTATTTAGTATATCTTATTTTCACATATCATATCACTCTTATTTCATATATCATAATTGAATATAATTTTATCCTTATCAAAATCTTATATTTTGATTCATAATCATTCCATGCCTTTTTGTAAGGCCACATATATCATTTTTCATCATCGTTTATCATATACACAATAAATGCAATAACACATAACACCTCATATTTAGGTACCATTTCATATTACAACACTTAGAATTTCACAAGTAGGTAGTCAATTATGTAGTCAACTATATAACCTAGGAAAAAGGATATAATTAATTATGTAGTCAACTACAAAGGGCCTTGGTTAAAATCTAGGTGCCTATAGTTAATTATGGACTTCCAAAAAGTGAGGTCTAGTTAGGTAGTCGAGTATAAGACTCTTAAGGCTAACTCTATATTTGTGTAGTTAACTATGAATTCCTAGAGAGAAATTCTTATAGTCATAGTCATTATGTAGTCAACCACTACATAGTTTTCTATAGATTCCCAACTCGAAACACTATTCATATAGCTATAGATATCATCCAATTTTATTTATTACTTAACTATTATCATCAAATTATGAATACATATCAAAGGTTCCATATTCATATCATTTGCATTATTAATCATTTATTTAACATTTTAAGTCAACATAATTATTATATATATCTTAAACACCATAAAAGTTTTACCATACTAAGTAAAACCATTTAAATCATTAAACTAGAGATAGAATGTTTACTCACCTAGTATGGAGAAAGATTTAGAAGGCTAAATTTATTGTTTCTTAGCTAGATATATTGTTTTTTGGCCCTAAACATTCAAAATCCTAAGGATTTCAAGTTATGATTCATTTTCCCTTATTTGGTTCAAATACTTAACTTCCTTTAAATTCAAGAAAACCTTGGAGAATCTAATTATCATAAAGATCTGACCTTGTTTGAATGAAGGATCTAAAGATGATTAACTCTCCTCTAGCTTAGTTGAAAAAGTATTTAAGAAGGATAAAAAAGGAGAATAAAAGCTGAGAGAAAAGAAAGCTAAGGTTTTCAAATGAAGAAATTAAGGATTTTGGGCTAAAATTGGCTTTATAAAGTTGTATTGGTATTTTTGTCATTTCTTTCTAAATTTCCTCCATATTCTCGTACTTAACTCTAATCACTTATAACCTTTAACTCTTTTATTCAATTCACTTTATCTCAATTAACTTTTTCAAGTTTCTTATCTCAATCCTTCTTAATCAATTTATTCTTATTTATTTAAAATTTTTATTTAACATTTATTTAATTAATAAACTCTTTTTTCATTAATGTCCAATCTATACTTTCTTTACAAAATTTATTTATTTTATGTAATATTTTCTTTTTCAAAATTTTATCACCAAAATTTATTAATTACTCTTCTTACATTATAAAATTTTAAAATTCTAGGGAGCATATAATAACTTGAACTAATAAGATCTTATTCATTTATAAACCTTACCACTACTTTCTTAGTGTTGAACGAGTAACTAACCATCTTGTACATTCATTAAAAATTCTATAATAGTTATTGCTACTAGATAATGCTCCTCCAATTGCTAGTAAAAAGTTAAACTTTCAAGCTAATATAAAAACCTTCTTTTTTGCAAACTTTTTACTTCTATGGCCTCACTTTCCTTATACCAAGTCACTTAACTAGTTGAGCATCACTTGTAAAAACTTTGTAATAATTAGTTAACATTAGTCCTCTAGTTTTATTTCCTTGAAATACAAGTTAAAGGCAAGTGAAACTAGATTTTATTTTTTTAACTTTCTCGACTTGCTGAATTGTCGAAGGAGTCATTCTTGTTGACTCCGGGATATATCTAAGAATTTAAAACATACCTTATGTACAAGTTTCTAAGTTTGTTTGGTTTGCTAACCTCAACTACTTGTTTGAAATGACTTGTAAGTTTAAAAAATGTCATATTTAAATGGCATCATTGCAGCCAAGAGGCTTCTTATATACTTCTAACGAGTATGTCCTTTAAGATCTACTTAGGTACACATGGCATATTGAAGAGTGTATACTAGCATGTGATTGACAATGTCCTTCTAAATTCACCATTATAACTTCTGCATAAAAAAGTTACCAAACTTGTGCTTTTTTAATGCCATTCAAGGTATGAGCCATCATTCATTATGACTATCCATTATTGTCTTTTTATTTACTTCTTTTTTAAATAGCTTTTTTCCCCTTCATTTCATTTCCTTTATAATCTTATCATATTTTACTTTTGTTTTCTTGTTCTTCTATATTCTTGTGAACCCTCACATTCTTGTGCAAAATTTCTATCTTAATTTTTTATGAAAGATAATCAATTGCATTTGAATCTTCTACTCCTACTTCTTCTTAAACTTTCAAGCAAATTAGGATCACTAATCTTATCCTTGCTAATTCTTCTATCTTTAAGATTCAAATACTCTCCCATTCTTCTATTTTTTTAAGTTCCTAATGGTTAGCCCCTAAATTTCTATTTAGGTCCCCTTTCTTTAACTATATTAGGTAAAGAAAATGACTTTTTTTTTTAACTAGAAACTTGCTTTTACTTTAACTCCATTTATGCATTTCCCTAGGTTATTAAGGGGGCTAAAGTGTTTAAGAAATTTCTTCACCCTACCAAGGATTTTTTATTCTAGTTATATCATATTCAAACCACAAAAAAAAAAAGTTTAGAAAATTTTAAGAATTTTCAACATGATGAAACTCTCTAGATTTTTTTTGAAATTTGTTTTACCATTAGCCAGTGTTGCCATATCTTTTTGGTCATTCTTGACCACTAATTTACACTTGTCATATGCGATGATAGGTTAATTGCTTTTTTGATTTTTGACTTTAATATGTTTGCTTATAACAAGTGAAATAACATCTCTTCATTAATGCTTGTTATAAAAAAATTTAAAACTCTTGTTGCAATTTGTTCTAAGTGTTCTATCTATTCAACATTTTAAAGAAATAAATGGGCCAATTTATTTTTCCAATGGTTAATGTTGAGCATATTACTTTTCTTCTTTACTAGTTTTACAAATATCTTTTTTGCATTTTTTTTAAAATAGATTTTTCCTTCCTTCTTTTGGTACTAATTTTACATAAGGGTCAATAGATAGCTCTAAGGCACTCAATCTTAGCTTATCTATATGAAAACATAAACCTAACCATTATTTACAATTAAAATAAAAACCCTTCTCTAATTTAGGCAACCCATGTCTTCTAAATGTGGCTTATAGGATACTTTTATAAATAATTTTCTATTCCTTTCACTTATCAACCTTTTAGAAAGTGCTTAATTTCCAATTTTAAGTATATTTAGACTATCCTTAATCCAAAATATAAAAGATATTCCTCTATTAACTTTTTTCATGTTTTCTTTAAAACTCTTTACACCTATACTAACCAAAGACTAATAACAAGGCTTTCCTATTTTCTTCTTGATCAATCATGCTTTCTTAGTCATGATCAAACCTAATCCTAATGATTCTAACTATATCTAGGTGTGGTGTTAAGCCCTTAATGCCTTTGTTACGAGCTACTTTAGGAGAAAATCTTAACAGTTGAAAGACATTTACCTAATACTATAGCCAATATTTAAGGTTAACCAATTAGCATCCTTGATAGTCATTTTCAAAGGTGTATTTTAACTACATTGGATGCTACATAGTTAAGGCATAGAATAAGGACTTATACCATTCCATTTGCTTATGTGACTTTTCTCTTTGTCATACCTATACAAACATTTTTCTGGACTAGTGGTTCACCAATACATATAAATATTTTGACATAATAATAGATAAGAGGCTAACTAATGTTATTATTATATAAATTATGGAAGCATCAAAGAAAATAGTAGGCATGCACTACATTGAAATATTAGATTTTGAGTAATATTATAAATACAAATATGATTACCAACATTTGAAAGTCGAACATATGATGCTAAAAAATTCCTCAAGAAAAAGACATAGAATCTTGACACTTTTTATAATACAAAGTAGTTTAAAGCCTATCAATAGAACCCATATATTAAGCCTAAAATACAAATTAAGCCTTTTAAACATAAATCAATACCATTACAAAATGTCCCTTTTAGTATATCCAAATATCTTCCTTTAGTATTGAAAAGAAGATATAAGTTGATTCCTTTCATCATTATCCATACAAACTTATAGTCTATTTGCTAGTCAAGATGTTAACTATTGCTTAGGTGGTGAAGTATAAGAAATCTCATAGCTCTTTAGGCAAATTTTGTATTTTTTATTTATATTTTCATCATAGTTAACTCAAGTTTTAAATCTTGATTTTTTGTTTAAGCATAAGTGGTGAAAAAGGCTAAATTAAAGCAACAACATAAGAAAGTTGAGAGAATGCTCATCCTTCTTTTTAATTGGAACTGTTGGATCAGCTTTAACCATACTAGAGCCACTAGCGGCCTAGGATTATAAGGAGGAAGAGGTTTAGAGAATTATAGCTAACTTAGCATCCTTTTGGACTAGAAGCTGGAAGCTTTCATGCTTAATCTTGAGTCCAAGGAAAAGTTAAGCTTAACTTTAAATGTCCTGCAAAAAATAAAAAAAAAACCATCACTTCTAACTAATTTGTCATTATTAGTCTTAAATTCTTTATACTTTTCTTAGTTGAGACTTTTCTAGAAATAACTAAGAGTGTTAACAAAGTTTTAATTACTAAGAAAGCTTATCAAACCCTTCTTCAACAAAGAAATAAACTCACTAAATTTTATAAATTTCGTAAACAATAAAAAGCCAACCTTGTAACTAAATGAAAAACTTGTATAAAGAAGATGGAGAAAAATACTTAAGATATGATTAGTCTACAATAATGAATTTTCAAGCTCTAAACATAATTATAATTAGCTTAAAGTGTTTGGCCCAAATTAGATGTCAAGTTCAAATTTGTCAATAAGAAAAAGCATGCATTATTATATTGAGTTAAGTTAGTAATGAAAGACTTTAAGGCAACTAATAATAAGATTACAAGCATCAGAAGTAAGCGCCAAGCCATGCAAAAGTGAAAAAAAATATGGCAATGTTTAAGTAGCATAACTTTAAAACATTTTTTGAATCATTCAAGATGTAATGTTAAGATTGAAATGGTCCAAATATTTTATAGTGGCCTTTAAATGTTTTTCAACCTAAATAGCATTTGTATATAATTTTCAAATATTTCAAGCTATATTTCAGCTCTTTTTGAATGAATGAATTCTTTGAATACTTCATTATGTTTGTAATATAGTTATTCCATGTATGCTTAGCTTATAATGCTTTAGATATTTTTTATTAATATTCTTAACCTTATTATCTTTAATGCTTTCAATTTTATAACTCTTTTTATTGAAATACATAATAACAAAAAATGGTCCTTCTAAATAAGATGACCATTTTTCATAGTTTGACTTAGTTTATAGTGATAAGATAGCTTTTCACTTAACCTTGTGAAATTTTTTCTTCTTTAGCATGTTTGTTGTATTAATTGGTTAACTTCTTTTTATTATGCATTGTTGCATTTAAAGCATCCTATTGTAAATTATCTAAGTCTTTCAATTCATCTAGCATTAAATTGTAGTAATCATCCTATAATAGCTTATTTTGTTTTTGTGCTCTTGACACTTGTATTATCGCCTTGAATGGTAATATTATATCATAACTAAAAACTAATTTATAAGGTATAACTCTAATTAAATCTCATAGTGGACTTCAAATTACCCATAATGTATTATCAAGCATTCAGTGTTAAATTCTAGAGTACTGAACAATATACTTCTTTATTAAGTCAATAATGAGTTTGTTAGCAGCTTTAACCTAACCATTAGCTTATGAGTAATAAAGAGTAAATGTGAGCATTTTAATTCCCTTTAGTTTGTCATATTCTTTCACTTTTCAACTTGTGCATATGATTTTATAATAAATTGTTATTGTCTTAAGTAAACCAAATTTGCATATTAACTAGCTTTCAATAAAATTAATAACATTTGAATGCTTTATCTCCTTAAACATAGCTATCTTGACCTATTTTATGAAGTAATCTATGGCAACTAAAATAAAATGGTAACCTTTAATCAATAGGAGATAAATTTTTCTAATAACGCCCATAGCCTAACCTATGAATAGTTAAGGCTTAATAATATATTTTAGTTCAGTGGCTTGTACTCTTTAAATCAACTTGTGCTTTTGACATTCTCAGCATCCCTTAGTATAATTGATACAATCCCTAACCATTCTTGGCTAATAGAAATTATTTTTTATTAACACCCATTTCATCTTGATACTAGCTTGATGAGTACTATATATTCCTCCATAGAATTCTGTCCTAGCCGAAATGACTTTAACTTCACTTATACATTTATGTAACTATCCTTGAATATATTATTTGTATAACTTACCATCAAAGAGCGCAAGCTTTAAGGCTTTTTATTGTAATTGATCATATTATATTATTAGATGGATCGTTAAGATATTTTATAAGCGTATGCTAATTAGTCAAGGTATTACTTAAGTTTGCACACAATATATTTCTTAAGTTAATTTGGCTTAAGATAATCTTTATTTGTAATTAATTCTCTTAGTTTTCATTCATGGATTTTATACCTTGAAGCTATCTGGGCTAAGATTTTGGCCTTTTCATTTTCAACTTGGGTTATATGCTTAATGATAACATTATTATCTTATATAATAATATGGTCAAAATGGCTAAATATTTGGTCATATTGGAATTTGTGCACTTATATTTTCATAAGATTTATTTAACAATTGATTATGAATCATATAAAATTTAACATTATGTGCTCTTTGCTCTAGCAATAGTTTTAAACCAATAATTAGTGTTTTGTATTTAGCTTTATTATTGTACAACTTTACACTTCATATGAATAAGAATTTGACTAACCTATTTTATGGAATAATAATTAATAAATCAATACTAACACCATTTTTATGACATAAGCCATCGAAATAAATCTCTAATATTTCAAATTGACAAAATTAATAGGCCGCCTCAATGTTTGATCATAAAGTTAACCATAACTTAGCTTTCCATGGAATTCAAATGGTAATATTGTAAATTAAAATTTTATCAGACCTAAAGCCTATTTTCTAATCTAATAATATATCAAAAGCCATGATAACTTGTACTTTAAGATGTTAGTCTTTTCTAATAGTAAAACAATAGCTTGCAATAAATAATATCTTAACTTAGAACAAGAAAAATACCGAGAAAGACATAACTTCCTTTTTGCTAAACATTTTTGTTTCATTACACTCAATATTCTAAGACAATAGTAAATTGTCTCTCTTTTTTTTCATCATTTACTTGGGTAAGTTAACACCTAATTATATTATCATATGTTGAAATATACAATTTCAAAGGTTGGCCTAGGATTAGAGAAGATATGATTGGTAGATTAACTAACTAATTTTTTGTATCTTCAAATTCTACTTAATGTTCCCTTTACTAAATGAACTGTTCATTATCCTTTAACTTCAATAAAGGTGAAAACATTTAAGTTCAGCCAAATAGATTTAAGATAAACCACCTTAGAAAGTTAACTTCGTTAAGGAAACATTACAATTCATTTTTGTTAGCTGATGTTAAAGCCCTCATTGTAGTTTTCACCTTGTTTTTATCCACTATAATCCCTTTCTGATGAACAAGGACTCCTAAGAAATCTCTACGAAGATATCAAATGTGCATTTCAAAGGATTCATCTTTAAGTTATACTTGTGCATTTGATTAAAAAACTATATTAAAATTTTCAAATATTTTTCATAAGAATTAGCTTTCATTACCACATCATCAATGTATACTTTTATCAATTTCTTAATCATATCATGGAAGATTGCATTTAAAGCTTGTTGATATATAACCTAACATTTTTTAACATGAAAGGAATAACTATCCATTCATATATACTAACTACCTTATGACACTAAAGAGTTATTTTAACATATCTTCTTGGTTACATACATTTAGTTATATTTAACATTTCTATCCATTAAGCTTATTACAATATAACCTGAAGTGAAGTTAATTAACATATCTATAATTGGCATTGGGTATTCATCGTTAGGTGTTACATGATTTGGATCTCTAAATTTTATGCACACCTTCAATTTACCATTCTTCTTTATGATAGATGCCATATTTGAAATCCATTATTTTATCCCTTTTTTTAGCATTTTTTTGCAAGGAACAAATGTAAGAAAGGTTGAGTTTAAGTTTAAGTAAATGGATCTTATTCTCACTTTCTTCATTTGTTTCATTCCCTTCAACATAAATAATTTTCTCTTTCTTGAATTTTATTTGTCATAACTTTCTATCTTTTTTTTTGTTATGGTTGTCCTTATTCTGAATCTTTTCAGTTAGCTAGGCTATGTTAATGATATTTTGGTTAGCTAGCTTTTTATAGACGGTAAACTCAAAGCCTACCATTGTTATTTTTATAATCTTATTTTTAGTAATTTAAATGAAATAATGAATTTTTGCTTGCTAAAATCTACATAAATAGTCTTTGGCCGATTCTATTAAACTTTTCTTCATGTTAATCATATTAACTAGTCCAATTCTTATCTCTTTTTAGTAGAATTAGTATTAAAACATGTGATTCTTTTAAGTATAAGTGGTTATAGAGTTAGACGCTTGAGTGATAAAAGAACCTAATCCTTGTTAAGGATAATGAGAAATGTCTTGATTTTAGAAATTCATTGTTGGCCAATTTTTTTACATTCAATCGTGAACTGAGCTATATGTTTAATGGTTGATTGGTTATCTTCACCAAAGAAAGTGGTGAATTTTGGCATCTTGAAACCTTCAAGCAATTCAATTTAATATATCTATTCTGGGAATGCCTTTTTATAATTTGAGTATGCATTTTGACTCCTTAAATAATTTAGTAATCTTTTAATTAAGAACTATACATTTTAGTTCTAGCCTCAACCTTGATTCATCTAAGCATTCTAGTAGTTTAATATATTCTAGTTCCACTATTGTATATTGTTTCATGCACCTTTATTTTTGTGCCTACTTAATTCAGCCTTGTTGGCATATCCACCACGCCTTGTGACTTTCACATGGTCGTATTTAGGTTTTTTGGTTTCATTATTCTCAGAATCAAGACTAATGTCGATATTTTCTATTTCTAAACCTTATTTAGTATCATGTTAGGTATTGAGATATTGTGCTTACTTTTTACTAAGGTTTAGATTATTTAAGCTTGACTCACAACTGTATCTTTGAGCATCAGTTTCAATATTGTAGCTATTTCTTAAGAGAGCATGTAAGTTATATCATGATTATACTCATCCATCTATTGCTTGATTACAGTTAAATTCTAAAAAGTTAGGCTATGATTATCGTTCTTTAATCACTTTAGCTGGTTGAATACTTAACCTCTTGAGATGAACATTTTAGTTATTATAGGGGATAACCTTATTATTTTTATCAGTTTGTAACATGTTATAAGGCATTCCTAAAAGTCTCTAAACATTATTCCTTTAGTTGTTGTTTAGTTAATTATTATTATTGTTCATGGGACATTTTGGTTATGATTATTTTATGCAACTTACCTATTATTTTAGTAGCCATTTCTTGGATTTTGATTTTATTATTGATTTTGCTTAGCATTTGGCATATTATTCTAATTATTTTGATTCTAGGCTACATCATTATTTTTTATATTTTCAACTATAACTTCTTGTTGTTAGGCTTCATCAATATTTTCAATAATCCCTCATTAAAATAGCAAATTATCATGACCAATTTCAAAAGTAGAAATTACATTTGTATTCATTATAAATGGCAGCAAAGTATACCACTTATTAATTGCATAAGCATTAAAGGTTAGTCAAAGCTTGATACCTTAATTGTGTTTCACAAAGCATGTTAATTTGTTTACAATAAAAAAATGTAACATTAGATACTAGATTTGAATCTTTTAAGTGTGAATTATCCTTACAAGAAATAGGTAGTGTTCTGAGCCTTTTTCATATAGTAATTACAAGGAAGCAATACAAATTAAGTAAACATAAGCAAAAATAGAAAATGCAGAAAGGTTTTCATAAATATGTTTTGGTAAATAACAATCAAATGTAAGTATTAGTATTACTGCAAAGGCTAGGATCCAAAATGTATCAAAAGTACAAATTGGCACAATTTGAAAAACTTGATTACATGCTTAAGCTCACAAATAGATCCTTAATTACAAGAAATTTTAGGAAATGAATGGGTTATAACATAATGTTATGGAAGAATGTAATGTGTGTAATTTATTTTGAGTAGCAAGACTAGCAAAATAAGCCTATAACCTTTTAAGCTAAGGACACTTGTAATTCATGATTTAGATATTACCAATTGCAATGATTATAGGCAATTACTCTCTTGTTTGATTATGCATGTTACTAAAAAGTTAGATGTGTGTTAGTGATTACTTTCAACCAATATGATCCCATTCATTCATAAACCATGTTGTTGATTTCATTGTATCAAATAGGTAATTAACTACCTTGTACATTGCTCAAAAAATTCTCTAGAGATGTTATTATTAGATAATGCTCCTCTAACTATTAGTAGAAAAGTAAACTTTTAGGCCAATATAGAATATTTTTTTCTTTTGCAAACTTTTGATTTCTTTATTCTCACTTTCCTTCAAAATCAAACATAAACCAAGGTAGTCAATTAGTCAAATATCATTGATCAAAATTTTATAATAATAAGTTAACATATACATGAAAAAAATTAAATTCAAATGAAATAATAGATATAAAACTTTTAAAAATATTAAATATAATTTAAATTGAAAGTTCTCAATAATAAATTATTATACTTTGAATACTAAAAACTAAATTAAGCATTAAAATATACTTAATAGATCACTCATGCCATATATAATTGATCGACTGGTGTTCCTTACATCGGTCCAATCTGATTGATTACTTGGTTAGCATATAAAGTGAGTATCTCAAGAGAGAATTAAAAATCATATGACTTTTTCTTTTGGATTTTGGGAGCTAATCTATGATCTATAAGTACAATTATAGGCAATTTGATGTTTATTTATAAAAAAAAATCAAAAATACATGTTAAAATTAATTCTTTTATTTTGGCTAAACAATGGGTAAGTAATATGGATTATTATATTATATTATAAAATAATGATAGAAAAGTGATCTTTTATTCTGTTTTTGTCATGTGATTGACTCTCTTAAAAGTATTGAAAATTTTGATGTAGTAGTTTAGGATTATAAATTAATTTTTAAATGAAGTTCAAGTATTGTAATCATTTTTTTCTCTAATGAATGTCTTAAGCTTTTCTTTTTCAACTCATATTTTAAAATCAAATTAAGTGTAATGCATTAGCATTGCTTTATTCAAGTTGGTCCAAGTTTTTATAGAACGGGCATAACAAAATTTGTTATAATTTTAGGTGGAGTTACACTTCAAATTTTATAGTCAAATCAAGTGTAATGCATCAATATTGCTTTATTTAGGTTAATCCAAGTTTTTATACAATGGGCGTAGCAAATTGATTATAATTTTAAGCAGAATTACACTTTAAGTCCTATATTTTTATCTATAAGACTATCATCACATAGAGGAAAAATACTTTGACCTTTCATAAAATTAAATGAAATTATGTAAATATTCTATCTAAATTTAAAATTTATGCAATTATTTTTGAAACATTAAAAAATTACACTTAAATTTAAATTTGAATTTTTGATAAAATATGGGAAAATTATTATTAAAAATTAAATTTTTAAATATTTCAAACAAAAATTAAAATTCTAAAGTACCCATTATCTAATAAAGACCTAAATTATCTAATAATAAACTAAAATTTCATACACATTAGTTATAAACATTTTTTAACAAACATTTGTAACAATAGGAAATGTGAAAAAACCTATTAAAAAATTGAAACACATTTCAACCAATTCCTAAAAGATATAAACTTGCATTAAATTCAAATTAATAATTAATCCCAACATTGAAGTATTACAAAAAACTCATATAAGCAATAAACCTCCAATATCCTTAATCACGAGACATATAATTCTTAAGAACCAAAATTCTAATGATAGTGATTAATATTGACATTATAAAAATAAGTGAATCAATCAAGTGGCTAAAGCCTAAAGAAATAGGATTATTAATAGTTCAGGACCACATATATTGATAAATATAATTGGCATTAATTATCATTCTTTTTTTCTTGGAAAAAATGAAAATTTTATTGATTAAGAACAAATTACATAACTAAACTAGCATTGTCTTGGAGTATGAGCATATCAAGAAGAGGCAGAACTTGAGACAACCTACTAGAGACTCCACTCATTACATGCACAACCCATTTCACTATCTTATAAGTAGCAACATTAGTTTCCTTGTATAGATAAACTAGGATTCACTCATAAATACATATGAACACATCTAATAATTAAGTGATCCCAATGATTATTAATTGATATTTGTTTGATGAATAGACAAATCAATTGTAAAAATCATAATTATACTTCACAATAAAACACTAGAAGAAGTCTAAGAGATTTTGTTGCAATTAGAGAAAGGAGATGTCTTATTCTTATTAATATAGAAACTGAAAGTGGAATGAAAGGTATAATTCATGAATATTGATATCTATATTCCATATAAAAAGAATAAATTTTTTCTTCTTCTTAATGTTAACGATTTTTTTATTTGCTAGTTTTAACTCATTTAAAAAGTTCAATTGATAAAAGAAAAATTAAGATATGTAAAACATAAATATAATCATTTATTTTTAATTATCTTGAATCTTTTTGCAATAACTTCAATCCATTATTGCAAAGTGCAGAGTTAAAATAAGTCAAATGATATGATTAAATTTTTAGTAAAAAAACTTTATTTTTTGATTTTTTAGTTAGTAATATTAATAAAAATGAATAATATTTATTTTAATATTAATGTATATATTTAACATTTATTAATAGATTATTTATATTTTTATTAAAATATTCAATTTATAAAATTATAAAAAATAAATTATTATATCTTACATTATATATATATATATAGTTTATACTCAACATATTCCTGCACCATTTTTATAAAATATCAAGTATGAAACTAATCTATATTCAAAATGGGAACAACAAATGATAAATTCCTCCCAACAAAGGTGTATGCATGGATCAAACTCATTATCTTTTACGGGACTTGGAATGCTTGAAACTCAACCTATTTCCATTTATTCAATAAATTGTTGATCATTGCTTATATTTTAATTGTTTGAACTTGATTAAAGTATATTTTTTATTACAAAATACTTGAAATATATTATATTTATTGATTTGAAAATTTTGAATTTTTCCTTACCATTTCTTGATGAAGAAATCAAATTTAGATTTATATATAACATTTTTTTATTTTTAAAGGAAGTCTAAATATATTGTAAAACTAAAAAGTATGTCGATGTAATTTCATTAAAACATGCCTATATACTTTTTTCAAACACCTAATATATTGATCCAACTCAACCCATTTATACATGTGGGGAAAAAAGAAAAGGAAAAACTCAACCCATATTTATTTATGTAAAACCCGAGGTTTGACTTATTAATCCTAGAGTTTTGGGCCAAGCTAGGCTAGTCGTTTTTTCTCTAAGCATGACACACCAGGATTATTAAAAGAGCTCAAAAACTAATTTGGTAAAAAAAAAATGGGCCCAACCCATAACTTGAATGGGGCCTTTTTATCGCCCAGTCGGGTGACTATAAACCAGCCTAAGTACTTTTACTTTTAAATTTTCCATTTGAATACTTGTCGGTTTTCTTTCTTTTTAATTTTTTATAATTAGAAGTAATCTAGTTAATACATACATGGAAAGACTTGGGTTTGAATCCCATATGTAACAAAAAACTAAACTCTTAAAATAATATCAGGTATTACTGTTCTACTGAAATAGAGGTGAATACTTATTATTTTTAGTCATTTCTAATTAGATAAATTTCAGCCTGGGTCTATATGTGCCATCGTGATTGGTGATTTTGTGAGATGATACTTATTTTTTGATGTAAAAGAACCTCAGACATCTGTCCTAATTTCATGATTTCTATGCCTAATAATTCAATTATTAAAGTTTTAAAAATTGTTTGTTCTTAACTGATTATCATAATTATATACTAGAATGCTTCTCAATTGTGTCATGTTGAAAAATTAAGTATGAACTCACAAATCATCTTCCACGTTAACACATTTAGATAGATGTCGAAGCTATTAAAAATTGTATGTATCCAATTTGGAATTCCTTTTAAAGTGCAGGTAACTTAAGTGTAAAGTTGTAGGATTTCGAAGAGGAAGGGTTTGATTCTCATAAAAAAATTTTAGAATTAATTTTATTTCAATAAAAATGATTTAAATTCATTTATAAATGAATTTTATTTTTTGAAACTTATATAAAAATAATAATTTTAATTCAATTTAAATAAAATTTTTTATTTGGAACTTATTAAAAATATATGAAATTCAATTAAAAAATAAATTTTGATAGTATTATAATAAAAATAATATTACAAAGAGAATAATTTTCTATATAATATGTATTTTAAGTCAAATAAAATAAAATTTTAATGAGATCTTTGCTAAATTTATAGATTTTATAACAGTAGCAACATTGTAATTAAAATTGAAATTGTAAATAAAATAAAATGAAATTCCTTTTAACTTAAAGCCAAACATTATTTAAAAAATTATTTGAAAATGAAATAAAATTTTATTTTCAAATATGTTAGTTAAGAGGTAGAATGTAATTTAATCAAAATTTTAATATCACTACAATCTCTAACGAGATTTTGACCGATACCTTAAGCAAAGTGGTCAACTTTTTTTTTCACCTAAATTAATATGCATAGTATTAGTGTAAATGTTGTAAAATTTTCTAGTGGTACATTAAGCTACATAAACACTAAGAATTTAGCACTACTCCTGTGTAAATATTATCATATTTTTTTTTTAATTTAGCAATATAATCTAATAAAAAAATTAGCTGTTTTTAACAAATAATCGATTATTATCAAACTAAGAATGCACATATTTATACGCAATTCACGTTCACAGAAAATGACTAGACTTTAGAATTTTTTTTGGCTAATAACTAGACTTTAGAATTTACGAAGTGAATTATCACATAAAAATGGCATGTATGTTACAAAATAAATGTCTAGGAAATGGGAGTTTACGTGCTAATGAGTATAAAATGATTTTCATCATTTACGTTCAAGATTATTATATAATCAATTAATCCAATCCAATTTGTTGACTAAAAAGATATATAACACATAAAACATGTAACATGTCCCTTATATTTATCTAAATACATGTGGTATATGAAGGAAAAAAATAAGATTTTCTTCTTTTTTCAAAATGAGCTCTTCACTTACAATTATTCTAGACATTAGAAAATGTTATGCTTGTAAGTTTTAATTGGGGGGCTGTGCTTTTTATATTGAATTAATAAGTTCCTAATAATTTTTATATAGATGATTTTGAAAACGAAACATTGCAATTTTCTACTAATAGAAAATGTTGAGTATAGGATTTGAATTCTCCCACTTTTTTATATTGTTCATTACTTTTCTTTAATTTTAAGAAGGTAAAGATTAATATTAATTTTTATTTTATTATTCAGAATTTTTTCAACCGAGATTTATTATTTAATTATTTTCAAATTTGTTCTTCCAATTTTTTTAAGAAATTCAAGATATCCAGATTGGTTGAGTACGAGAAGCACGAGACTCTGCGATTCTCAGTTCACAGTTCTTCAGGGTCCACAGTCCAACAATGAAGATTCCAATAGTCATCACATCATCTCATATGATACATAGTATATCAGAATCATGTCACGCCTTCAATGCATAGAGAAGAGACAATATATATATATATATATATATATATATATATATATATATATATATATATATATATATATATATATATATATATATATATATATATAAGTCGGTAACAGCAGGCAATTTTCCATTTTTAGCTAAAAACCAAAGCCCTCGAAAACCTTGTAAAACTTGGGAACCCACCAACACTTCTCTAATATATAATGAAAAAAATTGGAAACCCATTATTAATTATCTTATTTTTTATTAAAAAATAGTAATTTACTTATATATATATATTATTTTGAATTTAGACTCTAAATATAACAGACAGTAAAATTTTAAAAATAATATCATGTACTCCTATATCATTAAAGTGCTGATTAATTATCTTAATTCACTTATAAAATTATCGAGAATGATTTTTTTTTTTTTTGGTATTTCTAAAAGAGACACGACATCTGTGTAATTCTTTTAGGGCACATGTATTGAGCATAATGCTGATCTTCAGCGATTTCTTTGCATAAATATATATGATGCATTAGGGAACAAAGAAAAGAGGGGAAAGGTAAAGTCTATTCACTTGACACTTTTTTCTTTCTCATCGTTTTTCTTTAAATAAATATAAAATTGTTTTATGATTTTTAGGCCCATTTCAACAAATGTAATCATGATTTTTTTTAAAAAAATACCAACATTTTAGTGATGCAGTAATACTTGATTTTATTTTAGGAATTGTCTTGAATTTGAACCTAAAATTATATATATATATATATATATATATATATATATATATATATATATATATATATATATATATATATATATATCAAGTATATTACTATTTCTATTATTATAAAAAATATTAGAAAAATATAAAAGATGCACTTCTTTAAAGACATTTTTATAAATAATTTTTTTCTCACGGGAGCCGATATTACATAAAAATTTGATGTCCAACACTGTGAAAGAGATTTACTCTGGAGTATCCTTAAATTATTTTTCATGATTTTTTTTATTGGTTTTATCCTTCAATTTTTATCGATAGTACACAGGGTTTTCCTTCAGCATATCTCAAGTCCTCTTATAATTTTTTTTTTGAAGAATAATCTACACTTTTCACAATTTTATTATTAAACGTTGTAAGTTCTATATAATTTAATTTTGGAAAAAGAATTGTACTTGACGATCAATTTATAATTTTTATATACATGTTATATATAAATTTTCATACAAAATTATGATGTTTTGTGAAAAATTAAAAAACTTTGTATAAAAAATTACAAATTTTAGTTTAAAATTTCATGAAACTTACATAATCTACAAGTATATACCGTAATAAATCGCGTCCGTCGACCAATGGATAAGAGCTAATAGTTACCCTCTCCTAAAAACTGAGATTTTATTAATAAATTATAAAATGATATAAATGAGGATAATTAGAGTATAATTTTACCTTTTTTTTAACACACTGTAATCTCAATCATGACCGTTAACTCCAATTGAGAGTATGGTTTAAATGATTAAAAGGAACGGGGACTTATCAACCTCAATACTCAAATTAAAGTGCCTCTATATATATATATATATATATATATATATATATATATATATATATATATATATATATATATTTGCATATCGCATATATCTAAGTTTTTAAATTGTGATGCATAATTATTATATCGCATATAAAGTTATTATTGCACATTATATTCGTGATTTTTTTTAACTTTCCATTACAACAACTGCATTTTTTCGGAATTATTCTTAATTCTATTAATTGCAATTAAATTATGATTACATTTGTTTTATTGAAAAGTATTTTTTATGCAAGAAAATGTTACTTACATATATGTTGATAAAGGAGTAATATATTATTTATTTATGACTTTAAAAAAATGATATGTAACAAAAAAATTTTGTGATGTCCCTTAAAATCATTATATCTTTTATTGTATTTAAATTTTGATTCTTCATCCTTATATATGTATGTATAGTGACTTAATCCTTTTACTATAAAAAAATAATACTTAGAATTTTAATAAAGAAAAAATAAATTTCTGTTTAAAAAAACTTTAGTTTTGATAAATTTTTTATATTTAATATTAATACAAATAAATAAAACACACCCTCTCATTCTATCATATTATGAGTAAATTCAATGAAAATCGTTTTTCCTCTAAATAAAAGGAGATTAGAATTGTGACCGCAATTTAGAATGATAAATACATCATTCGTTTATGTAGGCGACAAGATGAAAGGTATGTGTAAGAAGGAGAAGAAATGATGCATCTTTGAGGTATTATAATATGTAGATTGCAGGGGAGAGATAGTGGATGATGGCAGAAAAGTGTTCGAAGTTTAAGCCAACCTTGAATAGGCCATATTCTCCTCTCGTTTAATATATGTTTTGCAGAGAAAAGGGGTTGCAGTGGCAGAGACACAGCAAGGCCGTGTTTGCTTAGCGTCATGGCTAATAAATTATTGCACGGTTTCATGACCAGCTCTTTGGATTTTTCCTCCTTTTTTATTCCTTCTTTTTCATAATATTTTGCTTCTTCCTTCCCTCCTTTCCATGCATCCCTTCACATGCCCATGCTTGCCAAAACCCTAATTTTCTCCATTTTTTTTTTCCGCAATCTTTGTTTTCACACTTTCTCATTCTCGTACGTGTTTTCTTTGACCAAATTACGTCAGTGCTTTAATAAATTGCAATTCTATATCCGTTGGCGGAGACAGGATTCGGAGGTGAATGAAGATAAATATACTATAATATTTTAATAAAATAAAATTTAAAAATTAATAAGAATATTTTAAATAATACGTACAATTTTATATATAATTTTAAAAAATTAGTGGGGTGATATACGTCTACATTAAAATACATATAACTTTGCCACTATTACATCATTAAATGCATCTGAATTTTTCTTCAATATTATATTTCTCTAATATTTTTGAGTAATAATATTAACAGTGGCAATTTACTTTTTGAAGGAAATTTTAATGAAATTTTATAAGTATTTTTTGTGAAATTCCTAATCATAATTTTATATGCATAGTTAATTTTCAATTAATTAGTTAATCAAATATTATACTTATTAAGTTGTAATTATTAACGACAAATTAAAAAAGTAATATATATAATTATGATGGAAAACTTCATAATAAATAGTTACAAAATTTACCTAAATTTTCCCTTGACTTAATACACTGTACAAAATAAAAAATGTCTCCTCCGGCTTTCCTAATTTTTCCCATTAATTATAAGTGAATTTTAAATCCTGAACCAAATTTGAGGATAGGAACACTGTAGTATCAAATTACTGAGTTTTGAAATGTTTCCTCGGTTTGATTTTAAATTTAGAAGATAAAGTGTTTGTTAAGGATTTTACCTATTTAGGAGGAAAATAAAGTGTATGGATCATTGTTAATTTATTTATTTATAATTTAATATAAAATTTTAAATAAATTTTCATGTAAACCCTTAAAAATGGTTAACTTAATTTATTTTTATTCACCAAATTTTTATTATATTATATCTTATTTATTTTTATTGATATTGTATTTTTATTATTATATTATATCTGTGGCCAAGATTTTAAAATAAATTTATGCTATTAAAATTTTTAAATTATATTTTTACTTCTTATTTAGATTTTAATTCTTCATTGACTTTGAGATAAATATCTATTTCTTAATATTATATTTTTTAAAATCATTTTAAAACCAAATAAGTTGACCGGATATTAACATTAGTATATATTAAATAAAACTCAATTAATCCAAAATTGACGATAAAATTGAAAACATGGCCCTTAATAACAATGACATTTAAGGTGGCTTTTTTTAATGAAATTCTTTTGGGAATTAACTAGTATTTTAAAATTTAGTTTTAAATTAAATTCTTATATAATATTAGAGTAGGATTAATACAAGTGGTGAGAATTGATTTGACTTTTTTAAAATGATATTTAATATTATCATATATATAAAGATATAATAGTAATTTATTTAGGATAAATAATTTTAAAAATATTTTAGTTTATATTAAATTAAATTTTTTAAATATAATATCTTTATTTTATAATAGATTTTAAAACTCATGAGTATATTTCTTATAAATGTAAATTGATAAATGATTATTCATTGGTTAATTCAATATAACCCTTATTTATTTGGTAAGATTAATAATTCTACTCATATTAATCATATAATAATACTATATGTATTGAAAATGAGACTTAAAATTAGATTTTGAATATAAATTAAAAGATATTATTAAATAAATGATGATTGAACAAATTTGTAAGTTTGATCCAATAGAAATAAAAGACTTAGAATTCGATTTTGAATTTTAGTTTCAGTACTTATAATATTTTTATTAATAAAAAATTAGCATGATTGAATATAAATAAATTAAAAAATAAATCTATAAATGAATAGATACAAATTACAATTATTAAGATTAAAATAAATATATATATATAAATTGTATTATTAATAATGTAGTAATATTTGATTTATTTCGAGAACCTTTTCAGCTGAGATTCAGAACTTCACGCACTTGTGAAATGTTTTATTAAGAAAAACACACCACTAAAAATATGAGAATTTCTTATATGCCCAAAATGAGGGCACACATACTGATTACCAACTTAAGGCTGAGGGCAAGCAGGTGGGAAAGGCTGAGAGAAAAAATGTTCTGTCAGAAAAAAAGGAGGAGAGTTACCGATTCTTACCGTAACTTCTTAGAACACTAACCGTAGTAAAGATTTTACGCGTTAGAACTATACATTTTACTTGATCAGATTAAAGCCACTTTTTCCCCTATTCTTAGCTTCTTCTAATCAACAACTTTATGTCACACCCTCCATGTTTCTTTTAAAATGGTCGTTTTATTTTATTTTATAATTTTATACGATCAGTTCTGAAACATTCGAAGTTCGGACAAACACATAAAAAGGCATACAAGATTGATCAATGAAAATGTGAACTTTTAAGTAGAACGTCTTCATGGAAACTTAGCTAGGCGAACGTTAATAATTCTACATATCTCTTTTTAAATTACTGTTATAATTTTATTGTAATTAGAAAAATTACAAACAACTGCAAAAATTGTAATTTTTACATATAAAATTGTGAAAAATGTAGTATAATTTACAATAGTAATACTACATATAATATGATGGTTGCAAACCATAGTTTAAAACATTATTTGACACAAACTATACAAAAACTTTTTGCTATATATGTAGTATATGTGTGTGGACGGGCGAGAATGACGGTGAAAGAGAGAGAAGGGACCCTCTTTTTGTTTGAAAGTTCTGGTCAAAGAAAGGAAGAGATTGTATGTTTATGATTAATTCTCCTAAACTCAACGCTATTAATTATTTTTTGTTTCTTTAATTTAAAGGCTTTTCTAAACATCAATATAAGAAAATGAGAACTCATGACTTATTCTTTATTTATTTTATGTTAAATATAAAAAATTTGATAAAAAATTCATTCTATTATGATAATATTAAGTATTATAATTTTTTAATCAAGATATATAAGTAACGCATCACTTCTTTATTTCATACAAGTCAATGAAATTTTATAACAAAAAATGTCTTTTAACAAAACAATTACAACCAACTTTGTTTATTTTGGTAATTTTTTTTGTGGGAATATAATTATAAATTGTGAAGATAGTGAAAAATGTTGTATATATTACTTGCTAAATTTTGAGAGTTTGATGAAGAAAAAACTATTTTCCTCCATTAGAATAACTCTAAATATTATTATTTTTTAAATAATAAGGTATTGAGATAATATAACACTCTTTCATCTATTGGTATTATGTTTGGATTTGAAAATTAAAGTTGATAATTAAATTACTAAAGAATTTAAGTTTTATAGGTTAACATATCTTGTTTAGTAATAAGTAGATAAAACTTATGAATTAGTTAAGTATTATAAGTAAAAAATTTAAGTTATCAAATTTTGTATTTTAAATTTAATTAAAATAAATATCATTTTATAAATTTCACATTCACTTGAAACACTATATTAACCATTCTTCTTCTTCTATGAGAACAAAGGAAAATTATCCATTTTCAATACAAAACTTTAAAATTCCTTGTATTTACTAAATATTTTATCCAACTACAAAGCAATAGAATAATACAAAGTTTCATATAAAAATTAAACATTCCTTCTCCTCTCACCCTTCATTTTATCACATTGTCTTCCTTTCTTTTCATCTCCAAACTCCCGTTAAACTATGAAGAGTATCTGAAAATTATTGCCACCGTCTACCTAATTTATGTCGAGAAATAAAAAATAAGATATGTTTGAATTTAAACTTTCTACTTAGAGTTTTTTTATTTTGTTGAACGACGTGCACTCTAAAAAAAAGTCTTATTTGCGAGCATAAAAGTAAAAGGTTTTGTACTATTTATATGTTTCATAATTAATATATATATATAGTATTATGATAATTGAAGAAAATAACTCTTACTCTAAAGAAATAAATAATGGTTTGATCAAGATAAACATGTATAATATTAAATAAATAAAACATTTTTTTATGATTTTAAAATCTGTAATTATAATTATAATTACAATAAATAAGATATCTTTTTATAAAAATTATTTTGTCAAAATAAACTACCCCTTAGAAGCATCAGCTAAGATTGGCATCACATGGCCCACTTGCAATACATGATAATATAATATGTAATATGAAATATTATTCTATTTTAAGAAGAAATCTTGGAGCCATGTGATGATTGTTGTTGACATAAGAAGGAAAAGAAATCCTTGTAGCCATGAAGTTCATTTTGGCCGAATGTAAGGCTCTGTGAGGAAAATGAGTTGTCTTTAAGGACTTAATTGAATAATGGAAAATAGAGAGCTCCTCCACCCTCCCCTCTTTTCTGGGTCGTTGCTGTCCATGGGATTTCTAAACAATGGTAAGAGCAATTGGTCTACGTAATTATTTCGACTAGCCAATTAATTGAGAGTATCTGTTTGTGGCCTTTTTATATTTGAGAATTTTTGATCGATCAGCTGGTTTATTATCAATAAAAATTGGAATAAATGTAGGAAGAGATGGTTGAAAAATTAGTTATTTTATTAATTTTTTAATAATATTGTAGTGAAAATTTTTATTGACAATGAATAACAAGTTGTGTGTGCGAATTTTTCTTCGTATTTCGGTGTAAAAGTTGGTTCCCGGCCGCTCATTTCTTAAATTTTAATGCTAATAGCTGTGGTTTTAATGAGTTAAATAACTTGCAACTTAATTATAAGGTATTATAATCATACATTAACCTTAAAATGAATTAATATATTCCCTTTATATGCTTTTCCCGTAAAAAGAAGCTGTTGGAAAACTAGGACAATATTCAAATATCAACTTAAAACAAGTTTAATGCTAATTTGAAGTTTTAATACCGCGGGAAGGAAAAAGGATGAATGTTTATGATTAATCACTTTCAAGTTCCTTAATCAATATTCTCAATTATTCACTATATGTTGGATTTCAACTAGGAGGTTTTTGGCAGTTTGCTAAGCAGTAAGGAGAAGGAGAATTATTTCCCAATCCTCCATTCTTTGTTTTTCATTGTCTTCTGTCTTCTCTTCCTTTAACTTCTAATTCTCAAATATACTGGAGGGAAAATTGGTTTAAATTAAATCAATATTTATAATTCTTTACACTCACCGGAAATATTAAACAATATCAGCTTATTTGAGAAGTCAAATGTCAGTTATAAACTAACGTATATATGAATTATGTTATATATTAAATTATTTCACATCAATTATATAATCAACATAAATAAAAGGTTGTCATGCTAGTTTTAAGTTTACCTTTAAAAATATTTTAAATTTTTATATGTCATGTCAGTTTTTTATTAAAAATTGATGTGAAATATTTATATAATATTTTTTAATGTCAGTTTTTTCACTTCAATACTAGTATAGTTATAGTAAAATTTGAATAAACCTAACATTCCACCAAAAATATGTATTTTATTAAAAAATTTGAAAAGTCATAACTTCATATTTAATTATCTATTTAGAGCAATTTTTTTCTTTTGTTTCATATAATCTTTTAAAATTTATCCATCTATAAATGCCAACAATGGTTTGTCCTCTTGGAATCAAGAAGATGGTTGTTTTCATGAAATTTTTATCCCTTTTTCCCATCTCTTGTTATTGTTTAGCCAACTTTGAACTTTACTATAATATTTTATGAAAGGTATAATAAACATTTAAAACTCAAATAAAACATCAAAAGTTATACAAAGAAAACATAAATAAAAACCTCTTAAAAAAGCTTGTGTGCAAAAAATCAAGAAAATGGAAGAGGTGAAAATATGAGAAATAAAAACAAGAAAAACACTTTTGCATATTTTGAACATGTTTCATGGTTAATATTAGCTAAAGGCGTATCAGTAGTTTACTAACGTGTAGTGGAGGATAAAGTGAGATCTAATAGCTTGCAAAAGAGGTTGGACAAAGATGAAAATGAGTTTGGAAACAAATAAAAATGAGATTGATAGTAATAATAAGGAAAAAGAATATAACTTGCTTTATTTATAATATAAAAATATTAATATTATTATAACTTTAGATATTAATTATTTTATGAACTAGTGTCAAAATTTTCATATGAAGAAGACACATCTATTGTTTATAAAACAATTGATATATAAAGTTTTTATATATTTTCAAATATTTTATTATTACTATTATTTTAGATGTTGATTATTTTAAGAATTGACGTTTAAAGTTTTGTAGGAAGATAACATGTTAATTTTTTAAAGAACTAATGTATAAAATTTTCTTATATTTTCAAAAATATCACCAATCACATGATTCTAAACATTAATTATTTTAAAAATCAATATCTAAAGTTTTGTGGGAAGAAAAATATATTAGTTGTTCATAAATAAAAGCTAACATCTTAAGTGATTTTATTTTCTAATCTTGTCAGTTGATATTACTTTAGATGTTGATTTTATTAAAAAAAAATCAGCATACTAACTATGTCCCAATTTTTAGAATTGATTCTTCCCCTCCCTTTAGATTCAATTCTCTAAGATATATTAAATTGCTCATATTTTTAAAAATATCACCGTATCATTACATTTATAAGTTTTCTCTTTAATTGATGTCAATTAATTGACATCATTTCCCATTTCTATATTAGTGACTATATTTAAATGGGATCTCAATGAAGGAGAGGAAAAGGAGAGATTATGTCAAAACCTTCTTTCTATTTGTGAGCTTTTTGTTTTTCAATTAAGGAAAAAATGAGAGTTTGTGATTAATACTCTTAAGTCTTCCATCATCCTCTAATACTCATTTTTTTTTCTGTGTATTCCTCCGATTTAAAAATTTTTGAAGATTATTCTAAATATCCAAATAAAAAAATTATTCCTTAACTATTCATCTTCATTTTTTTTTCTTTTTCTAGTATTGTGTTCATATTATTTTCCTCTTAACTTTCCTACATTTCGTTAATTCATTGTCATAGATGACTAATATTTTTACTTTATTTTTATATTCTTGCTTATGAATAGGAATTGAACTATGCAACATTGATCCAATTCAAATAAATCATGGTTTACTCGTAACAATGGTTAATCTATTAAATTCATACATATATAATAATATGATATTCAACTCAAAATGAAAATGAAAGATACATTCTTCTTAAAAAATATCGAGTGCCACTTATATATAATAGTTTAAGAATCAATTGAAAATAAGAAGAAGAAAAGAAAAACTCTTCCCGACAAATATCGGTGTCACTTGCACTAAATGTCGATCGTGAAATATGTACAATTTTCCATATTATTAAGCTCATGGCATTAATTTCAACCTCGTCAATGTTTCTTCATCATTAAACTTCAGCTTTATTTACTAAATAAATTAAAAAAAAAAAAAAACAATTCCAACTTTTTGAAAAGCTACTATGACCGCTTGTGTGGCCTAATATATATGCTGCTCCCTTTACCATGACCCTGTGGCCAGATATGCTGCCCCCTCTTTACGAAGTACCGGAATTTCGCTTTGAACACGGGAATTGTGGATTTCTACGTTACAACTTGTAAAAGTAATATTAATTTGAACGAAAACGTAAGGGAGACAAAGGGAAAAAAAAGAAAAAAAATAATACGTTTCGACACCTTGTCATGATGTGCTCGCGTGCACATGTTTATGCTCATATTTTCTGTCTCTAATAAAATGCAGTTGGTAATGTGAAGTGAGAACACATAAAATAACACGAACTCCCAATATAATTCATGTGATTTCCATACGTTAAAAGTCATTAGAATCTCTGTTACGGACGCCAACATTCTTTTCACGAATTTTTTTATTAGTAAAGTTGGCTCATTATGGTACTTTTTATAGTACTATGGTATTGATGTTACCTTAAAACTTCTTTTTTTATATTTTATAATGTTCAAGCTATAATTTTATGTGTTTAGTGATTTGCTACTCTTGTTATTAAAAAACAAATGTCATCCCAAAAACAAAAATATATATATTTACTTAAAGACTCAACCACATAGACGAAATTAGGTGTTTCATCCTCATAAATATTAAAGTTAGATTGATTCAATTCAAAATCATTCTTAAACATTAATTTACAAACTCTCATCAACGGAGTGATTACAAATTTTCTTATATGTATCTGATCGAGGGATGTATAATTATCTTCGTATTTTCGGTATATCAAAGTTATTTTTTTTTCCCTAACAGAATGGTACTTGAAAAAAGACCACCAAATACTCTTAGGCTGAGATTAGTTATTTAGTCTTGACAATGGTTGATCATCAATAAGACATTCTATTCTATTTTTTAAGCAATTTCCTATTGCAGAAGGAAAGATGACTAGCAATACATAGAACTCCACCTTTGCGAAACTTGAAACGTTCTTCACTTTTTAACTTTTTGTACACCCTCTTCTTTGGGAAAAGCCGGGTAGAAAACTCTCCGGACCCTAATTCAATTTAGCTAAAAAGATTTTTTCGAAAAGATTTCTAGCACTGAACAGTCAGAGCCGCTCTCAATTTTTATTAAATATATTATTTTTTAATTCTACAGTTTAATTTCTTGTCAGAAATTGTTAATTTTTTTTGTTAGATCATGTGTTGACTGCTGCTTAAAATCAAAGAGTCTGCAAAAGGGCAGAAAGCACTCCGTTCTTAGTTTTACTGTAGTTGGATCCTCCGGAAAAAAATAATATATTTAAATAATCGTATAAGAGTAATATTAAGGCTCCTTTTGTTTTTATCAAAATTTATTTTTTATAAAATATAGTTAGAAAATATTAAAATGAAGGGAAAATATTTTACTTATTTGATATTAAATATGAAAAATTTGGATGAAATAATTTTCCTTATTTCAAAAAAAATTTACTTTCCTCTATCTCTTGATTTTTAGATATTATTTTTTAATTATCAATATAAATAATCTATCACTCTTTTATATATATATATATACAAATGATATTTTTTTATGAAAAATATTTTTTGATGAAATAAATAGAGTCAAAATCTATAATATTAGTATTAAGTTTATAATATTAACGCATCACTAAAGATTTTTCCAATCGATTTTCTAGGACTATTTAGATCTTGGATTTGAATATCAATATCAATACTATGTGAGTATAATTGTAAATTCTTAAAGAGATTAATAACATCCTTTGAACTTGGAGTAAAATAATCATCCTAATCTAAATTTTTTGTTAAAAAGGAAAAAGAAATAAGACTGAATTTTATTCCCAAAAATCATTAAGGACACAAAAATCCTAAACCTATATATTAAAATTGAGCGTGAGTTTCTCATGCATGGTATAAAACTCAAAGTGAAATTCAATTTTTCTTGCGAAAAAATGCGGGTGAAGAAGTAAAAATAAACAAGTGAAGCTAGTATTTTTGTCAAGGGTAATGGAGAGATGGAGGATTGTGAGTATGAAGGGCTTTTCTCTTCCTTCCCCCCCCCCCCCCCCCCTTTTTCTTTTCCCTCTAAAGGTCACAAAGGGCAGTGGAGAGATGAGGATGGTGAGGTTGAAGGGCCCTTATGTAATTTCACAGCTGAACATTCTCTACCGCTATATATAAACCCTTCCCAAAGCCATGTTACTGTATCCCATGTACTTAATATTTATATATTTTACCTAGGTTTCAGCTTCAACAATAAAAATTTTCTTTCTCACATTGGAATGGAAGATCAGCATCAGGACCCGAACAACAGTCCAAGCCATGCCTCCGAGAGACCCACTGAAACGGTGCGTTCAAGGTGGACTCCCAAACCGGAGCAAATCCTCATACTCGAGTCCATCTTCAACAGCGGCATGGTCAATCCTCCCAAAGACGAAACCGTCAGAATCCGAAAGCTTCTCGAGAAGTTTGGCTCCGTTGGCGACGCCAACGTCTTCTACTGGTTTCAGAACCGCCGCTCCAGGTCCCGCCGCCGCCAGCGCCAGATGCAGGCCAGCCTCGAGCAAAGGAACCAGCAGCTGCAGGCTGTTCAGCAAGTTAACCCCGGCGGAGGTGCAATTGCATATGATCAGACTGGCTCTGGTGTTATGGGGTTCACTGCTAGTTCGTCATGTTTTGTGGATTCGACGATGGCGCCTTACCTCGCCGGTTCCTCTTCGTCGTGCGGCATCCTGGGTGGCCAAGAAGTTATGGTGGATGACTTTTTTCCGATCTCTTCTCAGATGAGTTTCCCGGAAATTGATCAAAGTCCAGCTGCTGCAAACTCCGTTTTATATCCTCATGATGATGCTTCAAATTTGAATTACCAATCGGGTATACGCATGGCTGTTTGTGTTGTTGTTTTTTTTCTTTTTCCCTTTTGTAAGTTTAAATTTTATGCAAAAGACAATTTTCTTTCCTTTTATTTCACTGCTAAAAGCTTTCATTTTTCTTTGAATTTTCTTCAGATATGTTTTTTTAGCCTTGCTTGATGCTGAAAATGAGAATTGGAATCTGAATTTTCTAATAATTTATTATTAGAAAATACGTTTTATGTGGAAAAACTCTTCTGTTTCAGATGATTAATTAGGTTTAGAGAATAAAGTGGCAACTTTTTTGTGATTTGACAGTCTCTGGTGTACTTTTAATTGCATGAAAGCTGTACTTTCCCGGAAAAACCTGAGGCCACTTCCGGCCGGTTTCACTTCTTTTTTCAGGTCTCTTTCCAAACAAAGATTTCAAAACCCTAGTTTTCATTTTCCTTTTTTTTCCTTTCCTCTCTTTCTCAATGTTTCCCCCTGATGGGAAAATTGGTTACTCATTTTTCTTATACAGCTCTCATATAAGTGGGTAAAAACCGTGAAATCCATTTTGAAGTTAATCTCTGGTTATTAAATCGAATTCATTAACTTTACCAAATAAAACTTTATCTGCTAACCTTATTATGCTTGCAATTAATTTGATTATTATTCCAGCAAGTAGCACCAAAATCCCAAGAATTGAGCGCATAAACCCAAGAAAACATTTGCTCACATTTAGGCTCAATTATGTAAAAAGAAATGAACTCTGATAAAATTTTATTTTTAATAAAGGCAAATAAGCTAGGTCGATGCACTGATTGATCCTCATTTTGTGTTTGCTGCGGGTGGAATTGGGCTTTTTTTTTTTTTTGGGTTGATTCAGGTTTGATTACAGTGTTTATCAATGGAGTTGCAACAGAAGTTCCAAGGGGACCATTGGACATGAAAACAATGTTTGGTGATGATGTAATGTTAGTTCATTCCTCAGGTGTTCCGGTTCCTATGAATGATTTTGGTTTCTTGATGCAGAGCTTGCAGCAGGGAGAAAGCTACTTTATGGTGAGCTTCTATTCTGTATATCTTATCATTTAATTAATTCCCTCATTTCTGATTATTAGGAGTAAACATAATTAATAACCAGGACTCTTTGATGTACGTAAAGGTAGTGATTATTATAATCCTAAATTTAATAATTTGTACTATTAATTTTTTTATTCATTTATAATTTTAAAATAAATAAAAAATATTAAGTGAATTATTAAATTTTACTTTAACAATATCAAATATATATTTATTTTTCAATTATGTTCTTCTTTCACTATTTATTTTAGTATTATTAATAAAAATTGGATAAATAATTAAAATTAAAAATAAAAAAATTAATAGTATTAATTATAAATTTTAAGAAATATAATAATCGTTACAATGATTTTAATATATAATTTTGCTGCTATTAGCAAAATTATGAAAAAATATACGATTGCTACAGTATAAAATTGCATAAAACCATGAATATGCTGCTGTCAATAGCAATATTACACTCAATATTGTGATTGTGAACCATAACTTAAAACCTTAGTCATCACACCTTTAATTACAAAAGAGCCAC
Organism: Sindora glabra; assembly: GCA_020226215.1. Taxonomy (NCBI): domain Eukaryota; kingdom Viridiplantae; phylum Streptophyta; class Magnoliopsida; order Fabales; family Fabaceae; genus Sindora; species Sindora glabra. The sequence continues at coordinate 31,893,468 of CM035228.1, read as the reverse complement.
TAAATATTTCTTTGTTGTTAAATTTTGGTCTTTGCAGGTTTCAAAACCAATATGAATATGAATCGAAGCAGCAAGCAGCATTAATGCAATGGAATTTCGTTTACAAGTGCTTCTCCAATTTCCCTTATATATCTTCCCCTTTTAAAACAAGTACCATTTCTATGGTATTTATATGTGGTTGGGATACTATTATTGTATTGTGTGATTATAGAAGTCCATATCTCTATCTCTGATCTTTAGCAATTAGAGAGACATTATAAATTAATTTGTATGTTCTTGTCTGCTTTAAGCATATATATAATATTTAAACATATTACATATAATAAAAACAAGCAGTACTGTATTATGTCTTCTTGCTCACTTCAGTTCTTTAGTTTTAATGGGTGCCAACATAATCTCTGATAACTCAAGTGAGGTCAATGCATGTGATATGGGGATAATATTTTTTTTCTTAGTAGAATTGGATTCAATTAAAAAACACTTTAAAAATAAAATTTTGAATGCATTAGGGAAAAAAAAGAAAGAAAAAGAGCTCATTCTTGACAACATGATTTTAAATTGTAGTTCACTATCGTGATAATATTATTGCGTTAAATTCTATATAATTATTAACCTTTTGATAATTTTATCTTGTATCAACCGCAGTTCTCTGCACTTATTCGTGATTTTTTGTATTTTTAATATAAACTAACCAAATCACAAATATGATTTAAAAACATCCATAAAATCATTTAGAGAGAATATCAATCTTTAATGATGCACAAATAGATACATGATTCTTGATAATATAATTTCATTTTCAATCGGTCATTAATTTCCATTTTGTGAAATTGGAATTCATTATTTTCTTCTTCTTTTTTTATGAAAAGTTAAGAAATTGATGGATTGTTCTGCTTTAAAACTAAGATAAGATGTTGACTTTTTTAAAAATATACAGAAATACTTATAGATCGTTTAAATCTTGAAATTATTCGAAATCAGACTTACAACATGAGTAATTATTATCTTTTAACTTAGATCACATGCTTGCCATAATTTTTTCTTTTAAACAGAAACAAAGATCACATGAAAGTAAGCCTGATATTAAAGAAATGGTAAGCTGAAGAGGCTTACCATTAAAAATAACCTGAAAAGAGAAACGGAATATTCAAATTAGAACATAATTGGAAACATATCTAACTCCCTTTTGACTAATATTGTCCATCTTTTTGCAATCTAATCCCTTTGTGCATCACCAAAATAGGGAAAAAGACTGACATCTGTGTGTGTTCGTACAGCCAACCAGCCGACTCTCTTTTTATCTAAGACGAGACATCTATATATTCATTGAATCTTCAGCTTTATAAGTAATATTAATTCAATTAATACGCATGTTTTGGAAACCAATATGGAACGAGGAAATCTTTTTATACAAAAACTGGGGTCAGCCAAAACAGAACAAATTGGGGGGGTACCTTTTATATATATATATATATGTGTGTGTGTTGAGGTACCTTTTATATATATATATATATATATACATATATATATATATATATATATGTGTGTTAAAAAATATTAATTTTATTTTTAAAATTATAAAGTGTTAGTAAATAATTTTTGAATTATATATAATTATAATTTTAGTTCATATAAACTATTTTGTTTTGTTCTCTTTATATATCTGTACACATAATTTCATTCCTAAATTATATGATTGAAAAATAAGATTATATACATGAATTATTATTTAAGAATAAAATTATAATTTTATATAATTTAAAGATTATTTTACCAACATATGATAATTCTAGGATGAAATTGATAATTATATATATAGAAGAATTAAAAATTTAAATTTAAAGAGATATAAAGAGTGAATTGAATTTGTAAAATTATCTAAAACTCGATTTTCTTTTCTAAACAATGAGAAATGATAAAGTTGTGATCATAGGACATAAGCAACTACATGGACGAAAATCAAAATCATCTAAAGAGGAGAACTCTATGTACTTCAATAATCGGAAGAGTAGCTTAATTGGGGGTATAGAGGGACTTCACCCCCTAATTTTTTAAAATATATTATTATTATACGAAGTTTTTTTATAAAACTTATGTAAGTCATTGGGACCTTTAAAATTCATTTTAGGTGAAGATCTGCCATTGACTGCAATCTTTTTGCATCAACTCAGCAATCGTTTTGCATATCTAGTAATGTAGTGGTACTTGTTAATTTTTTTTAATTTTTCTAATATTTTAGATAAAAATTTAAAGCATGGCTAGTAAGGTTTTTCTTTTAAAAAAAATGTTGTGGAGTTCCATCGGAAAGGGATAGCGATGCCCCACAAATTGACAATAATACAATTTGATGTTAGCTGAGGAGACATGATTTCAAACTGATTTGCACAATGGAGCCGATTATTCATGTTGAGAAGAATATATTAAAAGAATATACAAACTTATTCTCAACAAATTAAGGAATGGAAATATTTAAAATTTTATATTTTTTTAGAAAGTAATTTAAAACGATTTTATTAATAGCTCCAATATATATACGTTTGAGAATTATTTGATATTGATATCTCTAACGTACTATATCATAAAAGAGATTTTTAAACTTAAGAGTGGACAAAGCACAAAGATGCACTGTCGGTCATGGAAAAACTAGAAGATATTAAGAACTCGTAATTTCAACGCTAAAAATATTTATGTGATATTAAAAAATAATTTTGTTAATAGCGCTCTAGACATTCTTTGATATTTTGTTATATTATATATTGGTATTTATTGTTATTTATGTTAGTAATCTTATATATATCAAAAATGAAATTTGAAATTAAATTCTAGATATAAATTAAGGATTATTAATTAAACGCAGAATGGTGAGACAAATTTACAAAATCCAATCCAATTGAAATAAAAGAATAGGAATCCAATTTTAAGGCATAGAGCATTTTTTGTATTTTTGCAGGTTTTTTCTCTTAATGAAATCAAGAATTTTATGTGTGAGTATGTAGTGACTTATTACTTCTATTTTCATGAAAGTGTAAACATAATATGGCATATAAATATAAATATAAATATACACACATAAAGGTGAAGAAATTAAAGAGGCACTCTCTTCAATAGAAAAATTATTGCCAGCTGTTAATAAACCATGGGGTTAAATTAAATACATCAGCAAGCATTAAAAGAGTGTGTAAGGTTCATCAGTTAGTACAACATATTTAACTAGAAACCAAATTATTTTGTCTTACCCATAATGATATACTAATTTATTTTTTATAGGTAATGTTGTAATTGATTAAAGGTTTGGGAGTAGCCCAGAGTATTTAAGAGAGATTGCTTCCGAGATTCCACTTTAAAATAACCATTCAAAGAAATCAAACTTAACGAAAAGCCTAAATGAAGAATATTGTTGTACCTCACAACTTACAACCAAAAATAACAATGGAGATAGCGGCATATATATTTTTTGAGTGGCGATGATTTATTGAGATCATTCAATCTACCCTTACATTTTTGTATAGTAATTCTGTATAGGATAAATTTTTTACAACATTCATATTTGGATTTCAAATATTAATCCTATAGATTGATTATATCTATGTAATTTTATATGTACTTGATATAATATGGTGCTCCGTCAACATATACGTAAATTATTCTTTTTAAATATGAGAATAAGTGTTTAATTTTATATTTTTTATTGTTGATTTTATCAAAATTTGGTATACAAAATCAATCTTATGATCAATAATAATTCAACAGCTGGATCGTTGAAATACATATCCTAAAAAATCTCATTTAATGATGTAACTAAAAATTGATATCAATTGAACTTAGGCATTATACATACATGTATATATATGTAATAAATTTCCCCTTTTATTAGATGTAGTTATGATAAGATCAAAAATTCTACCTAGCACCTTTACCATCCTGGGACAATCTCCTTCCCGGTCTCTCTTGTTCACAGGATAATCACCCACTGCCTACTTCTGAGTTTGTGACTTATTTGTATGGGCGCTGAACTCATACAAATAGCCTCTGATAACGATAAAGTACTGATTAATGAGTTCTTCACTCTCACTTATCACATTTGTACATATGTATTAGGGTACTGTCACATTGTTGATATGCACAATTGCCAGCTATGTAAGCTTATCAACCCTCCTAATGATTTTACCCTTAACTGCATAGTTACACAAAGCCACCAATTTTAGAGTTCAAATCCCTAGATTGCTACTCATAAGTATTTTTTTTTTCTATATCTATTACCAACTTAAGTGTTAGTGTCTCCTCTGATGGTTATTATCCATCGTCATTCATGTTTTGCTATTTACATAGGTCATTAGACCAACCTCTATAGGTGGCGAGTTTTATTGAATTACAATTTTGCTTCATTATGTTTTCTTTATATATAATATTCCTTTTTTCTCCATCTAATAACAAACATGATCACATTTGATCCTTTTAAAGTTAGTTTAGGTCACATAAAAGACTAAAAATCTTAATTGACACAGTAGACATTTGACAACACACGAGTTAATTAATTAAAAGGAGAATGTAGTTAATCATTCGAGATTAATGATTAAATTAAAGTATTTTTGGCCTTAAATAAGCCACGTAATTTGTACATTTTTTTGCATTCTAAGATTAATTTTACTAATATCCTCATAATAATTTTTAGTTTGGATCTTTGATGATGTGTGTGCCACTTCAAATATTTTATTTTAAATATGAACAAAACTGTCAATTTAGACTCAACATGATTCAATTTATATACTAAAGAAAAATTGTAATAGTCCACCTAGTCGATGACTAGTCTAGAAACTATTTTCCTATTTCCATCAACCTAAGCTAATCATAAATGAATATCATCACACATATTTCTAGCAACTAATCGATCTTATAATTCATTTTTATAAATATTTCAAAAGTATTTACAAATAGAGTTTATATAGTAGCAATTTCGAAACCATATACAAGGCCAACTATATTTCTTAAATACTATCTATCTTTCTTTGATTATAACTACACAATATAAAGCATCAAGGAAACTTTACTCTTAAGTTATTGGTGGTAGCTAGCAGTTTTAATAAGGCATATTTGAAAAATAAAAATTAAACACTAAAATAGTAAATCATTAACTCAGTAAGTAAATAATTTACTTAATGAAAGAGAATGTAAATCATCACACATTCTTTTATATATATATATATATCAGTACATACATAATCATAACCATCTTCCTAATTCATATACCACACAATATTCACATTCAGTTTAATAACAGAACAATATATAATAGCAAAGATAATAAATAACAAATAATTAATCTTTATTATGTCTCTTAATCAACTATAACTGTTCATAAATCTAATTTTGTTCCTTCAGGCACCTTACTCATTCACAAACATTTTTAATTCAATTCAATATCATTCCACCATGATTCATAACTATCCCTCCAATTGACACTTCCGGTCAATAATACAGCCTCATTAGGATCTCATCATCACATTACATATAATTGCATTTCAGTCACATGACACAAATTAAAGCTTATTCAATCACAACAATACATGTGGTCATATCCATAATACTATTACAAATTAGCTATTATTCATTTAATTCATCATTAAATGCATATTTCATAATTTAACCATGTTCATAATTGTGGCTACATAATTGACCTAACATATAATGATTTCATATAATCATAATTAACATTTAGACAAGAGTATTCAAATACAATAATTGAATATGGTTAACATTCAACCTAAGGTATTCCAATACAGTATTAGAATATAGGTGACATTTAGTCTAGGGTATTTCAATACAATATTGGAATACAGGGTTCTAGAAATGAAAATTGAATCCTATATTTGACTATAGTATTTGAATATTATCAACCAAAGGCACCCCTTTGAGCTATTTTCAACTATAATATTCGCTTATGGTCTTGAAGTGTAACTCGCATCACCATATTTGAATATATATTAGGTTTTTTCAAGGCCTTCACTGAATTTCTATACAATTAGGCCATTTTATCCTCTAATTCATCAATTATAGTACCAAACTCATAATTTCATCACAAGCTAACATTCCCATACATATTAAACTCATAGCAACAAAGATTTCATTTCAACATCAACCTTTCATACTATAATTGTCAAAATCCCTAATTTCCTTTACTTTCTATTTAAAATCACAATTAAACAAATTAAAGAAACTTAAGTAAATTATCTACTTACCTATATATGACGAAGATGAAAGAGAGTTGGAAGTGTAACCAATTTTTCCTAAACAACATCAAGTTAAGAAGAATTAAGATAACTTTGTAATTCCCTTTTGTCACCCATAAAATTATAGAAAATTTTCTAAACAAACCTAATATTCATGAGAGGTTACCTTATTGAAATGAAATTATTGAAAATCTCTAGGAGAAGATAGCTTGATTCTTACCAAAATTAGTTGAAAAAAAATGAATAAAGAAAAGCAAAAGGAAGGGGGTGTTGATAGGAATGGCCAGACAAATAAGGAGGAATGAAAGGGTTTTCTCATAATTTTTAAGGTAGTCAAAGGTAAATTTGAAAAATATCATCCTAAATTTTCTCCATATACATCTATTTAAATTTAACTTTGCACAAACCTTTAACTAACTTAATGCTTTCTAATTTTATCATGATATCCTATTTTCCTTGGTTTAATTTTCATCCTAAACACATTCACAATAATTAACTAATTATTAGTACACAAAAATAGTACTAAAAATAAAATATATCATAATTTCCTAAGGGTGTTACAAAAATACATAAACCTCCAAAATTTACTCAAAGTTATATTGATTTCCTATCTAGCTCCAAAATATATGTACCTCTCCTCAATTTTATGAATTAAAACCTTACTACTAAAGTCAATTTATAAAATTTCATAAAAGAAATGTTAATTTTAACTATTAGGCTACAATCAATAATCATAAAGATTATTTAATGACCAAACTACACTTTTTTATTTATATATGTTCTCATATTTATTTTATTTTATATTATTCCAAATTTTGGAATCTTTATCATAGAAAGATGTCTTTACCAAATATATATATATATATATATATATATATATATATATATATATATATATATTATTTTGCATGCTTTTTTTCATATATGCACTAATTTTAATATTTTGAAGTGTAATAGTTATTCCAAACCTTTACAATTATCAATAGCTACTAATAATTTTGTAATTTATTTAATGTAAATTATATTAATTTTTTCATATCATTATATTCCACTTTATGCAATAAATATTAAAGACACATTACACTATTTGGAATAACTATATTTCTTACTTACGTACTAGTAGACTTCTGTTACAAGAAAGAAGGGAATTAGCAATGACCAATTGCCTTGCTTACCAATTATTTTCCCTCATTAAATTAAAAATTAATGAAGGACACTTTCCCTCATTAATTCATAGCTAAATATGACCTCACTAAGTATTTGCAGAAAAAAATTAGTCTCTTAGCAAAAGAAATTTTCTCTTACTAAATTTTTTTAAAAAAAAACTCACTATTTGGTGGTAGGAATAGGATTTTGCTGGATTTTTACTTAAGGATAGTGATAGAAGCATCTATTATTAATTTTTTAGCAAAGGAAGCATCCCTCACTAATTTTTTAGCAAGGAAAAGTATCCATCACTAAGATAGTTGCTAATTATATTTGTCCAAATATCTCATGCTTTTACAATTCAATTGCTATATTTTGGCTACAATAGTTTGTAGCTAAGATCCTCACTAAAATATAAGCAAGGGATGCTTTCCTTGCTAATCTCTCGTTAACATTTTAGCAAGGGGCATTTCCCTCTCAACTCCCTTGCTAATTATTAGTTTTGATTACTAGTATCATTTATTTAAAATAAAATGGTCGTATTTACTGATAAAATAGAAACACAATTAGCCTCTATTCACAGGAATGCAAGGAAGCCAAAATATTGTCCTTTGTTACATGATATCCCATGCTTATTTAACAACATACAAGCATACCAAAATACTAAAAATTCCTATTAACTATTATATGGGTGTTAAGAATTGTCAACATCACCAAAAATTAGGATATCTTTTCTCACAATTAGGCCATTTGCTACTCATATCACTACAAGAAAATAGCCTTTTAGCAATGAACAAATCCTTCACTAAATGACCATTGCGATGGACACTTTCCCTCACTAATCTGTAGCTAAAAATCTCCCCTCTAATTTTTTTTGAGGTTAAAAAAATTCCCTCGCTAATATTAGTGACAACTATCATCCCTCGTAAAGTTTAAAATTTCCTCACTAAAACGTGGACTTGGATAGAGCTATGTATGGTTATGGTGAGAAAACCGCAAGGGAAAGGTCCTTTGCTAATATATTAGCAAAGTATAACTTCCCTTGCTAAGTTTATTGCAAATCATTTTGATCTAGAAAAATCATGCTTGGCTGCTTGGCCCACTTGTTCATCCATAATTTGCTCTAATACATTCTCGAATACAAAAGTTGCAACAATATTCTTAACTTTGATTTAAGGTTAGCTTAGTTATAGCGTAACATATGATCATAATTTCTTTACAGCCAATATTGTACCTTTTGATCCAAGCCCATATAGCCTCTCTTCTTTAGATCCACCAACTACCTTGTAGAATAGTGTTACATCATCTTCTTAAGTCATTTTCTTTGGTGTATGCTCAACCGCATCATCTTCTTCCTTGCCATTAGCTCCACCACTTGATGAGGGTTATCCAAATTTCTCCACACACAATTCAATATACCTTTTTTGTCAATCAAACATTAACAATATATTTTAAGATTGTAAACCTCATTAAAAGAAATTAAGGATGACATTTGATTTTTTAACTAGAAAAGAATACTATGGATGAGATAATTAGATCAAAAGTGATATATTGCTAGACAACAAGCACATATCATGATCCTTTATACAAATACAACATAGCAATTGAAAGGAAAACAAAGAACATCACACAATCTAGAAAAATGAAAGCTATGATGAAGAAATTAGTTGAGTTATTTCACATAAAGTATGCAAGACTTGTTCTCTGTTTTCTTTACTTTTTCTTCGTCCATAAGTCATAACCTTTCTATGATAATGTACAAGTTAATTCAATTGTCTCCTCCGTTGGCAACTATTCATCATCATCCACAAGGTATAAGTTCATATGTTCTTCTCGATTTTTACCATTATACAAAAATTGACTCGTTTTAATATATAAGCCATAATAAAAAAGAATTGGAAAACCGACTGAGGGACTTGTAAAAGAAGTCGTGTCCTCTTTCTCCATCTGTACCTTTGCGTTGAAAGATTCATGTATCCATGTTTAATGAAATGAAATTACTAAACAATGCATTTGGTGAAACTAAAACCACTATTGAGTTTTGAATATGTAAATGCATTTGGTTCAATTAAAATTAAATCTTAATTTAGCAAAATAATTTATGTTGAATACGATTTATAAAGTCAAAACAGGGCATATAAAATGATAAGGCAATATATGTCAATGAAGCAGGATAATGCTAGGATGGCAATTAATTAATAACAAAACCACCCATGAATAACGAATTAAAAGGGAAACATATTACAAATCCAAGTCATCTAAGACTTCTTGCTTACAAACTGCTCACTGTCTCTGTGAGTTTTAAAAAATAATTGTGATAATGTGAGCTTCATCCCTGTTAACTTTTCCTACAATACATTACAATAAAAACCATCTATAGTACATATACTACAATTGAGATCATAAAAATAAATTGAAGTTTCTCAAATACTTTTTTCTATATTCAGTCATAGGAATTTATCCTCCAATATGTAAAGAAGGACTTAGACCACCACAAGAAATACTTATGTAAGCATTATTTATTACGTCATCTTTAAATACTATTGCTTAAATTTTGCTAACTTATATTGTGTAGATTCATTTTTGTCTAATAACTAATTATGAGTTGGCTCAACTTTTTCTCACATCATAATTAATAATAAATAATTATTAATTTATTATTTATATTTAACTATTTATTGGATAAAATAAATCTAAACATTATTAATTGACAGTATTTGAGTCGTAATAACTATGGATAATGTTGTAGAAAATGCTTGAGTGCATATTTCTTGGGTAGATTTAACAATAAAAAAATTAATTTCTTTAAGTCCCAAAAATAAAAAAACACGTTACATGATTTTTTTTAAATATTCAATAACATATTATCTTAAATAAGAAAAATAATAAAATTATGAACTCGCTTTTCAAACAATTTTTTATACAAATGAAATGAAATATTTTTGGATAAAAAATCTATCTAAAAATTTATTGGATAAAAAATTTATTCTACTTAGAGAAGACTGATATATATATATATATATATATATATATATATATATATATATATATATATATATATATATATATATATATATATATATATATTTACTCATGAATCAAGTATATTTTTCATTTCATCCTTTTCAAGTAGAGGAGAATGAAAATTTAAATTTTTGTGGTCCTTCAATTAATAAGTCTCTTTTTATTTTATTTTAATTTTTTTTATCCCAGCATACTCTCATTTTTCCTTTCTTTTTTTTAATGCTATCTTTTTTATCATTATTCAACAAAAATAATAGTGTAATAAATATAAATTTTTTATTTAAATCTTTATTTTTTCCTTAATGATCGTGTATCTATTTTCATAGTTAGAATGATTAATTAATAAAATAACATATTAAACCACTCTACTAAATTGTGTTTTAATTTTTTTACCCTGCAACTAAAATTATTTAGATTCACATATATTAAAAAACAAAATAAAATATTTTATTTAAGAAAAATAAATATCATTAATTTGTACGTATATCAAAATAAATAAAATTGTAATTGAGTTTTTTATACAGTAAAATATCGCAACATATATCCAACTTTATATGGATATCCTGTGTCCGATTCGATTCAACGTGCTTAGTGATTTAGAAGAATGGTTTGCATTTTAAGAAAAACTTGAAGCTTTGTTTAAGATTTTTATTGAAATGCATGGACAGTACAGTGCGTTGATTCCTTCCTACGGGTACGAGATATTTTTAATTTTAAAAAACAATAATTTTGGAGATTGGTCCCAAAACCGACCAAAATAACCAATGCAAATCTGAGGGATGTCTGTTTCTTTTGGGTTTATAATAATCTGATGACATTAAGAGGCACAATTACTTAGAAATACCATGTGAGATTTATTGTGTTTTATTGGTTGGCATGTTTAATAAAGTATGCTTTTGCATCCCCATGTTAGATTCTGTGTTCTAGATTGTCATATTTTGTTCGTGGTTTTTTATAATGGGAGGTTTGAGGATTGTAGATTTTGTTGACCCGGAAACAGACAGGTCATCCAAGTTGATAAATCCAATGTACATGTTATGAAATATAATTAATTGAGTTTATGATTAAATTCAAGGGTTTATATTTTGATTAGGTTGCCATAATATTCCCTAAAGTTTCTACTGGGATTTCCAGTGAGTCTGCAATATTTGGCTGCTTAACATTTGTGAAATTCTTTGATGATTTGATTTATTTTAATACATGTTAAGGAAATTAATCGTCTTAGTAATTTGACCTTTTTTTTAATTAGCCCTACAGATAAATTTGTTGAAATTAGTCCCTTTAAGGTTATTTTACATAATAATAATAATAATAATAATAATAATAATAATAATAATAATAATAATAATAATAATAATAATTAGTCAGGACCCGGTAGGACATTATATGAACTTTTTATTACTACAACTTTCGCTGATTCATCGGCCTCAACCCATTTGGACATTGGAGGAAGGTGGGCCCTTAAAACTTCAAAGGAAGGGATAAGGAAGCTCCATGGAACTGGAAGCAGCAGTGGAGGTGAGCTTACAAGATCACAGGTGTTGTGTGCTATCCACACAATTGTAATCTTTATAATTCTACAAGTTTTTCTTGGATTTTTTTTGTCACCAAATACAATTGTATTCTATAAAATCAGATAAGAATTTAGAAAAAAATTCAGCCAAGAAAGCAATAAGTTCATATTATTAAAGCAGAAATAGCTTAATTTTACGGTTCACACAAAAAAGAAAAAAATTACATTAGAGAGCTTCTTGTTCAAAAGCATATGATTTTTCTTTTAATTTGCCTTCCTCCGTACTATAAATTTAATCCCATGATCTAATTAATAGTTTAACTACTTTAATTATTAGTATATATATATATATATATATATATATATATATATATATATATATATATATATATATATATATATATTGTAAAAGATATTTAAATGACTAGTTTAAACAAATTTAACCGAAAAGCTAGCTAAAAAAGCAAATTATTTATATGATTAATATAAGCCCATTTTTATGCAAATTAACCAACCCATTTTATTTTAAAAATTAATTTCACATCAATTAAAATTAGATATAATAATATTATTAAAAAGTTAATTTAAAACACATCATAAATTTTATTATTTTTATAGAGAATCTGAATTTAAATATTTCATATGATTATTAATGCTTTGTAAATAAAAAGCTCATAAAATGTAAAAAATGCGCTAACAACTTTTAATTTGAATATTAACTTAATGCGCAGTCATTTTAATTAGTTATAGATGGTATATTGTTTATATAGATATTTTTTGTCCCATTAGCTAGTCTCAATAAAGATGATCAAAATTGTTGTCAATATAAGTGTTGTCACAATGTAATCTTTTTGTTGTAGTGACACACACACATGTATATTTTTTAGTTATTTTAATAATTTAATTATTTAAAAACTATAAATATATTAAAATTTCAGTTGATAACATAATAAATAATAATATTTTGTTGACTATATATCAATTTTTTTTGAAATTTCAAATTGTTTAAATTAATTATATGTAACTATAGATTTATATAAATTTAGGAATTATGTATCAAATTTTCTTTTTCCTTAATTAATACTGTTTAAGATTATTTAGTAATTATGTATAAATTTATAACTATTAATTTTCATATTTATATTTTTTATTTGTATCATTTTCCACAAGTTTCTGTAAAACTTTGTTGCCTGCTGAGGCATAAAAATGAAGCAAATTTTATCCTAAATTATGAGGCATAGACAATGTAATATTTTATTCTCAACAATGGGCATGGACAAAAGAAAGTTGAATTTTTCTTACCTACTTTAATTGCCATAAAAAATAATTAATACATCTAATAGTTTCCAACTGATATATATTAGTCTTATATAATGCCAATATTTTCTAATTAAGTTGATATTTAAATTAAAAATTTGCTAGTGCACTTTTTTCATTATATGAGCTTTTTATTTATAAAGCACTTACAATCATATCAAACATTTAAATTCAGACTAATTTATAAAAATAATTAAAATAACAAAACTTATGATGTATTTTAAATTAATTTTGTAATAATAGTAATAATAATATTATATTTGATTTTAATTGATGTGAAATAAATTTTTAAAATAAAATGTATTGGTTAATTGGTATGAAGATATGAACTTAAGACTTAAAATAAATTTTTTATTGTAACAATCTGACCGGATAAAGAGGTATCTTAATTTGTAGTTGGTCCAATATGCAGTTTTAATTTAAAAGATTCATCATTTAAATTGGATTAATTTGTTTTAATAAATTTATTAGTACAAGAAGTTTCTTTGTACCAAGAATCATCGCATGAGAAACATCATTCACGAGAGAATTTCTCCCTCCACTTCAAAGTGTCTGCTTTTGTGAGAGGTTTGAGAAAAATTGTAATCTCTTCAAGAAATCTCTTGTTACTTATTTGATCTGAAACATCTCGTAAAACAAGGTATTTGAGTATTTGTAACATTGGGATAAGGCTTACTTTGAGATAAGATTAGTTAAGTGAATTTTGGAAGTGAATGGGTTGTGTATGATGTGTCACACGACCTACTAAAACTCCCAAGTGGACCGTGCTAATTTTGAAAAAGGAGTAATAAATTCATAAAAGATTGTGCTCTTAAATTATTGAACTTGTATAAATCATAGGCTGTAAAATGAATTTTTGTCTATGGATAATGTAAATTGGTTTGTATATTTTAACGAATTCAAATCTTTAAAATTAGATTAATATATTTTATGGATAATATGAAATAATTCATGCAAATTGAACAAATACGAATTAATTCACAAACATGTAGTGAAAATTTGGGGACTAGTTCACAACTTCATCTCTACACAAATACACACCAAATTCAAATCCCATCGAAGTTAATCTGTTTTTTTAGGAGTAATACAAATTAATTTATATAGATCGAGGTCCATGCGAATTGAATCTGTATTACCCGCTTAATAACCCTAATAAATCATCTATGCAATTTCTCTTCTCATAGTTTATTTTAGGTCAATTCTATATCTTAAATAGAATTTAATGTGTATATAAATTGATTAAATTAGAATTTTTTTTACAAAAATATAAAATTTAATATCAACAATTAAATTTCATATATTTAATTTTATTCCAATATATGAAAGAACTTACATTTATTTTAATGTACTTAAATTTGTTTCCCAAGGAAATATTTTTTACTTGTTCTTTTCCGTACTATTTCAGGAAAAAGTTTTTGTAAATTGTGATTATAAACACCACTTCACACGCTTCTTTTGATGTAGTTATTCTATTATTCTATTTCCATTGTATTGCAAGTAACATCTCAGCTACATGACCAATTCAACAAATTAAAAAAATTAATTTGGATATTCTCCATTTAGAATTTGAAACAGATGTAAATTAGTTTTAGATTCTTGCACAAAATTCTTATATCTAAAACTTTTGTGTCTATTTTTATCATAAAATAACATTAACATTACAAAATTGAGACAAAATTAAATTCATAAGAAACTTAAAAACAACTTTATCTTTCTTTATTCCATAGGTTCATCATCTTGACCATGGTTTATATAGTAAAAAATAAATAAGACACATGGTGTTAGTGTTATACTTATATAGACAATTTCTAAAATATTAATTTTTTTTAAATATGAAATAAGGTATATTTAAAACATGACTGATATTTCTAAAATTATCATTTTTTATCACATACCATCATTTTTTCTAAACATCAATTAACATATTTTTATGATATAAATTAATATATGTTTTAGATATAAATCATCATATCTTCAATACACAAATCATTTCACATTTTGTGATTCTCCAAATAGTGACTTTTGCATTCTCTCAGTATAAAGACTTTTTAACCATTTGTATTTTAACGTCATCACATTATTACCGTAAAATGGCAAATATATATATATATATATATATATATATATATATATATATATATATATATATATATATATTGTAATTTAACACCACTTAGAACCGTAAAGCTTTACTAACGAATATTACATTCATCTGAAAAGAAATTAAATTTTTAAATAAGATTTGGATTTGAAATAACATTACAATAGGCAAGATTTCAATTACTTTTTAAATAAACAAGATTTTATTTTATTCTTAAATATTATTTCATTTTATATAAAATAAATTTTAATTTGATTTACAATTCTTATTTTAACTATATTTGTATCATTATGAAATCTAATAAATTAATTAAAAGTTTTGTTATAATTTATTTTTTACCTAAAACACATAATATATCAAAAGTTTTTCATCTTTTTAATATTTTATTTTTCATGATACCATTAAAATATACTTTTAAATTGAATTATATGCATTTTTCAATTTGATCTACAAAAAGAATTATTTTACAATTGAATAAAAATAATTATTTATAACATAATTTTTAGATAATAAATTTATTTATAAATAAATAAAATTATATTCATAAAATAAAATAAAATAAATTTTTAAAAAATTAATTCCAAACCAACCTGGTAGGTGGAGAAAATCCTTTGTTAATTATAATTAATTTATGACGTTTGTTTTAATAATTTTCTATGAACAATTGATTAAAAGAGATATAAATTGCTCCGTACTAAAGTCAAAAGATGCACCGTGGCACTTGTAAATCGTTTAATTTTTAAAAAAATTTTATAGCGAAATTTAATTTTAAGAAATAAATAATTGGAGTTTTGAAGAGGATAAGTCGGATCAACAGAATCAACTCAAAAAATAAGTGACCTGTAATGGGAAAACCTAAGAAGTGTTATGCATATATTGGTTACATTTAAATGTGAAGGTATCCAAATAAATTGAGTCTAACGAGTTGGGCTGTAATTGATATAACTTCATTTGATCAAGGATAGCAACTAATATGAAAAAAGATTATAGTAATCTAACCTATTAAGATATTGGAGATTAATTAATCTAACTTGATAAGAAATCAAAAATAGTATGTAATAGCTCATGAGGATATTGGATTGGTCCACTAATTTGGTTTTGTTGAATTAATAGATTAACTATTAATTTAGTAATATAAAATAAATAATAAAAATTAATTAATGTTTATATATATAGGTTAAAATGATAATTTTAGTATATTAAAATTATATATTATATAAATAATATTAAATAATTTTTAGCATTAAACTAATAAATTTATATACTTAATATGATTAATATATATTACATAAATTTATTAAAATAAATATTTATATTAAAATAAAAAATTTAATAAATTAAAAAATAGCTAATCACAAGAATAATAATACTAACCAACTTTTGAATAGAACGCTTAAATATTTGCTTCAACTTCCAGACACGATGGTCTAATTTTTAACAAATTTACATTATCTTACTAACTATACGTTTAATGAAATGAAATAAAATGAAAATTGAATAGAAATTTTATTCTATTTTTATATTTGTTATTATAAAATTTTGATAAAATGGAGAAAAAATGTAGTTAAAGATAACAATATTCTTATTATAAAAACAGTAAATATCTTATTAAATAATTTAATATTTTTGAAAATATATAAAGTAATTAATGATAAAAATTGTAAAATTTTAATTTTATCATCAAAATTATAATCAACAAAAAATTTTCTATGATAAAATTTTAAATTTTCTAATTTACTAAATTTTTTAAAGAATACGAAAATGTCATATTTTTAAATTTTATCATTAAAAATATAATTATTAAAATATTTTAATGTAAAAATATTCAAACATCAATATTTTTTTATCATATATTAATAAAAAATAATATTGACATATAAAAAGATAAGAACATGTGTATAAAAAAGCCAATTTATGAATGAAAAAAATAACTCATTCTACCACTTTTATCATAAAATAGATATTCTATCGTTTGATGGAATAACTATTTAGAATAACCATTCCCTCAAGACATTTTTATTTCATAATACAAACTAAACAACTTTAATCATTTCCATTTATATTTTCATTTCATTTTATCCGACCAAACATTCTCTAATATAGGTGAAGTAATTAGTATGCTACATAGCAGGATGGTTAACTGAGGTGGGCTCATGAAAAAAGAAGAGTACCACAAATTGAGAAAATGAAAGGACAAAAAAGGCCCAAAGAGCCCCATCACTTCACCGAAGTAAAACTAACAATTTGGACTCTCTGAGCGTCTTTGGCTCGGCCCAAACCAACAGATTCTGTTTTTAATTTGCAACACAAATTTAGGTGATTTAACAAAAGAAATTATCGAACAGGGGTGAAACTGTAGTAGTTACATTTTCCACCTAAATCCGAAAAATTGCAAAATCTTCGGTCTCAGAAATATGTACAAATTTATTCATACTGTTCCATACACTCATATAATTTTATATTAATTTTTAGAGTTATCCGGTAATTATAACTTAGATATTTTTTATTTGCTTAACTTATATATAATATAATTAACAGAAAAAAAATTGCCCCTCTGGTGTTTAACTAGTAATTACAATTAGAATTGCATATCACAAATTAAGATTATGCAACTAGTAGTGCAGTAACCTTAACGTTGCATTAGGAATTGTACTCTCTCTAATGTTTGAAATTTAAATTCAAACCATCTATTACTCTTAATATTTAAAAAATGAAGATAATGCCCTGTCGCATACCACTAGGGTTTAGGAAAATCAAACACTCAAATTTGCAGCATACAACTTGAGTTTAAAATTGAAGCATTTAAATTATTGCTGAATATATAACATAAAATATAATAAAATTTTCTTCATGGCTGCCATGTGATTGCATCTCTTCCGACAGCGTATTGCATCGAAATTTTTAAGAGCCTAAAGGCAGATATCTCCCATATCTTGAATAATCATGGTTTTTCACAATTTATATGAATTGGGAATACATCTTAAACATGGTCAAACAGCAACCTTAAAACAGCCAAAACCTCACTCAACTCAGGCAAAACAAAGAGCAATCTATAGTAAGATTATAGATAGATTTTGAAATTCATTAAAAATAAAAATCAGAAATATATAAGTATTCTTACAATAAGATTACACAACTTAGAAAATAACTCCTATTAAAATTAGTGAAAGAAAATAATAAAAATATATTCCGGCAAATAATTTCACACAAACAGGGCATGGCTACATTATAGCAGTATAATATTATCCTTCGCGTAATTAAGATACATGCGCTTAATTGTATCTCAAGCACGAGATTAATAGCTCTTACAAAACCAAAATATATATGATTTCATAAATTATCTTAATAAAAAAATAGGGTTTTATTACAGTTCTCCTTTAAAAAAAATAATAAATTTTGGTAATACACGAATGGCCAATCGTCCCCTAGCTAATCCTCATACCACCTTAGACTGAGTACCGCCTCTCCATAAAAATATAAATAAGGATCATATAAAGGGATTTTCATTTTCATTCTAATTCTTATACTACTCTCCGATAACTCTCCTATGGGAATAAATAATTAATGACTTAACCGTCAAAAGGTCCATCACAAGTCTTCGTTCGCCGCCAAATTCTTTGGAAGAGGTAAATCGCACCCAGGTAACCCAAGAGTTATCAATTTTTATAATTAATATATATATATATAGCAAAAGTCATGACGCTTTCAATTTTTCATATCAATTTTTACAACAACTTTAAATTGCAAGTGTGCATGAAATTCACATACAAAACACGGAACAAATTGCAATTCTATTATTTAAAATTGCAACTGATAAATTTTTTAAAATTTTTTAATTTCAATTATGACTTCACAAATTCTTACAAGTAAAAAGTTCATCACACTTCTCTCACTATAAAACTAATGTGTGAGGTGTGAGCAATGTTTTTTAAATTCAAACGAGCTTAACACCCAAACTTAAAAGGAAATCAGTTACACTCTTAAACTTGTTTTGGGTAAAATCAAACCCAATTGAATTGGCTATCCAATTAACCTGGCGACTTGGTTCGGTCAGTATTTTATTTGTTTATTTTTTTTATATTTGATAAAATCTAATATAAAATTTAATGTAATTACTATTATATTTACTTCATATATATATATATATAGTATTCATATTTTTAAAATTTTAAGGATTGCAATTTTATCAAATATTTATTATAATGTGAATTAATATTATATTTATTTTATATTGGAGTATATATCAAAAATAATATTTTACTAATATATTTGAAGTTAAATATATTAAAATACAAATTTCTAATTAATAATAATCTTACAATTTGAATATAAGACAACATACTTTAATTGTCTTGAATGTTTTGATATCAATTTTCCTACAAAAATAGTTTTTTTTATCATTTAGCTTTATTTGAACTAAAATTATATGAAATAATAATTATAATTACAATAAAATTAATATTTATTTATATTTTATCATTTATCTTTTATATATAATATATAATTTATTATATATAAAAATAATAAAATATAACAATTAATTTAACCATTTAATTGAACTGGTTAAATCAATTTGATCTTAATCTATTTATTTTGTTGGGTCTATGATTGAACTGGATTTTAAAACATTTGGTGTAAGATATGAGAGCATATTTAATATAAATCAAATTTTTTGGTTATCATGCTTTATCTTGGAAATTCATACAACGAAGATGTGTGCCTCTGCGAGGGTGTATTTAATTTTTTCATACTTTTGTTCATTCAAAATGGATGTGTTCATTCATTGAAAACGGCTGTTGAACAAGTCAAGCAACTTCAGCTTGGCCAGAACATTACAAAAAATATATTCAAATATCACAAACTAACAAAACCTCTTGTTGCTGATTCAGTCCAACGACAAGAATTTGATATATTATTCTGTGTGTAAACCTCAACTACTCCTGATTTCACCTTTCACTTTACACACAAGAGGACCTGCTTCTGCAAATCCGTACTTCTGAGTGCACATGACTTAATTCACTCAATCCTTCACAGCAGTGCTACTGTTTCCTTCACGCAGCTCCCACTCCAAGGAAATCAATGAAACCCTTGTGCACAATCCGATCATCATCCACATTTTCAAATTCACTCATGTTTATGTTGTTGGTGGCGGCAGCTACAGACTCTGATACAGACCCTTCTGAGTTTGAATCTGAATAAACAGATTGGTCAGCATTCATCCTCAAATGCTTCCTCCCCATGGGTCCTCTCTCACTTGACCCATTCCAACCCACAAAATACTTATCAAATCCCATATCTCCAACTTTCACCACCCCGTCTCCGTATGCACCTGAAATCCCAATGTATGTACAATAAGATACAAAATTAATTATAGTCATTTGTTTAATTGTGAGTATGATTCCAAAACTGCGGAAAATATTTTTGTATAAGAAAGTATCATATATATATATATAAAGTGATATGCAATGTAAAATTTGTATTAAAAAAATTATACTTAGAAAAAAGCAAATTCTTTTTTAAAGTAAAGGAAATTGATTTTTTCATATTTTTTATATTTAATATTAAATAAATAAAACGTCTTCTCTTATTTTAATATTTTATAATTATATTTTATGAAAAATATTTTTCATATAAAACAAATGGAAAGAAAGTTGTTTTTATTGTATTCTTTATATTTAATATTAAATAAATAAAATACTTTTCTGCATCTTAATATTTTATAATTATATTTTATAAAAAATACTTTTTATTTAAAACAGATGGAGCCTAAATATATTGATATTGATTTTATTTTTAGGAACTGTCATTCAAATTTGATCTCATTTATTTATTATCCCCACCTATTTAATTTCCTGAGTAATTCTTAATTGCAATAAGTTTATCAAACTTATGTGTATTAAGTACATCAGAATATGCTACAAAAAATAATTAAAAATAGTGTATTTCTCTTCTAATTGAGTCGTTTCAGACAAGTTAGATACATTTAGTGCAATTAAAAATTGTGTGAAAACTAATTGTTATTTGTGCAATAGTAAGCTTAAATAACTTTTTTTTCAAGAATTGTTACTGCCTATGTGAACAAGCGTTTACTTGCATTAAAACATAAAGTAACATTCTAAAGTTTCCACAAATTTTAGAAGATAAATTACACATAAGCATTAAATTTTAGATGATAATTTTGAAGACAAATTATGTTTTCAATGTAATTAAATTTTGCCAGCTCAGGACACCAATTAGCGAATGCCTTCTTTTCCAATTGTACAATGTACAATGACACAGCTGTGATGCCGTTGTCACTATAGAATGATAAATTCTAGGTGGAACTTTGTAGCGAGTGTTTTTTAAATAAATTATTTTTAATGTACTGATATTTATATTTTTATCTTAATTTTTTTAAATTTGAGAAAAATAATCTAACAATAAAAACGCTCAAAAATTGTTTAATCTGTAACAATAATATGAAAATTTTTATTTAAAAAAAAAAGAAAGTTAGTTGTTTAATTAATTATTTAATAAATTAAAAAAAATAGAACTTATCAAAAAATTTACTTTTCATATAATATAAAAGAGTTGTCTATCCATCTTCCCCTAAATAAAATTTACTTTTTGTGTTTTTTTATACATAAAAAAATTATTTTCTCTAAATTTAATTAATAACTAAAATTTATTAATATATATATATTATAATAATATTAAAAATACACTAATTATTTAATAAACCATTACTAGAAAGTTAAAAACTGAACTAAATAAAATATAAAAAATTATTGTATGAGAAATTAATGTAATCAAATAATTTTAAATACTTATTAAAAAACTATATATAAAAAATTATTTTCTAAAAAATTCAACTCCTAATAAAAACTTTCTTTTTATTATGAACTAAAGGACTTATTGATTTCAAAAGAGATGAAGCTCTCCATAAAATTATCCTACCAACAATTATATATCAACTACTACCCCAATAATAGATTCGAATAAATTTAATTATAATCACTACACTAAAATTTAAACCAAACATACCCATCAATGATCCATGGCTTTGATGCAGGTAAGAGGGACCCAGATTAGGCCAAACCCTAGAACTGCTTGGTCTGGCAGATGATGACGCAGAGAGAGAGAGGTTATTGCAGCTTGAAACTGCAGATTCATCTGTTGTTGTTTCACTGCCTGCACTGTTTGGAAGGCTCAAATTCAATCCGTTTGAAAACTGGTTTACATTGTTGGGCTTTCTCCTCCTATACCCATTAGCCTGTTCTCTGTGCCTTCTGGCCATTATCACATGCCAGTGGTTCTTCACTGCATTATCAGTTCTGCCAGGGAAGAGCTTTGCAATCATAGCCCATTTGTTGCCATAAAGCTTGTGAGCAGTCAAAAGCCTGTCTTCCTCTTCCTCTGAGAATGCCCTTTTGGTGATTCTTGGGTCCAGCTGATTGAACCATCTCAATCTGCAACTTTTGCCTGCAATTTACAAAATTGGCAGAAGGAGAAAAAGATTAATTTTCTTTAGGCCTTTCCTTATCTGATCAATGCTCAAATTGCCATCAACCAAAAAAACTATAATGAAAAAAAGTAGACTTTGTGGCAAATTTTCCTCCAAAGTAAACTTTCAATTATGTTATTCCTAACTATTCATGTTAGTCTTAATTGGATAAATCTCTTGTCCCAACAAAAGAGATGGTAAACAATATATAAAAAAAGGGAGATAGTGCACACAGAAAAAATATAGTCGTTATTAAAAAAAAAAAAAAAACACACTCTCAAGACACAATATTACATTCAATTGGGACCCATTTCATATCAGGAAGCATATTTTCTAAAGTGGTTTTTGAAATGTGTTTCCAGGTACACTTGAGGCACAAATTCAAAAGGATGGTTTGTGTAGGCTCACTTCTCACATTTCTTGAGTGACCCTACTCCCACTGGAGTGTCTACTATCAATCAGCAGTGCTGCTTACAATTTTATTTCCATCCCTTCACCCAAATCTCTCTTACACAAAATATCTGAACTCCACTCCGTACTCACACTCTGGTTAGAGGGTATGCGAAGCTATTTTGATCTGAGATTAGCCTTTTTAGTTTACAATTTACAGCACAAAAAATTCTCAATTTATTCCCTTTAAACTCACACCCCACCCATGTTCACACACACCCACCTCCCCCCCCCCCCCACACACACACACTAAGTGAGGCCAAGTTCGTGGACCCACGGAATTGTGAATCCCAAATTTTGTGTGGACGGAGTGGGTGCGCAGAAGTGTGAACCCGACCAGAACATACCCTTAAGTACAGGGAGTCAGAGTAGCATTACTCTATACAGGAATTGTTGGTCCCACTACTTATCACACCTGTGAATTGTGTGAGTTCTGATCACATGCAAGAACACTTCTCCTTTTGCTGGAATGAGTTTCCGATCAATTACCTGATCTTCCTGGAAGATTCTCAGCAATCAAGTTCCAGTTCTGAGGACCATACACAGCCACAAGCTCTTTAAGCTTGGCATCTTCGGCTGGCCTCCAATGACCTCTAACACAGAGCTTCTGATGGTCATTTTTGCCTGAAACAGAGCTCTTGGCTCCAGCTTCATCTTCATCAATATTCAAAGACAAACTCTTTCTCATATTCCCAAAATACCCTTCGCCTCCATCTTCACTAATTCTCTTTGTTCCCCTGATCTCCCGTCCCTGAAATGAAGGGCTCAAAATCTGAAACCCCATTTGAGATTTCCCAGCTTCTATTTCTCCAGAATGACCCATAAATCCATACGGGTTAGAGAGAGAAACTCCAGAAGCTAAAAAGGGACCAGCAAGGGATGAAGAAGCAGGAAGTGAAACTTTCCTCTTGAATTGCTCTAGATTCATGATGATACAAAAACCCAGAAAAATGAAACAGTTTCAAAAATCAAAAGTTGAGAAAAATAAAAAAAAAATTTGAAATTTGAAATCTCGAATGTGTTTTCTCACTCTCCGATTTAGTTTTCGCAATGCCAGAAACTTATAAAAACAAGAAGAGGTTTCGTTAAAGAGAAGGAAACAAAACAAAATCAGAAGGAAAATCCGGCATTCACTTGCATTGATATTTCCTATATCTTTCTCAGTCTTGACTGAATCTGTATAACTCACAGAGAAGAGAGAGAGTTCCATCCATGGCTGAATCTGTATATCTCACAGAGAGAGAGAGAGAGAGAGACGAAACAGAGTGTACAGGACTTTGTGGCTTTGGTGGAGTTTGAGTAAGAATCAGAAATAAGAAGGCTTTAAAAGGGAGATGAAATAGCAAATAGAATGGATTTTCACATTTAGAGAGAGAAAAGAAAGAGAGAGAAATAATTAAAAAGTGCACCCACACGATTCTGTTCACCCTGTTTCCTCAAGCTGATCTCATTCTCCCTCTCTAAACCATTAAACCATTAGGGGGTTTTCAGTTTCTCTCTCTGGAAAAGTCTAAAGACAAAGCATGGAAATCGAGAAACGCTCGTGTGGGTGGAGGGAGGTGGTGGTGGAATCACAGAAAAGAAACGTATTTTTGTGTGTTTGGTTTCATGGGTGTTCGTGCATGCGTTTGCATACTCTGCTCTGCTCTCGGACTTCGTGGGGAGAAATTCAGAAAACCAGAATCTGTTTGTTTGCTTGTGGGAGGCTTTTTGCTTTTTCCAACGGAAACGGAAGTTCAAAAGTTAAAGAAGCGAAACACATAATCCTCGCCACCTGTTCTGCTCTTTCTTTTTTATTCATCGAAACTGTTTTTTGTCATAATTGGTATTAATAGTTTATAACTTTAAGAAATTAAGAATACGTCTATGAACGTTGTTTATTTTTGTTATGATGATTCGGTGGGCTTGAAAGAAAGCGGTATTAATATGTATTTTCATAAATTTATTTTTGATTTGATCTCCTAATTTTTATTAAATTCTAATTTTATTTTTTAAATTTTATTTAAAATAAATTTATTTTTTAAAAATATAATGTTACCCCATTGATTAATAGGGATGACGATAAAAAAGGGTAAGACCAACCTTCTCTTACCATATATTGCTAAGAATAAAATATATTTTGTTTAATGCTCCGCACAATCGCTCCGCACAATCACCATGCCTTGCATTGTAACAAAGCTTCAAGGAGATTTGTGGAGAATAATAAAAACATAAAAAATATAAATATTAAAATTATAAATTATAAATTTATATGTAATTATTAAGTAATCTAAAATATTAGTAAATAAAGAATGAAAATAATTTATATTTAAATATTAAAAATTATACGTAATCAATATAATATTATAATATAAGTTTAAAATTATATATAATCAATTTAAATAATTTAAAACCTAAAAAAAATAAGTTGACATATAACTAACAAAATATTATTACTTTCTACCCTTACCGTCTTAAGTAAAATCTTGATATATGTATGTGTGTGTGTTTGTACGCATATATATGTATATATATTAGTTTATAGGATAAAAATATAATAATTTTATAATAACAGTGCTTCACAAGACAAGATAAAGGTATTATTACCCCATCTTACCATTTTATTCGAGATAAACTTGTTTCATATCTTATCTTACTAGGCAAAAAATTATACTATCCCTAAATTCTATTGGCACAATACTAGTGAAGTATTGTAAATTTGATATATTTTGTCATCTTTATTGGCTAAGGTCATTAGACTTTTTTAATGGAAGTATGTATATGACATCCAACTTGGATTCTATATAATATATATAAATTATATTTTAATATTTTTATGATAAAAATTTACTTTTAAACCTAATTATTTATTAAAGTTTCAATTTTATCTTCTAAGTTTTATTTAAAGAAATTTTATCATTTAGCTTTGGTGAAAATGTATTTTATATCCCTTAATTTTTCAATGAAGTTTAATCTTATTTCTTAAATTTTATTTAAAATAAATTCACCCTCTAACTTCTAAAAAACATGCAATATTACTCAATTACATGAAATCCATCTTGACATCCTGTATAACTCAAATAAGTAATATTTTCATTACTTATATGACGAAATGACACTTTCAATCTCTAACTTCACTAAAGTTTTAATCTTGTTTTTTATGTTTTACATGAAGAAAATTATCCTCTAACTTTTCTTCTCTATAATTACATATTTATCTAATTTCTCACTCTCATAATGATCAACTTTAAACTTCATTTCATCCCCTTCTTCTTTATCATACCTAATTTTTTTGTTAGTTTTTGACTTCATTTATTTTGAACTTCCAATTTATTGAAAAGGCTTAGTTGGTATTTGTGCCAACAATAATTCAACTTGTTTCAAAATCCTCATTATTTAATTTTTTTATTAACATTAAATAAAATTTCCTCATTCTTTTTATAAAGTTAAAAGGTAAATTTAATTCAAAAAAATTAAAGGAAAAAATTGAAACGTTAGTAGAAAATCAGAAATGTTTTTTTATCATAAAGATATGATTCATACGGACCATGGAAGATGCCAAGTTTAATGCTATATAAACATCTCCTTTAAAAATTCTAAAGATGTTAAATTACTAAGTAACATTCTACTTTTCTAGAGGATAAATTTACTTAAAATAAAACTTATGAAACAAAAGTGAGATTTCAATTAAAATTAGGGAACTAACTACACATGCATTTTTCCTTTAGCCCTTTAGGGTTTAGGATCGCTTTTTTGCTGAGGCAAAATATGACTCTAATAATTAGGTGAGAGTACATTTTTGCTGCTTCCTCCGTAACTTAAACTATTTCAAATTTGAAAATGTAATTTTATAACATCAAACATTTATTTTGAATTCATAACAACTACTTTGTTGAGTATAATAATTTATAAATATAAAAGAAATTTTTCTTTAGAATTTTTCAAATCGTTATTTGGATTTGTTTAGAATTTATACTGCTTAATTATAATGGAAGTCATTATATTATAATCATATTTTGTCCTTACATAAAAGTGATCACATTCTTGAAAAATTAAAGAATAAAATTGGTTTAAATAACATTTAGTGGACAAAATTGAATTTTTAGCAAAAATTAAGAGATCAAAAATGACTTTTTATCATAAGAACATTAAAAATATGATTTATATACATCATGTAAGATGCTAAGTTAGGATTCCATGTAAGCATAACCACTAAAACACGTGACGGTTTTAACCAACAGAGTAATATTGTATATTTTTAAAAAGTTTGGTGATAAATCTGTTTTAAATAAAATTTTAAAAATAAGATTGAAATTTTAATAAAAATTAGGGATTAAATATACCTTTTGTACCTTTCAATTTTTATAATTTTACTTTTTTATATAAATTGATCGTGTTTGCCTTCTTTAAATATAATATTCCATTTTTCGTAGTAAATATAATATTTCATTTTAATTCATGATGTATAAATTAATACAAATTAAGTTTAAATTGGTGACCTCTATCGAGATAAAAGCTGAAAATCGTAATTAACACGTAAAGTCCGAGGGAGGGATCTAAATTGGCAGATGTTGTAAAATGAAATTAGTGAAATTCACCTTTTCGTGTCAAAAAATTAGAACTTGCATGGTTCGCCTACACACAAAAGACTAGCTAGCTCCCTTATGTATCATATACATGACCCCGTAGTTTGCTTTCCAATTACTGCGAACGTAGAATTCCATTGCAATTCTATGTGCAAATTAGGATTTTTAATATTTAATATAGGTAAAAATATGTAATGTTACCCAATATTTTAATACTGTTAGGGTTTATAACAGATATTTTACAAGAAATCCAACTTGACAACTTACATAAGTTACATAAGCCATATTTTCATATTTTATGGAAAGAAGACACTTATAATTTCCTAATTTTTATTAAAGTTTCAATTTTTTTTCTAAGTTTTATTTGAAACAAATTTACTCTTTAAATTTCTAAAAACAATAACAAATTTTATTTCAATTATAGTGGAGAAGAAATATTAAATAATAGTAGTTTTGAAAAAGTTGAATCATCATTGTCACAAGAGTGAATTAGGTCTTTTTAGCAAATTCATGCATGAAAGAAGTTGTTTACCAAAAGAAATACTGTGCAATATAAATCAAATAAAAAATTAACTAAAAATTTACATCATACCAAAGGAAAAGAATAGAGTGAAATAGATTTTGAAACTAATTATGAGAGTGAGGAATTAGATAATTATATAATTGCGAAGAAAGAAAGTTAGAGAGTAATTTTAATTCAAATAAAAGTAAGGACTACATAGTTGAAATTTTAGTGAAAGTTAAAGGATTAAAAATATATTTTTTGCTATAAGAATATGAACATATTATTTATGTGAGTCATATGTATAGCATACTAAGTTGAATGACATGTAAACAAATTTATTACAAAATCTAACAATATTAGGTTATTGAGTAACATTGCATATGTTTAGAAAATTAAAAGGTAAATTCACTTCAAATAAAACTTAAAAAATAAGATTGAAAATTTAATAAAAGTTAGGAATAAAAAATGCAATATTTCTTTTAATATGATGAAAATTATTAATGAGGATTCAATTTAGTTAAATATATTTAAGATATCAAAATAGAATGTTATATTTAAGGAGATCCATTAATTTATATATTAG
Organism: Sindora glabra; assembly: GCA_020226215.1. Lineage (NCBI taxonomy): Eukaryota > Viridiplantae > Streptophyta > Magnoliopsida > Fabales > Fabaceae > Sindora > Sindora glabra. The sequence continues at coordinate 31,864,554 of CM035228.1, read as the reverse complement.
GAAACTAAAATTATAATTAAGCCTTTTTTATATAAAATCTTGTAATGTTTTATTCAATAATATAAATTTTTCATAAAAATTTTGAATAAAATTTTGTTGTAACTTTTATTTATGTATTTGTTGTATGAAAAATTTTATAAATTTCTAATTTTTAATAAAAAAATTAGAAGATTTTATATAAAAGTTAAAGTAGTCTTACTTATTTTCTCACATATTCATCTTTCTCTTAATTTTTAAGAAAAAAAATTAGAATATTTTATGTAGAAGTTAAAGTGGTCTTACTTATACTCTCATATATTCATTTTTCTCTTACTCTCATTTTGAAATCAGGACAAGAAAGCTTTATTCGCCGGTAAAAGAAATAGTTGAGTCAGCGCATTTTCACTGATTTATGAAGGAGAGCGAAAGATGTTCGTAAATACATGAAAGTATAAATAATATTACTATAAATTTATAAAATTTATGTTTATATTGTTAAAATTTCATCACGGTATTTTTTTTAATAATTTTCTGTAATAAAACCATTTACTTTTGGGATTAAAATATAAATTTAAATTTAATCAAGTGTCAATATAAAATATAAATTAATTTTATATTTATCACTCACTCATGTACTATTACATCAATAAAAATTATTAAATTATTTTTTATTATTAGTGTAAATTATAATTTTTAATGATATATCATCTCCTAATTTACTTTACACACTAATAGTAGATTAAATTTAAAATCTCAAAATATATTAATAGTTATATTATTAGTAAAAATGAGAATGTCACTAATTGAAATTAAATTTAAATGATTTTTAATTTAATCATGGGACGGTTTTAATTTTTTTCATAATAATACAAATAAGAGTGAATGGTAATATAAAATAATAGTGTTAATCTGAACTTTTTATATTAAATTTGAATTTCTTGAATTATATTTTTTTGAATTATCTATTTAATTTTGGTAAGTGTTTCGTTACAGAAACAATTAGAAGAATAAAAATTCCTCTTTAAATTTAGAGCCAATTCTTGTTTACCAATGATAATTAAGAGACTCATCAGTTTCTTTACTATAAAAATGATATAATTTAAGTTTACAATGATATTTTCCAATTTAAATAATAATAATAATAATAATAATAATAATAATAATAATAATATTTATCATGAAACATTGGATGTGAGTCTAAACTAAACTATAAGGTATACTTTATTGTTTATTTTCATATATATTCATATTAAAGGACTCACTTTCATCAATAGAACTGTAAATTCTCTTTTAATTACATTAATTATAACAGCCAAGAAATCTAGATTTAAAATTTTTTATCATACTATCAAAAACCGTTCATCATTAAATCACATCAAATGGTGCACTTTGAACTCGTTAGCAAAATTATTTAAACATCTTAAGCTTCAATTTAATTATTTTCATTGTGTCAACCGGAGATTTGGGGTTTCAAATTTAATCTACATTTTGACTGATTTTTCAAATAGAAAGAAAGATAAATTTTCACTACAGTTATAGGTTTAAGTTTTGAATTAATTTCATGCCGTGTAAGATTTATTGAAAATGTGATCACATGCAATTAATTAGTTTCTATATAAATTAGGTGAGTGTATAAAAACGTAATAAATTCAATTAAATGTACCTTTTTCTTTTCATGAGTTAAGATAGTCCAACACTTAAATACACATCATTACGCACATTATGCTTTTAATGGATAATAAAAAAAAAATTGGTGGTTTCTTTTTTAAAATACGATAAGTTGTAATTTTTGGAACAAATGACAAATATGACGTTATACGCTTACAGTAACGTTTTCGGAGAAGCTAAATAACTTTATTTAAATTAAGTATCAAATAAAAGAAGGCGGGTGCCATGTGAGTATTATTACTCTTTTTCATTTTCGACATCAATCTATCTGGATACAAAAAAGGAACAACTGCCTCATATACTCTTAATTTCATTCACTGTGTCGTTTTAATGCATTATCTGGCTCCTGTTTAATGATATATTCTTATTTCGATTGGTTCAATGCATATAACTAAAATATAGAAGTTCGTTTATTTTTTAGAAAATATTTTTATAGAAAAATTATATATTCTTTTATATAAATGGAAGAGTGATTTTTTTTCTATATTTCTTTTTGGTAACTATACTGTCTCTATACATATTATTAACAAAAAAAAATATTTAGAGTCATAAAAAATTAATAATAAAGAAAAATATTTTTTTAAAGAAAAATGAAGTTATTTTTCATTAAACCCTTTATATTTAATGTGGAATATATAGAGCAGTTTTAACTTTTTTTTTATGCTAAGAAAAAGAGAGAAGAGATAACCAATGTTGACTTCTTTCTATGACCTCCCAAGTTAAAGAAATGATCTAGTGAAAACATTTTTAATGGTATATTTTCTACCATTTTTACAATATATAATTATATTTCTATAAAAGTTATTTTTCACTAAAAAAAAACAGAAACGGTGTAACTAATTAAAAATCTAGCCCAATTTCTCAGCTTAGTCATACAAATTAAACTAATCTATATTTTATATTCTATATTTTCCTCTAAAATTCTTTCATCTACAAATTTCTTTCCAAAAAATATCCCTTCCAAAATAACTTTTCAAAAAAATTAATATCAAGAAATATTTAATATAATATCTGTCATTCTTATATTTTATTAGACTAATTTATTTTCTTTCTAAATTTGATATTTAATTTTCTATTCTCCTTTAAATAAATAGAAAATTTTCATAATCCACTAATAAACCATGTTTAATATTTATATTAAAAATTTGAAAAAATAGATATAAATAAAAAATGAAATGGAAAGAAAATAAATGATATATCACTTTATATTTTTCCTTGAATAGTATATATTCTATGTCTATATTCTATCTAAACCTATATCTTCATCTTACTATGTTCATCCTCTAAAATTTTTCCACCTAAATCCATAGCTTCATCTAACTGTATCCTTCCTCTAAAATTCTTCCACCTATAGATTTTCTTCTTAAAATAAAAAAATTTTCCTACCAATTTTTTTTTTAAATTTTATATCCAAGAACATTTAATGAAATACCTGTAATGTTCATATTTTATTAGATTAATTTACTTTCTTTTTAAATTTAATATATTATAATTATTTAATTTTCTACCATTTTTTAAATAAATAAAAAAATTTGCAATCTACTAATAAATCATATTTAATATTTATCTTTAAAATGTTATAATTATTTGTTTTTATACAAATATATTTTATATTCTTAATAAATTATTTATATATGCACATATTGTAAACTGTTATAGTACTCCTATATATTTACCTAATATTATTGTAATTATAATACTCATATAAACATATATTTCATATTTGTTACCATTTCATTTTACTAAAACTAATTAATTTAAAGTAAATGTATATTTGACTTTTATATTATTAATATATTTTTAAAATATTTTATTTGCAATACTATTTTTGCATAATGTTAGTTAAATTTAATAATTATTACTATAGATTTATCATGATATTTTAAATTATATTAAACTTTAAATTATTGATTTTATAGTTTCGTTAATATTCTTATTTGTTATCATTTTAAACACACGAAATTTAAAATCATTTTTAATTAGAATATTTATATGATGTAAAATAATTTTTATTTAAATATATTTTATATTCTTAATGAATTATTTGTATATGCTCATATTATAAATCATTATAGTATTTTGTATAATAAGCTACAATATATTTGTTAATTAAAAATGATTATGATACTTTTAAACTAATTTTGGAATTTGTAAACTTAGTGAAATTGAGCATTTCATTTCTCAAACTTTAGTTTTTTATTTGATTACTAATTTTAGGATTTTACATTAAATTTTTATATAATAAAAAAATTTTATAGAAAATTTAAAGAATGAGAGTAATATATATTTATATATATGTATATTTTTATATTTCTAATTGTGTTTTTTTAACTGTATAAATTATATTAATTCTATAATTATTTTTAGATAATATTTATTTGTGAAGAATAAAATGCGCACGCGTATATATATATATTATTTTTTCTAAAAGAAGAATCTTGTACATTGCATGGAAGTTGAGCTAAATCTAAAAGTTAACATCAATATTATATGTATTAAAAATAAAATGAATATAAATGAATGGTAGTCATTAAATATAAAATAATAAAATAAATTTATAAAATTTAATATAATAAATATAAAAAATTCAAACTTAATTTTGAATATCATTCTTAGCTCCTATAACATCTTTTAAACGTTAAATGTCCAAATTATCAAAAGTTAGTCACTTCAGATAATCAACGCAGTTGTTCTAATAAAGAAAATATTGAATATGCCGCTGAGGGCCAGCTGCTTGCCAAGGCTTGGTGGCGTAGAGGGGGGGAGTGTCCCCCCTTCCCGTTTAAAATTCCTATGTATAAAAAAAAAAAAGAAAATATTGAATATAAGAACAAAATAAGATCTAAAGAACACTTTAAATCGCAGCCAATAGCCTAACAGAGCATGCTTGTCCCATTCTCTTTTCATTAAGAAAACAGTGGGTTAAGCCACCCCTTTTTCTCTCATTCATCTTTTTCTTTTCAGTCAAAAATTAAAAAGCTCATCCAATATAATTAAGCACTTTTGCTTATTTTATTTAAAGCAACTACTAATTTCTAATTCTCCTTTCCTTGCTTCAATTTTTTTAATTGTTATCATTGTTTTAAGAAATATTTTCCATTTATTAGAATCGTAATACTATTATTTTTTATATTTTGATAAGCCATATATGTTTTGATGTTATAATTAATTGGATTTGACTGTGTAATATATTTTAGAGCGTAAAGTAAATAATCATAATTATTGATAAGAAAATTAAAAATTAAAAATTTGATAGATAATAAATTATAAAAAATAATTTCTTAATTTATAATTATCATATCTCTTGATTTTCATATTAATAACTGTAATTATTCATTTTACTTTTTAAAATATATCTTATAGTTTAAAGGAGTTGAATTCATGATTCACTAGTAATCGAAGTTTCCAATATTACACCCCCGGTGTGAATTTATCTAAATTGGGGAAACTTTTTCTTGACTTTTTCTTGCTTGTTTTTCTAAATATGTTTGTATAAAAAAACAAAAACTAAGGCAGCAACTATTTATTTTAGTTTTTTTAATCTAAATTTATAATTTAATGATATCAAATAAAGCTTCCCATTTGAATCATGAGAGGTAAAACGGAAAAGAAGGGCCATGACCAAGAAATGCAACAAGAATGGCAGATGGTATATGCATGTAATGATGGGCTTTACTTGTTTGACTGTAAAAGATATTTGTAGTTGTTCTGGCAGAGCTTGTAAAATTGTAATAAAATTAAGTCAGTTATTCCACGCATTGAGTATCATGGTTCATGCTGAATTATATATTTTTTTGGCAAAAAAAATTAATTTACTTACTAACTATTCACTAATAAAATTATCACTAATAAGATAAATTTATGTGGTATTAGGATCGTGTGCAAATGGCTTCATTCCATATAAGCAATCCAAACAAATCTATTGATGCTAACTAGTGATTGCAACTCCTTACAATCTCCCTCCATGAATATGTATGAAATAAGGTTACATATTTCTTGCTTTGATTATCTTAGTTCCCAATGGTGCAAAGGCCAACATTGTTGTCTACTTGCAATTACTAATAAACAAGCTTCTAGTATTGTGGAAAGATAGTGTACATATAAATGATATATCTTTAAAATACAACTTTAACTTAAGGGTTGTATTGTTGTAGATCATTAATAACTTTTCTACATATGGTATGTTATCTGGTTGGCAAACACATGAGAAGCTAGTATGCTTTATCTGTATGGAGTTTTCTAAAGTGTTCATATTAAAATATCATTGAAAGATTTCCTTCTTTGATTTCCATATATATAAGTTGCCTCAAGATCACCCACTTAGAATGAATAAAGATGTTTTAATAAAAAAAATAAGGTAAACAAATTATATCCATCCTTAAAATTGGATGGTGAAAACCTTTGAAAAAGTGTTATGAATGTACTTAAAATTATGGATGAAGGATATGCAATACATATTGAAGAGTACGGAGCTTCCTATAACTGGTCAAAATGAAACGTCTTCTAGGAGTTACCTGATTGGTAAACAAACCTTATTCATCATAATTTAAAGCATACTTATTTTTTATTTTTAAAAATAATTTTTTATTTTTAAAAATAGAAAAATTTATTTAATAATTTATTTTCAAATTTTATTTTTAAAAATTATTCTTTAAATATGTAACTTAAAAAAAAAGAAATAACTTTTAGTTATTTTCTGAACTTATTTTCTTATTTTGAATGTCAATTTTATAATTAAGTGAAATATTTCTTTATTTAAACACTAACCACCTTTTATTCTTTAGTTTCCTTCAATTTGAAAACAGTGTTTAAGAATAAGAAAATAATTTTTAAAAATATAAATATAAAAATATATTCAAACATACCTTTAGATGTCTTACATATTAAGAAGAATATGTTCGATAATATGTTTAATACAATAATGGATTTGAATAGTAAAATAAAGGTCAACATTAAAATGGGATGTATTTAGGTGAGTTAAGCGTATAGAACTAGAGCTAGTTCAACAAGGTAACGAAAGAATATCGAAGCCCAAGGAACAATACATGTTCAATGTGGAATAGAAAAAGGCAAATGTCTAAGTGGATAAAAAACACAAAATTTCTAGACAATTATGCTTTAAACTTGACTAGATGTATGGACTATGGGATTTAAAGATAAATGGAATGAAAAGTCATGATTATTATATTTTCATAGAATGATTACTTGCAATAGCCTTTAAAGTTGTACTAAAGCCCATTTGGAATAAGATAATTAAGTTCATTTTTCAAGGATTTATGCTTAAGCACCTTTACATGAAGAATAATTGCTTCAAATGAAACAAAATATTCATGTCAAGATTTGCAAGTTAGAACAAATATTTCCTTTAAACTTTTTGAATTCAATAGAACACCTTCCAATACACTTGTCATATGAAGAAATGGCAAGAAATCTTGTTTAATACCATTGGATGAACCCATTTAAAAAATAACATAATTGAACAAATGATTTATTTAGTTCCTTGAACTATTGATAATTTATTTATGTTATTGATTGTTATGTTCCTTCACACATTAAAGAAAAAGGTAAAAAATAAGGCTTATATGAAATGGTCCACTTGTGAAACGTATACCACTAAGGAAACTTTCATTTTGTGTTCGTATTATTTTGAACCCCATGTGCAAGTTCCTACAATGGTGATGGCAATAACCCAAAGAATGTTAAGAATGTTTGCTTCATCTTCAATTATACTAGTTATTTGGTAGGGGAATACAAGTGCCAATATTTGACAAATTAGGAATACTCCAAGGGTATAACATATGCAGTATTGAAAATGTGATAAGGTGCATCCATATATAAAGTAAGTGCTTCACTTAATGAGTTTAACAATAATGTATTGATGTCTATTATATTTTTGATAAGTTCTAACAAGGTAGCATAAGTTGTAGCCTATTTGAATAAATATTATTAGACTTTTTACTAACCTTAACTAACAAGGACATGAACATGTGCGTTTAAAAAAAATTCTTCATGGCTTTGTAATTATATAAGTTAGATCTTCTTTAACTTAAGTTTTGTACACCTTAAGGTCTAGTCTATGTGAACTTGTTTTATGAATAAATTATAAATGGAAAGAACATGATAGTTGAAAAAAATACTTGACATAGCGTGTACCCTAAAGAAAAAAGTCCACGAATAACCTATGTATTTTATGAATGGGTATAACTTTCACACTAAAAAATAGAGCTAGCATAAGTCCATCTTTAACTTTGGTGTGTGTATTAAGTGATAGCCACTCAGATATGATTACTATGAAAATTTTTAAAGGTAATTAAGTTAAATTATGATGGATTCCTACCAAAGAAGCTAGTATTGTTCAACTATAAATGATTTAATCCTAGCCTTATTAGGGGAATAAGATCATATAAACAATATGATGTCGTTGAGGTTCAAGCGTCTTAGTGTCATAATAAGTTTGACCCTTTATCTTGACTTAATGAGTAGTACAGATGTATTCACTCCATACCTAAGTTATGAAAAGGATTGCACTAATTGGTTTTTTATCATTATAACTAAAGAAAGGAGCATTATTAATGCTCTAACAACATATGATGGCATCTTTGTGTTCCAAGATAATAAGTAATATAACCAATTGCCAACATGCATTAATAATAAAGAAATTCATTCACTCAAGGATGACATAGGATATTTTGAAGAAGTTGGTCACATTAAATAAAGTACACATGATGTTTTAAATGTCATAGACAACGAAGAAAAAGCTTAGGAGGATGAAGAAAATAAAGAGAACAATGAAAAAGAAGATGATGGACAAGATATATATAAAAATGAAAAAGAAATTAAATATGTTGACACAAAGCATTCATCTTAGATTAGGTTATTTTTTATATACATAGATTGAGATTTTTATATATGTGTCTTGTGTAATAAGTGCAAATGATACCAGCTTTTTATTTTTCTCTATTATAAGTTACTATGTCTTCAATAAGTTTAGATTGAGCAACATAATTAATATCTCAAGATGATGTTTTTGAAGTAGCGTGTCTCAAAATTACCATTAAACAATAAGCCACCACCTTAGTATGAAGAATAGGGTTTTAATTTTTGTTCATACATAGGTTTTATTATTTTATATTACAATTTTTTATGTTATATATGTAGATAGTTGACATTCAATATTATAAAATTTAATTTTATAAATTTATCTATTGAATTTGTTTTTACTATGGTTGAATTGCATTTATGCAAGATGTTTGTTGTATGGATTACTATAAAAATAGCTAGAAAATTAGCAATATTTCCTAAATTAATGACATTTTTTAAATAATGATGCCAATAATTTTTTAAAATTATCCTAATTAGTCATGAATCATGATTTAGAGACAAAATAATCCTTTGTTGAATGTGAACACTTTATGCTTATTTCTCCAATTTAGCGATAAATTTAGAGATAACTTCCTTATTGGTGATAGAAAATTCTATCGTTAAATTTAAAATTTTCCATTTTTAGTAACATGAATTTTGTTACTAATATTATATTTAACGATGAATTCAATTGTTGTTGATATCCCCTTATTGTTCTTAGATTGTTATGAGTTCACAAATTCATAATAAATTTAAGTGATGGATTTCAAATTCCATTTTAAATTGTCAATGTTCTATTTACTTATAACTTGAAATCTATCATTAATTCCATTCATTTCCTATAATTAGCAATGGAAAATTTTCTCACTAATCACAATTTTTTTTAGGCAAAGAATTCTTATTGTCTCCACTCTTTCAATCAGATTCTAATATAAAGTAATGTGGCCCTAAAGTATACTTACACTTCTACACTAAAGCATGTCACATGAAAAAGTGTGTTAAACATATTATAAAATCAATTTGGACCCATTTGTTTGATCAACAATTCTATCCATACTTTATCACTTATAATTTCTTACAAAAAAAGGATAGACTTCATATAAACTTACATTTTTGGCTAAAAGATATGAAAAAAATCATACCCAATTTAAACAAAGGTTTAAATTTTTTATTGTTGAATTGTTTCTTATTTATTTCCATTTAATAAACTAGTAACAATATTTGAATTTGTAAATTTATTATTATAAAAATATTTTTTAACATTAATTGTTTCACCTATTCCACATTGATTATTCACTGGGATATTAGTCATTGTCTATCTGGTGTATTTAATGTTAGTTTTTAGATTGATGTTAAATATAGATAACAACATTAGTTTTTTAATATTAAAATTGGCTTGTTTAGTCCTTATATATTGTTGAATGATTAGAATAAAACATTGATATTTTGGTTTAATAACCAATGTTATTATTTATATAAGACATTGGTTTGTAAACTAGTGTTAAAAATCAATTTTTTTCCATACCTTAAATTTAACATAGTATGTCTATTTTTATTAAATAATTAATGCCTAATGGATAGGACAATAATTTTATAAAACAACTAATATTATTTATTAATTTTTTTATCTATTAGAACTTTCTGAAACCTCATTACCCTCAAAGCAATGTTTAAACCTAATTGTAAAATCTAACAACTTATATTATTATACAAGCAATAAGACAATAGTATTCAAACCCTATCTCAATTTTTCTATAGTAAGAAATAATATGCTAAATATAGTAAACACCTAATGATAATAATTTTATATATTTAATCAAGTTCTTATAGTATAAGACATATAATATGTAAATATTACAAAAAAAAATAAATAATACTTTTAAATACATAGAAAGAAGTTATATTATTTTCTGATGACATGTTCATTAACAAAAATTATTATGAATCCTACTATGGCAAAAGAAAGGCACAAATACATTAAAATTCATGTTATAAGTGGAACATTAATATAATTATTGAAAAAAATTATTATTTGGCTTATGTTTTTAAACTTTAGTAGTATCATGTGTTATTTGCATAATATTTTTGTCATCTTATCCTTTATATAGAAATATTCTTTAATTTTCTTTTATAAGGAAGAAATTCGCTACTTTTTCTTTAAATCCATATATTAATTCCATCTAAACCATTTATTTAGGTTTATAACCTTCCTTTTAACTTCAAATAACTTTAGTAAAATGATTTAAATAAGATTTATGTTTGTATAAGAGGAATAGTTTATGGGAAATATATAAACACCTACACCACCTAAAACTTTACATAATAAGATAAAAAACATAGAATCCAAATATATCAACATAATACACAACAAATGAATGTTTTTCATCAGATTCACAAAAAAGAGGCATTTGAAAGGATTTTAACATTGAGAAGAAAATGCTAACAAGTTTCACATGGTAAAAATTACTCTGCAATATGCAATTTGGCACCAAGATAGGTTTTCTTTATATTTCAACTCCCACCTTTGTTTACATAAGATTTATGCAAAGAAAAACAACATCATTTAAGTATTCCACATTAGTTATAAACTAAAATTGACATTGTATAATAATGATGTCATATTTTAACCTAATTATTGCTTTGTACTGTCTAATTTTGAGAAACAAAAGATTTTATGTTTTGAGATTGATTGTATAATAAAATTGATGTTGTTTTTACATTTTATCAAATTATTGTTTTTACTAATTGATTCTAATTAAGATATAATTTTAATTTTCCATGTTGACATCGTATAATACCCACATCAGTTATTAATAAATAACCATAATGGTTTCATTCTTTTTAAATTATTTGTCACTACTCAAAAGCCAAAAATCAAACTTGTTACATGAATAGCAAGATAGACATACTTGCTAATGCAAAAGAGCACTACTTTCTAAACAACATCAAATCATACAACAACACTTATAAATAACTTTAATAATGTATGTAAAACAATATATACATGTACAGGTAATTGTAGTAAGTCTTGCAAGCATAAGCATATATACATTTTTACTTACAATTGAACCTAATATCTTTTGCACTATAAATTGTTATAGTTCCTTAGAAGAACCACATACTTCCATATAAAATAAGAAGACAAAACTATATATTTTTCATAAGTATCTACCTAATCGAAATTTAAACAAATTATTATATCAAGCTTTTTATTCCTCTTTATCTACATGACTATGTCTTGCATATATTTCATTATGAAGTAATCATACTTAACATTATCGGTTTGTGTGGGGCATAGTAATAAATTAACTTAAAATAATGTTAATTTCTTGTGATGGTAATCAATTAATATATCAAATACCCAAACATACACAAAATTATTACCTTCACTTGCACTCATTTAATAGTGCTTATCTTGTTAGAGCTGCTTATCCTATATGTTTATTACTTCTATAAATACTACCTTCCAACTCGATGTGATTTTTACCTTACTAAATCAAGCTAGTAAATCATCCTCCTTTTCAAATAAATGATGTTAAGCATCTAGTGGTACCTATAATATTATTAATATCAAAGTAAAATAATTAAGGAAAAAATATAACCAAAAATAAATTAAGGTCCATTTCTACATCTACATACCATTTGTAGTAAGGTATCATAGAGTATTATCACTTCTTGTTAACTAACATGGCCATATATGTATTTATACAGAATCTAACATTGTCCCCACCTCTTAAGTTGAGTCTTGGTTAGATCTAGTAAACTAAAATGGAACTTAATTTCCTATCTTTAATAACATGGTGCAAATAACTATCATTTTCAAAATGCATAAGTTGTAAAATTCATTATATTTAACATATGTACAAAACTAAAAAAAAAACTTGAAAGGTAAAAATGAACATATTTAATTTAATCTCCACATTGGTAATATCTATCTCCTTTATACACAAGAGATGCAAGATGAGGTCCTTAAATAGGAAAATATCATGTTTTTATTCCATAACATCTAAGCTCATAGACAATGGAAAGTAATTATCATTTGACATGTTTTGTATAATGAATTAGAGCTTTTTTCAAAATGTGCCAACATTTTTTTTTATTGAGGATGAGTTATTAAGGTTTTTGATTATTTGAACTTGCCATCTTTGTCCTTTTCCTCCTTTGGTAACCTTTTTCCTTTTTTCTTATGGAGATACTTAAAATGGATTGTAAAAAAAATATGACAATCAAATATGTTAGATAATATTTTATTTAACTATAAGCAATGAATTTAAAGTAATGAAAAACCTTACCTCTATGGATAATGAAATCAAAGCCTTTGGCTAAATTATGTAAGTGTCAATTGCTTAGGTTACCATAGTCATCACCTTCATTAGCAATAATAACTTAGCCATAATATTCTTGACAATGTCTATCATAATTTTACATTGGATTTCTAGTTGTGTAATAGTGTAAAGCATGTAGTTGAGAAAACTATATCCTTTGCCACCTACTTTACAAAAGGTTTCTTAATCACAACTAAATATCTATGTTTGCCTTGTAATGACAATAAACTAGTTAATCGATGTCAATGTAAGATTATAACATTATTAAAGAATACTTAGTAAAAAATAATAAGGTAACAAGAATTTACCTATGATAATTAGGTGAAGAGGTTAAGGTTAACGAGGTAGCTACTACCCCATTTTGTCGTAGGAGTCACTATCCATATCTTTTCTTCCTTTATTGGGGTGGCTGGTGTCTTACCTTCTTGCTAAAGAATGGCTATCATATCTTGTAAAAGGCTTTTCCTCAACTCCTTTCTCATCTTAGCCTTAAGTTTCACCTTATCTCTATTAAATAGTCTTTTAATGCAAATATGTCTTAAAGCTCCTTAGAAATATTATTAAAAGTCCAGTAATCCTCTAACCCCCTAACATGTTTGGGATGCACTTAAGTTCTTAAGGCTAAAGGTGGCAATTTCTGACATAACATAATAACCTGATATATTTGCATAGGTTTAGGTTAACATTTAGGTTAAATTATCTAAGAAATACTTAATAATTAATAATTAGGATAAATTACAATAACTTCCTTTGAGGTTAAATATGTTCCTTTTCCCATAATTTTCAATTTTAAACCACATCTCATGGTAATAAATAATGTTAATTTACTCTTTATTTGGATGGAATTACCCTTGTTAATAATAAATTATGTAAGCTCAAGGCAAAATATTTTGCCTTTTAATTTCCTTCTACTTTGACATTTTGCCTTTTAATTTCCCTCTACTTTGGATGCCACCAACCTAGCTACAACTCTTCTTATTTTTACTCTATAATTTTGCTTAAAAAGCATGAATAGATTAAAGATTTGACAACTTGAAAACTAAAAGATCATTTGGAAACCTTAATATTTGAACAATATTATCAATGCATTTTATAATAGGGATTTTCAGTTTAGGATATATGTTCATAATGCAGCATATATGCACTTTGTTGATTTTGTGAGAAAAATTAAGGTTTTAAAGAGTTTTTAAAAATGGGATTCAAATGAATTTTTCCAAAAATAGGTTTTCTCAAGTTTCATAAAAGGTAAAGTTTTTATGATATGAAAATTCCTCTTTTAATTAGCTAGTTTTTAGCTTTTGTTATGATTTCTAATTTCTACCATTTACTATTATCTTGGAGTGCACTCTTGCTATATGTGTTGGCATTTCTTCCAATTTAAGCTTGAAATACAGAAAGCAAATTTGATTAAATAATTTTCTCTTTAATTTTATAAGTAATATTAACATTCCTCATAATACACTTACACATCTAGTCACATAGAACCAATTTAATTTGCCAATTAAAATATGCCATGGGAAAATTAATGTTACAAGAATTTGAAAATTTACTCACCTAATCTCTAATTATATTATCTCTAGAAATTTTTTGACTTTGTCACTTAAGAAAATAACTTCCTTGAGAAGGTAACAATTGAGAAGAAGATCAGCTTATGGTGTACGTAGCAAAAAAGAAGAAGAATAGAGATGAGTAGAAGGTGTTGGAGAAGAAAAATGCTGAGAAAGGCTTAAAGGAAGAGAAGAAAAAGGAAAATAAAGAGGATAAAAAGGAAAAAAAAGTGCTACAAGAAGTAAAAATTAATACTTTTCCCATGATATTATGTGGTTAGACTTAGCATTGTTTCTCTATTTCATTTGTTCAGGTATGTTATTTAAAGAGAAGAAAGACAAGAAATTTTTTCTTATAAAGTGTTATATTAGTTAAATATAGCCTATGAATGATATAAATTGATGAACTGATTAAAAGATTCATAGGTTTTTTCTTATTGGTCATATTAACAAGTTAGTTTAGGTGATATTGTCAATTAACTTGAGTCTAATGTAATGCACATGAAAAGTATTGTTTATGTGAGCTAAAAAGAGTTTTGATGTATTAGTGATTTAAGGAAGTTAGTGGTATTTGATTTTTGTGACCTTTTTACTGTAACTATTCATTTATTTATAACCCATCTTTTATGAGAGAGACATTGTGTCTTTAGTGTTTCCTAGAATTTATGTAAATACTTGCAACCATAGGATTATCTCTTCTATTTCCCTAATCTTGTTTTAGTTAAATTTATTTTATAGCTTTGAATTCTATGGAATTTCTTGCTTAATTTTTTTTTATTTCAATACATGGATGATTCCAAACAAAAGTAATGGCTTGGATTTAGAGAAATACACTTAGACCCGTACTCTACAGGTTTGTCATGTGTAAGATAAAGAAGAACCATCTACAAGTTAGATTCAAAGGTCAACCTTTAATTATTAAAGTAAATGTATTACTTCATTCATTTGTATAATGGTACTATTTAGATGAATGTCACTATAATATGTTAGTTTTTCCATTTTTTTTAGTTATGAGTAGTATTTTATTGATGTTGATTTCAAAAATCCCTACGGGGAGGTATAGTGGCTTGTCAAGCTTAATGACTGCTTAAACCTAATCTTTCACCCATTGGTAGTGATACATAGTTATGAGTAAGTATGCTTGTCTTCAAATTTATGACTTTAAATATGTTGGAAATCATGTTTTGGATTAATTATTTGATAATTGCTATTCTTTTTTTTTATCTAACATGTAATTTGTAAAGTTTTTGAATTTAGCCTAGGTTAAGATGTTTAATATTTTTTTTATGCTTATAAGCTATTTTTTTATTGTAGATTGCTAACTATGGAACCAAAGGAATGTCCACTATTGACAAAAATTCCAAGGATAAGCGAAAGGCAACTAATAATAGAAGTAAAGGTTTGAATGTAACTTTTATATTATTAAAGCAATTGTAATTATTTTAGCTTTCAAATGACTATCTATTTCTTTTCCAGCTATATTTTTTAGGCAAAAGGCTTAGCTAAGGACTAAAAAATTAGGTTGTTCTATATTTTTTTAATCATAAGTTAGTTATGCACTCAAATTTAATGTAAATGATCAAAGTTTCAGAATCAATGAAGATATAACACTAAGAACTTTCTATCTTGTTAGAAATTAGTATTGTTGTTTGATAAATAGATGGATAATGAGGTACAATATTTACATAAAAGATATTAATATGGATAAGCAATGGTATTAGCACATCATAATTAGCAATAATGCTAACACTTCATAATTAACAAAAATAAAAGTACTTTGTTAACTATCTTCTAGTTTAACAATTAAAGTTCAAACATGAAATATATTTAATTTTTACAAATGATAAAAAAAATTATTACTTTGTTAGCTAATATTTCTACAATTTTTTCTTGCAAATCAAGAAAACTTTGTAAATTATGAAAAGCCCTACCTTTTTCCTTTTTTAACATGATTGCTATTGGTAAAAATGTAATATTGTCCAAAATATTTTATTACATACTTCCCCAAAAATTTCTATCAAATGCACTAATAGAAGTTGGGTGCCAAGGGAGGGGAGAGTAATACTCTTCCATTCTTTAGGGGCCTCCTGTCTAAAATTGAAAATTGAGGGGAGCAAAATATACTTAAGCCAAATCTTAGGGAAGGTTAGTATATTTTACCCTAATAATTAAATTATAAATAAGTATATAATAAAAAAATAAAATTTTTATTTTGAATAAAATGATAATAAAATTTTAAAATAGTATTTTTATTAATAATTAAAAATATTTTTATAAAATAGTAAATAATTAAATTTAATAAATAATTTTATATTATAAATTTTATTAATTGAAATTATTAAATAGGTTAGTAAATAATCCATTTTGACGTATTTAATAAATAAGTTAACTCAAATGATATAAATTGTCATCTTTATCTTTAACTATTCCAACAATCAAGATGTCTATCCTTTTTCTCAACTGAAGCTTTCCCTGAGTGGCCTGTTACATGAGCTTATTGATATAATGTAATCAAACATAGTTAATCATATACTAGTAAATGAATAACACACTTTGTATTTTGATAAATAAAATAAAGCTTAATTCTATTTTTAATCCTCCTAATATATAGTTTGTTCGTATTTGATCCTCCTTAAATATAAAAATCTATTTTGATCCCCTAAAATTAAAATTTAAATACTTTTGGTTCCTCTATTAAACTTTCTATTAATGTTGATGGAAAAAGAGGAAAAATGGAAAAAAAAGGAAAAAGAAAAAGAAGGAAAAGGAAAAAAATAAAAAAATTGAATATATAATTTATTTATTTATTTATTAAAATAATAAAAATAAAAATAAAAGTAAAAAATACTCAAAATATTTAATTACTAATTGTAGTAAATGATATATCAAAATGTTTAAAAAATAAATAATTTATTTATTTTTTGAAGAAATCAATAAAATTTAAAACAAGAAAAATAAAAATAAAAATAAAATAAAAAATACTCAAAATATTTAACTACTAATTGTAATAAATGATAGATCAAAATATTTAAAAAATAATAAATAATTTATTTATTTTTTAAATAAATTAATAAAATTAGTAATTATATTAAAATCATATTTAATTATCATACCGGATAAAATAATTAATCATTAATGAATTTAAGTATATAATTTATTTTATGTTTAAATTATAAGTTATTTTTATAATTTATTCATCTAATTACGAATTTTCTTTTACTAAAGTTTTTTACATCAAATATCCCTCAAGAAAATTAATTATTATTAAAATTCATCTCAAATATGAAATTAGTTTACATATTCTAATAAATATTTAATTGCATATTTTCATTGTTATACTAAATAAGTATGCCTTTTAATTTTAATTTATTATTTATTAAATACACTCAAATTATTTCAACCATATATTCTTTTTTTAATATATTAAATTTAAAAAATATATTTATTTAATATAGAAGTAAAAATAAGTAATTAATAATTTATTAGAGTATAAATTAATTTTATATTTAGGATACTTTCAAATAATTTATTTATTTTATTAAAATGAGAAAAAGGAAAATAAAAGGAAAAAAGGAAAACACTCAAAATATTTAATCATCAATTATACTAAATAATATATCAAAACATTTAAAATAATAATAAGTAATTTATTTATTTTTTAGTGTAATTAATAAAATTACTAATTATTTTAAAAATATATTTAATTAAAAATTTTAAATCTATCAAGACACATTTAAAGCCTTTTTTTTTTTATCACAATAGATAGAATATATTTAATAGTCAATTATTCTATCATTTTTGGGATGACTCTTAAAGATGTCCTAGTAGATTTAAAAATTTTAATTAAATATAATTTTAATATAATTAATAACTTTATTAATTATATTAAAAAATAAATAAATTACTTATTATTCTAAATATCTTGATATATTATTTAGTATAATTGGTGATTAAATATTTTGAATGTTTCCCTTTTTTGCTTTTATTTTTTCTTATTTTAATAAATAAATAAATTATTTAAAAGTATCCTAAATACAAAATTAATTTATACACTAATAAATTATTAATCACTCATTTTTATTTCTATATTAAATAAATACTTTTTTAAAATTTAATATATTATAAATTAAATATACCCAAATTAAGAAAGTTTTGACACACTAGAATAGAAAGAAAATAGTGATAAAAAAAGAGAAAAAAAGAATACATGGTTGAAATAATTTGAGTGCGTCTAATAAATAATAAATTAAAATTAAAAAGCATACTTATTTAGTATAATAATAAAAATATGTAATTAATTATTTATTAGAGTTTGTAAACTAATTTCATATTTAGGATAATTTTTAATAATAATTAATTTTCTTGAGGGATATTTAATAAAAAAATTTAGTAAAAAAAATTCATAATAGATGAATAAATTATAATAATAACTTATAATTTAAACATAAAATAAATTAAACACTCAAATTCATTAATAATCAATTATTCTATCTAGTGTGATAAATAAATATGATTTTAATATAATCACTAATCTTATTATTTTCTTTAATAAATAAATAACTTATTTATTATTTTTAAATATTTTGATATATCATTTACTATAATTAGGAATTAAATATTTTGAGTGTTTTTCTATTTTACTTTTATTTTTATTTTTCTTATTCTAATGAATAAATAAATTATGTATTCAATTTTTTTATTTTTCTTTCTTTCTTTTTCTTTTCCTTTTTTTTCCTCTTTTTCTATCAACTTTAACAAAAAATTTAATAGAAGGACCAAAAGTATTCAAATTTTAATTTTAAGGAGATCAAAATAGATTTTTATGTTTAAGAAGGACAAAATGCGAACAAACTATATATTAGGGGAACTAAAAATGGAATTAAGTTATAAAACAATAACATCACTTATTATTCACTAGATAGCATACTGACTCTCTTCTACTGTGAATTTGACTTTCTTATTGATTTTAGCTTGTACCCATAACTCATGTCTTTATATAAGGGTGACATAGACAGGTGGTTGATCACTAAGTTGATTAATAATCTCTCATCAGGTTCAGTTCATTTCTTAATGAGCTAATCTTCAAGCTTCCTATACCTCCCAAAGAAAACATATGTTTGTATACATTTTTGACTTAGTTCACTTTATTTTGTGCATTTAGGGCCTATTGAAAGAAAGAAAAACAAGTGATAAGAAGGCATTTTTTACTATCAATAGTGAAAGAAAGATAATAATACTGAGATGACCATATTAAACTAAAACTCATTCAAATGGCATACTCTCCATAAACTTCTTCCACATCTAGGGCATAATTTAGCAATAATTTGACAAGATCCCACCTTTATCCTTATAGGGTTAATATACTCCTTTTTCAACTTATGCTTAAAATCCTCTCACCTTATGACCACTAATATCAAGATGTGTTCTTTTATGATCCTTGTGAATATTGAAGGTACTTGCAAGGCAACCTAAAAATGAATAACAAACATGATTAGTAATCCAAGACTTTTTATTATGTACATGTAAAAATTGAAATAAAAATAGGTATTAAGTTTCCTTACCAATATATCATCTTGGATGGCGTCTTTTACCTTCTTCTTTTTTCACTTAATGCCATTTCTTAACATCAATGACCATTTTGGTAAGTACCAAGCAACCAAGGTAGCTACTAAATTCAGTTTCATCAAGCCTACCTATGACTCTTTTATGATTAAAGCTTACTCTTTACTTCCTTTTAGCTCCTTTTTTTTTTCTAGCCATTTTTACCAAAACTAGCTAAATCCATATTACTTCTATTTAAAGAGTTTTACAAAGGTAACACAAACATTTAATTAATGAGCTAAGCAATGTTTAATAAGCAATTGAGCACATGCATGCAGTAACTTAAATAACAAGGAATAATTGTATATTATTTTATCACATTCAGTTTAATTTTAGAACAAAATTTTACCTATAATCAATTGATATTTTAAAAAATAATATTTAACCAATAGAGGTATATTATTATAGAAAGTTACTCTAAAAATGTGACATCTAAGTAAAAATAATATTTTAAAAAATATGAGCATATAATAGGATATGTATTTAGATATATTAACTCTCCATATTAAATAATACTTCTAAATCATATAAAAAATTATTGAAAAGTAATTTTAAAATGAAAACTTTTCAATAATAAATGATAATGATATCTATTTAATTTCAAAAATTGTAATTAAAACATAAAATGCTCACATAGTATACAAGAAACGAGGAAAATACCTTAGATAGATAAAAGGAGATGATAATGATGGTAGAAGGTTGATTCTACATGATCATTGAACAAATGTCAAAAAAAATTGAGCAAAGAACACAAAAAAAAAATGAAAAGTAAATTGCCATATGAAATAAGTTTGTCTATGGTTTTGAGAAATAGGAATGAAGATATGCTAATGGAAAAACTCTCAACGTTGGTTTCTAATAAAAAATTAATATCTAAAATCTTTTATGTCGGTTGTTACTAAAATTGATATTTATTGTTCTATATATAATTACAAAAATGCCACCTAAGGCAATTTTACAATGTTGGCTTTATATAGGAACTAGCATCTAATGTTTAGTACATTTTGAAATCTAATAGTTTATTTTCATTTTATACTTTAGTTTTAAACAACTAATGTTAAATTTTTTTTAACATTTTTTCCAACTCTTCATCTCCCATTACATAATATAACTTTACAATGTTAGCTTTTTATTTCAAACGATATGGTAAGTTGTACTTATTTTAAAAAAATGCCAAATTCCCATTATATATGTCAATTTTCTCTTTAATTAACATAAATATACCAACGTTAAAGGCTAATTCTATAGTAGTAATTGTCAAAATCATAATTAATATATATAGAATAATTTCATATTGGTAAATTATATTGGTATTTTTTTAGATTTGATTTTTTTTACATTGAGCATCTTTTATTTTTTTTAAAAACGTACACATCTACTTCATGAGCATTTTCATAGTTATGGAATGCAACAATTTGAAAAGGTAATCCTTTCTTTACTATTGTGCCTTAAAAAATTTTTTATTTCTACTGTAATATTGAAATTTCAATACTACTTCCTATTATATTTTGACAAATAAGCAATTATGACAACATAGTTGAGTAGTTTTTAAAATTATGGGAACAATTTTTTGATTTGTCAGAAAATAACAAGAAGTACTAAGAATTTTAGTGTTATGGCAGGAATAGAAAATTTCCTTGTCCCTTTTGACTTGAAAGATAAATTCCTTGCATTTTTATGTACAAATGTACCTTTTTTAGGAGAACACCCTCTCCTTTTTATGTATTACTATGTTGCAATATATATACATAAAAATATAAAAAAATAGACATATGGTCATGAAGGATGTTATTAGAAAATAAGTTATAATAAAAAAGTTAACGTTATTATATTTTTATAATAGTAAAAATATTTCAGAAGGAGTAAATGTATATAATTTTGAAATATGAAAATTGTTAAATACCATTTTATCAAATCTCAAGCAAACTTAATATATTTTATCCTTTTATAATAATAAATGTAAATAATGAATGTATATATATGATTTATACAATAATTTTTTAGGAATCATTTAAAATGTAAGATGCACTTTTAAAGATAAATATAATTACACAATTTTTATGAAAAAGTTAAGAATTCAAACTTTAATAAATAATAATAAATAAAAATAATTTTTAAATTTATAATTATATATTCCTTTAACCTTCTTATAAAAGATCATGATATTATATATTACCTTTTAGATTATATCTTGCCCTTTCCACGAACTCAACTCATATTTCCCGCAGGATATGAGGCGGATACGTTTTGTTGAGACAGAATTTTTGGTTTCCCGTTCAGTTTGGTCAACCAAAATCTGCATTCCTCAGTTCTTACTTCTTGGATGCCTTGCCTTTTCTGCCAATAACTCTGAGCCACACGTGACATGTCACCCGGAACACGAGTTCAACCCCCACCATGCTGTTGCCAGAAACGTACATTAATTAACTTCCGATTAAAATTCACTTTCTAATGTCCTTTGCATTGCAATCCACTAGCAAGTTGCGTATTTAATTGAAAGTTTGTTTGGGGTAGTAGGATCTTACGAAAGCTGATATCAGCTAAATATTTTAGTAAAAATATTATGAATACTAAACATAGAAATTGAAATTAAATTCTAAATTTTTATATCTATTAAATTAAATTTTATAATAGTTGTTAGCACTAAGTTATTAAGTTAATCAATTGTATTTGAAGTATTTAATTGAATTAATTGTGGAATTAGATGAAAGGTGCAAATTGATGTAAAATATAAATTCGACTAATATTTGAATTTACTAGAACAATTTATACAAAAACTTTTATAATATTCATAAATTGTGTAGGCCAAATAGTTTGGTTTTCAAATTTATAGATTAGATAAAATTAATTGAGTTTTCACAAATATGAATTTTGGAGACTTAGAAAAAGAAATTTTCATTAAATATAAGTGAATCAAACTTGAACATCATATATTTTTTAAGTTTCAATAATTGCCACAATACTTTTGTAATTTTTGAATGACTTGCCTTATATTTTGTTAAAATAATCATGTTAATAGAGGTCTAAATTTAATTTGAAGTTCATGTTTTCACCTTTTCTAGAAGTTTAAAGGGGTAAAATGTAATATTTTTAAATTTTATGTACCATTTTTTTGGTTAAAATTTAGGGATGTAAAGTGCAAGATTTTAAAATTTATGTATCATTTTTATCACTCACTCAATGTTTAAAGCGGTAAATTGTGTTTTTTTCTCATAAAAAATATAATACAAAATGAAAACTACTTAATACATACTTAAAACTTTAAACTTTAAATGGATTGTTGAATTATCATTAAAAAATGATAAGTTCATATGTGATTTTTAGAAATAATTATAGAAATATTTTAGAATAACTTATTCTTACAATTATGAGTCTCAATTTTGTCTTGGGCAATGAAAAATTTAAGGGTAAGATAAGTTGTTTTACTTCAAACTCAGGGTATGTCATTGATCTTTTTAAAAATTTACAATAGTACTTACAAATAGTTTAACCTCTTGAAATCAATGGTAATGTGTGAGAATCAAACTTAAAACATAAGACTATTGTTATAGGTCATATAATAATAGGTTGAAATAATTAGGATTTGCCTTTTAAATGGCCAATTTAATGTGGGGTTTTCCTTTAATAGTCCATTCATTTTCTTTATTTCATTGTCTATTAGGAATTAGATATTATTAATATTTCATTTATTTCCTTTATTTCATTGTCTAATGGGAATTAAATGTTTGTTAGAACTTTTAACAAAATATAAGAGGGAGAAATGCATGTAATTATGAAAAAGAAAAGTTGAATTATGAGAAATATGATTATGATCTCCCCTCTCTAAACCTTTTTTTAAGTCTTCCTCGTATTTATATACTTTTTTCGATCTCCTTCCTCTCTTTTATATTCTTGTCTATAACAAGTGGTATTAGCTCCACTTTCCTAGCCTATTCTTCCATAGATGCTTCTCTTGAAGATTTTGCTACCCAAACTTATCACCTTGCTCAAGCTCAAAAAGATATTAAATGATTAGATATTAAACTTAACAACACCACCTCTCGCCTTGAGTTCAAAATATAATCCATTTTCACTAACTTTACTTATAAATTTCAATTTTTTTTCTATTAATATTGATTGCAAATTTCATATCCTTATTGAAATGGCTAATAATTTGAAATACATTGGCTATATAGCAATAAACCTTGTGATCCTTACTTCTCTTGAAGTTGAGTTAGTAGATGAGGATGTTGAAGTGGTGATTAAAGATATGACACTTAATAAGTCATTATCTTAATAATTCACAAGCGATTGCTTTGTTAACGAATTAGGTGTAAAAAGCTTTATTAACCTTGACTTTCCTCTAGAGGTTGTTGTTTCTTTAACTAGCAAAGTGACTATATTTGTTATTATTGATCAAGAAATTATTTTGTCAAAAATAAGCTAAAACTATCTAATAGTAGAGATGTTGCTTGTACTCTTTAGAATTATTCGTGACAATCTTGGGATTAAAATTATTCTAGAAAACAAGAAAGGGATTGAAAATTGGATTTATGAGAATTAGGTAAGCCATTGTGTTACATTATGGCTTGAAAGTACTTTCTATTTATGGTCATGGGTGACATAGAAAGAACAATTAATGAATCATCCATGGAAAGAGTTTATTAATAAAAAAGATTTTTAGATCATGGAAAATTCTACAAAATATGTAACGATACCAATATTTCAATCCTTAAGGACAAGTATTATTTGTAAGGGAGTGTTTGTTATAGGTCATATAATAATAGGTCAAAATAATTTGGGATTTGCCCTTTAAATGGTTAAATTTTCCTTTAAGACTCCATTTATTTCCTTTATTTCATTATTTGTTAGGAATTAAGTATTATTAGTTAGTAAGAACTCTTAGCAGAATATAGAGATTATTTAGGATAAATGTGTCTTGATGTTTAACATATATTGTTAGAAGTTATTTATTTTGCATGTCATACTCTTTTGTATAATTAATAACTTCCCAACATACAACAACTTGTTTGAGTACATTGTCAAAAGGCATAAAGCATACTTTATTTATGAAAATAGTATATATTCTTTTTAATTGAAACATGGGAAGAGAATCGTATATCTCAATCAATGGAGATTTCTACCCAATTTCCATTGATATTGTAGATTAAGAAAGGCTTTAAATGGGTCACCAGAGGATGCACTAATTCTATTGCTCTTAACTGGGGATAAGGTTCATGAATGGTTTAGAATGTGAATGTCATGTTTAGGAACCGTATCAGTTTGTAGTTGCAGATTAATAAAGGCTTTAAATGGGTCACTAGAGGATGAACTAATTCTAATGCTCTTAACTAGGGATAAGGTTTATGAATAGGTTTAGAATGTGAATGTCATGTTTAGGAAACCATATCAGTTTGTAATTGGAGATAGTTCATACAAAAAGGGGTTTGTCTTTTTTTTTTTATCTTTTATATTGAAAAAAATTGCTTGTGAGACATGACATTGATATCATGCATATGGAGAAAATTATTTATAATAATTTTATTAGAACATTTTTAAACATGCTCAGGAAGAGTAAGGATGGACTTAAAGCTAAATTAAACTTAATTGAAATAACTATTTAGAGAAAACTAGCACTAAAATGAAGGGGTTAACGTATATATTTGCTTCTATCTTACCATACTCTATCTAGAAAGGAGAAAATAAGTTCTTTCTAGTGTCTATTTGGTATTAAGGTGTCACAAAGATATTCTTTAAATATTAAAAACCTTATTTCAATGAGTTTGATGTCTCATGATTGTCATGTTCTAATATAGTAATTGTTACAAGAGGTTATTTGATCAATCTTGTTAAAACATGTCAAACATATTACTACTAGACTTTGTTTCTTCTTCAATATATTTTGTTTCTTCTTCAATCTAATTTATAACAAAGTCATTGACCCTGAAAACTTAGATGACTTGCAAAAGGAAGTTGTTATTGTATTATATTAGCTAGAAATGTACTTTTTATCTTTTTTTTTACATAATGGTGCATTTTATGAGGGAGGAAAAATTATATAAGTTTGTTTACTTAAGGTGAATGTACCCCTTTGAGTAATATATGAAAATATTAAAAGAACATATAAGTAATCAATATCAACTTGAAGGATATATTGTTAAAGGTTATATTACTAAAGAGGTAGCTACGTTTTATAGTGACTACTTATCAGATACGAAGGCTATTGGACTTTTGAAGTCTCATCATGAAGGAAAAATCGTACGTAAGGATATAATGGGGACCTAAGTGGTGAGTATAAGTTATGAAATCTGTATGCATACTTACCTTTACAACTTGCATAATATTGAAGAAATTCAACTTTATATGGATAGACATATAATCCTTGTAAGGGAACTATGTAGGAAGAATGACCAATGGCTATAACCAAGACACAATTGATAATTCATTACTTGGTTTTCGAGTTAGGTTTGTTTTTATAGGGCTTAAACATTTAATGTTATTTTAAAAATGATAAAATGGTTGGCACATAGGCCAAGCATGCATGTCATATTTTATTGTAGACATGAGATCAATGAGTATTCTTTCTATACAAAGAGTCAAGATAAAAAGGAGCACTATGTAAAATAGTGAAGTTACTTTTGTAGCTCAAGCAATTCATGTAAGTAGTTCTAAAGATAGGAAATTTGTTTACATTAATATGTTAATTACAGGGTCATTGAAGATATTTAAAGGCTTAACTATGTTGAATTTAAGCTTCTTGTGCTTTAATGTAAATGGATTGAGAATAATAATAATATTTAGGTTGATGAGTTATAATTCACATTGTTGGATCTTAATAAAAAAAATGCTATAAAAGGGAAACCATTCATAATGGCATCCAAGATAGAACTAGTTTTTTATATCACAAACTTAACTGATTAAAAGTGGTTTGTAACACTATAAGGAAATGATAAATTGTCAGTGATAGGTATGAAGAAAACATAGGAAATGATATTAAGGAGACTCCTTCTTTCTCTATAGGATTGCCTTTGGTGTACGATGAAGACAATATGGAAGAGTTCTACATGTGAGATGGTCATGCTAAAAGGATATAGTTAATGATCATCCTAGAGATATAAGGAAATATTAAAGGTAATTAGGTTCATTTTTCTCATAGTTATGTTCTAAGTATAATTAATGTCATATTGTGAATTATAGTTTTTAATACTTGTCTACAATTTTTTAACATTCTAATATGATGCAACTTTTTTAATCATTGTAGGTAGCTTGGAATATCAAATTCTGAAGAATTTAAATGGAGAATGATTCTAAAGTAGTTATTACCTATCCTTTTAAACTGTTAACATGTGATTAGGAAGTAGAACTGTTACATACCTATAGAGAAGTTAATGCATGTGTA
Organism: Sindora glabra; assembly: GCA_020226215.1. NCBI lineage: Eukaryota > Viridiplantae > Streptophyta > Magnoliopsida > Fabales > Fabaceae > Sindora > Sindora glabra. The sequence goes on along the minus strand of CM035228.1, from coordinate 31,837,195 downwards.
GATAGGTTGGCAAATTTTAGGAGAAGACTTCACCTAGATCTTCATGAATTTACAACTTCTCTTTAGGATCTCTCTCATTTACTTCTAGTTAATGTTCTAAAGATTCCTTCAACTTGAACCATAACTTTTCGTTTAGTTGTCTTTTTCTTTTTTTTGGGCTTTGACCCCGTTAGTTCACAAAAAAAAGTAAAAAATAAAAAATCTACAGGTTGACTTAGAATATTAATTTTGTAATGACTATTTTTTTAAGAGGTGAAAATTAAAATTTCCTTTTAAAAAAATATTTTGTTTATATGTTAGAGAAATTACTTAGTATATGAAATTATCTAGAAGAGATAAAACTTTATATATATATATAATTGATGTAATATAAAAGTAGGGTTACTTCTAGATTGCTTATTGCCTATTGGAAGAGATTGGAGGATCAAAAGTTGGTGTAATATAAATAGCTAAACATGTTTTTACATGACAAAAATAATTGTATATAATTTACAAGTACTTTTAAAAGTATTCAAAAATGTCTAATTTGCATAACTTTTATTTTATAAAATGCTAAAAGTAAATATAATGTTTAGATCATAGAGTCTTGATTCTAGCATAATTGAGTGGTTCTTATCTTGGTCTCTATCTTTCAATATTATTATTTATAGACATTTTTCAATTGCTAATCATGTGATATAATTTGAATCATATTTATCTTCACTTGTTTTAAAATATTATACAATTTAATTCATATCATGTGATAATTTTTGTTATAAAAATGTTTGTTTTCCCTAATAATAAAATAACACTTGATCTATTTTAGGAGTCTTTTTGTTTTAGTACCTTAAATTGTAGCTTTAAACCTTACATAACCATAATATTTTTCCTTTTCGGAAACATTAAGTTTTCTTTTGTTTTGAGGAAATTTTTTTTATAAAATATAAATATGTAAAGTTAAAAATAAAAGAAAATATTTTATTTATTTAATATTAAATATAAAATTATTTATTTAATGATAAAATGTTAACATTAAATGTTAAAACATTTTATTTGTTTGTTTTATTTATTTTCTTTCATTATTATAACCGTAAGTATTATTTTTTTAATTATAAATATACATAGTATATTAAAATTTTATTAATATACATGTAAATCATATTTTCCTATAGAAAATATATTTGGAGAATGTAAATATGTACTAAATGATTTATTATTTCTACTTTTACTGCTTTAAAAAAATTTGTGAATTAAAATTTAAAGACTCCTATGCATCATTTTTCAATGCAATTATATGCACATTGGTGTTAATTGGTGATAATAAATCAGACAATCAATTCAACTAGAAAAATCATGAACTAATTTTGTCTTTAATTTAGTTAATAAAACAATTGGTTTATAAAAAATTAGTCAAGAAATTAGTAGACAAGCGAGGAATTGGTCAAATCGTGCAAAGCAATTGTGGTTCACATATTGAACTAATTAATTTCTTTTAAAATTTTTAATATCTAAAAAAATATTATTTTTATTTTATATTAGACATATTTAAAGAAAATTGGGTTCAATGTAAACCAAAATCATAGAAACAAATCAAATTCAATATATTTTAATAGTAATTTAAATTATAAATTTATAAAAGATATGAAATTATATGACAGTATTTGAGATATTCTCATATTTTATATGGCTAAATTTAACTCCATGAGATATTTTGAATATTTTTAATTATTATGCACTATATATTTAATTTTCATTTATATCAGAGTTTTAACACAACCTTAATCAAATCATTAAACCTTATATACTCATTAATGTTAACAAAAGGCTTGCAAATCTTTTTCTCTCAATTTGGTGATCCCTTTGATTCTATCAGAGTCGATATGAATAGATTTTCATTTTTGGGTTGGTAAGGTTCAACCAAGATTTAACTGGCTAGAAATGCAAGTCATTGTCCTAAGCAGAGAGGTACACATTGACTAATTTGGTCATTCAACAAATTTTGACATACACTATGTCAATGCTTAAAAATTCTTATTGAGGTGTGTAATGAGATTGATATGCTTTGCAAGTAAGTTCTCTTAGGGAGTGGATGATAATAAATTGGATTATTTTTGTCCAATACCATGGTAATCTATTAAAAGCAAACGGGGTCTAAGTTTCAAGCATTTTCATCATATTAATTAAGCCTTTTTATCCAAATTAAATTGGAAGTTCAAAACAAAGAATTTAGTACATTGGTTCCAATATTGGATAGTGAAATTTATAGTGGATCTTAAGCATGGAAAGGCATGCATGATGAGAAATATTGTTGCAAATAGAAGATATTTTATTGTGGGATCGGGTAATTCTTTCAAGACTATTTGAGATTTATAGGTTCCTGATTGTGTAAACTTTAAGGTAACTTATAAATGACATTTCTCCTAATTAGAACTTATTAGTTTTATAATTAATTTTGAGGAATAAAAAAGGTTTGGCATAAGAAGTTAATTATAGATTTATATTGATATAATGATGTAATGAAAATTTGGAGGTTACAAAATAACAGTGGCAATTCAGATACTATCACATGAGTATTAAATTCATTAGGTTGTTCACAATTAAATCAACATAAAAATCAATTATCAATCACATTTTCCTAATTTCAGCTAACAACATATGGAATTAAATATAGAATTCTATTATTCATAAGAGGTATCAAATGGTTTTGTAAAGCTTCGCTAGTGGCTTGCTCTCTATAAGAACTTGAGTAGGTTACCAATCAAGTTTTAGAAACATGCTTTGCCTACTACCCATGAAGGCACTAGAAACCAAATTTCATTTGATGGAGCAATGCCTCTTCATTAAGTTGCTATAGTTTATGTTTTGGAGCATCTGTGTTGAGCATTTGCAATCATACTCCATTTAGGATCACTTAAAAGGATTTAAATTATGGTTATAGTTGTGGTCATGGTTGCATTACATTTTTTACAATTGTGGTTAATGCATTCTTCAAAATGCAAATTACGACCATTATGAACATGAATTTTTTTACAATTTGCACAATTCTTTTGAAAAGTATTCAAATTGTGATATTATTGTGATTTTTGTTAATTTTAAATGCATAAAATAAATTAATAACTATTTTATTATGAAATACTTTAAAATTTAACAAAATTAGTTTATATTGGTAATACATAAGTAATATACTACATAAAATATTACATAAAACACAAATATACAAGCAATACCAATAATATGTTCTTAACATAAATATTATATAATATATATATGGCAATCTTAACATGTTTTCACATAAAAAATAAGAAGATAAATAAAATAAAACTTGATATTGTTTTGATTACTACACAGTAGAATGGCGTGGAGAATCATAATCCTAACCTTTATTTTTACCATGATTATATGTCATTTTTCCAAATACATACCTAAAAAATTTAGCAACTGTATCATTCTATTAATGATAAGAAGGTTCAAATTGAGGATATAATTAAGAATATGATTGGCCTTAACAATAGGATGGAGCCATTACAAGTAAATAATGAGCATGAGATAGGTAATTAGGGTATTGATAAGAGGGTGGATAATAATCATGTCTACTTTACGATGAAGTGTCAATATCAAAATTACTAAACTTTTGAAACATATTAGTAGAGGAGGAATTTTTTGATATATCTTGTTGTTATCTCCTATTTATTCTTTGCTGAGGTATATTTCTACTATTATCACCAATGTGATTTGTTTGAAAATCTATTATATCAACATAAAAGTCATTACCTCTAAAGTGTGGTATTTTACCATAAGAGTTATATGGCCTTTATTCATCCCTATCTTCATAGACTAATTCATTTGCACCTTCATCACCATTATCATTTGGTGGACTTAAGCCACCATCTTCACTTTGTGAATGTCCTTCACTAGAATTTGAATAATTCTCTTCCATCTTAACATTTTCATAATCTAAGTCAATCCTAAGTAGCCATTTAGAATTTTAAAGATCATCTAACAATAGTGATTCTCTCTCTTCAAGCTATAGGTCTAATGGATCTTCTTCTTAGAATATGTGGTTAAGATTTATAGGATTGAAACTGTTCTCTATATCCTCTTGACTCCTTCTCATCATGTGTTTTATCCTTAACTTCATGTTAAAGAAGGTAAAGATAAGTTTTTGTAACTTTGCATGCTTCAATTTATTCTTTGTCTTCATGTATATATGGCTAAATGTGCTCTAATTTTGCTTATAGTTTGATGTAGAAGTTGTTTAACTAAGCACCTTAATAGTTATGCTTTAAAGTTCTAGAGTACACTTCCCATATATTAACCACCATTAAGCTATTACAAAAATGGGAAACACAAATATAAGTTATTGCCTAACAATCATTTGTATAATACCAAAAATTGTAGTTATTATTATCTTACCAGGATCCATTTGAAAATAAGCCTTTTAAGTTTGTGGTATTCCAAATGTCTCATGCTTATCTAAAAAAAGTAACAACTACACCATTAAATATATTTTTATAAATTATTTGTAATAATAATGGTCATAAATTATATATTAAGCTATACATTGTAAAACATATAACTAACTTAATTGATTGCTTTTATTTGAATATCAACACTAGGTTCTAATCTAGAAATCACTTTTGTAGTTCCATCAAGTGTTTCTTATCCATGCTCCAAACTAAACTAAAATTGTAGATTAAGAAAATAACCTTGCAAAAAGCAACTTTAATTAATAATCATGACTAAGATTTAATAAGCAACACATAATAAATTCATAAATGGAATTATGTTATATGTTGACTAACTTGCAGAATACAAATCTGAATGCATAAATCTCTATCTCTTATGAATGATATCATTATATTGTGTGTGATAATGACATTTTTAGTAAATAAATTGTTTCATTCTATCTCTAGCTTCTAGCTTCATACAAAAAGCCTATTGTTAGCTTTTCATCATCATCAACTAATCTTAAAACTTTCACAATAGGTTCAATTATCTTTATTATGTCACTTACCTTATACCAAAACTCTTTTCCTAAAATAATTTTTTTGATTCATACGCAGGTCTTGATTTTTCTTTTCCATATTTAGACTTTTTATATTCTTCTGAATCAAACATTTTTTCAAAGCTTCTTGTTACTTGAAAATTAACTCAAGTTGAATGAATTATGTTGTAAAATGAGTGATAGTAGCATGTATAATGTCCTTGCGCTTAGTAGACTTTTTTTATGTGGTTTACTATCCAAATGTGATTGTAAATAAATGAAATCACCAATTTTGCATCTTCTAACATTTTTTGGACATTTGATTTCTTATTAATATCCTTCAAGTATAAGTCTAAATAATGAGCTGTGCAAGATGACCAAAAGATATGTGGTCATTTTTCCATCAGCTTCAATCCAACAACTTTTAATGCTTTTTCATTATCAGTGACCACTTGTACTACATATTGCTCTTTAACCTCTTCAATAACTTGATCAAGCAAATTAAGATAATAATCAGTATTCTTACTAAGCCTAGAAGAAGCATCAATAGATTTTAAGAAAATAGTCCTTTATTATTGTAGGCAAGAAAGTTCATTATGTGCATGTGATTTATACTATCAATCTAACCATCACATATTATTATAACACTTGTCTCTTTTTATGCACCTTTTAATTCTTTTATCCATGTTTTCATAGATTGAAATTTTAGTTCCAAATACCCATCTAAAATCTTATAAGGAATAAGGTACTTAACCCTTAGCCTAATGTCAGCTACCATAGTAAGTAAATTATATAACCATGGAGAATTAACCAATTACATAAGTAAGCAATCATACAAAATAAACTTAAAGAGAGCTTCTCTTAAATTTTTTTCTTAATGACTTCATCGTATTACCTTTGATTTTACTTTACTTCAAGCCTTTAGTCTTTATCAAATTAGGTTCGATGGATCTCAATCTAAAAGTTAGATCATCAAATTATTAGGCACTAACTCTACTTCTAGCAATTGAACAAGAACCCCCACCTTCCTCATATAAATTATCATACCTCCCAGTAGTTCACCTAAATCTTTATCGATCTTCCTATTCTTAATGTATCCTCTTACTTTATTACATAACTTGTTTTAAGGACCTCTATTCGTCAATAATTATATTATCACCATCACTTTTATCATAGTCGTCATCCCTTTTTAAACAAGCTTCAAATTCTTTTTTCCTTTTTTTTAGAATCCTTTCTTTTTCCACTATTATCTTGTAAGGTTATTCTCATTAATGAAACAAGTAACTCTTGGATAACTTGCCACATCTCCTTTTTTGTATGTTATACGTTGTTTTAGTCATGTAATTCCACATTTCATAACTTTTCTATAAACTTTACAAACTATGTTATTTCGAGTTCCAGGAACAAAAGTAGCAAAATGCTAGCCTATATCATCATTTAGTGCACCTTCTAATCTTCTTGATGGAAAAGCTTCTTTAGGTGGCATATTTATTTTGAAACAATTAATTAATGGAAGCATTTTACAATGATGGTAATGATAATGATAATGATAACAATAAATACTATTTACAAAATGCTTGTATATGAAAGAAATTAGTGGTAATAACATTTTCATTATTGAATTGCCTTTTACATATTTTAATTTTTATTTTTATCTTGTTTATTAATTTATCTTGAGATTTTTTTAAAAAAAGAAAATTTGTGAAGATATTAGACATCTTAAACCTTTGGATTATTCAATTGTATAATACAATTGTTCATGTATAGACTTTATTTAAAAGTCAATTTATATAAAAAGTATCTTAACTATAAGGACTTTTTTTTAGAAAAAATGTTTATTGTTATTATTATTAAATTATTTTATATACAAGAATTACCCTAATATATAATATAATGAAAATTTAATATTAAAAAGAAATTAATGAAAATCATCTAATTCTAGGTAAGTATTACTGAAAAAGTCAAATTAAGTAACATTGTTTCATATTCTAGTTACATAAATATAAAAATTCATTTTCACAATCATTCCAATTTTTGAATGATTTCCATTTTTTCTATGATAACCACACATTTATTTATATAAAAATTATAAAACAAATTGTAGTTATTTATATAGTGAATAATAGGAATGATTTTGTTAGTTGACAAAAAAATTAAATACCAATAGGAAAAGCAAATAATATCATATATAGCTTTTTTCTTTACATTACAATGTATTACTTAAAAGAAAATACATAAAAAGAAAGTATTTAAAATTTTTAAATTAACTTTCAAATCTTTTAAACCATTACTCATACATAATGTATTAAAAAATCTTTACCAATTCTTAAAGGAATGGTTATTAGTATGGTACCTATGCAACTTTAATCCTAGTTGCTACTAATTGTTAAAAAAATGGTTAATTTAATGCTATAAAAATTACATATTTCAAAGGGTCACAAATCAATTATATTTATTTCATTTATAGTGTCACAAATTAACAATGCATTTTCAATTGAATTTTGCTATTTCTCCCAAAATAAAATTTTGGAAAATCAGTTCTGGATTAATTTTATGCATTAGATTTAGAAGTATTAAATTTAACTCTATTAATCCAATGGCTATTACATGACCAGATATATTTGACAGGCATAATCTTTTGGGATATCTAGAATTATCTTTTTCAATTTTTTGGTATAAGAAAATTTTTAAATCATATTGTTCCTAAATAAACTTAATCAATTATTAATAATTATTTATGAACTTAATTGATCAATAATTATTATTCATTAAGAATTTAAGATAATCACATTATATCTAAAATTAATCCTAATATCTTTCTATAAATATATCAATTAATAATAATTAGTTATTAACTTAATTAGTTAATAATTATGTGTTAAAATAATTACATTATATATCATGCAATAATCCTAATCGATAAGCCAAGTTGTAAGCCTAATCTACTAATCCAATAATATTTCTCTAGTTCCACAATCTTAGATACGTAATCACATAGACACACCACACTTACATACTTATCTGAGTTTCTCTTCATTTTTCTAGAAGAATCATGGCCTTACTTTACTAACATTCACGAATCATACCACTTACACTTATTTGAGTCTCTCCGCATTTCTAGAAGAATCATGGCCTCACTTTACTATTTACTTCATCTCTCATTCTTTCTTGCAATATTAGATTTGATTGCCTTCATTGGTTAATCTATATGCTCTGTCTCTCTTATAATGATAAAATCTTATTACAAATCTTTGTTTTTATTTTTTTAGAAAGAGGAAAGAAGGATCAAATCAAGAAATTTAGTTATTGTTGCCCAAAGGAGGAGATGATATGCAATGCAAGTGTTGGATGGTGGGATTAGAGTTAGATAGAAGGATGGAATTGATGGATCTTCGATATTTCAAGGTTAGATTTATGGCATCTACCATTCAGAGGCTCAATTTGCCCTTCAAAGCATTCATTTGTCTTCTAGACTATGAATCTATTGTTCAATTTTTTAGTTTTTTAGTTTTAGTTTGAGACTTTGAATTTACTTTTTCAGTTCTTTTCTTTTACTTTTTGGAATTTCAATTTCTTTTTTTATGTTTATTAATTATCAATAATAATTGAAGAATATCTTTTGTATTATATTGTTATTATTGTATTTTTTATTAGATTTCTTCCTAATTATTTTTTTTTTGGCTTTTTTTATATTGAAATTTGAAGTTAGATATACAGAATGAGATGCAATCAAAAGCATGAGATGCAATCCATTATTACCACATCAGGCCGTAACACCATTTTATATAATTGTTAAGGATTGCAAGACATGTGTCACATCACAAAATTGGCAAAATTCAGATATGGTTCCTTCTAAAATTGCAATTTTATGGTTGTTTTTTATGTAATGCTCTTTTTTTTAAATCCCTGATCACTTGTATTCATTGTTATTTGGTGATCAATGATTTGGGATGCATGAGAATATAGCTTTGTGACAATGCATATTAATTTTTGCAATGTCAATGTTGAAGTGTTTGTGGCAAACTTGTTGTGCTATTATGTAAGAGCGGTTGACATCAGAGATGGATCTATTATATGTGATAGAAAATAAAATGTATATCTAGGAAATAAATAATCACAAGATAATTAAGAAAATGAAAGTTATTATTTTAATGATAATTTATTCTATTTATTAGAATTCAAATTACACTTAAATAAGGGTAGTTTAAGGTTAAGTGAGTCCAAAGATATGTATTTTTGTATGGAGGAGACTTAGGATATTTTTTTTTATTTTGTCCCGACACATATCCTTTTCTATCTTCTATTTTAGCAAACTACTGCTCGAACACCCCTAAAGTTCTTAAACAATCTCTAATCCCTCTCCTTTTTTCTCCTTATCTCAATTATCATCTTTCCATATCTTCCTTTGTCTAACTTTAAGCAAGGTAAACAAATTTACTCTTTAATCCATTGATTGTACTTCTTTAATTTCCAATGGGTAGTGAATGATTAAAGCTTTAAAATCAAATATGAAATTAAGGAAAATCTTAAGCCTTAACCTCCCACTTTTGTGATATTTTTATGTTTCACACTTTTGAATTTCATCTCTAAACTTAGAGTTAACTGTATTCTCTATGACTTATATGAGAGCATTCTTTAAGTTTTCATTTGTTTTGAAGAATTTAAATGATTTTATGTTGAATTTTTATAGAGTTTGAATAATTAATGTTGATTGCTTAATATTGATGGTTAACACAGATAGAGGGATGGTTTTTATAGTTATAATGTTGTTCTTGCATGAAATAAAGCTTGATTTATGTTTCAATGCATAAGCATAGGATTTAAAGCAATTCTTCTCATATATGAATAGTAAAATTCTAGAAAAATGTAGGGTAATTATACTAGAATCACTTTTAAAAGTGCATCCTTGAGCTTAGAATGCAATGAGTCTAGAAATCACTTTCAAAAGCAAAATCATGAGGTTAGAATTGCTTGTAGAAGTGATTTTGCAATTTTTATTTTCCAAAAGGGGTAAAATCATTTCCAAAAGTGATTCCTCACTTTTAAAACCAAAATTCTCATTTAAAGTCATTTCTAGAAGCAATTTTAAGCCTTAAGAAAGTTACTAGAGGTCTAAAATTGCTTTGAAAATGAGCTCCCTCCCCTTTGTCTATTTTTATGTTTTAACATTAAAACTAAACAAAATTGATCATATTAATGGGGATTTTTCCTCTTACAAGTATAGGTATGATTAGCATAGATTGGAGTTTATTGAAATTGAATTCAAATAGGATACTTGAAATGTTAAATTTCCTAAAGCCAATAATAGAAGCATGGTAGTATTGGTGAATACAATTATGATTCATAATTATGAGTTAATCGAGCTAATTGGTATTAATGCTTAAAGAAATGAGATTTGAGGAGGTATTAATATTGTTTTAAGCACCGAATTTGATAGGCTTGTTAGGGATAAAGTTAACTTGGAGGAACAAGGGTGGGCTAGTGAAAGAGGGCTGGTAAAGGATAAAAATGAATAGAAGTCATGAAGAAATTTACTTGCTTTCTTACTTTGCTATTCACTGTTTATATGATTATTTGAATTTGATGTGTCCTCATGGAAATGTGTATTTGTACAAGTGATTACACATGATTATGTAATTGTTTACTATTACTAATGGAATTGTAATGTAATTCGCATCATATAAGTATATAGGCTTAAAAAGATTAAATCTAGTTGGTAAGAGAGAAAATTTTCTTTATACAATATATTTATTTAAATGTTTACTCACTAAGTACCAAACTTATCCTTCTATATTTTATTTACAAATTCATAAGATGAACTGCCCCTTCCTTCACTATTACCATAGGGATAGATCCATTGGGATTTCCTAGTAAAGCAAAAAGGCTAACAACAAATATTTTGTTATACATAGATGATTTCTAGGCCTTAGACTATATAGGAAATGGGTAGAATGTATAAAACCTTCTCAGTTAAATTTAGTTAGGTCGGTTTATCCCTAAACTAGAAAGGAATGTAAGCAAACCTAGCTTCTTCTTTTTTTATAAAGTCTCTTTTTATGAATACATGTTTGGCACATTCAATTACAACTTCCTCTACATAATTTCTCTTTATCTTCAATGCATGCATTTTATGGAACTAAAAGCAATTAAGTTAGGCTGGTAGAAATTAGTCGGCTAGGTTCTAAGCTAGTCATGACTAGAGAGGGTCATAATAAGAGCATTTAATTAGTTTGATAGAGCGGGACGTATAGGAGGAAGAGAATACGCTTAAGGATTTAAGGTTGCTTGATACATTGTTAGGGTTTCATCTCGAGCAAAGCCTAATAAAATTAAATGACATCCACCTATTAGAGATGCAATGAAACTTGATGTGATTGCTTGTTGGAGTAAAAGTTTTGCAACTATAGCAATATTGGTCCATAAGTTTTAGGCCTTTGGTATGATAATTTTAAGTATGCATATGCACAATTTGTTGAATTGTTGGCAATTCAAAAAGTGGATATAGTCTTTAATTTCCTTAATATTATAAAAAAATTAATTAGCAATGGAAAAATCTATTGTTAATGAGTGAAATTCCATTGCTAGAAAAATACTAATGGATAAGATGGCATAAGTAAACAATGCATCGATAATTTAACTAGCAATGGATTTATGTTATTTGTAATTTAGTGAGTAAATGACAAATAAAACAAATTATTAATAGAATTAACAATGCCTTTGTCAGTCGTAAATTTTATATTTACTAACAAAATTTTTCACCTAATAATGCTTTAACAAAAGGTATTTCCATTGTTAATTTTAGTCCATCACTAAATATGAATTAGCAATAGAATTTTTCATCATTAATTCATATTTATGGGTAATTCTGTCACTAAATTGGGTAATTCTTGCACAATTAGTGGCAATGTTTTCAATAGTTTATCATTAATTTAGGATATGTTTGTTATTATGTTTTCTATTTTCATAGCAAGCAAAACAATAAACACCTTGCAACAATTAAATTTCATTAAGTTTAAACCCTATCAATAAATAAATATTCAAATCAAATTTCATAAAATAAAATTTAAAGTGAATATGTTAATTATACAACATTAAAAAATAAAATTAATAAAATCTAATATAAAAATCATGTCCAATTTCTATACATATAAAAATAAAAAACATAGGAAGCTAGCTCTTGGTATCTTATTATTGGTTATCTTCCTGATGCTTACATCCTTGGTCAGCTAGTGGCAGTGACAACCATCTCCAACCTTTTGAACAATATGTTGATGTTGTACTCATGTTGCTCAATTATTGATTGTTGAGAAATAGGTCATTGCTTCTAGGTTGTTATCCTTTCATGTGTAACCTATAGCTCCATATACTACCATTTAGTGATGCTTTGCATCTCTTGCGACTCAGGCTATGAGAACAAACTAGCCATGTCAAATGATTGCCTAACAATCTTACATACCTCCAATCCTATGTCATAAATGTGCTCCTTCTTTGTTCTGGTTACTAGTTGCCTCCATCTATAATGAGATTTCATTGACCTATGTAGAGTTGCTATCACTACCCTCAGCTGATGCTAGAAAAGATTTCACCTCCAGCATTTTAGAGTATTTGCCCTATAAAATTAAATTTGAAGGTCAAATACTTATGATATATAAAAATAATAATGTATTGAATATCAAAAATAGAAATTAAATCTTACCTAAACTTTTTTTATTTTTCATCTACAAACTCTTAAGTGCCCTTTAGAATGGCATAAGTGTAAGTGTGTAGGAAAACATCTAAATTAGTAGAATCCAACTAAGGCTAGCTAGTTGGAAATTTATGTATAGACACTAAAGTAAGTTATAGAATTAATAAAACAATGCTAAAACTAACTTTAAACTAAAATTAAAACTTACCATCTTCCTGTATAGGCTTCCTCTAATAGTAAATGACTTTTTTTCATCTTTTACTTTTTCTTAAGGTTAGCATCTTCAACCCACTTTTTCTTAAAGCCCTAAAAATGTGCTCTGGCATATATTTGTGCTTCTTTGGTTGGCTCCTTCTCATTTAGTTTATTATGCCCCTAGAATTAGCTTCAACGTTACGAGCAAAATTCCTTTTTATCATGTAAGTGGCCTCAGACTACCAATTCTATGTAGCCTACAAACATCAAAGAATAGAACTTAAACACTAATAATTGCTAAATTAAATTATAAATACAAATACAAAATGGATACCAAACCCTAAATCTAGTAGCTATTTCTCGAACTAGTTGTTATTAAGCTCTAAGGAGACATTGGTGTAATTAAGGGCTAACTCAACGAGATGCGCTTATGGCACCTTTGTTATATTCTTAATGGGAACATAAGTTGATATAGAAATTACCTTGCAATCAAATACAAATGCACAAATTTAATACAAATGTTAAACAATACGAAGCAATACAAATTAATATAAATAAATAATTAAATGTTAACAAATATTTATAAGTCACTATTTGGATGTACCTCCTACCATTAGTTAGGTTTGTACGATTGTACCTTAGTGATCTGCTAGTAGGTGTCCTAAACGAATGGTTGGATGTTCTGCAATTTGCTAGGTGGGGTCTTAAGGAGTAAGACTAGGAGAAGTCCGTAGGATCAACTTGAGGAAGGCCTCAGGAAAGGTTAAGGAGTTTGGGACTTCTACCCAGGCGATAGTAGTGAAATCACCAACTAGTGTTATGGGTGTTAATGGGCTAACGATTAGAATGGCCAAATATGATGAAGTCATTGAGCTAGTTCTATGACTTTTGAGCCTATGGCCAATCTACCTCCATATGATGACGATATAATACCATAAAATATTTAACAAAAGAAGCAATTGATTACTATAGTACAACTTAAACTATAATCATACAAATAATTAATTTTTTAATTTAACTAAAAACTAAATTTAATTTTCTAACTTAATTAAAAATTAATTCAATTTCCTAACTTAACAAATACTAAGTTAATCAAGAAGTAAATTTGATTTTCTAATTTAAGTAAATACAAATTTAATTTCCTAATTGTAAGTCAACTAAAACCTTAACACTAATACTAAACTAAAAGTAATTTTAATTTTATACCCTAACTAAAAAAAAGTTAAAATTAAACCTAACACTTTATACCTTACTTTTAATATCAACATATTAAGCTAAAAATCATATAAATCAATAAACTAGAATATCCTTAAACCCTAACTCATATAAATTAAACATAAAATAAGTAGGATATGCAACAAATAATCAAATTCAAATATAAAATTTAGGATATATTGGAAAAACAATAGAGCAAATTGACAAATACTCATTGATTAAAATATGCAATAGCTAATGGTGAAGACAATGGTGGTGTTGGTAGGAGGCAGAAATGTAGCAATGCTGTTGGAGGAGAGAGGGAGAGGAAGAGAGGGAAAGAGAAAAAATGGTGGTCTAGCGTTAAACTCTAATATAAGTTTAATTTAATGATAGAATTAGTAACAAATTAGTTCATTGCTAATCTATTTTAACAAAATAGTGCATTTTAATTAGCGATGAATTCTAATATGTTCATCACAAATTTTTAAAAAAATTTGTTATATCGCCAAATAAAATTTTAAATTTTTGTATAAAAATCTATCTTTAAATGTATTGGTAATTTAAAAATGATTTTTATTCTGCCAATAAATTCTATTGATGGATTCAATTTTTAGTTAAAATATTCAAGAAATTAAAAAACTTAGCAATGGATATTCCAACATTAATCGCTAATTTCATTACTAAAATCTAATATATATACCAAAATCATAATATATATATATATATATATATATAAGGACTGCAAACTCATTTACCAATGATAATTTTGCTACTAAATCCATAATTTTGTTACATGGCTAAAATTTTGTTGCCAATTTCCGTCTCTAATATGTCGTCTCACGAGACGACAGTGCAAATTGAGGACAACTGTAAAATGGCCATTGAAGTTTTATTTGATGTGACTAAGCGGCCGTGGAGACTGTTGCCAATCATGGAGTTTGTGAATAGGTATATGTTTCTGAAAATAATCCTGATGCGGGGATTACGAAAATAGAGTGGTTTGGGAAGGCTTTCCCAAAACTCTCCTCCTTTAAATGTTGCGTCACTGGTGAACGAGAACTCTTGCTTATGAAAAAGGGAGGGATTCCGATTCATGATACATTGGTTATATTGTTATTTCATTAATTGAAATTATTAAATTAAATTTAATATTATACAAATTAATAAAATTTAACAATCAAAATTAATAGTGTACTGATATAATTGATACATTATAATCATTACATTATTAAAATTGTCATTTTTTTGAGAATAAAGTGCAGTGTCCCACTTCATTAATTTTTCCACGTCCTTTTGGCTCTTTGATGATCCTTACTTTGTTGCTGGCATGCATATATCACTTTATGTCTTTTGACTCCTGAGTGAACACAAACCACATAAGCCGTCCATTTTTTTGTTTAATACGATTGATGAATTGGAACCGTTAGAAAACAAAACTAATATACATAATTAAGGCTGGCTAGCTAGTTAGTATATTATATTCATAAAACATGTCTACCGAACCCCACCTCTGATTGGAATGGTTACTCTCTCTCTCACTTTTATATTTTTTCTGCCTAGACTAGTTTGTTTTTCCATATGAAGAAAATCAAACCCTAAAAGTGGGAAAACACTACTTTTGAAAATGTGGAACAAAATGCCACACTTTAATTTCCAGCAGATGGCACAAATTCCTTTTTTCTTTCAAGCAGAAATTGAATATCCCACTTATATAATATATAGGCTTATTAATTATGATGTTCAAGGCTCAAGGCGGAGCTAAAATTTTAACGCGAAGGAACAAAATGATATATATACAATTGTTAAGTATCAGAAAAGGTCAATTTAAAAATACTAGACATAAAAATAAAGGTATCCAAGTTTTTGTAAGGGTCGGAGGCCCCTAATTGTCCCCTCCCTCTGCCCCTATAATGATAGTCACGTTAATTTCCACATATTTAACCAAACGGATTTGAATATTATAAGGTGTAGTTTAATTTATGAATAACAAATTAATTTTGAGTGAATTAAGTTAGTGTGGAGGACTGTAACCTTAAAATAATTCATGGAGAGATATTTTCCTAATTTTTTTTAATTTTTGAAAAAAGTTTTATATATAAACTCTTCAAAACTTATAGTATTACATTAAAAGATATTTACAAGTTATATTTTAAAATCTGCAGTAATTTTTTATATAAGTTTTACTTTTGGAAGGGATTATAAATTTTAATTGATTATAGTCGCAACTGTAGCAACATTGCAATTAATAAAATTGTGAATAAATATAACAAATAGAATTATTACAAAGTAAAAATGTAAAAATAATGTTACAAACCATAATTTAAAATTATGATTAATCACGCTAACTCAAACATAATCCTAAGTATCGAAGGAATTTAGTTCAAGAATAAAAATAATATTAGAGAATGGATGGATGATTAAAGTATAGGCAATTTGATGTTGATCTAAGTGCAAAATTTAGTGGTTTCTCTTGGGTATTATCAATTTGCCAATTCTAGGGTTTTGTCATCAAAGCTCCGTTTGCTTTCCCATTACTCGCACCTAACCCTATTTTGTATTATTAAACAAGTTTCAAAGCATCAACAGTGTCAACTTTGAAGTTAGTTCAGAATTGCGTTGGAAAACCATTAGAGAAAAAAACAAACACACATTCCCATAACCGAAACGACAAACTGTGAGCACAAACGTAGATATATGCAGTTATAAATATAATTTAATTAACCTAAGTATATGACTTACCATCACAAGTTTTTACTGTTTTGGGAATCTATAATTAATTTTCTTGTTTTTGAATTTATTTAGGAATATTAACACTTCCATAATTCTTCAATCTCAAAATTGTCGGCTGGATATTCCAAGAAGAAATTGAAGTTTATGAAAGTTCAAGAATTTAGGAGCAATAAAATAATTGATTAGCTAGCTTGATTACACATAAAGTGCAGTCACCGTCATGTTAGTTACATGATAATCTGTATCAGAATAGTAATTTGAAGTAGAAATGAGTCTAAATCAATCGATTACCATGATAAACTTTGTTGAAAATATCGAAGAATAAAACAAAAATTATAGTTTAATCCTACAGCCCGTGAAAGCTATGTGAACGTTCGGAGTACTTGCTTTTTGAATATTGTCAATCTAACAACTTCTTTGATAACATAAAGATGAAAAACAAAACTTCAAGATTTTCACTCAAGTAAAATACGATATTTTGTGATTATTTTATCTTTTTTCGCTTCAATTAATTTCTTTTTTTTTTTTTGGGTGTTTAGAGGTCCAGCTACTCTACTACCACCTAAAAAAGGAATAAAAAATAATTTTTAAATTTAAACTCAAAATAATAAAGAGAAACAAATTCGAAAATAATATCAAATATTATGGTACTGAAAAAATATTAATTACCTTTTTTTTTTAAAACTTTGATAGCAATATCTTGATTTTTTAATTTTTAATCATCACCATATAGCACATCTTAATGGAAGATATGAAATCACGAGGGATCTATTTTTCGCAATTAGAGTGAGTACTGGGACGCATAATATATGAAATTTACTAAAAATGAATGGCATTTCGTAAAAGAAAATGAATAACTAAATAAAAATAAAAATAAAGATAAATTGGAATATTTATTTTTGGAAAAAATTATTTTCTTCTTCTCTTTGATTTTTCTTCTCATGACAAATAAACCAGTGAGAAAATGAAAATGTTCCTCTTTATTAAATCTTTGTGTACTGTTTAATTATAAAAAAAAATAAACTGAATATGAAAAATCAAAGGGGAAATTACACTAATTTCTGTTGAAATTTAACCTAATTACATTTAATATTCCTCATTTTTAAAAAATATATTCATTCATCCATGGCATTTTTACTATTATAAAATGTAATGTTATTAAATTTTTAAAGTGCAATCCCTTCCTTAATGTTATTCTTTGTGATTAATTAGAAGTTCATTTTTCTACATTTTTATAGATTACTTTATTTTAAGAATAAAAACACTTTCTTCTTTCTATGTATAACTTATTGCAATATTTCTATATAAAAATATATGAAAAAGAGTCCTCAATTTAGCCATGAAAAATGATATTTGAGAAGGACTTACAAGTTACAATTAAAAAGTTGATATCATTATATTTTTTAATGGTGGAAGCACTTCAAAAAGGGTGAAAATATATAGTTTTAAAAATTGAAAGTTTTAAATATAATTAGATCAAATATCAGAAAAAGTTAATGTAATTTGCTGAAAATAAAATGTTGACCACAAAAAATGTGTTTCTTTGCTAATTTATTTATTTAATTTTTTATTTTTCACATTCTACATTATATGCCAACAAAAAAACTTAGGCTTTTCATTCCTTTTTTATCTTCTCACTTTTCACTTTGTTGGAAAACACAACACTAATTAAAGAAACCATGTCGAATATTGGGGCAGGTTTAAAGTCGATTTTAATCAATTTAAAAGACGTATCTGGCTTTTCATGATCTCCTGCCTGTTAACTATGATCTAAATGTGAGTTTCAATTCCTATGCATGGCTAAAGATCTTGATTTCTCGACACATTGAAGGCTAAAGACAGGTCCATCCTCCTCTAGATCGAGAATTGATCTTTCATTCACCATTTCACGGACTTGGCAACGTCTACATATTTTTATCTTTGTATTTTCACTTTAATTGATACTTGATAATATTCTTTTTATTTTAATTATCTTAACAATATTTATGAAAGTGTTAAATAAGTTAGGCTTAATAGATTGGTCTAAAAGTAATATAATTTTGTTTAACCTAAAATTAGGACTGATATAAAAAATGATAATAGTGACTAATCTGATAAAGGATTGAGATTGATTAACTTAACTTAATAAAGAATAAAAATTGATAAGTGTTAACTAATTGGGTTATTGGATTGATCCATTAGTCTAATAATAGTAATAAATAATAAATAATTAATTTATTATTATACATTTATATATATTAAAATAATAATTTTAGTATATTAAAATCATATATATTGGTGATATTAAATAATTTTAATATTAAAATTAAAAATCAATAAAAATTATGCAAGAAATTTAGTTTATTGTCATAAAACTTACATATTAATAAAAAAAATAATTACACAAAGCAATTATTATAACTAAACATAGATAAAATAATTACTATAACTAAATAAATATATTAATTATAGTAATAAATTATTATTAATATAGTAAATAGTGATATATTCATATATGTGTTATGAATTTAGTTAATATAATATTTGCACCACATTGATTAATATTGATTTTTTTATTCTAGGCCTTGTAATTTTTAATTATTCTTCTAACTAGAGGTTTTTCATATTAAAAAAATATTATATTTTGATTTATTTTCTTCCTATTTTAGTTATATTCAATAATAATAATGCATAATGAATTGCAAAACTTTCTCAAGACCACCTAATAAAAGTCAACCTGAGACTGCAATTGGAATTAGGATTGAGATTGGGATTGGAATTGAGATTGAAATTGGGATTGGTTTTGTAATAACTTGACTTGGCTTATCTTGATAAAAAAGTAGCCCAACCTTAACTAACCCGGCGTATAATTTTTCTTAATTGAATTAGTATGATATGATTAACTTAACCTATTTTGATGACTTTAAATATTTAAGGAAAGAAGAGAAGAAATAAAATCTAGATTCACAACAAATCTAGAATTATGCCTTTTAAGCCATCATTCACACACTACTCTCTCTTAAATGAGTGAAAGAAAATTGTACATTTTAAACACAATTCGGAAATCTTGTGTTTTATCTTTACAATAAACTCACAATGGTAGAGAGGTGGGACATATATATTTAATTATAGGTTATGTTTTGGTAACCATGAAAAATGAAAATTTTTGTGAGATTTTATGAAAATTTAGCATATAAATATTCAAATAGTAACTTTTTATGTAAAGTTTAGTAATTTATTTTATAAAAAAATTGCAAGTATTTATAAATTTTATATATAAAAAATATATAGAAAATTACAAATAAATTATTTAAGGCTACAAAAAATAAATTCTTTAAATTTTTCTCAATTTTGAATCAAAATTAAGATTTTCAATGAAAGATATAAATTTTGTTTAAAAAAATTCATAAGAATACGTATTAGTACGTTTTCAAGCACTTACCCTAGTATGTGTTAGTGTATATGCCCTAAAACCAATCATATTGATGATTATAAATTTAAATCGTGTTATTTTAATGATAATTCTAATTATTATATTTATAGATATTATCTACGTAATATATTTAATTATGATAATAACCTTAGAATAATTATATTCTTAAATGTCCTTAGTCATATATTATTGTGAATTAGGTTGCTTTGATATATTAAGACTAGTATGTGTGGTTACTTATATGAGATATTAAGTTTATACATGAGTATAAGTTAGAGAACTTGTATATTGGACCGACCTATCCTAAGAATACTACATGGATCATTATATGAGTGTCATGAGTGATTCTTAGTGATCATTATTAATATGGTCCTTTGACCTGAGATCGTCAAGGTTCCCTACATGTGAGTTTTATATTTTAATACTATTTTATGTCATTCATGGTTGAGTGAATGTAAGGATAGTTATTGGATATGTCACATATCATGCGGAGGGATTTATATGATCAAGATGGAATTTGCCCCTCTTATATAACAGGAGTAACATTTGTAAGCTCATTGATTAAGTAAAGTTGAGAAAATGCATGGCTATACTCAGATGAATTGACATGAGATGTTAATTACATTTGCTTCAGTCAACTTACTTATAGATCAAGAAACTTCAAGATTGGGCTATACGAGAATGACACGGTCTATGTCTCGTGCTCAATCTAGATGTTTAGGATAAAAGGATATAGATGATGATCACGTGTAAAGGTTTAGTCAAATCACCGATTTTCTCATTACTTAGGTAACAATGATGTGTTGCTAGACACCGCTTGTTGTTTATGATCATTAATATGATTAATGATCATTGCCAACGTAATGAGAGCTTGTAGGGTCGCACACTTAGAGCCTAGTGGATTTGGAATTAATGGATCAAATTGTTTGAGTTTAATATTTGAGAATTTCATGTTATAATTATAAGGGCCAATAATAAGCCCATTATACATGGAATGAAGCTCAATTAGTTAGGATTTTCTATCCACCTATTTAAATAGGCTTGTTGGGCAATAATAGGATTATTATTCATGCATCCCAAGTATAGAATAACCTTAGCACCTCTTCTTGACCAAAAATCCTTGAAGAAGCGTAACTAATACTACGAGGCAAAGGAGAACAATTTCAACCAATATTCGTGTGAATACCTTGAAGTCTTTGGCCAAAAGGAAGTTGAAGAGGTGATCAACGACCAAGTTCTTGAGTTATCATTAAAGGTATTGAATGAATCCTTATTCTAATTTAACGTTTTACATGGATCCATTGGTTAGGATTAATTTATTCTGCTGCACTTGTTTGACTCCTGATCCCAACAATATGACCATCTCATACATATCTCACACTTTTCATTGATGAATATATAAACTTATGGTATGTTGGAATTGAAGGAGAGTAAAGTGGGAGAAGAAGGTCATATCATAATTCTTTTCTTTATTTGAAAATTTTAATTAAAAGTGAAAAAAAATCGTAAATTTATGTCTAATTTTTAAAAATTTTTCAAGGCCCTGATATTTAATATTTTATATTTATCCTATATAGAAAATGTGGGAGAGAATTTTTTAAATCTATAAATAAGGGAAATAAAAAAAATCTATTTTAATTATCCACTCTCCTCCTTTTCTTCTCTTTTACTTTTATACAAAATTTTGTAATTTATTTGATTAAATACCCATGCATTTTATATATAACATGTACATGGAAAATCATAACCATCTCGCTTAAAGTTACATAAAGTAATTTTAAAAAATTTTCTCACTTTTAAATCAAAATTAAGATTTTTAAGAAAAGATGTAAATTTTAAAGAAAAAAAATGTAAGAATACGTATTAGTACATATATTCAGGCGCGTACCAAAGCATAACTCATTTGATATATATTTTATCACTTCTCTGTCACATAGTGTAGATTCATTCTATTTGGCTAGACGAGAATAGACGAAAACAAGAGGAGAACAAACTTATGTCATAATGTTTTCCTTATTTTATAGTTTTGATAAAAAATGAAAAGAGGTTATAAGTGTTAGATTATCCAACGTTGATTATGGAAGTAGTTGATTGTTGATATTTAAGTATAGGAAAAGCCTCAACTTTTGAATTAATTTTTTGTTATTGAGAAGACCCAATAAAAGACATCCAACACTAATAATAAAGTTCAATTACAACATATCTATTGAATGATTTAGGAGAGAGTTAATTAATGTCAAGGTTTCAACTGATGATTCGATATATAAGAGAAAGCTTGATATCAACAAATGGTTAAAGATATGGTTGGGTAGTAACATTTCTATCTTTAAGGTCATGTTATGTGCTTCATTGACTATCTAGATTACAACTTTGACATCAATCGGGCCTCTCGTGAGTTGTTGGGCGAAGATCTTATAACAAAGATTTGATGTCAATGTTAGGTATTTTTTTGAACCTTTTTAACTATAAAAACTAACTCAAAAGTTAAGATTTTCCTTCATATTTATATACAAACACCCAGCCCCTTTCACAACCAATGTGGGATAGTTAAACAATTCTAGTCATACATTGAGGAATCGATTAGAATTATGATATCAACTAACTCTTTGGTGGACTATTGGACAAAGATATTATAACCAGGCTCTGATTCCAGTGTTGGTTGCTTCTTTGACTTTTCTTACCACAAAAAAGTAGTTTTAGAGCTAATGCTTTCCTTTGAAACCAATACTCAGCACCTTCTGCAATCAATGTGGAATAACTCAAAAATCTCCCCCTTATACATTGGACATTCATTTAGAACCCTATCTTTAATTAGCTCTCCTATGGACTATTGAGCAAAGAAGTTATGATTGAGTTTCAATACTAATGTCAGATGCCTTTATAGGCTTTTTCTTATACTTATAAACCAATACTTAATCCCCTTCCACATCTAATGTGGGACAACCTAACAATCTTTGCCTCATACATTGAGTCATCAATTGACTCTTTTGTGGATTGTTAGGCAAAAATATTATAATTAGGCTTTGATACTAATGTTAAGTGCCTTTATAAGCCTTTTTAGCTACAAAAGCTACTTTTAGAGTTAAAACTTTCCGTCATATTTATAAGTCAACACCCTAACTCTTTTGAAATACGATGTTGGATAATCCAACAATCTCCCTTTTATACATCGGGTTATTAGTTGAAACCTTGATATTAACTAACTCCCTCATGAATTATTAGGTAAAGATGTTACAACTATACTCTAATATTAGTATTAGTGTTCTTCTAGGCTTTTTCAATCATAAAAGCCAGTTATAAAGTTAAGGTTTTCTCTCATCCTTATATACTAATATTCAACCCCTTTCATAACTAATATAAGATAACCCAATAATATCTCCCTTACACATTAGGCTACCAGTTAAAATCCTAACATTAATGGAGCCATCTGTAAATTATTAGGTAGATAAGTTGTAATTGAACTCTAATATTAATGTTAAGTATCTTTTATCAAACCTTTTCAACCACAAAAAATAACTCAAAAATAGAAGTTTTCTCTCGTACTTTTCAACCTCTTTTAAAATTAATATGAAATAATTTAATAATAATTTTATAGCTAATTTTTGAAAATCTTTTGAAATCTTCCGCTATTTTTTTGTTATATGTTCTGTCAATTTAGAAAATTCCTCGGAATTTTCAGGAATTTTCTAAGTTTGAATTTTCTAAATCTCTGAATAAGGAGAAGGAAAGTTACTTCCTTTGCCATTCCACTCTTTTCCATCTCCATTATTATTACGATCACTCCTTTCAACCAAACGAGGATTTGGGGTCACAACGTACAAGACGAGGGTCCTGTTCCATAATTCGTCAATGCTAGTGACACTTTCGGAGATATTAATTGAGTATTGTCCTCGTGTATTGACAAAATAGAACATGAGGCGCTGCTTTCTTTGACAATATACAAAGACGCTTTGATTTGGTACGTAACACCGCCATTTCCTACTTTGTTTGACTATATTTACATGACTGTTACCTATATTTGCTTTATCGGCCTCATAATGGAATTTACCGAATGACACGATCCGCCCAGACAAACAAAAAGTTAGACGTAACAAATTCTGCAACAGGCTTTAAACCAAGGATAAGGCCCCGACATGGGTCCCATTTTCTATTTTGCACGTGGAAATATTGTTGGGGGCAATCCTTATCATTCCCTTCACCAACCCTACCATGATACTAGCAATCATGCATATTTTTCAAAGCCTGGGCACATCGAGCTTTAACGTGCTTTCCTATTCTCTTTCATGACATTAATTCCATTTCTTTTTGTCTCTTCTTTTGTTTCAACACGACAATAATGGTTGCAGTTAGGAATACTATGAATTTGGA
The DNA here is from genome assembly GCA_020226215.1 of Sindora glabra. Lineage (NCBI taxonomy): Eukaryota > Viridiplantae > Streptophyta > Magnoliopsida > Fabales > Fabaceae > Sindora > Sindora glabra. The sequence goes on along the minus strand of CM035228.1, from coordinate 31,812,643 downwards.
TGCACACATGCTATTCATAGGTTTATTTTCCCTGGTTCAATTCCTCCGGTAACAACTAGACTGGTCATTCTCTTAAATTCATTTTCAATTCTTTCAATATTCCAAGAGATTAGATTTTGAATCCAACAAACATATAAGAGGGGATGGGTAGTAATTTTAAAAAATGTAAATTTAAATTAGTTCTAATAAATATGGTAATTATGCTCCTTTTCTCCGGATGCATTTTATCTCATAATAATTACGTCAAATGTATAGGAAAAATCGATGTGAGCATATCATTATTAATTTAGTTGATATAAACATTTTGGATTATGCTTCTATATGTAGTTGAGAAAATTTGTATCAATACTTTTTTTTATAAAAAAATGTAAAATTTTATAGAAAAATTACAAATTAAATTCTCTTAAAAACTTACAAGAATTTGGATTAGTATTCCTTTTTAATTTCAAGAAATCACCTAAGCAAATCCCTAGCTCCATTGTTCTAAAACTAATCCCGAGCTAGCCTTTGCAGGAAGTTCGGCTAACCAATCATATATCCGGTACAATATGGAACAAATAAACATTCTCTGGAGAATCTAGTTTAGATTTGGAGGCGAGCAGGAACAACATGGAAACAAAATTTTTACAATCCATTTGTTCATTTTTCAGGCTTTCCAAGTTTGAACACGATATAATTATAATGCTAATTTCATTATTTTTTTTCATAATTAAGAATTATTACTCTCGCAACTCATTTAATTAATACAATTTAATACATACATAGTATTTAAACTCAGAGTATAGTTTTTTCATGATATGATACATGGTTCCTAAAATAACTAACTTATTGCTAGACACTTAGATATCGACCTTCCTAAACCTACCTAAGCACGTATGGCCTAGTGGTAGGAATGCTATAAATCACTTTAGTTTAATTATGTCATACGATAAGGTTGAACGTATGGAAGCACACAGACGGGGAGAAAATATTCTATGATTATTATTATAGATAAAATATGTAATTTATAATTTCAAAAATAGAAATTTGTAATTAGAATATTTGGATCATCTGGGAGATTATTTATATCATCTTACTAATAATGCCCAAATTAATTGAGATATTGACCTGACACTTTCACCTAGACAGAATTCAATAAACCAATAAAGCCATGAGTCAATTGGGCTCAACCTATTCTGTCCAATACAAGCTGACTCAACGGTTTATGCACCCACGCAAAATTATGTCAAAATCCTAATAATCGACGTAATTGAAAGTAAAAAGGCACTCTTTTGTATCAAGGGTCTTACCAACAACAATTTTACCCATGACTGATTCAATCCATCAAAATCTCAGTGCACTAGAGTTTATAAAATGCCTAAGTCACGTCACTTTAAACTATCTACAATTTTATATTATTATTCTATTTACACAACTACTCATTTAAATATCTAAGTGTGTTCGGCAGATTACTTCCACCATGTACACTTGACTTTTTGTTCCATATGCAAGTGAACTTGATGTTGGAAGTGTAAATTAAAATCCTAAAATATAAAATTGATTATAATAAAATTATGAGCGTACTAATGCTTAATTTAATAAGATCATAACTTATTTGAATAATGATGATAAGTAAAATTCTAATCTACTTCGCTCTTTATGTTATCCAGATAGGGTGAGTAAAATATTTTGGAATGACAATCCTTATTATACATCCACCAAATAATAACTTTGATCTTTCTATTTAAGATCAAACTTGTGATAAGAAATTACTCATCGCTAAAAGACTATAGGTTAGGACTTCTACTTATATGGGCTTGTGCATGATCCAACCTATCACGGATCATACACATTAAAGTAGGGTCTAATTTGTTCTATGCTTAATATTAAAACATAAAACTAATTACTTAAATAAATATTTCAATAATTAATTAATGTTAATCCATATAAATTTATCTAAATAAATTATTTATTTTATTTTAGTACAACAATCTCCCACTTAGATAGCATTAATTAATTATATGAAATAATTGAAACATCAATAATTAAGTAATTAGTTATACATTAAGCTATAAATTTAATTCAGATAATGAAACCACACCAAATCACTAAATACAATAGGGAAACAAGTGATATAGTGTCTCATAATCCCAAAGAAATTGAATATATATAAGGTTAGCCTTTTGACCATAACTCATAAGAGAAACAACTCAAAATCATTGAATCTGATAAGGAAGCAAATGATTTGTATATATGTATAAACATATCACCAATGTTTCAATATGAGCAATTACTGATCATAAACATCAACAAAATAAAATAAGTATATCTCAAACTCCCACTAAACTAAAGCTTTATCAAAAAAATTTAACAAGACTCATATGAGTTACTTGATTTTTAAATACTCCTATAGGTAAGCCTTTAGTCAATGGATCCCTAGCATGTCTCCACTAGGGTTGTGTTTAATGCGAGTTCGAGATTTAGCAATCTTTTCTTTCTAACGAACAGGAGTTTAATATCAAAATATTTAATACGACTAGAATTCCTGTAGTTTTGAGAGAAGCACACAGTAGAAGAATTATCGCAATAAAAATTGATAGAGGTCGTGATATAGAATCAACCAATTGCATGCCAAATATCAATTTCCTTAACCATATAGCCTGAAAAGTGGCCTCATAATATGCGATAAGCTCTGCTTCTATAGTTGAGGTAGCTGTAAATGTCTATTTAACACTTTTTCATGAGATAACTCCTCTAGACATAAAAAGATATATCCAGATGTTAACTTACGATCATCCATATATAAGACATAATTAGAATCTAAGTAATAATTATACTCAAGAGAATTAGACCGTTTACAAGTCAACATGTGATTCTTGGTACCTTAAAGATACCTCATTATCTTCTTAGCTACTTTCCGATGATCCATCCCAGGGTCACTCAAGTATCTTTATCTTCCAAGCACATTAATAGCGAAAGCTATATCTAGACAAATGCAGACCTATGCATACATAAGACTATCAATAGTAGAAGCGTAAAGAATCCTGTCTTTTTTAACCCTTTCAGATCAATTTGAGGGCATTATGATTGAGACAATGTATCACCTTTTTGAATAGGCACTAGACTAGATGCATATGTATCTATTTTAAATCTTTTAAGCACCCGTTCAATGCAATTGGCTTGATACAAACCTAAAATATCATGAGTTCTATCATGATGAATCTGAATTCTAAAAACAAAAGATGCTTTACCAAGATCAATCATATCAAAATGACATGACAACATGCATTTTGACTCATCTAGAAAATGATTGAGTTGTTAGCTAACAAAATGTCATCAATATAAAGCACTAAGATGACAAATTACCCCTATTAAATTTATTAAAATTCTTATAAGTATATAATATAGTTATTCAGTATTACAAGCTTTTGGACCCTTTGAGAATGTCCTAATTCAATGGCTAGCTGATCAGGTTCTTTAATGTGAGGGTTTTTATTTATCTAAACTGGATTGTCAACATTATCTCCTTTAGTGTTGAAGGAGTCAAAACAAGTATAGGTAGAATGGTGACCTTATCTTGTAGATTGATAACACTAGGCACCGAACTCCCATTATTCAAGTCTTCCTCAAAATAAAATATCTAATCAAACTCGATGATCTTGGTATTATGACTAGGATAATAAAAGCTACAACCTCTTGATCCAATTCAATACTTAATGAAGAACTCACTAATTGTTCTAGGACCTAATTTCTTCAATTAAGGATTATATGGTCTCACCTCTACTTTACAACCCCACACTCAAAATGTTTCAAAATTTGAAAAATATAGGTCTAACAACACACCCTATTTTATCAATTTTTCTAATCTCTCTTCAGAAAAGTGGCTTAAATGTCAATCCCACAAAATGAAAGAATTCTCCCTCATTCTAGGATGTTTATGCTTAATCATAACACTAATGGGAACATCAAAAAACATAACAGGATAATCATTCAAATTCAAATGATATGGATCATTTTGTAAGGTGGCATACCAATGATAGAAAAATCATAATAAATTTCAAACTTACATTTCCTTGTCAAAAGGAATAGCTATAATTATCTAAAAATAGAACTAGAAATCAAATTCCTTCTCGTAAAAGGTATATAAACGACATTATTCAAATTAAAATGTGTCCAAAAGATAAATATAAAGAAGAATGATCTTATGTATTCACTTTCAACCCTACTTCCTACTACTCCCAATACAATATTCTCTGTCTCATTTGGGATCTGCTTGTTTCTGAGCCCCTATCACCACTTTTCTTGAACTCAAGCCATCCGGATATATGTGTCTCTAGTTTCTTTCCTTTTTTTTATCACTACCACTTGACTTACTATTGGATCCCTGAGATAAGTAATTGACAAAAGGAGCCTGTAAGTTACTCTTCATAATCTCCTCCTCTTAAGTAACTATAGAAATCATCTAGTCTATTATCCACTCTCTGTTTTATGAATTATAGGAAGTTCTTAGGTAGTTATATTCAACTGGTAATGACTGAAGGACTTTGTAGACTAAAGTACTCTCTCCTAGATCAGCGCTGTATGATATCAATTTATTGTAGTAATGAATCATCTTCATGATGTGCTCTCTGATATCCGAAACTCCATCATAACGAGTGTTGTCAAGCATGGAGAGGTAGTAGACTTTCTAAATCTTATCAAGCTTCTTGAATTTTTCATCAATAGTTTTTATATATTCTATATCAGTGTCCTTATCTAAGATACTCTCTTTAATTTCTTTTTTAATAGTGAACTTAATCACTATTAAACAAATCTGGTTCAACTCATATCATTGTTTGTAATAGGTCTTATCTGTAGTACTAGACTCAGGTAAGAGATCAATCAATTTTGATTCTCTAAAAGCTAAATTTTCTTTAGAGATTGTCAGGTACATGTTCAAAGACTCTTTCCATTTATCATAATTCATTCCATTAAGAGTCCTCACTACAGATAGTTATTGAAAGGTTAAGACTGATACAACAGAATTAAGAAATTATTAATTATGTGTGTACAACATAATTATAACATAAGATTCCCTATTAAACAAATCAGTCAAATAACTATTTAACAAAGTGGTATCAAAATTACATGTAACATATGATTTGGCTTGTACAAGAGCCTACACAAGAATATAATCAATATAGCCATATCAATAGTAGGGTATAAGAAATATTAAAAATATTATAAATATTGTATGTCTATTTTAAGGAGTCTAAACCCTAAAATTATATTAAAAATGTCACACCAATATAGTGTATCCATCATCAATACAATATGCTCCTAGACATCCCAGAAGGACAATATTTTCATGTAAACAGTCTTAATATATCCCTACTCTATCATTTGTGTAAAACAAATGGCCTTAGGTATCTATATATATATAAAATTACATAATTTAGGGCTTAAAATTAACTAATATAGTTATGCTCACAACCAAAGAGAGTGACAACTCATTAAACCTAAAAAAAATGCAAAGAATAACAATGAATTTTTTCAGGCAAAAATTGCATAAATAAAATATATTTTTATACAGTACAAATATTTCAAAATTCAAAATAAATACTTATTGGCCTCAAAAAAATTCCAAAAAAATTACATAAAGCTAGAAAATAAAATTTTATACAAGTGGACTAAAATTGGGCCCTAAAGGCCTAGCACGTGGCTCATACGTGCCTATACACATGTAGGTTTACGCGTTAGTCTTGTAGCGAACTGCTGGTCAACTATCTGGTGCATGAGAGTCACGTGCCACACAAGTTTAGCTGACTGGTTAAATAGGTAAAATGCATGAGAATCATGAGCTCTACAGTATGACATGCATGCGCGCGGCTGGCTAAAGCATCTAATGGTCAATCAGGTGCGTGAGGTGTACACGCTCTATGAGAGCATGGCGCCTATACACTGCAGTAGAAACTAGTTGATCTCAGTAGCCCTTGACTTTCACGCGCCTTTCCAATGTGTATACTCTATACGTGCAAAGCAAAACAAAGTCGTCTTCAACCTTTTTGCATTATATTCGTCCATGGCTGATTTTCCATCCATTAATGACAGTTTCAAGTTCCAAAAAATTTTATTTTAGCCTCTTTTAATGCCATAAAATTTTCTAGCCTATTGTTAACACTAACCCATGTATTAATCAGAAAAAATAAGAGTTTAATTGTATACGATTGAAACTTATAAGATTTCTAAAACTTTAAAATTTTATGCTTTCCTACCATAATAATTACAAAATCAGAATATAATTAAACAATAATATAATATTCCGGATGTATATAATAACAAGATTCATGATTCGGTTAAAGAAAAAAATGATCCAAATTATTTTAGAAAAAAATCCCCAATTTCATTAATTTTATGTATGAAAAGGAAAAGAAAAATCGGGAATTTTATAAATTTGTTAAGATAATTAAAATTGTTCATAATTAGATTATTCATATTATCAACATGCTCTGATACCATCTATTAGAAGTATGAATTAAAATCCTAAAATATAAAATTGATCATAACAAAATTATAAGTGTACTTAGTGTATAATTTGATAAAGCCATAACTAATCTAAATTATGATAATGAGTAGAATTGTAACTTATTTCGCCCCATAGGTTATCCATATAGAGAGAATAAAATATTTTTGGAGTGACAATCCTTGTTATGCATCCACCAAATATTAACCTCGATCTTTATATTTAAGATTAGACTTATAATAGAAAACTACTGACTACTAAAAGGCTGTAGGTTAAAACCTTTATCCATATGGGTTTGTGCATGGTCCAACCTATCACGGATCATATATATTAAACCAGAGCTAAATCTGTTCTATACTTAATGTCAAAACACAAAACTAATTACTTAAATAAATTTTTTAATAATTAATTAATACAAATCTATATAAATTTATCTAAATAAATTATTTATTTTATTTTAATACAACACTTGATTCGATTGGATTGTACCTTAATCGATCAAACCATATCAAAATAACTAATTATCTTTGGTTGTTTATATAATTTGATTATATTAAAAATTTTATTATTTATTAAGATAATTATAATTTAGTTATTCATTTTTGTCCATAGGAACTCCAAATAAATTAACTATTAATATTTTTAGACCTTGTTTGACATACTGTATAATATAGCGTAGAGGCCATTAAATAGTATAGCATACTATTATATTGGATAAGGTAGTGTACTATATTATATTTAGTTTATTACCACACAAAATGAATGTTTATATTAAATTACACTATTTATTTTTTATCATTTTGTACTAGAATATATAGATTTAAGAAGAAACTAATCTTACTATAATACCCTTACTCATTAAAGTATTTTGTTTGAAAGTATTTTTTCAATAGTCAAGAATATATTAGTAATTATTTAAGATTATTATCAATGGTTATAGACCGTGATAATATTTTTGTGACATCATTTGTTGTAACACTCTATGACACGATTAATTATGTGTCACTAGACCTGTATTTGAAAGGCATAATAGTACCAAATATGCTAAAATAAATAAACATGATAATATATAATAGGGTAATAAAAAGATAATATATAATACTATCAAATATTTGATAGATAATCATATATAAGTAATTTGATATTATGCTATTATATGTTTGCTATCAGACTTATATATAACATGATAATATTAAAAATATTGTTCAAAAAAATTAGCCTTATTTTAAAAATAATTTAAATCACAATTGTTCTATATTATTGGGTGATTATAAAATTTTTAACCTTTTATAATCATTTTAATTAATAATAATTGATATATTTGTTATATTTTATATAATTATATGTAAACAATAATCAATATTTTTAGACTATAAAAGGTTAAAACTAAGTTAGGAATGATAAATAAAATAAATTAATTATAATTTATTAATATTTTTAAAGATAAGGTAAGTTAAGATTAAATTAGTTTAAACAATAATTATTAATAGGGATAAAGTAGTGTAGTTAATGTTAAATTAGAAATAATAAATTTTATTCTAATCTTATCTTATTATAACAAATATTGTTTTGAAATCCGAACATGCCTGATCGGACTGGTACTCGGGCTAAAAAATAAGCTGGATACACACTCAAACCTAATTTAGGCAAAAACATAGGTTAGCTCGGTTCAACCAGTAGAAATTAGGATTGGACCTATGATCTAATAGACTTATATGCCTGTTTCTTTTTTTAAAAAACAAAAAAACAAAATGAAGGAGTCCAACTCTAATCTAACTTGAAAGCCCAATGTAAAAGAGGAAAAAAAACTTAGGAAGCCTTAAGGAAGTAAGTATAATATAAAAAGATTAAAAAATATTGAAAGTTAATTTATTCTATTTGTGTAGCAAGATAAATAAAAATGTACGCTTTAATATATTGAATTTAAAAGGTTAGCAATCATGCTTTTCCTTTTTGAAAATTTTTAAATTTTTTTAATAGCTCAAAAATAGAAGAATATTAAAATTTTCTTGTAAAAATGGATTAACAAAGTTTTAAAATTCTTGAATTTTAAAAGGAAAAAAGTCTTTCTTGAATCTTGGTAAACTATAAGGATCAAGATGAATAGTTTTTGTTATAAATTAATATTTTTATCATTTTCAATGACTATTAAATAAAAATAATTAAGATTTATGTGAAAGTAATTTGAATTAGAAAAAAATTTGTTATTTGTTTTTTATTTGAACTAAAATTGTATTAGATGGTATTGTAATTACAATAAGATCAATATTTATTTATTGTTTTAGAAATATAGTATAAGGTATATGCATATATGTAATATAATTTGTTATATATAAAAATATACCAATTGGTTCAATCATTTGATTCGATCAATTAAATCGATCTGACCTTAATCCATTCATCTTATTGGGTTAATAGTTAGGTCAGGTTTTAAAACATTGGTAATAGATGTAGTGAGAAAGGATTATTTTATCTTGTGTTAACCTTATAAAACAAATTATCTATATTATATTACACTATTTTTCCTAAGGTCCAAACACATGTTAAAATAAAATAGTATTTCTTATACTATTATGTTTCTTTTACACAATACACCAAATGGGTCCTAAAAATATTTTTTATTATTATATTTAATTTTATCCATGGTCCATTTCTCATGGTGTTAATTTGATTAAATTCAAATTTCAATTTTTTATTAGGTTAATTATCATTTAGTTATTGATTTTTGTCCACAAGAACTCATAATAATTTAACTATGGATACTTTTATATCTCATTTAACACATCATATAGTATAGTATGAAGACTATTAAACAATATAGCGTAATATTATATAGGATAAATTAGTATATTTTATCTATTATTGTATAAGATAAATGTTAATATTAAATTATATTATATTTTGCTTGTTGTCATGTGGTATAAGAATGTATATGTTTAAGATGTAATTAATTTGATTAAAATACCCATACATATAAAGAATTAATAAAATTATCCAAAATGATTTTAAAGTAGACAACTATACCAAAATGTCCTTCAAAAATAATATTTTTTTAGATATCTAATAATATAAATTACAAATTTTTGTTGCAGCAATAAAATAATATAACATTTTTCACCAACATACAAATACAAGGACACATATGTGTATATACACACAAATGTATGTATGTATGTATAATAAACTAATAAAAATTACAATAAATCAATTTGAAAATGTAAAACTCAATAATCACCTTATATGCAAGTTTGAAAAATATTTTAAAAAATTGCACTACCCACATGTTTCATAAGCATAATTTAATGTTGTTAAACCAAAATTAAAAAAAGTACTAAATTAAAGTATATGTATCAATATAAAATAAATTTTTTAAATCTGATTTTATGAGAGGGATGTAAGACAGAGAAAATATAATAAAATTTTTCTAATTCTAATAATTTAGAATTTATTTTTATATTATTTTATTGACCATTATCAACTCTCCTATACAGTGTGGATAATTTTAAATAAAATTTGAAACTTTTAGTATAAGGTATATGTAATTAATTAAAATATCTGAATATAGTATAAATCATGATTTTAGGTGATGTGTCAATAAGGCCTTATTGATAATTAAATTTAGTTTAACGAGGCCTTATTTTAACAAATTTAATATGCAATAACTAAAATCCTAATCAAGAAGATGATTTACAATTGCTTGCATCATGCCTCTTGACTTGATCAATCGATTGATGATCACTGTGAAATGTGAACCTGAAATAATACCAGACGGGTATAGTGTTTGAGAGAGGGTCTTCCTCTACCTAACACAAGTCTGTTTAGTGAGATGACAAATTCGTATACGTACTAGGGAGGAGACTTTTTACTTTTTGTGACGTAGAGATAAAAATTTAAGTTGAAAAATATGTAACTTCCTTATCCAATAATCTTAATTAGATCTTGCAAGTTAAATTTTTTGTCTCTGTCGAATGTACAGAAAACTCCACAAAACCTAACTTCACTCTTTAATCTTACATTGGGTATCGTGTTTCATTTGGCTTTGGTTAAATCATTGACTTGCTTCACCAAAATGGTCTTCCTGTCTTCTCCAATTAACCCTAAAGTTTCAGATATTATTGACGACTTTTACTTCTTTTTCTAATCCCTGTCATTCTGACTAAACATAATGACAATTATTAATCAAAGCAGCAGCCTTAATTGTCAACTCTAGGTGCATATGCTCCAAAATTTTCCAGTAATTAATGCTTAGAAAATCAAACACGAGTTGCTCCCAAGTCTCACATGTTCTAAGTTAGGCTACCTTTTTTTGTTTTTGCTCGTTACTTTTTTTGGGCCTTTCTTTGCTTTTCTTCTTTCCTTTAAAGGAGTGATCACCCGCTGTCGTTGTTGACTTCAGTTTTTCTATTAACTTTAATTTAATCCATCATGTTGAGATGGTCCCAAATTTTACGTATTATTAATTTGTAATTTTTTATGAATTATTTTTCTATTTAGATTAAAATTTTATATTTGAATAAAATTGAAAATTTTTACCAAATAAGTATTAGTGAGTTATAAATATTTTTATTGATAAAAAATTTGAGGTATTATTGTGAATGTGTATAGGAATTAAGTGAGAACCCTTGTAAAAACTTGGATAAAATACACATAATGAAAAAATTATGAGATTATGTTCAAAAATCTTTATGCATATTGTAATCTTTTTTTATCTAGGGAAAAAATGCAAATTACTCCTATTATTTATGGGGTATTTGGATTTTATCCTCACAAGTTATGAAAACAAACAAATTACCCTCTAAAATTACGTAAAACTTGAATTTTATTCACACCATTAGTAATTTAACAAAAAATATTAAAAAAATTATAAATTAACCCTATCAATTATATAATAGTTATATTTTACTCCTATTAATTTTTAAAATTTATAAATTAATCCCTTAATTATATAAAATTTACAATTAATATCCATTATCTATTTAATTAATATTTTTATTAAATTACATTAATTTTAAAAAAGTTTTTAAGCTTGAATCATAATACCTATTATTTGTTAGATTATCACATTATTATTTTATGCATAATTCTAATGTTATATACTTAATAAAAATTAAATTAAATATATAAAATTTTAATTAAAAACTTGAAAATGAGTTATAAAATTATAGTGTAAAAAATGATATAATAAATTAATACATAATAATATTGTAATTCATATTATTAGTATTACTTAACATTAATCATCATTATTCAATTTTTTTTCATTGTATTAATTGTCCATTCCATGGAATATGAGTCGAAAATATTAAATAAAAAAGTGAAGTAAATACAAATTTTATGTTACATTAAAAATACTAAAAAATTAATATTTTATATTATATAATCATATTCAATTTAATTTTAGCACCACAATAATCATAAAGGTAATGAAAAATAATTTCTACTTTATTATCTGAGATTTTTTTTATAATTTAATTTATTTAAAATTTAATAATTATATAGTATATAAGTTATATTTAGTTTATTCCTTTAAATTTTATAATTTATTGTAATATTTATATTTAAACTAATACATTTATCTTTAGAAAGAGATTATATTAGTTAATAAATTTACTTTACTTACATTTTTTCCAAAAAAAATATAAAAATCCTTGCCAAAAATTAAAATAAACATTTATTGAAATTAATTTTCTATCATAAAAAGAAGTCTAACTAGTATAAATTTTTAGAAAAGATTGAATAGAATTTTAAATTATTATATCAAATTACATGGTTTTATATCAAATTACAAATTTATTTGCAGAAAAAATTAAATGTCTCTCCAATCCTTACACCATATTGGTTTGGAATCAAATTTTATCCAACCATTGTTTATCACCAAAGTATGCGCTTCCCTCCTCGATGAGTTTACTGCTCCAAGCTTTCCACTTCCCTTCCAAAATTTTATTTAAAAAAAAAGGAAAAATGCAAATAAAGTAAATTTATTAACTAATATAATCTCTTTCTAAAAATAAATATATTAATCTAAATATAACTATTATGGTGAATCATAAATTTTAAAGGAATAAAATAAAGATAACTCATGCTATATAATCATTAACTTTTAAATAAAATAAATTATAAAAAATCTAAAGGGATAAAGTAGAAATTATTGTTTATCACCACTATGATTATTGTGGTATTAAAATTAAATTGAATATGATTATATAAAATGAAAATATTAAGTTTTAGCATTTTTCATGTAACATAGTATTTTCATTTACTTCACTTTTTCACTTAATATTTTCGGCCTATATTCCATAGAATGAGCAAGTAATTCAATGAAAAAAAATCAAATAATGAAACTAATGTTGAGTAATACTAATAAATATGAATTATAATATTATTATGTATTAATTTATTATATCATTTTTATACATAATTTCATAACTCATTTTCAAGTTTTTAATTAAAATTTTATATATTTAATTTTTATTAATTATATAACATAAGAATTATGCTTAAAAAAATAATATGATAATCTAACATATAATAATATTATAATTCAAAATTAAAAACTTTCTTAAAATTCATGTAATTTAACACAAAAGTTAATTAAGTAGATAATGGGTATTAATAATAAATTTTATGTAATTAAGGATTAATTTGTAGATTTTAAAAGTTAATAGGAGCAAAATGTAACTATTTTATAATTAATGGGATTAATTTATAATTTTTTCTGATATTTTTCACTAAATTACTAACAGTGGGTAGAATTCAAGTTTTGCATACTTTCAAGAGGTAATTTACCTAATTTCATAATTCGTGGGTAAAATCCAATTATTTCATAATTAATGAGAGTAATTTACATTTTTCCCTTTTATTTTTAATTTTTTCACATTAAATTTATTTATGTATTATTATATTACTTTGGTTAATTTAATTATTTAATACTTAACGCTTGGTAATGGATATTGAACCCAGCTGTACAGAAAGAGAAATTAAGTTAATTGATAGGTTATTGACTTGAAATTTTTAACAATGACCTACCCCTAAGAGATCGAATCCAGCACAAGAAACAAAAGGCAAGATTAAGCGGTGGACTTTAGTTCTCTTTTACATTGAATTTGGTTTGGCCTATGGTGAACTGCAATTTGGACTTCAGATTGAAATTGTAGATTTAATCATGAATGAACCCAAATTCCAAAATGGTTGTTTAATTCCTCATTTTCTGCCTCTCTTATCTCCTCTGTTAAAGGACATATGGAATTACAAATGCCAACTACTTTCCCAATGCCAAATAAATGGCAACAAAAAGTTGGCTCAATAACCAATCAAACATGCTTGTCGTTTTAAATTGCGAACTACTATGACAAATTTTCATAATTTTATTCCATAATAACCGTATAATAAGAATGTTTTGAAAAAGGAGACAAATTGCAATTTAACTTCGCTTCTTTTGCTATAGGTTAACATCCGAGACATAGGTTTGTTCTCGATTTCTTTTCAAAATTTTTTTGGTTGGATTTACATTATTTAATATTAAAATTGACATTTTTTTCAAAATAAATTTTTGGTCTGGATTAATACAATCACTATAGTTCCTTGCCGTGATTGCTAATTTTTGAGTGGTTTTTGAGTTTTCTGCATGTATTTCTTCCTTAAAATAAATGGTATCCGATGCTTTCATTGACTAATTGTATGCAAGATAAATAAATAGCTCATTGTGTAAAATTTGGCGATATATTCCAGCCTTTTGTGTTAGGAATGGTGAGAAGTTTGAACTTAAAAATTCTATTACAGTATTAAAATTTAAAACCTATAATGAACATGTTAATTAAGTTACTATCCGAAAAAATCTAATTTACAGCCCGTAGTTCCTAATATGTTTTGTATTCTATAACAAGCGATGAGCTCATCTTCTGTCAAAATTAATGAAAATAATAAAAATTGTAGAACAGTGTTTTTCATTATCATGATAGTTAATATATTTGTATCCTTTCAAGTGTTCGATCTCAATAATATCTTCTAAAGTCTTTCTTATCTCAATCATCTCCTTTCAAGTTTTTGATCTCATATTTGCTGTCTTTTGTTCTAGACGCTTGAAGTAGATTCACAATGTGTTGGGTCACACTTTATGGTTTGCGAGTTTCATATGATTTCGTATGATGTTCTTATGGAACAATAATGAGTTTTTTTTCCCCCTCACTTTGTAAGTTCTACAATGAATATCACTCATGTGAATACATCGTCAAATATTTTGAATGGAAACTGAAATGACCGAAATTACATATAATTTATAAGATGGAATTAGTAGATCGATATCATTACAAGCCATTAGGAGATATAGGTAGTTTCTGTTCTTCCAGATTGAGCTGTCTCCTAGTGTTATTTTCTATCTCTCCCTCTACCTTGCATGCAGATCATAACTCATCCTTATGACCTTGGAAATGGGTTCATTCATTTGAGGGCTGGAAGCCAACACACAGTATGCTAGGCATATCTTTCTTGCTTAGTGTCTATGTCATTTGCTTCACAAACACAACCAGAAAGTTTCGATCTGACAAACATTCCGTGTCACACCTTGATTTCCCTAAACAAGGAGATATTATACATTTCCACTTATGTTATAATACTTAATTTTTTTTCTTTTAATTTGCCACTCATACAATGATGAATCCTTGACTTAACAAAAAGTTATAGATATACTTTTTTTTTAACTAATTATACTTTTCTTAGTAGTAATCATATCATATTAAGAAAATATCTATTCCACAAAAGGTTCTTATTGTGTCACTAGCTTTCATAAAGATTGTAAAAATTTAGGGGTTGAGAATTTTATACTCATAGAAAAATGCACATTCCCAAAAATATGATTTCTAAAGAATGTGATTTCTAGGTATATAATTCCTTGGAAGGCAATATCCTTATATTTAGTTTAATATATAAATTCTTGAGAATATTTTTTTAAAATTCTTAGATATATTATATTTCCATGTTTAATTCATACTTTATATTCTTGAGGATTTTATTACTTTTCAAAAAATGTCCTTATTAATTTTTTTTGTTATAAATTGTAATATGTTATAGATTTAATTAAAAATATGTGAATAAAAACTTTTAAAGACTTAATAATTTGAATTCTCTTTAATTATAATATAATAAATAATTTAATATATAAAATATTAAATTTTTTAAGAATTTGAATTTGAGTTTTTCATATAATTAATTATATAAGTAAACTAAAAGTTATCTTTGATATTAGGATATTAATTTCACATAATTCATACATTTAAACTTTTATTTTTTTTACTTTGTAAGGAATTAAAAATTAAAAAAAAACTTACAAATTTTAATTATAATTTTAAAAAACATATATTATATGTGAATATGCAATAGTAATCAATATAATCATAGAACTTAAAATTCAATAGATTAAAGTTACTTTATAAATATTTTAATATATTATGAGATTGTAAATAAATTAATAGGATTGAAATTTAGAAATTATTCATTTTTTTTTACTTATTTGGCGTAATTATGCTTGTTATCATAAAAAAAATTGAAAATGAGAAATATAAGTTAAAAGTGAAAAATAAAAAAGAAAAATTTTCAAAACAAATTAGGATTGGAATTTAGAAATTAATAGAATTAGAATTTAGAAATCGCTTGTTTATTTTTTTTCTTATTTAGAATAACTATGCTTGTTATCATGAAAAAATTGAAAATGAGAAATATAAGTTAAAAGTGAAAAATGAAAATAAAAAAATTACAATTAATTAGGGCATGAAAAATTAGGAGTAAAATTATCCTTTTATTTTAATATAAACATTTTCATCTCATGAAAATCTAAGATACCTACCTTTCCCTACGAGAATATTTAGAGGAAAGTTAAGCCTTAAAATATTCTTGAAAATGTTACAATCCTGGGTAAGTTTTTTTAAAATTTTAAACTAAATATAGAAATGTAAAATTTTTATGAAATATTCGCAGGAATGTGAAAATCATTCCATGAACCAAATATCCCTTATAGGTATATATATAAATTGTGGCTTGTTTCTTGGTGGTGTCTTGAAATAGGGAGTAGAACTCTGCAAATTTTTTATATAGATCTTGTAACCTTTTTATAAAATATTGTAATTTTTTATAAAATTTAAAAAATTTTTATAGAGCTCTTAAAATTTTCATATAGCAAATACATTATAAGATTTATGAAAAATGTGACACTCCATAACTTATGTTATTTATAAAAAAAAAATTTGCAAGTTTTATATAAAAAATAATGAATTTTATGAAAAAAAATTCATTAAATTCATGAAAAGATGCATACATATTATTTCAAATTAAGGTAGTATCGAAAAATTACCCATAAATTATTGGATGGTTAATAGATATAACTCCGCATATTGATTACATACGGGAATTAATAGACAGACAACATTATTCATAATAAATTATCTGTAATTTTTAGTACATTTTCCTATGCTAGAAATTAGAGATATTCAGCATAAATTACTGATAATTATTCTGGGTTTTCTCTCATCTATTGTATTTAAACCTTTACTTATGTACACTACGATTTTGATTGATATCTTGATACATGTCATTAAAGAACATCACAATAATGGTGTCATATGAATGAAATTTATTGTCCTTAAGCAGGTTGGTTGTTTAAGATCTGTGTATTTAGTTTGTCATGTGTGCTACTGTCATATTAGCTCCTCGCGTGATACTATGAATCATTTAGAGTGTTTTCGTACTATCTGATAACACGCATGCATGTATAGGGGTGTTTCACCCCTACCTGAGCTTTGAAGAAATGACAACCCATGTTCCACCCTCACATGGGCCTAAGATACTTCTAAGGTCTTGCCTAATCGATCTTTTTTAAAGTTCTTTATTTTTTTTTTCTCCTTTGATTTAAGCTTCTCATCTTTAATTATGTTACGATTACCATATAATCGGATAATAATATTCAACGGGTTAAGTAAGTAAAACAGGAACATAATATATTCTCAACTAGTTATATACTGTTTTTACTTTGATTAAAATAAAAGATATGAAGCATTTCACAAAAAAAAAAAAAAATTGAATCAAGTTTGTAAGATTTTCTTAGGTTTTTACCTGTGTGTGTATCGCGGTCTCTTATTGTGGGATAATGTTTTAAATTGTAATTTTCTATTATCTGCATTTTAATTTTCTACCGGTCAAGCTGTTAGAAAAAATTTAAGCATATATACGGATTTTAGATTTGTCATAATTTTAAACTCAATTGAACAAAAACAAAAAATTCTGCGAAAGCAAATTAAATAAATATCTCAATATCTTTTAATCTTTGTGAATGATAAAGTGACAGTAAAAGTTGAGAGAATATACCTTACTCCATAGGAATCAAGATCTTGTAAGAAACTTATAAAGAAAACAAAGAAAAATAAAGGTTAACATTCGGTTGATTATCATCCTAATCTTCCTTTTTTTTGCTCTTTTTATTACTTTAATTCTAATATTAGGTGATCGAAATTTCTTAAATCTAACTTCTTTTTAGCCTATGGTTGCATTGGTGAGTGGAGAAGGATCAAAAACTCTTTATATTGAGATCTAAGTGCCTCAACTTATCAAAGAATTATGACTTTTTTTTTCTTTCTATTAAATTATGAAACTCTCTTCTATTATTTTAAGTGACTTTTTAAATAAAGAAAACGTTAAGGAAATATGAAGAGTACCCATTAACTTTAGTTAATGAGCATTATTGCACTTTAATATGAGAGTTACATGACTTTTTGGCCATAATTATCCAAAAAATTGATAGGAAATGGTATTTAACTATAATGATTACTCCACCTAATACAGTAACCTTTCTTGTGGCCAAGAAGGCTACTTCTAAGACAACCAACACTTAATTTATAGCTTGCTCAATATAATGCAATCAATAAATAAAATTAACAATTTCATCATCAATGTAATGCAAACAATAACCAAAATTACCAACTTTGTCCTTAAAATTGTAAGATGTTGAAAAAATGATCATGAATTCCATAGAGTTGTAATTCTCTCCCTAAATAATAATTCATATATATGATTTCGTCTCCTAGTCTATTACTATAGAATTGTCATACAACTTGTTTGTTTAACACATTTCACATTAGTTATTCACTGACATATATATGAACATCATTGTATATCTAGTACATTTAAAGTTAATTCTTAGACCAATGTTGAATACATGTAATAACATCAATTTTTTTTTTACATGAAAACCAATGTGATTAATTCTTAAATATTATTGAATGATTGAAATAAGATGTCAATTTTGTAGTTTAATAATTAACTTGATTATTTATATCAGATATTGATTTGTAAACTACTATTGAAAATTGACTTTTTTTTCTATCTTGAATTTCACATAGTACATTGGGTTTCTATTAAATAACTGATATATGATGTTAATATAAGACGATGGAAATATATAATAATTGATGTGATTTTTTAGTTTTTTCAGTCTAGTAGAATTCTCCTAAAACCTATTTCCTCAAAGCAGTATTTAAACTTAATTACAAAATTTAGCAATCATATTAATATATAAGTAGTATTATTACAAATGGTAGTATTCAAACTTTACCTCAATGTATCTATGATACATAAAATGATATCTTAAATACAATAAATATCCAATGATAACAATTTCATACATTTAATTGGATTCAAATAGTAAAAGACATATAATATGTACATATTGTAAAAATTGAAAATAATACCTCTAAATGTATAGAAGGAATTCACATTGTCTTCCAATTATATAATGATTAACAATAATCCTTGTGAAATCCAATGTGATAAGAGAAAGGTACAAGTACATTAGAATTGATGTTATAACTACAACATTAATACTATATACTTCTGTTAAGGAGAAATTTATTACTTAATTTATGTTATTAAGCTTTCAGAATTTCATGTGTTGTTTGCATATGTCTCCCATTATCTTGGTCTTTTGTATAAAAATACCTATCAATTTTCTTTTATAAGCAAGAAGTTCTCTATTTTTTCTTTTTAAATCCAAACATAAATCTCATCTTAATCATTTTTTAAGTTTATTTATAACATTATTCCTTATAACCTAATTTATTAATAAACAAAATTTGGGAACTTTTCTCCCTTACAATCTTCCTTTTAACTTCAACTAACCTTAATAAAATGATTTAAATAGGATTCATATTTGTATAAACTGTTTACTTTATAGGAGATATATCAACACCTACACCACTCAAAACCCTAAAAAATGAAATTAGAAACACAAAAGCTAAGCAAATCAGTATAGTATACAAGAATTGCTACTATAGAATAATTAATAGACATTAGGTATTTAAGGAATTACATGTCAAAAACTAAATGATGTGCAAACAACCATTGTAGTATATGTGGTTTCAACATTAATTTGTAAACCGCTGTAAAATAGAACAATAACGTCAATTTTTATTCCATGAAAACCAGTGTCATTTATATTTTTATAATCTTGAAAAATAATACCAATTGTTGTTTACTTTCTAAAAATTGATATAAAATATTCATAACACCACATTGGTTCATTTAAATAACCGATGTTATATGTGCACCTAACCCACCAACCTAAACCTTAGCTTCTACTTCCTTATTTCCTTATCCTAAATTCTAACCCAATCCCTAAACCCTAAACCCTAATTTCTTACTTCTTTATCCTAAACCTCAACCTTAATCCTATCTTCTTTACAAATTGAATATAAATGAAATATGTGAGAGAGGAGACAATTTATTATGAAAATTAATTTGGTAATTTTATTTATTTTTATATTAGTATATAAACACATACAAAGAAAAAATGTTATTTACAATTAATAACAAACTTTTCATTTATAATTAACATACATGACATCCTTACACAAACTAAAAAGGAAAATGGTTATCCTTTACTTGTAATTCCTTTATATTGCTTAATTACTTCACTTTTTATAAGTTATTGATTGTCCCTATTTTTCAATGCGAGGACAAGCTAGCTGTTTACTTTATATGTTGTCACAAATTTGGTAATAAATGTTCTATTTATACTATGCCAATTAGTACTATACGTTGATAGGCTATTATTCTGGAATTTCTCAAAGTTTTATCCATTAATGTAGAATATGGTGGTGTAAAAATTATGAGTTACATAAGATGATAAAAGCATTAAAACTCACACCTTTACAAACTAAGTCTTTTATGATAGGCAAAAATATAATACCTAAAGAAGTTAGTTTTAATGATCTGTAATCTTACTATAACTCACAATTTTTACACAATCATGTTTGCATTTATACCTAAAAGAGATTCCATAGCAATAGCCCTGCAACAAAAAATACCAATTGGTAGAGCATAAATAGGAATTGTTTTACCAGGTTTGAGATAATACATGAAGCAAGTAACATGTTCCCAATCTCTTTTTAAAAGACAATGATAGTCAAAGGCACATACTAAACAAAGAAATCAAACATCTTGTTAGACATGAAATCAATGGAATAAAACAACTCAAAAGCCTTCTTTTGATGGACGAAGAATTATCTTCATAGATCATTAATTTGCTTCAAATAGGTTAGGAGAGAGTTATTCATAGGTTAAGAGCAAAATAATTAAATATCAATTATTAGTTTAAAAGTGACATCATACGTTTACAGTTACAATGACCAAAGACATTAGTTAAGTGCTAAAATGACATATAAATTATTAATAAACTATCACATCGATTGAAAGAATATTACACAATGGTCACTAAAAATAAACCAACGTTGTAATTTCAAGTTAATGAATTGTCACGATGATTAAAATGGACTTGAACAATGATCATAAAAAAAATTGATGTTGTTATTTCCTTCATTAATTCTGTTAGTGAAGTCATCCTCAATTTCATTCATTTAGACTTTTTCATTTTTTTCTCTTAAAATTTTTTAGTTTCGTTGATTTTAACCTTATTATAAATTCATTCATTTAGGCATCCTCAAATTATAAGAAAATGTCATCATATTAGATGTCAATTAATCCTAAAATTGATATTTTTATGTTTGATAATTCTTCAGTAGAGACTTTTCAATTATTATAGATTTCTATTATGTAAACTAAATATTAATATAAAATTAATTTTGAACTAATTTAACATAGAATGTTATATTTGTTTTTATATGTTTTATCTTTGTTTATTCATGTGATCCAAATGCCTACTATAGAATTTTATGAAAAAACAACATACAAATAAGTAAAAAGAAATAATTTTACAAATTTTAATTATCATTTCTCTATTCATAATGAAAGTACAAATATATGAGTAAAAAAATGATATTTTTACAAATTTATATAAAATAATACACTAAATTATCAATAAAAAAATTATATATCTATATATGAATGCACAAAACAATGAAAAAATACTATGTATCAAAATGTTTATCCTTGATGTAAACTTTAACATTGTTGCTCAAATTTCTCCTATTGGTATATTTTGCTAAGAAACAAATAGTACACAATCGAAGAGAAATGAATATTGATATTTTTTCATTGTACATTCTCTTGATGAAAGTAAAGAGAGAGATCAACAGTAACATGATATATTAAATTTATCATATTTTAGAGCATGTTGGAGAAATATTAGCAAAGTTTATATGGAAGAATAGAGTTCAAGCATAAATTTATAGGAAAAAACTATTTATTAAACAATATTGACATTGTATGATTATGTTGTTTCTAAAGTAATCCCTTAAATACCTTTTAGATGACAACTATTAATAAAGACTAATGTCCTATGCTTCTATGGTCTCCATCAAGACTTTTGAAATACTTTTTAAATGACAACTATTGAATAGGACCAATATCCTATAATTTCATAATTTACAATGAGGTTTTTGAAAATCATTTTAGATGATGATTATGTATAAACCAATGTTGTAAGTTTTTGCCTAATATTTAGACATCAATTATTTTCTTATCCGTCATCTTTAAATTTTCATATAATTTTAAAAATGTTATCGTGCCAAAATAAATATTGATTTTGTAGTAAAAAGGTGTCTATAGACCAATATAAATCATCAATCATGTACTAGTGAATTAGACATTCTTCATTGGGTTTAGAAGAAAATAAGGCATTTGAATAAATTTTAATGTTAAGAAAAAGATGTTCATGGCATAGGGGTGAATAATTGATTAAACTCGAGGTATAGTAATCTTTTGTGTAAATTTCTCTACAGGGCACTATTAATTTTGCAAGGAAAGTAGTGTCACTTTGCAATCTATAATTTGACATCATGATAAGCTTTCCTTGCATTTCAACTCCCACCTTCATTTTTATAAATTTAGAGAAAAGAAAAATGGCATCATTTAAATATTTTATATTTGATATATACTAAAACTGATGTCTAATATTATTTTTAAAATGTTTGAAGATTGAATATCAAATGTTAGTTAGTTTGTAAACGAATGTCATGCCATATTTATGTCAATTATTAAGAAATAATCAAGTTTTTTTTTATGAAATTGTTACTATTTATTGCCCAATTCTAATTAAGACATAACTTTAATTTTCTAAGTCAATTAGTTTTATAAACTCAACATTGTATAATATCCACATTAATTTTTAATAAAAAATTAACATGACTTCCTTTTTTTTAAGTATAGTTATTATTGTTTGAAAGCTAGAAACTAAAAGTCAAACCTATTACTTCAATAATAGGCAAATACACTTGTTGATACCAAAGACCATTACTTTTTAAACAATATTAAATCATACAACATTTATAAACAATGGTAATGCATGCAAAACATATACACATTTATAAGTAATTCCATAAAGGCTTTATTTGTTACAACTAACTAATAATTGATTGTATTAGAAGTATTTAAAAAAATTAAATATTGAGCTAGTTGAAAATTATAAAATAATAGAAAAAGACAAGTTAATATAAATAGATAAATATTAATAAAATTAATTTATGTTTATTTTAGGACCAAATATATTAGTATAATCAAAATATTTAAAATAAGAATATAATTACCTAAAATTTAATTAATTTTGTTTATGACATTATATATTTTTCATTTATTTATCATTTAAATAATAACATAATAACCTAAAATTTAATTTATTATATTTTATAATATTATATATTTAGTTACTTATTTTTTATTTATTTATACTAAATTAATAAGGATATATCAAATATTTATTTTTATAATAAAAATATAAGTTGTCACTTAATTAAAAGAAGAGGAACAAATTTGGAAAAAAATTGAAAATATATTAACTTATAAGTTATAACCTACTTTGTGAACCTTATTAAATAAAAGTTATAAACTATTAACTTCTAATATGCCAAACATTTCTAAAAATTAACTTATGGCTTATTAACTAAGTCAATAGTTATAAGTTAGTTTATTTATTATGTCAAAAACATACTAACTCTTACAAGGATAAGCATATATATATTTTCCTTTACAATTAAATCCAAAAAATTATACATTTGATAGCCTTTTCAAGTTAATGCTCATCTCTCTCTCAAAACATGTGCAACTTATTTCTCCTACAAAACTCTTATACCTTCTTCATTGTAAAGGCTATGTCTCCTCAAGAAAACCACATGTTTATATACTAAACTTAATAAGAAGACAAAGTGATATATTTTCCATAAGTGTCTACCCAATTGAAATTTAAACAAATTACCTTATTAAGCTTTTAATTTGTTTTGATATGTATGACCATGTCTATAATATATTTCATCATGAAATAGCTACAATTAACATTACTTTATTGTCTAGGGTACTGCAATAAAGCAACTCAAAATAATGTTTATTTCATAAAATGATGATCAACCACTATAATAACTATCCAAATATGTATAGGAATATTACCTTTATTTAGACCCAATAGACAACATCCCTCTAACTAACATTGTCCATCATGTAATGTATAGTCATGGTCTCGTCAAGTACTACCTTTTAACCTGAGTGCAATTCTTGCCATATTAGGTCAAGCTAGTAGATCATCTTGTCTTTAAGTTAGACAATGGTCAACATCTAGTGATACCTATAACACTATTAACATCAAAGTAAGATGGTCCAGGAGAAAATATAACTAAAGATAAAGTAATCATCTTTGCACCTATATGCCCTTCATGATAAGGTACTAAAAGTAGTGTTGCTTCTTGTTCACTGACATGGTCATGTTTATATACTTATAAGGTGTAAATCTAGGAAATTAAAATAGAAATATAATTTCCTATCCTTGATAACATAATACAAGTATTTATCATTTTCATAATGCAAGTACACAAAAATAAGGAAGACTTGAGAGATAAAGATGAATGCATTTGATCTAAACCTCCACAATGCTCATATTTATCTTTTTTTCGTGCTTAGAAGATGCAAAATGAGATCTTTGGAAAAAAAGAATGTTATATAAGTGTCACATGACCTTGAATCTCATATATAATACAATGAGATCATAATTTGACATCTATTTGACAATAATTTAGAATTCCTCTCAAGGTATCTTTATTTCTACTTTATTTTACTAAAGATGAGATGCCAAATCCGTAATTCTTTGAACTTGTCATCCTCATCCTTATCCTTTCTAGTGACCTTTTACCAATATCTTTCTATTGAAATACCTAAAATGGAATGTAAAAAAATATGAAAATCATACATGTTTTGTAATATTTTACTTAATTTTAAACAAAGAATATGAAATAATGAAAAACCTTCTCTTTGTGAGTAATAAATTCAAGGCTTTTCGCCAAACAAGGTAGGTATTAACCACTTGGACTATCATGGTCACCTTATCAGTCAATAAT
Source organism: Sindora glabra (assembly GCA_020226215.1). Taxonomy (NCBI): domain Eukaryota; kingdom Viridiplantae; phylum Streptophyta; class Magnoliopsida; order Fabales; family Fabaceae; genus Sindora; species Sindora glabra. The sequence continues at coordinate 31,787,347 of CM035228.1, read as the reverse complement.
GACACCTCAATCATGCTATTTTTGATAATATTTACATTAATCCTTTGGCAATGCAAGGGTGTAGAGCATATGGTCTAGGAAAACTATACCCTTTGCCACCTACTTAATAGGGGTTTCTAAAACCATAAGTATATATCCAAGTCTACTTTGTAATAACAAATAAACTAATTAATTAGCATTACTATAAAACTACAATATTATTGAAAAGTATCTAGCAAAAAGTAATAGGATGACAAGAACTTACTTATGGTAATTGGGCAAAAAGGTTTAGTTTATCAGGAAGTAACTGCCCTACTGTAGCATAAGTGTCACCATCTATACCTCTACTTCCTCCTCTAGATGATGATGATGTCTTATACTTTTGCTGGAACATAGCCTTTACATCCTCTATAATGTCTATCCTTTTTGTGTTATCAACTCCATAATATGTTCATCAAATAGTTTTCCATTATGAAGATGTTTTAAACCCCCCTCCCCCCCGAAGTAAGCCTTAAAGCCTCTTAATACTTCACTACCTCTTAAATATCTAAAATGCTCCTGTATTCTTAAGGCAATAATTAAGATATTCATCTTCCATTCCAAATGAAACTTTCTTTAGGTGGCTTACTACCTGATCTCATTTTAGCATAATGTAATTAAATATGATTAGTCATATGCTAATAATTGAATAATATATTTTATATTTCACTTATTATTCATTAGGAAACCTACCAAATCTTCTCTATTGTGAATTAGGCCTTCTTATTAATTTTGCCTTTCACCCATAATTCTTCTTGTTGTATTGGGTGATAGAGGCAAATGCTTAATTAATAACCTTTTTTTAGCTTAAGTCCTCTCCTTGATAAGCTTCTCCTCTAACTTCTTGTACTCACTTGAAACAACTTATGCTCGTATACATCTTTAGCTTAGTTTACCTTATTCTTTACATTTTACCTCTATTAATTAAAAAAATAAAAAAAGTGATTAAAAGAAGTTTTTCATTGTCAATAGTGGAAAAAAGACAATAATATTGAAATGGTTACAGTTGCCTAAAACTCCATCAAATGACATATCTTCATAGACGTCTCCCACATCTAAGGGTCAATCCAGTTATATTTTTTAAAAGACCTTTAGACCGTTCATCCCTTTAGAGGTAATGTATCATTTTGCCAAATTATACTTAAAATCTCTCTACATATGTAAAAAATAAAATGGAGATGAGTATTAAGATTTCTTACTAATATATCCTCCTAAATTGCCTCCCTAATATCTTATTCTACTTAATGCCACTTCCTTGTAACAATGGGCACCTTGATATATGCCAAACAACCAATGTAACTATTGAATTTAGTTGCACTAGGCCCACATGCCCGCCCCTGTTATTGAAGTCTACTTTCAATTTTTCCTCTTTGGTGCGCTTGAAGATCTTGTTACTCATAAATGTAGGGCCTTTAACTCCTTCCTTTTAATGACTATTTTTATCAAAATTGGCTAAATCTATGTCACTTGTGTTTAAAAAGTTTTAACAAAAGCAACGTAAATATTTAACTTATGTGTGAAGCAAAATCTGATAAGTTTTCAAGCATATAAATGTGATAAATAACAAGGAATGATTATAAATCATTTAATCACATTTAGTTCAATCCTAAAACAAAAATTTACTTATAACAAATTAACATTTTCAAAATTAGCATCCAAGCAACAAAACTATATCAATGCAAAAAGTTATTTTAAAAATGTATCATTCAAGCAAAAATGATGTTTTCAAAAATTTAAGCACATAATAGGATATGTGTTTAGGTATAGTAACTTTTCATATTAAATAATGCTTCTAAATCATGTTTAGAATGATTTGAGAGTATTAAAACATAAAATTGAAAGTTTTTTACACTACAGAATATTAAATACAAGTTAGGTGTTTAGAGACTTACATGTTAATTTTATATCGATGTCTAATCAAGCATTATTATCCATAAGTTTTGATGTTGATTATTTAATTGTTGTAAACAAATACTATAATGTTGATTATTACATCAAGAAACACCAAAATCTTTACATTTGAAGTGTCTTGAGAAATTACAGTAGATGTCAATGGTTTATAAACAATTGGCATCTAATGTTAGTTATATCAATTTGATTTTTATCAATAATTGATGAGGTATATTATACCCTCATCTTAACCTTAACCTATTCCCTTCGTTCTCTATCTAGGATCCTTCTTATTCCCCACTTCACGTATTCCTCCTTTTTGGATTCTTCCTATTCCTTCTTACAAAACTTTGTAAATAGAAATAGAAACTAATATTAGTAATAACATTATAGAATCTCAATAGCAATAATTTTAAAGAATAAATTAAATAAAAAAAGTTTAAAAATAATAAATGGTTATTAAAAACAAAATTATGTATATATATGTATACATACAATACCTTAGTCAGAAATAATTTTTGCATTAAATTTATTTTGATACCTATTACTCAATATGAAAGGTTTGTACTCCCTAGAAAAATATACTTGAAACCAAACTTTGCAAATACAATAAGTATTCATTAAAATTTGATGTATAATATTACACATTTCATATAAATAATAGATAATACCATTAAATGTCAAAAAAGATGAATAATATTGAAATTCTAACCTGTACAATCCTATAAAAATTGTATCAAAATGAGAAGTAATAAAATATGGTTGATAATGAAACTAAAACCCAAATTACGAGAATAAAACAAAAATTAAATAAATTCTTACATTTGTATTCTATAGTTTCATAGGGAATATGCAGTCTCACATATTAAGCAATGAACCAACAAAGCTTCATTCCTGCAAAAACATAAAGCTAAAAGTAATTATTTTTATGTTAAAAGGAAAGCATATCTTGTCAAAAAAATAATCATTTTTGGATTAGAAGAGTTATGTAATGAAATTTGTAGTTAGCAATAGTGTTCAACTCATTTTATTTTCAACCAAGAGGCCAAGAGCTTAATTTTGTCACTAAACTAGATCATATTTAAAACCTAATGCCATCCTTTTATTTTTTTTCCCCTTTCCTTTTCTTCGTCTCCTTCGAACCTATGTCATTGCTACTGTTCAACTCTTACATTTGCTTCTCTGCCACCTTCTACCATTATAGAGAGCTTTCTCGCTAACTATAAGAGCTTTTAATTAATGAGCTTTTCTTCATTTTGTGAATTTTCTATGATTTTCCCATTTAAGTTAGTTTTTAAGGTTTAAGCTTAATTGTATACTAATTTAAACTTAATCTGTTACCTTAGATTTGGATTTGGAATTGCATTTCTACTAATTAAGTGAGATATTGCTTAAAAGAAGGCAATAAAAGCCTAATTTATTAATTTCTCACTAAAGAAATTTTAATATAAATGGAACCAATAAATAACATCAGAATTTGATGTTATTTATGTGATAAATGTGGAACTAAGAATCTTTACATTTATTTTTTGTATAAAGAAGGAATTTAATAATGGAATAAATAAACAATTATATTGAAATAAGGTTATTAATTGGTTACATAGACATATATATACCGATATCTCTCTTTATTTATATGTATATGTGTGTGTATTATGAACTCTTTGTTTTGTCTTAATTGGTTAGTTAGGTTATATAATTTATTAAAACTTTATGTTGGAAGGTTAGAGTGGTACCAAAAGAAGAGTGCCATTAACACATGAGTTTTGCCCTTATAATTTGTTGGACACATTTAATTGTTACATGTAGCAAGTGCAAAATTATTTTGGTATGAGTATTTGTGTATTGTTAGTTATATGTATTGCTAGCTATAGACTTATAAACACTAGATTATAATATCGTGTAATTGTTCGAAAAAGCCTACTATTATGACATTCTAGTCCATTGTCTTATATCTCATACTTAAAATTCTTTCTTGCTAAAGAACTTCATAAATAGCATTTAAGGGTGCAATTTAAATTGTATTTGAATTTAAGAAAATCAAGCTATATTAATTTAATGTGCTTTAGTTTGGTTATTTTAGTAAGGTTTGGTTATTTAGGAAAACCTAGGAACTATATTACTGGTTTAGGTTAAATTCTCTTCAAATTACGATTTTATGTGTTTATTAAGGTACTTAAATCTTTTTAGTTTTCTATAATCTTTCCTTTTTACTAAGTCAAGGAAATAATGGTGGTATTAAGAAAAAGGTGACCAAATAACATAAGAATTTTCAAAAGAAATGAGATATTGTCATTCCAATAAGTTTCCTAGAATGTGTTTTTAGATACCTAAAATACATAACTTCTATTAATGTTTTTATGCAATTCAAAAAATATTTCTTTGATTAATATTAAATATTAAAGAAAATTATATGAATAGGAATTATAGGTTGTTAGCCCAGTTATGGGCTAGGCTCTCTTCTTAGCTTGTTCTAGTGTATGGTTTGGTGATTAGGTAGCACATTTTATTGAAAGCTTACATATTATCTCATTATATGGGATTCAAATGGTACAAGAGGGTTGGAAATCTAGTTTGAGTGATAACGAAGTTAAATGAAAGGCGTACTAAAAACTGTATCAGGGCCCTTTATACCACTTTGATTTAATTAAGACCAGTAGTGAAGTTAAATGTTGAAAATATCTAAAAATATGAAAAGTACCCTAAAAATAGTGGTATTTAATTACAACTTAATTAAACAGACAAGAAGATCATATAGTAGGAAAGCCTATAAAATAAGGAGTAATGTTACCCCTATTTCCAATGATTTCATATCTTACCTACTCTCTTTATATAAATTGAAAAATTCATAGTTCTATTAATCATACTACCTATTAGAAAGAAGAGTATACCATACATCCCAAGAAGAAAAAAAGTATAACAAGCATTTCTTTTAATTAATGGTATCATTATAGGGAAAAATAAGATTAATGTTGATGTGGCATAACATTAGCTTATTACAATTTCAATAACTAAAATTTACACTTCTTTTTTATAATAGGAGTTAGAAAACTAATAAACTCCTACACATACTAGTAAAGGAAACCAAACATTAATACATAGATTATTCAAGTAAACTAGTGTAGGAAAGAATATAATTTGCTCCCCATGTTTATACATTCTCCTTCACACCCCACCACACTTGAAAGTTAGGTAGAACATTCTACACAAACATTTCCATTGGAAAAAGCCAAGGTAGTTATTCTAATTTTTCTACCTTATACCTTTTTTTAACATTTACATTATTTCTAATTCCACTTTGATAACCTAAAATCGAATTAGGCTTTTAATTTATGTGCATTACATTTCCATTTAACTTTTTGTTTCTAAATTAAAATTATTCTTACAGAAGTAAGAAAATTAAAATTAGTTTTAATTTTAATGTTGGTATTAGAATTAGTTTTTAGGTAGTTAGTATTTAGTAAGTTACTAAATTGAAATTAATTCTTAAGGAAGTTAAAAAATTAAAATTAATACTTTTGTTAAATATTGTAAGGTATTATGTTATTATCACACAAAGGTAGATCATTCACTTCTATTAAGGTTAGTGGTCACGGGCTTAAAGGTTATAGTACTATCTTAGCCATTTTATCATCCTCCATTACTATCAATGCTAACCTATCAATGCTTATATCCTAATTATAGATATCCTTGCAGCCATATAGGTTGGAGTCCCAAGCTTCCTTACCTTTTCCTGATCAATAATCCTTTTTCAACATTTTACTTAGGACCCCAGCTAACAGGCTACACAACACCAGACTCTATCTTTAGGACATCCTCCAATATATCCCTAGGGTGCTAACCAACTGATGGCCAGATTTTGTGCATCTAAAGCGTAATTTGTAAGTATTGGTTTAAATTTAATTATTTATTTGTAATAATTTGTATTGATTTTTATTGATTTGTATGAATGTTTAACACTTCTTTATAAATTTGCACCTCTATATTTGCTTATATTTGATTGCAAGTTAAATATTGCATCTACCCATAGTCCCATTAAGGACATAACAAAGATGATACAATCACACTTCATAAAGTCGACCCTCACCTATACTAGTATCTTACAATAGCTTAAGGATTAATGGTTCAAGGATTAGATGGTATTTATATTTATATTTATATTTTATATTTTATATTTTAATTGTTATATTTGTATTTATATTTTTATTTAGTAATTATTAGTATATGAGTTCAATCATTAAATATTTACAAGCCACATAAAAGTGGCAACCTAAGGCCGTATAAATGATTGAAAAAATTTTCTCATAACGTCGCAACCAATTATAGGGGTATAATGGATTAGGCAAGGAAGAACTTGTTAAAGAAGCCCAAGTATACACTTGATGGCATTTTTTAGGACTTTAAGAAGAAATAGGGGGAAGATGTTGACTTCAAAAGAAAGAAAAAGGTTAAAAAAATAGGGCATTTACTATTATAGGGAGCTTGCACCTTGGCAATTCCTTATCCATTTAAAAGCATAAGAGGAAAATAGTAAGTTTTATGTACTTTTAATTAAAAAATTAGTTTTAGCATATTTATTTATTCCATAATTAACTTTATTTTATTTGTCATAACATTTTAAATGCCTAGCCTTAGTCAAATGCCTGTTGACATCCAATTTTATCTAAATAATAATATAATTATAATAAAAAATTTTAAAAATATATAAATTAAAAAAGAGGAAAGCTATAACTAGCTATATGATTCTTATTTTCTTTTCTTTCAATATGGATAACCACCAATCTCAATTATGGAGGGACTAACTTTCACTTATCATTGCATATGAAATTTGTTGCTCCATCATTTCCACTATAGAATTCTCACCTTTCACACATGAAAAATAAAGAGTGTTATTAAGGAACTCTTATGAGTTCTATAAAGGGCTTTCCTTTTTTTCGGGAACTTAAAACAATTTTTCTTGCTCTCTTCTTTCTCTCTCCTATAGCTCCTTTCTCTAGCTTGCTTCTGCCATTTCCAATATTGACAACACTAATGTTACCATTTAGGCTTGTGTAAGGGAGCATGATAGTAACATAAATAACCTTATTTTCATCCTTCTTCTTCTATTTATATATCTCTTCCTTTAATCATAGCTTAAGTTAACATGCTATCACTGTCATCAAACATGCCAGATAAGACTAATATGAAGGTGATTAATGATTTGATGACCCTTGCCCCTATAGTTATGAGACAAACCACCAATCTTGAAGATGTTACTAGGATCTTGGTAGAATTTTACAAGGCATGAGAATTGCAGCCTATTAAGTTTCACCATTATCAAAGGAGATTGATAATGCCATTTAATCTCTTCTTCACTAGTTAAAAGCTTGGAGCTAATGGTTCCTAGCCACAAGATCAATGCTAGAAGTGATGGAAAGTGGCTTGGAAACAAACCTTTTAGCATTATCATCACGTTTCTCGCAAGCCCCCCATATGACCTTTTTTATTTTTTAATATTAAAGTCAACTAGGATGGAATAGCACTTTTATGTCTGTCCCACCTCACTTGCCCTTTTTTTATTTTTTATTTTTTATTACTTATTTTAATTTAAAAAATAATTTTTATGATGTTGTCGAGATATTATTTTTGTGCAACTTTTATGATGGGATAAATTAGAATAATTTGGAACTTTAATCTTTTTCAATATTTTTAAGGTAATATATATTTGAATTAGATCAAGTGAGTCAATCTAAGTAGAAAATCTCAATATTATTGTAGATAAAAAATTATCTCATATTTTTCATTTTTATATATGTTGTGTTTTAACTTATTTCACTCTGCTACATTTATATGTATACTTATAATTTGTATTATGTTTCTTCCTTTTTGAAAAATAATAATAAATTAAAAAATATAAAATACCTTATTCAACTTTAGGATAGTTGGATTTTATCCCCTTTTATTTTGAAAACTTGGAAATCACTCCTTTAGATTATATAAAACTTAGAATTAACACTCATCATTAACTTTTTTATCATTTTTATCAAATTATATAATTTTTTAATGATATTTTCAAACAAGAATCATAATATTATAGTATTTTGGTTTAACTTGTTATTTTTTTCACAAATAATTTCTACCTTATACAATTAATAGGAATTAAGTTAGATATATAAAGTTTAATTAAATAATAAAAAATTACAAAACTATAAATGAAAAAATGTCAAAATAAATTAATATACTATAATATTGTGATTGTTATTAAAAAGTTAATAAAAAATCATATAATTTGATAAAATTGTTAATTAAGTTAACAATGTGTATTAAATTTAAGTTTTGTAAACTTTAAGGGAGTGATTTTTAAGTTTTTAAAATAGGATGGAGTAAAATCTAACCACCTTAAGATTGAAAGGAGTATTTTACATTTTTTCTTAATAAATTTATTACAAAAATAAGATTCCTTTTTTTATAAAAAGAGGTGAGATGATGGGATGGCACTACCATTGTGCCATCCCACCCCTTGTACTTCTAACTCTATCATCATTTTTATTTTGAACACTTAAAGGAAAATTCTCTTTGTATTTTAATAATATTGTTAAGATATTATTTGGTGTAGTTTCTATATGGAATAAATTAAAATAATTTAAAATTTCAAGTTATTTTAATATTCTTGAAGTAAGAAATATTTTTAATATTAAATCAGATGAGTTAATTAAACTAAATAACCTCTATATTTTATATTTTTACATAAAAAATTATTTTATATTCATGATATGACTTATAATTTATATTTTTATTATTTAAAAATATATTATATCTTTTTATGATGGTAAAATAATATCAAAATTAATTATAAGTATAATAAATATGATTTCAATTTTTTTGAATAATTCTATATTCAGATTTGCACATAAATTGAATAAACTTAATACTTTGAAATTATTAAATAATATTGAAGTTATAATTTCAATTTTTTTAAATAATTTTATTCGAATTTGGTTATGAAGTTAGATAAATTTAATATTATAAAAATTATAAAAAATATTAAAATTTACCTATAAAGTTAGACAAATTTGATACATTAAAATTATAAAATAATATTGAAATCATAATTTTATTTTTATAAGTAATTTTTATTAGGTTTAATCATAAAGTTAAATAAATTTAATACTTTAAAAATTATAAAATAATATTAAATTTTTTATTTCAATTTTCTTGATTAATTTTCTATTTAGATTTATCTATGAAGTTAGATACATTTAATACTTTAAAATTATAAAATAATATTGAAGTTATAATTTTATTTTTAAATAATTTTTTATTAAAATTTAGTCATAAAATTAGATAAATTTTATATTTTAAAGTCATAGATAATATTGAAATTACACTTTTCATTTTTCTAAATAATTTTTTATTTAGATTTGACCATAAAGTTGGATAAATTGGATACTCTAAATTAAAAATTTTTTATTTGATACTTTTTTTAATAAACAAATAACACTACCTAAAATAATTTTTTCTTTCTCTTATTATTTTAAAATTTATGATACAATCATTTTAATAAAAATCATTTTGAAAAAACAAAATAAAAATATTTCAACAATAGAATAAAATTTTTTCAAAAATAATAAAATAAAAATCTTTTAAAAATAATAAAATTTATGCCTATAATATATCAATATTAAGTAAGTCGATCACAAGTACAATCATAACAATACCTAATATTATTGAAGTATTCTATTTTATTCAAATCCTACCATAAAGTTAGGCAAAGTTGGCAACCGAATCAATAAATTAACAAAAATTAAAATATCATTTAAAAAACATATATATATATATATATATATATAATAATAATAATAATAATAATAACAATTGTAATTCAATTCAAAAGATAAAATTAAAATAAACAAGCAATTGTTCTTTGAATATAAGTTGTAGGGTACTAATATTTTTTCTATACGTAATAAACTCCTAAATTTGAACTTTAAAAATGCAAACCATTTTTTATATTCCAATCATACTATAAAAAATGATTGGTGGCAACTCCATTTTCTTTCTATTCATACTTACCAACATTTTGAGAAGGTATAGAAACCGCTCACCACCTATGAATTCTACTGCAAGGCACATGCTTCCCTTTTTTACTCATCCTTTTAGGATTAGGATGTGAATAAAGATGTTAATACATAATCCATAAGAGAACTTAATTGTGAAATATTAGTGATCTAGAATACAAATTTAGTCTCCTTTGATGGATTGCCACAAGTTCGACCCATTTTGATTGGGTTCCACTTAATAGTAACAAAAAAAAAAAAGGTTTGGGTGCTATGTGGGCATATCACCAACATAACACCATTTAGAAAGACTATTGTGGAGCATCTTCAAATAGGTTTATTACAAAAATTGCACCCAATATATAAGTTCAAGTAAACAACAAATATAAAAAATTATTTATGGAGCATTTTTTGAAAGAAAAGGCAAATCATTCCTTATTGATCCAACTCTAACCAAGGGCAACCATCATACTACCAGGGATCACAAATCATCGTATATATTAGAGTTATAGCATGGAGTATAACTATTAAAAAATACAATTCCCACATCATAGCATCTGCAATAAGGGTAAGCAAAATGTCACAAACCATTTTAAACTAACTAAATTGTTTTATATTTAGTTAGTTTAAAATAGTTAATTATAAAAATAGTTTAGTTCAAATAGATTTTTCATTTTTTTATTTTTATTTAGTTAATTATGATTGTGATAATTTTTATCCACATTAAATTATAATCGATCAAATTATTGCAAAATGTAAGAGCACCTACTTTATGGCATGACACATAGACAACTATGTATCCTTCCCATTATATATGACATAATCACAATGGGGAATGACAAATACAAAGAGCTAAGGAGATAACATTCAATATTGCTACATGTAAGGCTTGAACAAAGAGGACATGTAAATGATGCATTTTGGCTTAGGTTGCCTCTTTTTCCTTTAGCCTCCACAAGTCATGAGTCACAATCTAGCCATTTTTTATTTGAATCTCTTTTTTACACATCTTTCTAACTCCCTCTCTAAAAAATCTCTAACCCATCCCACATTGAAATCCAAATCTACTCACCACTTTCATCCTAGTCACCATCTTGGAGCTCATCTTCCACTGCAATATTATCAATGCCACGTCTCGTTACAACGAGAAAAATTTATCAAGGCAAGCTTTATCTTTCAATTCGTGAGGAGCCAACGCCTTTTAGTTTTATCTTCAAAGGTATAAATTTTTTCTATTTTATTTATTTTGGGTATGAGTTTGTTCTTAACTATTTTTTATATTTTTGTTGTTAAAAATTAAAGTGACTTTATCTTCCAAGAGTGCTATACTATTAGGCTTCAGTAACTTTTCAACAAATTAAGAGACAAGTATAACTCAAAAAGTGATTTAAGTTAGTGAAATGGTTAACCATTTTACTCCATTTTTAACTATTTATAACTTATTAATTCAATTAGGAACAATTTATATGATAATTTCAGTCAATTATGAGAGTTATAGGAAATTAATCAATTTAAAATGATTGGTTAGTTTTCAAACTAAAACTAATTGAAACCAAAGTTTGCCCACCCCTAATATGTAATACTGATGAGCCCTTAGATTATTGCAACATTTTTGTTCTAGTGTGAAGTAGAGCAATGGCAATTTAAAGTAAGAGTAGAAGAAATCAAAGATGGCTGGCAAGAAGTTAAAAAGCTTTCGAATTGCTACAACATTTTTGCTATGGCATGAAGTAATGTAGTGGCAATTTGGAATAAAAGTAGTGGAAAATGAAGATGGAAAAATTGAAAATTCAAATAAAAGAAGAGCTAAGAAATTAAGTGATGAAGGCTAAGTGAGGATAAGAGAATAATGAAATGGAAGCCAATAAGAAAAAAATCAAAGCAATTGGGTGGTCGAGATTGAAAAGATAAGGGAATATGATAAGATAAAAAAGAAAGAATTAAGAGAAAGAGATAGTACCGAAAAAGAAGAAAATTTTTTAATATATAATGACCATGGTGTTAGGAAAAAAATGAAAAAGCAAATATGGTCTAACCCTACTAACACTAGGTTAGGAACGATAAATTCGCTTCATAAATCCAACTTGAATTAATCGGGCTTAAAAATAAATAAACTAAATTGACTAATTCTAACCTAACAATTAAATTGAGATAATTTAATTCAAATTAAATGACTTAGATTATCATGAACTCAACCTTGCTTCATTAGGTTTGCTTTAACAATGAAAATAGGATAAATTTGACCTAACTTGATTGGGCTTGATTAAAAAAAATACAAAAAGTAAATAACCTAAGTAGACATAGGTTTAACTTAACTTGAATTCGATTTGATGATGAATAGGAAAATGACCTGAATTGATACAAGCATGACTTAACTTGATTGAATTTGATTTAATGATAAAAAGGAAAATGATCAGGATTAACACAAGCTCAGCTCAACTTAATTATGTTTGATTTAATAATAAAAAGATAAATGACCTGAATTGACATACGTTTGACTTAATTTGATCGAGTTTGTTTTAACAATGACTAGAAAAATAACCTAGATTGATATAAACTTAACTTAACTTAATGAAGTTTGATTTAATAATAAATAGGAAAATAACCTAAACTAACACAAGCTTGACTCAAATTAATTAAGTTTAATTTAACAATAAAAAGAAAAATGACCTAGATTAACATAAGCTCAACTTAACTTGACTGAGTTCGATTTAATAATAAAAAGGAAAATGATTTGAATTAAAATAGGCTTAACTCAACTTGATTAAGTTTGATTTAACATTAAACAAGAAAATAACTTAGATTAATGCAGGTTTGACTCAATTTGATTGAGTTCAATTTAATGATAAAAAGGTAAATAACCTAAATTAACATAGGCTCAACTTAATTGAATTTAATTTAATGATGAAAAAAAATAACCTGGATTGACATAAGATTGACTCAAGTTGATCGAGTTCAATTTAATGAAAAGGTAAATTATGCAAATATAACTTAATGTAAGAATGCAATTCATGTAATAATGACTTGGTTATCTTTCAAAAGAATCCTTACTTCATCCTTTTAGAAACTTTCTCCTAAAAAGGTTATATTTGGATAGTGCTAAGTTTTGCCTTTTCCCATTATGTACATTTACTCTTTGTTTAGTTTAAACTTTCCATTAACATTGCTCACATTTTTTATTTAGCAAAATTAAGACATTCACCATGCTTAGTTTAACCATTTTGCATTATTGATCTCATCTAGACACATTTGGACAAGCATGATGTCTTATAATGTTCCAACACACTTATCATATAAAAATGCATGATATTTACACAAGGGAAAGATAATAATAAGTATTATCATTACAACAAAGATTAGGAATGAAGAATTATTAAGTATGGATGGTAATAAATATCATTTGTAATACAGTTTATAAGGGATTCTAGCTTTCTGAAAATATGTTTTAGAATAATAATGTGCAGTTACTTCTACATATGATTCGATAATTATGAAATCAATAATGATAAGCCTTATAAAAAAAATCTTTTTCATAACATGCAGTCAATCTCTTTTTTTCTCCTAATAGAGTTAGTTATGACAGATAATTTTTTCTTTTGATAAGATTTAGTTGATTATATTAAGTCTAAATCCACTTTATCTCTCTTAATGGCGATAGCTTGAACTAAATAAGCCTAATTTTATAAAATATGAACAATCCAACTCAATTAAGCTTTAGAAAAGCTGTAAAGAGTTAAGAATGAGGTAATTAAAGAAATGGAAATTGATTTCATAAACTTTCCCATGCTTAAATTTGCACGTCTTAGATAAACACTAAATCTAGAACTCTAATTTTCCACTAAAATTAAGAATGTAAAGTCACAAACAAGAAAATTATTATAATGTAAAGAGATAATAGTATTCATGAATTAACAATACATGTCATCTAGAATTAAAAAGATAGCTACTTTATTTGAGAAAGAAAGAACTACATAGATAGTATCTCACAAGTCATACTTTTAATCACTCAAGTGTCTAAGGGTAAGTGTCTCACTTAAACTTAACCTATTAAGTATTACATTACCATAGACTTGTTTAAGTTCTTAATTTCTATTACTTAATTCACATATACAAAGTAAATCAAAAGGACTTATTAATGTTGTAATAAGGTCAAGGTAAAGGGAAGGTAATAATATGGAATGAGAAACTATCAATCAAAGAGATTAAAAGAGTATTGATAGATGATTTTAAATAGCAAATAACTAAGAAGTCATACAATTGGAATTGCAATTACTCTAATAGTATATCATCTTTTCCTTTTTTTTAATTTCTTTTTGTTTTTCTATTTGTTTCTTTTTTTTAATGAAGTCTTCCTTTTCAGTAAGCACTTAATACATTTCCATTCTTATTTAAGAACACATTTTTTTATTTATTCAATACTTTCCTAGCTTTTAAGGTTATAGAAGGCGTTGTATTTTTTGTCTCTTTAGGTTTGTAATAAGCCCAAAATAAGGAAAAATAAATTAGGCATAAAAAGGATGATAAATGAAAATGTGAAGGTTAGCTATTTAGGTATAGGTGGTTCATTCAAAGAAACATGCCTTAATCATATTTGCATATGCGTGTGAAAATATAATCTCATCAAGAACTAAAGCAAATTCTGGAATGCCAACATAGTAGGTGAATCTTATACGTAAGAAATATAGTTATGATTAATTAAATAGTCTCAAAATCTAACGGTTAGGGGTTAATTCTTTCAATTTGAAATTTATTACTAAATTTAGGGATTTGAAGGAGCAAGATAATTATTCAATCATACTATGAAAACTTCAAACTCAATTAATTCATGCTCAAGACTTATACAATTCTTAAAATTGATGGAAGGTATCTAAATAAGTAAAAAGACCTAGAACACTTAAAATAAATTTTTTTTTAAAAAAGGAACCTTTCTTCTTCTTTTTTAAATAAAGATAAATCATAAAGAAAAACCTACTAGTAATGAAATATGTATCAAGAGCTAAAAATAACTCTTTACTCAATCATCCTTTACATACACAATGAGTCTAATAGTTTTACTGACAATTTTTTTTGAAATGAGAATAAATCATGAAGAAAACTTATTATTAATGGGATGTATATTAAGAGCTAAGAATAGCTCTTTACTCAATCATCTTTTATACATAATGAAATTAATACTTTTACTAACAATTTTTTATTAGTCCTTCTCCTAATCTAACTTAGACAATGTCCCTAATGTCTTTTATAGATTAGCAAAGGTGTAAAAAAGAAAAAATAAAAACATAATAACAAAAATATAATGGAAAAAAATTAGGAGTAAAATCATAAGAGTAGAAAAGTTACAACCGAAGAATAGTATCTGATTTACACTTCTTACTACTATCTTGAGCTCGCTAATCTACCTATTATATTAATGGATTAATTTTAAGCACATGAATTTGTAATTAGTCAATCAGCTAATCAGTAGTTGAGGTAGATATTATAGTATAACTAGTCGCTTAGGAAGTAAACTTTTGTTTCATAACTTGATCTAAGAAAGAGAACAAACTATCATAAAAATAATTAATGTTTAATAGTGATAATGATTTTTTATGAAAGTTTAGTTTAGCCCAATATGTAATGCTGAAAATTCCTTTTAACATTTCTAAACAACTAGGTAATGCAATAAAGGATTCAATATTGTGAAGCATGTATCGAAAGTGTTCATGCAAGCTTGAAACCTTTAACTCAATGCCCAAGGTATAATTAGTGAGGATCTTGTCACTTAAATCCTTTAGAATAATACTCAAGACTTTGCTCCCTTTAATGATTATAGTTATTGCCATACATCTTTTTAAACCATGGATTCCTCCTTCATACACAAGGTTGATATTTCTAGCAGCTAATATCTTACTAAGCTCAATTTCTACTTTCACTAACTTATCATCCTTGCTCCGATTGGAACCACCAAAGATATAAATTGACTTAAATATGTATATTGATGGTACTTTTCCCTTTTTCTCCTACCTTAGGATGAGCTATATATGTATTGACAAGTGTGAATATACATATTTATGCAATAAAAATAAGCAACAAAATGATCATACAAATTAACCATTATTAAAGAAGTTTGAATTTGAGGAATTGAGCATAGCAATTTTAGAGAATAACAAAAAAGTGTATGAGAAAAGCTAAAAGGATTATGCAAATTAATTGTTGTTAGAAAATTTTAAATTTGAAAGGGAAAAAGGTTAAAAGTAGATGTCAAGTGCAGTAATTTCAATAAATAACATAAAAAGTGAAGATAATTATGTAGAAAAATAAAAAAATGACTAAAGAAGAAAAGATAGGCACATGAAGATGAACAATAATTGTGATCTTGGCTTATATTTTCCTCTAGTTTTACTTCCAATAATAAATTAAATGCCTCCTATGAGTCAAGAATTTGCTTCCTATTCAATTTTCTTATAAACTATCAAACAAGGTCTTTTAACATTAGATTTCCAAGACTGTAACACTCCTTTTTCTTATTGAATAGATCCACTAAATCAAAAAGAATACTATAAACTTGTCCATTAGATGTATCTTAAGAGTCTGAAGGATATCATCTAATGACTTTTTGCTTAGTCCATCCTTTATGAATTAAATTTTATCTTCCTAATTTTAAGAAACTATTTCGCTACTCTTGGAACATGTATTACACATCCACCTTACACACTTATGGTAGACTCCTATTCTTTTAGCTTTTTGCTTCTTAGCATAAAAACTTCTTCCAATTCCCAGTATACATTTAACAAATGAATCATGACACTTATCTACTAAACATACCTTAGCATTAATGATCCAATGCACATCTTTAAGAAGGTTCAGACGCATGAGTACCTTTATTCTTTCAAGTTAGCATTTATAAATTTTTCTAAGCAAAACTTAGGAAAGAGTAAAGAATTTGATTCTAAGTTTTGTAAAGGTTTCTTCCATATCTTTAAAAATCCTTGCTTAAAAGCAAGTCTGATATAGATGGAAGCAAGGTTTCTCCTCTGAGATAAGTTAATTGATGGGTGAATGCATGAATATTTATAATAAAATGATATTGCTAAAAGTTATTTATTCCACTAAAAAAAAGAAACTTCGTGACTTACTTCCAATTACTCATAATCATAAGCTTCAAGTTTTTTTCTTCATTACATAGTATTAGTCCTTGAAGCTTATAATCAATTATTAATGAGTTCAAATGATATAAATGACCTTTAATGATATCTACGCACAATGAAATGATAGATGCAAGATGCTAAGGAATAATAATAACAATCATGTTCAATTAGATAAGAATAAAACATGGGATAGCCATTCAAATTTAGTTTAATTGATATATAGCTTAATTATCATTTTTAGGTAAACTTGCATGGCTTAAATAAAAGATTAGTCATACAAGAGTTTCCTCATGTGTTCTACAAGGATTTTTCCTTAACTTGAAATTTCCTCTCATTAGATAAACTTCTCTCAAATAGGATGATTCTAAGTTTATTTTAATATATGCTTAGTTTAGATTTAATAACACCTAATTGATAAAAATCCCCAAATTATCCTTATGTCACACCATAGGTTAGCAAGGGACCCAATCCTCACCTATGATAGGCTATAAAAAAAAAGGTTTAATTTAAGTATTAATGTTTAACTAACCTACATAAAAATTGAAGGTCCCACAAAGGCATTGCTACTTTGCCCCTTAACTAATCCTAAAAGGTAATGTATAGCTTAGGTAGAAGGCTTGTGATATATGTGTGGGATCCGTAATGTACAATGTGTAAGAGGGAATATTAGCCATTCTAAAATCTTTACACGACTAATTTATCATGAAATAAATAAAAATAACCATAATGTAACAAACGAGACAAACACATATGTAAAGAAAATATCAAACCACATTGGACTAAGAAAATTCAAAGCTAAAATAGAAAAAAAAATATAATAGCCTAATCTTGATTTGTCTCCAGTGAAGTTACCAATCTGTCACAATGTGCCTCGTAGCAGAATTATGGGGCACATTACGATAATGTTTATTGATCCAAAGGTGTTCCTCTATATCCACACTTATGTAATTTTGAAAGGCATTTAGGCATTTATAGACAAGAGATCTGAAAGGATTTGGACAAGATTTAATTGTTACTTATCATATTCATTTCATTATTTTTGTATTTATGAAAAGTGTTTAATTTTTAAATTTAATTTTATAAGAATAGTACTCCAAGATGGTAGAAGTGTAGTCTTCTTAGGCATTAGCTAATGGTGGTGAGGGTTTCCTAGTATAGGTCAATGAGATCTTAAAATAGAAGGAGGCAGTTAGCAATCAAAATAAAAAAGGTCACATCAATGGCATGGGATTAAAGGTGTGGAAAGTTATGAGGTCATCATTTACCATTGTTGGATTATCCTCACTATTGAAGTTGCAAAGCACCATCAAGTGACAAAATGCAAAGTTAAAGCAACACAAGAAAGGGTGACAACTTAAGAGTAACACCTTGCTACTACACGATGTTTTTGAGCAACACCAAGACATAATAGCAAATTTATTATAGAAAATGGAGACAAGTGGTTTAGTACCTCTATTGCCACCAATTAACTATGGACATGAGCATAAATAAGATGAGCACTAATAAGATTTTGAGAGTTAGGCTTGTAGTTTCTAAGATTTTATATTTTTTTATTTTTATACTTATATTGGATTTCATTGATTTTTGTACAAATATTGGTTTCCATTGATTTTTGTTTTTTATATTATATAAATAAATATTGACATCTAGTTATATTTTATAAATTTTGACTGCAAATTTTAATTATTAAATGCATATTTGATTTTTTTTAAAAAAGCCTTAACACAATTTATTTATTGGCTTTTTGCCTTGCTAGAAAAATAGTTAAATTATCAACAAATATTTCTTATATTAGCAACAAAATTAATCTTGCAAAAATTTCCTAATTTAGCGACAAATTAAAAATTAATGATGAAATACCATTAGTAATATAAGGTTTAGCAATGGATAAAAGTGTCACTAATTTCTTTTGTCATTTGGTTTTTACTCATCATAAGGCTATAAATTTAGCGGCAAAAATAATGACAAATTTTAACGATGAATACAAAAATTCAATTGCTAATTTTATTATTTATACACTATTTATTTGTGTTACTTATTCCATCGATAAATTTGTTATTAAATATTTTAATGATGAATTATCCTAAATTAACGACAAATTTTTAATCGCTAATTAGTATTTTTTTGTAGTGTCTATTTATTTTAATTTTATAATTATTTTTGTATCAATTTTTAAATATTATATTTCATATAAGATATATGTTAATTTAAATTTTGTCATAATTTTACAATTTACATTGATAATAATAATAAATAATTATATATATATATATATATAGACATACGTGTGCATAGATAAATCAGGGTATTTACTCTCTTTTGCTTTTTACTCCTATAGATTAGAGGGAAAATTTATAATATATGCAAATTTTTATCCTTGTATATGTTGAGTATGTCTTAACAATTCTTTTTTTCCCCTCTTTTTTCTTTCTCTCTTTCTTCCTCTTCTTTTGAACTTTTTTTACATTACACAAATAAATAAATAATATAGTTATAACATTAATAATAATTATAGTTATAATAATATAAATAAATAATAATGATAATAAATTATACTACATATAACCCTTTATATATATAATATTATATGAAAAATCAAGGCAATTTAGATAGATTTATCTAGGGTTTTGTGCTTCTTTAATTTAGATGTGTCGATTTGTAACACTATTTCATAATAAAACTATGGTTGGTACTCATGTTAAACTATTTAAACCATAAGTTTCGATTTCAAATTTTAGCTTCTAATCCTTGCAAAGCACGAGATATTATGTCATACAATCAGGTTGATGAAGGCTAACAGAGAGGATGAGAAAACATTATATAATTATTATAATAGATAAATTATGTGATTTATAACTTCAAATATAGAAACTTGTAATTAGAATATTTTGATGAACCAGGGGATTTTATATGTAATAGACACAATGTTATCCTTTATTTTTATGTGTGCAAACTATTACATATATATCTCAAATTTTATAATTAATTTTATTGATTATTTATTTTTACTTTTTTAATCATTCATCTATCTTATCTCTCATAATACTAAAATAACTGATAAAAAGAAATAATATTAAAAAAATATATATTTGATGTAAACTATATCTAGGATACTCAGATACTTAAATATATCCTAGGTGAAGCATAAAATTAAATCAGAAAGTGCGGAAGCCTACCACCAACCATTGCTTCGTGTAATTTTGCAAAGAACTTACTGCCATTGCCCTGACAAATTGCTTCGAAAGCTTGCCGTAATGCTATACTTAGGTTCTTCCAGGTTCTAGTTTATGCACTTTGATGGTGTAGTTTTGTTCAAAAAATAAAAGCATCTCACCGAACCCGGGGACCCCTGCATTGTTTTTATATTAGCATGAACTCAACTTTTCCCATTAAAGAAGCTGAGATCTTGGTGGTTGTTGAAGTAGAAAACCGCTTCCTTATTTTATGAACCACGTTTAACCAAAATGAACGTTGGTTTGTTGCCAATGAGAGAATAAAACTGTTACATTCTCCCACTTGATCCATAAAAACTAAACATATTCAGAAGAGAAAACTTAATGAACGGATCATAGTGGTAGATCCTCTATCTATGAATATTACTTCTCATGTATCACAATACATTTTATTTTCTTAACCCGCCATAACTTAATGAATAAGTCTTACACTTATTTTAAGTCCTCTAAATACTATTTTTCTCTAAATGTAAATGTATACTCTGAAATGAGAAAAATAACTTAAACTGAATAAGAGTTTTATTACAAATATGTATATATACATCAAAGACTTAATATGATACCAAGTCCCATCCTTAATACATGATCCTTAAACATTGATGGTGGCATGCCTTTTGTTAAAGGATCTGCTATCATCAACTCAATGCTAATGTGTACAATGGTGACTTTATTTTCCTTGACTCATTCCTGAATGGCTAAGTACTTGATGTCAATGTGTTTACTTTGACTTCCACTTTTGTCATTCTTAGCCAGAAAAACTGTAGCTAAGTTGTCACAATAAATTCTTAATGGCCTAGAAATTGAATCCACGACTCTAAGCCCAAAAATAAAGTTCTTCAGCTATACACCATGTGAAGTTGTCTCAAAACAAGATACGAACTCAGCTTCAAGGTTTGCTTTGTACTCCTCCAAGACATGGATCCGCCAATTAACATAAAAATATACCTTGATGTTAATTTCCATGAATCAATGCATTCAACAAAATCCAAATCTGAGTAGCTAACTACTTCAAGATTCTCAATCCATTTGTACATCACCATGTAATGTTTAGTACCTTTAAGATACCTCATCATTTTCTTTGCAGTTCTCCAATGATCCATTCCTAGATTACTTTGATATCTCCTTAACATTCCAACTGTGAATGCAATGTCAGGACTTGTACAAACCTGAGCATACATAAGGCTTCCAACAGTTGAAGTATATAGAATGTTTCGCATTCGTTCCCTTTCTAGATCATTCTTCGGGCACTGATTCAAATTGAACCTGTCACCCTTCACAATAGATGCTACACTTGGTGAACAGTCCTTCATCCGAAATCTCTCTAAGACCTTATTGATATAGGTTTCTTATGATAGACCTAAAATGTATTGAGTTCTATCCCTATGGATATTAATACTAATTACATAAGATATCTCACCCATATCCTTCATATCAAAATTCTTAAAGAGAAATTGTTTCACCTCATACAACAACCTCTTATCATTAGCTGCAAGTAGTATATCATCCACATATAGTATAAGGAAATAGATTTTACTCCCACTGACCTTGTGGTATGTACATTGATCCATGATGTTTTCCATAAATCCGAATGAGGAAATAATATCATGAAACTTAAAATACCATTGGCGAGAGGCCTGTTTCAATCCATATATGGATTTCTTAAGCTTGCATACTAAATGCTCACCTACACTAGAGGGGAATCCTTTAAGTTATTTCATATATACCTCTTCCTCTAGATCCCCATTGAGGAATGCTATCTTCACATCCATGTGATGCAATTCCATATTAAATTAGGCTACTAATGCCATTATTACACAAAGGAATCTTTCTTAGATACAAGAGAGAATGTCTCTGTGTAATCGATTTCTTCCTTCTGGGTGAATCCCTTAGCCACGAGTCTTGCCTTATATCTTTTAATGTTGCCTAATAAGTGCTTTTCATTTTATAGACCCATTTACACCCAATGATTTTTGAACCACTAGGCAACTCGATAAGATCCCAAACTCCATTAGACGTCATCGAATCCATCTCTTCCTTCATAGCATTGTACCATAGTTCAAATTCTCTGTTGTTGATAGCTTATGAAAATGTCTCAGGGTCATTTTCAGCTCTTATATTGTAGTCAGACTCTTGTAGATACACAGTATAGTCATTAGGGATTACTAACCTCCTTTCCCTAATTGATCTTCTCAATGTTAGGTTAGCATCCTTTTAAGGAGCATATTCCTTAACTGGTTGTTCAACAATTTCTAGTAATTGTTCAACAACCAGATTAACTTGGTCATGGCCAACTGCTTGTGGATCCTCAATGATTGGCTGTTCAATACCCATTGGTACTTGAAGGGCATGGATCACAACCAATCTATCACTTGATGTGGAAGCTTGAGAACCAAAATGATCACATTCAATGTCTGGATACTGAATTTGATCACTCCTACTAATTAAGTCATTTTCAAGAAATTTTGCATTTCTTGATTCCACAATCCTAGTGCTATGAGATAGACAATAGAACATATATCCTTTGGAATTTTCAGCATACCCAATGAAGTAGCCATTTATAGTCCTAGGATCCAGTTTCTTTTCTTGTAGATTGTAGACCATAACCTCAGACGAACATCCCCAAACGCGTATATGCCTTAAACTCAATTTTCAACCTTTAAACAACTCAAATGGTATCTTTTCAATAGCTTTAGTTGGAATCCGGCTAAGGATATACACAGCAGTCTTAAGGGCTTCAATCCATAAGGACTTAGGAAGCTTAGAGCTGCTAAGCATGCTCCTTAGCATGTCCAACAATGTTCGATTTCCTCTTTTAGCTACACCATTTTGGTCCGAAGACCCAAGCATGCTGTATTGGACAACAATCCCATGCTCTTGAAGAAATCTAGCAAATGAACTAATGCTTGTCCATCTTCAGTGTATCTACCATAATACTCACCACCTCTATCTAATCTCACTATCTTAATTTGTTTATCACATTGTTTCTCTACTTCTGCCTTAAATACCTTAAAGGCATCAAGTGTCTCATTCTTATTATTCAATAGATAGAGATACATATATCGTGAGTAATCATCAATAAAGGTGATAAAGTATTTTGGACTACTAGAATCCAAATCTGGACTACAAATGTCTGTATGTATAATTTTTAAAATGGTAGTACTCCTCTTGGCACCCTTCTTAGTCTTATTAATCTGCTTTCCCTTTATGCAGTCTATACAAGTTTCAAAGTCAATAAAATCTAGCGTACTAAGTATTCCATCTTTTACTAACCTTTTAACCTCTCTATTGAGATATGACCAAGTCTATAGTACCATGACATAGAGGAATCTTCATTAGTAACACATCTCTTAACACTTATGCTACTAGAAACATGCATTGAATCATTAGGTATACTATCTTGTAATTGAATTCAGAAAAGACCATTAGAAATTGTACCATTGCTAACAAGATTAGATTTATAAAATAACTTAAACATATTATTTGAAAATTCAAAAGAATATCCAAAAAGTAAAAGTTTTGAAATAGAAATTAAGTTTCTTGATAAACTTGGTACATAAAAAGTCCTTTCCAATATCAAATTAAAGCTAGTATTTAAAACTAGTCTGCAAGTTCCTATAGCTTCAACTAGTGAGCCCATCTTGTTGCCTGAATAGATGTACTGCTTACTGCCCACAGGCTTCCTTTGGTTTAGGAAGCTCTGCAAGGTATTAGAGATATGGATTGTAGAACCAGAATCAATTCACCATGTGTTACTGCTAACATATACTATATTAGATTCATAATAAAAGTGTGAGATTGAGATACCTTTCTTTTCAAGCCAGCTTTTAAATTTGTTGCAGTTCTTCTTTATGTGTCCTTTTTTCTTATAGAAGAAACACTTGGACTTTTTCTTTATACTGCCTTGAATAGGTGCATTTCCTTTTCCTTTTGAGTTGGCTTGCTTGTTGTTCTTCCCTTGTGTTGCCATATGTGCACTTTCTCCCATTTCTACAATAAGCCTCCCTTCTTTCTATACACACATGGACAGAAGTTCATTGATTGTCCATTTCTCCTTATGTGTGTTGTAAGAAATCTTGAAAAGTCCATACTGAGGCGGCAGAGAGTTCAAGATATACTGCACAACAAAAGATTCAAACATCTTGACCTTAAGCATTTTTAATTGAGCTGCAATGTCCCTCATCTGCATGATATGCTCTCGCACACCCGTTATGCTGATAAGATTCATTGATGATAACCTCATCATCTGGGTGCTTGCCAAAGCCTTATCTGAAGTTTCAAATTTTTCATCAATAGCTTTTATCAAACTTCGAACATTCTGATACTTTCCAATAGATCCACGAATGCTAGCAGAAATCTTAGTTTTAATATACATCATGCTGAGGCAATTTGATCGCTCCCAACGCTCATAAAGTGTTATTTCAACTGCACTACTGGTGTCTGTGGGTTTAAGAGGTTCATCCTTTCTAATTGCATCATCAACGTCCATTCGTCCATCCTAATTGAAGAAGAATTTTCTCCTTCCATATCTTATAGTTATCACCATTCAATTTGGGAACTTGAAAATCAGAGATATTTAAAAGTTGAAAAGCTGTATAAAATTACATGCTATGTTAATAATTTGAGCCAATTAAAAAATATTTCACATGACATGTCTTATCAATGCAAAACATATTTATCAAACATAATTCTAGTAGCAAACAAAACTGTCTGTGGGCTTAGTTTTATTTAATTAGGCTTATGTATAAAATTGGTAAAATTAGCAAATTATATCCCCTATCTTAATTCCTGTGGGTAGATAAAGGTAAAGAAAAATTTACTATCCCACCCTAATTAATCATATTAAATATAATAACATTCTTGTGGGATAAAAATTATTATATTAAATATGATTAATTACAAGTAATGTAATTTTTTCTTATGTGATCCTAAATTTAAATCTAATACTTTATGTATAATTTTAGAATAATTAAAGATGTTGTGGCTAAACTTTAATTAAATTAAAATTATACGAATCACTTTAACATTTTAAAACATACTTAAACAAAATGCATAAATAGACATTTTAAAACATAAATAGACATTTCTTTATGAGATTTCAAATATTAATTAATCACTTAAATAAATCTGACAAATCAATTTTGTCTCTAGAGAAACATATATTGCCTAAGATTGATAAAATAATCATATATATTATCATAATGAGAAGTAAATAATTAATTAATCATTTAAGCCAAATGTAACTAATTAATTGATTTAAATTCTCTTAATTAATTTTTTTTAATTCTAATGTGTCAAAATAATGCCTAAAATAATATCTAAATATTAGGCATAATTTATATGACACTAGTATGTTTGTTATGATTTAATAATATTTGGAAACTAAAAAGGCAAAAAAATAAACGTTTCTGAACCTTCATATATGAATCTGTGTAAGTTAATAACAAGGAAAATTCATGGGATTAGTGGTCACAGATCTTATACGCTGATCAAGGATAGTGGTTTGAATCCTATACGAGGTAGTTTGGAGTATTTTTTTTCTTTTATTTTAATAAAAGCAGCCTTGAAAAGGCCCATTTGAAAGCCAGCCCAGCCCAGCCCAGCCCAAAACGTGGCCCAAAATTCATTAAACAAAATGACACCGTTTCACTTAGTGAAACGGTGCATTTCAATGTAGCAGAGAGGGGAGGTTGTCTTCAACTTCCAGTCAGGTCGATCTGACCTGGTTTTGACCCATTTCAAAACCCGAAATCAGAACAACAAAACCCGACAATTTTATGCAATTTTCAACATGTTTTCATCGATTTTTGAGCCTAAACTAATCATCATATCACAGGCTATCAATTCCTAGTCATAAAAACATGAAAAATAGCATCTAAACAGGATTCAAATTAAAAACTATTCTCTATTTTTTCATGTAAATCATAGCAAGGCAGAGGTAATTTAGGCTCTAATACTAAATGTAAACTATATTTAGGATACTCAGATACTTAAATATATCCTAGTTAAAGTATAAAATTAAATCAGAAAGTGCGGAAACCTACCTCCAGCCATTACTTCTTGTAATTTTGCAGAGAACTTACTGCTATTGCCCTGATAAATTGCTCTGAAAGCTTGTTGTAATGCTACACTTGGGTTCTTCCAGGTCCTAGTTTATACACTTTGATGGTGTAGTTTTGTTCAGAAAATAAGAGCATCTCACCGAACCCCGGAACCCCTGCATTGTTTTTATATCAGCATGAACTCAACTTCTCCCATCAAAGAAGCTGAGATCTTGATAGTTGTTGAAGCAGAAAACCGCTTCCTTATTTTACGAACCACGTTTAACCAAAATGAACATTGATTTGTTGCCAACAGAAGGATAAAACTGTTACATTTAATAGTTGTGAAGAGAGATTTAATAATTAATTTAAATATTTTTTATTCTTTTTAAGATTGTAAGTAAATGAAAAGATGAATAATTATAATAAAAATTTAAGAGATATAATATTTATCACACTTTTAAAAATA
Source organism: Sindora glabra (assembly GCA_020226215.1). Lineage (NCBI taxonomy): Eukaryota > Viridiplantae > Streptophyta > Magnoliopsida > Fabales > Fabaceae > Sindora > Sindora glabra. The sequence goes on along the minus strand of CM035228.1, from coordinate 31,760,536 downwards.
ATAGATTAAATATTGCATTTACTTTTATATTTAATATTTTTTTCTTTTGTAAAAAAGATAATAGATAGGAATGGTTCCTCCAATTCAATATTGAGTAAGGTGCCGGTGATATACTAGAACTTCTAGTAGAGACTCACTCAAAGGTTAATACCAAGCTTAATTGAACTAATTGCAACTCAATTAGTCACCAAAAAGAATTGTCTGCCAAGTAAGATGACTAGTTATTATTGTATTTATTATACATATTATATTATCTTACTCTTTGGTTGTTTAATTTGATTATATAAATATTTATTATTAATTAAAATAGTTTCATTTTTGGGATTTGGTAGTTAAATCGGAAGCATGTTCTTCTTCTTAATCTTTTTATTTTACAGTGGCACTTGCTTTTCTTTTCTTTTTTATAAATCTTATTACTTTATAATTTCTATTCCTTTTATTTACTTAAACTTTGTTAATATTTTCTAAATTTCAAATTTTAGTTCAATGATATATATTTTATTTGTGATTAAATAAGATTTCATCAATGTATTAATACAGAAATTATTAATTTATTTTTAATTAATATGCCAAAGCTCTACTATAAAATAATGAAAAATTACATATTTCATTCCTTCAACAAAAATGTTCTAAAATCGATATCAAATTTATTTTATCTTTTATTAATTTGTGTGTACAAGAAAAGTATTAATTGAATTAATCAATTACATATTTTATTTTCCTGATAAAATTACTTGAAAATGAAAATCAAATTTATATGTTCAACTTATGTTGAAAATTTTCATTTAATTATGACTGCAACTTATGAGTAAAGTTATACTTGATAGCAAGGCCAATTGACTTTTCGCATTTTACTTAATGGAAGTAATGATTTGTTGAAAACTTATTATTTATAAATATGAATGTATGAAAAGAATTAAATTCTAATAGTTAATCAAAAAAATTAGATTCTAATATTTTTGTAATATATTTTTATTCTATTGCGTACAAATTATTTTTATGTTAATAATAGAAAATTAATAAATATCCGTACCCGTATACATGTAAGGGCAAAAAGTGGCTATATATATATATATTCTCTCAGCTAGTATATATAAAATCTTTTTACTTTATATGAGATCCAAATAAATATTTAAGTTGAAAAATATGCAAATTCCTTATCTAATTAAACTTAGATCTTGCAAATTAATATTTTATGCACATGTCTGATGAAAATACAGTAAACCCCACAAAACCTAACTTCAGTCCTTAACCTAACTGCTTTTTTGTTAAATCATTGACTTGCCTCACCAAGATAGTCTTCCTGTTTTCTCCGATTAGCCCTAAAGTTTCAAATATCATTGACGACTTTTGCTTCTTTTTCTTTTCCCTGTCATATTGAGTAAACATCGTGAGAATTAATCATAGCAGCAGCCTTAGTTGTCAATTCTCTGTACATATACACCCAAAATTGCCAGCAAATGCTTGGAAAAAATCTAACGCCAGTTGCTCTCCGGTCTCTACATGTTCTAAGTTAGGCTATCTTTCTTGTTTTTGTTCGTTACTTTTAAAGGATCTTTCTTTGATTTTCTTTGTTCTTTTTAGGAGCGATCACCCGCTGTCATTGTTGACTTCAATTTTTTCAATATGTCGGTTTCCTTTTGTCAAAAAAAAAAAATATTTTTATATAAATTTATAAAAAAAGTAATGTATTATTTATATTTATAATTTAAAAATAATACCTGAAATTATAATAATAAAAAGAAAATTTTTAAAAAATAAATTTAGTTTTTTAATTTTTATATTTAATATTAAATAAATAAAATAATTTTTAATTTAATTATTTTATAATTATATTTTATAAAAATATATTGTATGGATTGTAAATTCATCAAAACAGAGCCAAAAACCCAGCTGTACAGGCACAAAAATGAAAGCTATTGACAGGTTATGGACAGAGACGGAACTACCGGTGGCTTCCTGAGTGTGCCCGAGTCACAAAGTGTTAATATATATCTGTATGATTGTATATTTTTTTCCTCTAAATTTTAATGTTAGTCTCTTCAAATTAAATTTAAGTCAAATTTTTCTTTTTAAAATTGATAGAACGTTAAATAGTAATTACTTATATATTTATCATATTAAATTATACATAAATTTTTTTAACAATTATTACTTTATAAAAATAATTTTACAATCACGTTTATTGTATTACTGATAATATAAAAATTATAATTAAAAGTTTTGTAATATGTTTTATATAAATCTTAATTTGAATATATAAACAAATATTTTTCTACTTTATCGGTTATAGAAGAACTTGAATTATGATTATTCTCACTTTTTTAAATTATACGTACTTATATTTTACAATTTTTATGCAAAGTGTTCTAAAGTTTCACTAAATTATTCATAACAAATTATTTTTTAGATGACTTTTTGATAAGAAATTTTAGCAATAGTTATTTTGAAAGCATAAAAAATCATTAATTCATTTTAAATCTATAATTTCTACTTTAACTCTTACATATTCAATCATTTAAATTAATTTTACGAGTACAATAATAATTATTTAAGTCAAACTTTTGAATTTATTAGTATATAAAAAATTTAAAAAATTAAGAATCATAAATATTTATTTATTAATTATTTAATAAATATTTTCAATACTATTGTGTGTGTATGTGCGTGTAAATCTTCACCAAAAAATTCTGGTTCCATCCCTGCCTTTTAACTTCAAGCTTTAGCACAAAATCACTCCACTAAGGAAAGAAGACAAACGAATGGGAAGTCTAGTTGGTGGACTTCAGTTCTCTTCTACAACATTCAATTTAGTCCTCAGAGTACTACAGTTTAATCAAATTTACTGCGAGTATGTCAAAATTCTCCATCATCAAAATTTTAAAATCTGTGTTTAGTGGATTATTATTCGTCCCATAACATGGACTGAAGTTGCTTGGCGCAACACAATAAACAACGGCTGCCAACTCGTGCTAATTAAGATAGACCGGCTACATAAATCATCCAACACCTGTTGTGTTTGATGAAAAACAATATATTCAATAAAACCATAAAACATAGGTTATCCTATATACGATAAATAGTGTCCCTCTTGCTTTTTTGAAGTTTACCTTTTTTTTTTTATAAAGGTTATCCTTCGTTGAATTATTTTTCTAACTAGTTAGAGTCATATTAGTCCTTTCAGACAGCGTCTCTCGTACTTTTCCAAGTTTACTTTTACATATTTTTTTTGGTAAATTACTTTTACCTGTTTTTAAATAGATTACCCTACTGTAAATCCACTTTTCTAAACGAAAGACTCATATTAATTAGTCTTTAATTTCCTTAAAAATTCAAACTAACTCAATCAAAATACATGTCATTTCCACACATATATATTAGTGCCATATAAAATATTTTGGGTGGATGTATAGCTGTATGCACACAACAAAATGATAATACAAATACACACACACAAACATATCAAGTATGAAAGATATTTTTATATGAAAGATGGTGAAATGAGTGAATTGCAACCATTAATTCTTACATTAAAAAGTTAAAATTAAAATATAATTAAATGTTACGTACGTAATCACTTAAAAATATCACAAAATCATTTAAAAAAAGTTATATAACTTTTTATTTTAATTCTAACTCTCTAATACAAGATCTAATAGCCTCGAGTCAAAATACATGTCATTTCCTCACATATATATTAGTGCCATATAAAATATTCTTGGGTGGAAATATAGCTGTATGCACACGACAAAAAGATAATATAAATACACACACACAAACATATCAAGTATGAAAGATATTTTCATATGAAAGATGATGAAATGAGTGAATTGCAACCATCAATTCTTACATTAAAAAGTTAAAATTAAAATATAATTAAATGTTATGTATGTAATCACTTAAAAATATCACAGAATCATTTAAAAAAAGTTATATAACTTTTTATTTTAATTCTAACTCTCTAATACAAGATCTAATAGCCTCAATTCACTTCCCTCACTCTTATATAAAAATATATTTTTTCATTTGACTTATTTCTTATATGTGAGCTCTAATTTATACATGCTTGCACAAGATATATATAAAAATATATTATATATTTTAATGTATATTTATTCTTTGAAATCCAAGGATAAAATTTGTTGTTACATTCAAAGACCAAAGTATGTCACAAAATTCATTTTTCTAGTTTACAAAGATATTTATGTATAATTTAACTCTTTTTAAGTTACTGGTAATGAGATTTGAACTCAAAATATGAGGTCATTTGATTCGATTAAATAATATAAGAAGTATAATTTCTCATAAATAGAAATTTTTTTATTTATTTAATTAGCCATTAATTATCAAAATAAAAGAAATAATATTTCCAGAAAAGTTTTATTCTTCACAAAATATAAAAAGTAACTTACTTACACTTCTCGATAGATAAAAAGAATTTTTCATATCATTGATAGTTAAAAATATGAAATTATTTTCATTTACTTTAATTGATGACCATTTTAGTTTTTTATCCTCATTATTTGAAAAGTATAAAAAATACAACTTAATTAATGATAAATATAATTTATTAATTATAAAATATAAATATAATTATTAATTATATAAAATATAATAAATAGAATGAGTATTCTATAAAATTATGTAAAATAAATATTAAATAATATATAATAAATATAATTATACTAGAAATTTAATTCTTAATACAAATATATTTATTATATACCTTTCATATTATTTTATATTTGTCATTTATTATCTTAATATTTTTTATATTTCTTATCTACATTATATGAATTTGATAATATTAATTTTTTAAAAAAATTATGATCAAAATAATGATTAAAAATATGTTTTCAAAGAAAAATAATTAAAATTTATTAATATTTCTTATTTTTATATTGCAAATTTAAAAGTATATTAATCATTTTACAAATACTTCTTAGAAAGCTTAAGGTTAAACGAAATAAAACATAAAAAAATTAGTTTCTATAAAGTATACAAATTTGAATATTTTTATGAAAAGTTTATTAAAAAATTCACTTTTAAAAAAAAATCAATTTTCCATGAAAATATATTCTCTATTAACGGAACAACTCCTTTGTTCGACCGCTGGAAGACATCAAACCTTATCAACAATCATGATACGGTTGTCATTATCATTGCATCTGCACCTCTCTTTTTGGCATGAGAATCCCAACTTCTATCATGTTGCTTCTTGCCCTAACGGTACGTTTTAAATAACTGGGTTCACGAAATTTCAAATCTTAATTTATCCACTTGAAGATATGTCCACTGTAAAATTATTCAGCCACTTAATATAGTTGCTTAATTCTTAGCAATTAACTTTATTATTATTATGAAAAAGGCTATGCCTCTAATTTTCAGCAAAACTATCATCCTCATGATCCTTAAACCACACTTAAGTCCGTTTATTTTGACAAAAAAAATATTTTTTGTAAAATATAATTATAAAATATTAAAATAAAAATATTTTATTAAATATTAAATATGAAAAAGTTGAAAGAAAATAACTTTTTAATTTTAAAAAAATTATTTTCTTTCATTTCCACAACCTTATATTTAATTTTTTTTAATTACAAGCTATATACTGATATGTCACTCTTATATATATATATATATATATATATATATATATATATATATATATATATATATATATATATATATATATATATATATATTTCTTACCAAAATACCCAAGAGCGAAAGAAATAGAAAGCTTAGCTATTGACTTAATGATCTACGGCAGTTAGAACTTACTTTTGAGAATTTAGCCCTAACAGGGAATATATTTGTCCTAGATTCACACTAAATCACTAAAAAAAACATAGATTTGAATATGAAAAGCATCATGTACATGGAAAATTGATCACCTCAAATTCAAATTATAAATCGCGTCATATGGGAATAGCAGGAGTGGCATCTCCATATACCCAGGGGACTTATGGCGTCTTTCAAATTTTGAAAATCTTTTAATATTTTAAAATTTTTTTTCTGCACAAACAGAATTGGATTTAAAATTCATACTGCTTAGTGCTTACTCTTGTACACATAATACAAGTTTAAAGACTTAAATTATGTTAATGAAAATAACAGAATAAAACATTTGTGAAAGTGGTACTACTCTAAACATTGATATTATTCACGCATGGTTTCCAGGAGGTGATTAATTATCATTTGTCCACATGCAGAAGTGTTTCCATTGTGGCAAGTCGAGAACCCTATAAGCATTCTAATCATTGTTAGCATAACTTAATTGAGGCGTTTAATAATATGATTATATCAAAAGGATCATGGGGGCCCATGTGTTGCAAGTTCAAAGAAATCATGTTTAGACCAAAGGCCCAAATTTAAAGGTTTGTTTCTCATCACAATTTTCTAGAATTAATTTTATTTTATTTTAATAAAAATAATTTTAATTTATTTATAAATAAATTCCATTTTTTAAAAATTTTATCAAAAATATAATTTTAATTCATTTATAAATGAATTTTTCTTTTTGGAATATATTAAAAGATATGTAAAATTCAATTAAAAAGTAGATTTTGAAAATATTATTATAGATATGATATTAGAAAAAATGTAAATTTTTTGTATAATAAATGTTTTAGGTCAAATGATTCAAATAAACTAAATTCGTGTGAAATCCCTTTTAAATTTAATGAATTTTATAATGGTGCAAATATAATAAAAATAGAAATTATAAATAAAATAAAATAAAATTTCTTTTTACTTAAAATCAAATACTATTTATCTTTTAGATTTATTTAAAAATGAGATGTGATCTGATTTCTTAGTTAAATGTTTCTATTTTGTCATTGCCTTTTCTCCTTCATGGTAAAGCCAAAGCACACCTAAGTTGTCCTCACCGTGGGATTTGATCAACTATCCCTGTTATCAGTTCGATGCTAGAAGGCAAAAGGAAAAAATTTAGAGGACATGTTTGGTTGGAAAGAATATCTGCCCCGGTTGCCATTTGCAGCCACTTTCTGATGAATTTCACTCGAGGCTTTTTCTTTTTCTTTTTCTTTTTCTTTTTTTCTGGTTCTACTATGAGAAGTTAACATCAGTAAATAATATGGTACGAAACGCAAGCTTTTGCTTACTTATGGGTTTTAAGGCTTTGAGACTTCTTCAATGGAATTTTTGTATTGTTTTCTTGCTTCTGGATTTTGTGGTGGTTTCAAGGTTGCAGTGATATGCTTGCATGTATTTTTAAAGAAAATTTGTATAGAGTGGATTGGGTCTGTAGACGCCAATTCTTCGTTCCTATATCTTGCTTTCTCCTTAAACGAAAATTTTCTAATGCTTTCCTTTTATATTATTTTGAACAAATAGAATATATTACTTTAAATTAAATTTTTTTAACTATAAATAAGATTATTCTTACAAAAATTGTTTTCCAATAAAACAAGTCAATCCCAAGCCATAGAAAATAAAAAAAAATCAAACAAGTTCATCCAAAGAGGTTCCATGTTTGTGAAAACTCCTTATTTTCTGCTTTTAAATTTTATATCTCTCTCTTCTGGCAAAGAAAAAATTGTTAATTATATATTGTTATGTTCAGTGACAGAATTGGAATTTTTTTTGGCAATATATATATTTAACAATGCTATATATATACTAAAAATAAGATCAGAAATTAAATTTTAAATATAAATCAAGAATTATCATTAAATATAAGATAATGAAATAAATTTATAAAATTGAATATAAATAAATTTATAAAAATGAATATTTAAATATTATTTTCAATATATTTTAAAACAACTGAAAGTTTATTTACAATTCTAATCATTCTTTACGTGTTTTCATATAATGAAAATATCGTGTAATTTTATCATTTTCTATAATATAAAAAACCTCCCTTTCCCTCTTATATAAGTAACAAAACAATTATTTGAAAATTCATCCCCTATACGATTTCACTTTCACATGTGATTTTTTATGATATTCATAATGGAGAAAGTTTTTTCAGTAGTTACAATACTAAAATTATGAAATTAGGAGTACAAATCAGTAGAAAATAAAAGATAGAAAAAGGAAGAAGATAAAAGAAAAGACAGAGAAAACAGAAAAAATCATCATATTGATTAATAGAAGAAATGAAAGCATAAAGAAAAGAAAGAGAACAAAAGGGAGGAGCCTCGTGTGATGGTAGATTTTAAAAGATCAAGAAAAGGAAGACTAAAGCAAAAACAGTGTAAGAGAAGTCAGAAGGAAAGAAAAAAAATAAAAAATAAAAAAAGAAGTAAATGCATGAGTTATTCAACAGTTAAAAACGAGTAAGAAATTTTTAATTAAATTAAATTAACACAATTAAATATCTTTAATTCAACTAAAAATCACTTTAACTGAGGAAAAGTTAAAATAATCAAGGAGGGCAATAAAATAACCATTCAAACAACCAAAGGTGAAACGAAATTTTCGATGGGGCGGCTGCCCCACAGCTCATAACTCAGGTTCGTTAATGGTTATTTTTGTTAAATGTTTGCTATCTGTGAACAAATTTTTACATGTATAGTAATGATCTGATTAATATTCTCTACTTAGTAAAGCAAACATATATAAAATTTGAATTAAATTTTTCAACATAATATTTTAATAAATTATATGTAAAACACAAAATTATTTGAATTTAAATTTGATTTATTATCAATACAAAAAAAATTTATATTATCAATGAATAAAAAGTATATTATTAAAAAATAAATAGTAATTAAAATTTTTTAATCACAATATATAAATTTTAATAATATTTTTATTATATTAGAAATATATAAATGATTAATAATATAATATTAATTTATTCTAATATTTGATCAAATTTAAATTCAAATTATTTATGGCAAAACTTTATTTTGAATTTTTTTGCATTTTTATGAATTTAAAAATAAATGTCTTATCATTACCAAATAAATAAATAAATGTATCATCATGAAATCTTTTAGCTTTCTTTTTACGGATCTTGACAATTTTAAATTTCTAATTTTTTTAAACGTCGTAAATGAATAAATTAAATTTTCTATTTAGAAAAATACTATTGAACATTGAATTTCAAATAGAAAACATAAACTCTAAATATAAAACACTAAATCATAATTTGTTTTTCTCTATATTTTAGGATTTAATTCATGTTTTTAGTAATTTGAATTTGAAACTTAAAATTTAGGGTTTGGGAATATTTTTTAAAAAAATTATGATATTAAATTTTTCTTATACATAGAATTAAATTAATATTAATCACATATTGAAAAGTTTTCAATTCAAAATTCACGGCTTTCATTGAATTTAGATTTTTGAATAGATAATTAATACATTAAAATTTGATTGAAAAATACATGATAAAAGTACAAGTAAGCTTACCTAAAATTTATAAATTGGAGTGTAACTAATGTTTTAAAAGATTCGGTTTATATATCAAAAGAGGAGCCATAGTGGACAAACAGTTTTCACCAGTACTCGTAATTAACATAAAGATAGTAAAATATTATTTTCATAATTTTACACAAAGTGAACGATGCATCCACCCTTTGCACAAAATACAGAAAAAAATATTTTCATATTAGTTGCTATAATAAAATAAGACTATTAGTTTAGAAAGAAAAAATTTATCATATCCAAAAGAAAAGGGAAAGAATTTATTACTTACCTTTCATTAATAGGAATTTATTTGTTGAAATATTATATTTAATTATGCTCATAATTAATGAGTTTGGAATGGTGGTACAAATTACGAACGCAATAGAATTTTTAAGGCCCTCTTATTTCAAATATTTTCCTTGCATTTATTTTATTTTTCAAAATCATAAAGTCATTACTTAATATACAAAATCTAATTGAATTTACTCATTTGTTAGTTATAATCATTTAGGTTTAGCCACCTGTTTAAATAAACACATTTAAGTGCAGAAACATTAGTGCATATATAATTTTTCCTTCAAATATGGATGATCATGGAATTCACATTTGTTTTGCTTTACCTTTGAGCATTATTTGTTATTCTGAGATTGTTTCCTCTGTGCTATGGTCAACTTCAATTAACATTTTTGGAAATATCCATTTCAAGAAATTAATTTTAAATATTCAATTATGCTATAAAAACAAGTACAACATTATTTGTTTTTCTTCAAAAAATTGAGCTACTAAAAAGTTATAGTGATTAAAAAAAAATTGGCAACAAAATGGCAGAAATTGTAGACAATCAAATGCAATTGGCTTCTTCTAGTGATCAGCAGCATCCCCCTGAGTTACTTCGCATTATTCACTAAGTCAGATTTTAAAATAGTTTTCTTTTTTGCATTGTTACATTTTTTCGTAAAATATTTTATATATAGATATATCAATCAGGGCGTAGTATTCTTATTATTATTCATTTTTTTACAAAAATATAAAATACCTATCACTCATTAATTTCATCATTATTAAATTCAAAATTTTTTCACCCATGCCTGGGTTAAATTTCAGTAATACTTTATTAGATGACTAGAGGTTGAGATAAGATATAATTTTTCGTCATATTATACTATAATATTGCAAGTTACTTGATATAGTGCTTTGTTTTGTCTGGAACTAATTTTTAATAAATTTGTATTTACTTTATTTGAACCAAAAATACTTTGACATCTTTATGAATCAATCCTAGCATATGAAATTATTTTGAAATGCAATGATTTCAAATAGGTCTTTACATTGAAATATTAAAATGTATGGAATTTATTAATTGATATGCATATTTTGTTGGTGAAATAATGAATATATAATAATATGAAAGTAATGTTAGTGATAAAATATGTGTTTCATGCTAACTGCATGAACTCTAGTGAAATATCTTAAATTTGAGTTTATCTCAAAATCTAAAAATTATGCATAAAAATTATGTATAAATGAATTAAACTTTTTAAGTTATTTAAATTAATTGACAAGATCACTTTAACATGATTAATTTGTAAATAAAAAGGTCAAGAGATATATTTATAAAAACTCCTTTTAAAAGAATTATGGTTTTCCAAGTTAACTCTTGGAAGACAAATTTCACACTAGGGTATGATGCAGTTTGTCATTTTATTAGAGCACATCTTACTCTCCGCTCTATTTTATGTTATATGCTACATCGCCAATAATTGTTGTTAGTATTCAGCAATTCTGATTTGAGATTTCAACTTTTTCCCTAAGTTGTCCACAAATTCAATAAATTTTTACCTAATCAATTAAATTTAACTTCAAACTTATTATATATCTTATCACAAAATCAAGTGGGGTTGGGCTTATTCTAACTTAATCCTTCTCCCTCCATAGCTTACGCCCTACAAAAATCGAAAGAAGATGAACCATCCTTACAGAAGCAGAGCTTTCAAGGGATTGAGTTGCTTCAGCCTCGTAAAAATTTTAAAATTATATATTACTATTATGTAATTTTGTAAAATATTTTAAAAAATATTTTGTACATAAGTTTTTTAACTTTCAAATACTTTTTACCTCCTTAAAATTTTAAGTCTGAGATAAGCCGCTGATTAGTTATATAATTCTTACAATTATGATCTCACATAATTGCTAGGTGGATCCATATATAAGTTTAAATATTCTATTTTTTTATTTCAAATTAAAATCCAAAATTTGCATATTATGATCCAATATAATTATTAAAATAATATAAATAATATTATTCAATAAATATTAAAAAATTAGGAAGAGAGAATCCAGTGGATACCTATCTTTTTTTGTTTTTGGTCTTACGTTCAATGTATCAACTATTCCTTTTTTTTTTTTTTTTGCGTTGATTGTTAATATTAAAAAATTTAGCGTTGATTGTGACTTGAACTTGAGGACAATTGCGCAAAAAAGCTCGGAATGTCAAATACAACCCCAGGGCATGCATTTCTAACCATCTTTTAAGTTAATTAACATTGTAACCGACTGTTTTGAGGAGAAATTATAATATATTACTTACATACTAAAATATTAATTTATTATCAGATTTGACTATATATTAAGTTTATTTTTTTAAATTAAATTTAACATATTATATAATAATATATTAATAATTAAATTTAATATTTTACTAGTACATTACTATATTAATAATGTATTATAATTGATCCTTTATTGTTGCATCAATTTCACCCTCATCATAACTTGAAAAAGGTTTATTACAACTTAGAACCATTAGATCAAGAGCTATCAAAAAATTTGTCCTAATTATTCTATCCTAAGATTTAAAAAATGGTTTGTAATCGTAATATTAATTGCAATATTACAATTACAGAGTAGATTACATCCATAATTTTTTATAATTTTATATTGCTATGATTGCACTTTCCCACATTGTAATATAATCCCAACTGCAGGTGCAACTACAATTTAAATCTCTGAATTTTTATCAAAAAATTTGCTTTTACTAACAGATCCAAAATTTGCCTTTAATACATTATTGGTGATACTTAAATCAATATGAATGTTGCTTCAGCAATTTTCTGCTTGGGTGATGCGAATCCGAGAACCGAAGACAACGGCTGTAATATTTTCTTCGGGAAAGATAATAAGTTAAACCATCTTCTTTTTGTTATTTTGAACATTTTTCCTTAATGTTAAGACTTTGAAAAATTATATTATTGTTCGTTTCATAATACTTTGTGATAAGTTTTTGCAATTGTTTTCTTAACATGTTTACAAGTCTACATATCCGGGTTTGTACTGGTGGAAAAAATGAACAAGAGGCGAATATTGCTGCAAGAAAGGTGAAGATATTCTTAATAAATAACACCATGTACTATAAGATTAATCAAGAAAATGAATTTACGTTAAAACTGTGTTTAATTTGTGCAATCATGACATTTACCATAAAAATCTAGAACTATATTTCTTATTTTCAATGTTACATTGGCATTTTTTTTTTTAATAAGGTCAGGTGCTGTAATCCTAACTTGCATGCTTATAATTATTTACTTATTTCAAATTTTTTGGAAAATGAAATCAAATTTATGCCTTCCTCAATGGCAAAGAAAGACGCCCATTCGTCTGTTTAGAAAAATTCATCTAAGTCTCTCTATATTTCATTGTCCAAATTACTTCGTTTAATTGTAAAGAGTTGTGTCAGTATGAAGCATTACTAGCCAAAATGAATGTTATGAGATCAAATATGATATGTTATTCTTGCATGAATCTGATATAGTTTCCTTTTTCAATTTGCAAGAATCATTCAGAAGCTTGGGTTTCCATCAAAGTTTAAGGTACTTGTTTTTTCTCAATGTTAAAAAGAATTACACACAACTGATAATTAGGATAATGGTTTTGCTGAAGAAGTTGTATGTTGACGTCAACTTACATAATAATTGGATTTGTTTTTAATCTAACCTGAAAATGTAATGAATGCAGGATTTTAAAATTCAAAATATGGTTGGCTCCTTCGATCTTAAGTTTGCACTCGAGCTTGAAAGTCTTGCGTGTGCCCGCGTTGCTCATGTCACAGTAATTGATTCTTATATATCTGTTTCGCTTTAAAGGATTTGTGTTCTTTGATGAGCTAATAAATAAAGAAAAGTAAGCTACTATATATTTGACATACTTACTTGTAATGTAAATTACTAAAGATCAAATTTGGTATGTATGAAATTTATGTAACAAACTGATACTACAAATTCTCTAATTATTTATTTTAATAACAGTATGAACCAGAGCTCTTTCCTGGCCTCTTCTACAGTTTGAAACAACCAAACATTATGATACTTATATTTTTATCCGGAATAACTGTACTCGCAGGAGCTAAGGCAGTAGGTTACTTTCTTGTGAAACTAGCTTTTGTTTATATGTAATTTCCTTTACAACTAAACAGTCACCACTTTTCACGATTGTTAATGTAGGCAAGAGAAGATGTATATGCTGCCTTTCAAAACGTATATCCTGTGCTTGCAGGACATAGAAGGTCTGAAAAATGGTATGTATAGATTTTCCTTTTTTTCCAACCTAAGTGATATGTGAAAGCCTATTTTTTTACTACTTTCCTTTTAAAGGTTGGTTCTTTGCAATGTTCCTTACACAAATGCTATTTCAATATTTTTTATACAAATAGCAATAACTTCAATTAAATTGGAGAAAGTTTACATCACTCAAGAGTGAAAAGTCTTACTCAAAAGGAGAGATAGAAACAAAATTTCAAAGGAAGGTATTTTTGTGCATTTCTTGAGAAAAAAAGAGTATTACCTCATTAGGAAAAAAAAATCAACAAAAAATTTGAAAACTTGATACTTAAAATCTTCAAATAAATACAAGGCCCACATGTTCTTCGCTTTCACTTTTTATTTCTATCCTCTTCTTAGCAGACTAAGAATATTTTCTTACTCATGTAATACCTAAAAACTTATCTTTAAGATATGAGTGCAGAGTATATCTTTATCTCTCCACATGGAATAAGAGATTTTTTATATTCTAAAAATAAAATATAATCCCTCATCATTTTTCTATATATTTACTTAAAACATGTGTGTAAATCAATTTAACATAAATTATGTTGTATATGTAATTATAATTATAAAAATAAGTGTAAATTGTAAATAATGATTGTGAGAACTACACTACTCTTCCAAAAATGAATATAAAATATCTCAAAGATTGTTTCGTTGTTGATATTAATAATGAGAGTGTGATGACATTAACTTATCTTTTTGAATGTTGGCAGATGTAACTACAAAAGTAAGATTATTTCTCTTCCTAGAGACTTTGGCAAGGATGATTTTAGAGAGAAGATACTCACTTCCAAGATGTAAATGCGAATATTAAGATTAACTCGCACTTGTCATGCACGATGTCAGAATTGTTGTTTCTATAGTATGTGTCTTGTGGACATGAAAGGATCTGCACTCTATGCTCCTATTCACACACTTCGTAGTTTCTCTCATTTAAAACTTAGAATAAAGCTACATGTATATCCACATAGTTCATTTTTTTCTCACATTCTTAGTGGGAGATCATATACAAGTGTGGGTCTCATCTACATGTGAAAGTAAGTAAGCAATATGTGAGTTGCATGAATGTGCGAATAGTGTTACCTTAAAATTTTCTAATGAGATATGCCCCTTAGCAAGAATATTAAAAGGGCCAAAATATCCCAATTTAATTAATCCGCTTAATGAGATTCACAAATACTATGGTAAGTTCTCCTTGTTATCTTTTAAATTCATTTGGCTTATTTTATATGTTTACTCTACTCATATATAAACGGCAAGTACTAACTTAATTTTTATCAAAAGTTACAATAAATTGTATTTAAGCAATTATGAATGTTAACAAATATGGTTATTAATTTTGGCCAAAGTGAGAAGAATATAAATTAACTTTATGAAAAAAATAAGAATTTATTATTCTTCTATATACATTATCTTTATTACAAAATACACATAACTTTCATTTTAATTTACCATTGAAGATTTGCTAACTCATTTTTATAAACATTTCAATCATAAAATAATTATTATGGGACTTAATTTTAAGGATTGAATTTATATATATAACCGTATTTTGTAATAAAAGAAAATAATGTCTTTATACACTAAATAAGATAAAGTGCTTTTTCTTATGTTGTCAAACAATAAAAAAAAGCCAATTTAAAAAATAAATTTTCTTAGGAAAGTACTTTGATAAAATTTTTATTTTCCGTCTAAATAAATTGAAAGTGCTTTGCTTACATTTAAACTTTAATCTCAGAAAAGCACTCACAAAAATATAAAATGTGTGTTATAGAATTCATAAATGTAAAGGGATGAAAGTGCAGGAGATCTTTTATTCACAAAATGAATTCCGAATTGCAAGGTGGAAATATTTTCCTGTACAAAACACGAAATTTCTCGGCAAGAATTTAAATTTTGAGTCACATTACGTGATAGGACCATAATAATACGATTGCGATAGACACTTCTACCTCATATTTTCTGCAATTCAAAGTGTTATAACTGTGGTCTGCATTGGTTAATTCCTGCAGAAACACGACTCGTTTAAAAATATATGTTGCTTAGCCCACACTTGTACGCATAAAGTGATGCATGATTCATGATTTAAATTGCGATTACAATCACAGTTATAATTTTGTTATAATTAATAAAATTAGAAGTAAACAGAAAAACATATGAATGTTATAACACAAAATTACAAAATATCACAAGTGTAATGGAATTCATAATAAGGATGCTTAACAGGCCTTTGGTTTCTGGGCTTGTGGACTGATTTGTGAGTTCTTTGTGAACCAGATTTGTCAAAAATAAACTTGCAAAAATGTGAGCCTAAAATAAGTTCAACTCATGTATATTGAATCTATGTGGATCATGAGCCGACATGCAGGTTAAACCCGTTTATAAAATAAAATTTGGAAGCTTTACAAACTTATATGTAAATGGAACCAAATAAAATAAGCTCACATTTTATGTGAGTCTTAGCAAACTGACCCATTAAGCACCCGTAATTCATAATCACAATATTATTGTGCATTGCAATATTAATACTTATCAAGTTTAGTGGATTTAATTATAATACATTTTATAAAATGACAGAATAATGAGATAATAATTGTCAAAGTGGCAGTATTCCGAATATTATTCACCGATATCTTTGAGAGGAGGTGATTATCATTTGTTTGAAACGTGGTTCCAGCCAATCAAGAGATAAGAATTTCAATCCATATAGTTAAGCATTTCCTAATCATTGTTAGCCTAACTTAGTAGGTGGTTAATATTAGGATTATATTAATTAAAATGTAATCATGAAGACGCATGCGTGCGCACATCGCTGGTTTAAAGCAATCATGTTTAGTTTAGATTAAGGGTTAATTTTTCTTTTATGAGAAATATTTTCTATAGAAAAATTCTATTTCCTTATATACTAAATAAAGGAGTATCATGTATATTTATATTTCATGATTTAAAAAATAATATCTAAAATTATAATAATTGATAAAAACATTTTTTTTAAAAGAGAGGAAGTTTTTTTTTATGAAATTCATTAAATCTAACATTATACATATAAACTATTTTCTACTATTTTCATATTTTATAATTATGTTTTTATAAAAATTTATGTTTTCTACCAAATAAATAGGATCTATTTTTCTTTTTTTGGGTCATTGTTGTTTGTCCTTAATGATAAAGCCGAAGCAAAAAATAGATTGTTATATTTGATTTCATTAACTATTCCTGTGATCAGATCAATGCTAGAATGCAAAAGGAAAACGGTGAGAGAACATATTGTTTTGGAGGGAAATAGATAGTGTTTAATTAGTGTTCATGATTAGATGATTAGATTCCTACGTACATAAATATATAAACTGCTTTGAATTTTTAGGTTCGTTTGGCATGTAATTTTTTAGCATTAATTTTATTTTATTTCAATAGAAATAATTTTAATTTATTTGGAAATAAATCATTTGATTTGAAATATATAAAAAAATATACAGAATTTAATTAAAAAGATATTTTGATAGTATTATGGTAAATACAATATTACAAAAAAGTAAATCTTTTATATGATATATTTTTTAGGATAAATAAAATGAATTCTAATGGAATTCTTATTAAATTAAATAAATTTTGAAATGGCACAAATATAATTAAAATAGAAATTATAAATGAAATGAAATCTTTTTTTAATAAAATTAAACATTTTTTAAA
Organism: Sindora glabra; assembly: GCA_020226215.1. Classification (NCBI taxonomy): domain Eukaryota; kingdom Viridiplantae; phylum Streptophyta; class Magnoliopsida; order Fabales; family Fabaceae; genus Sindora; species Sindora glabra. The sequence goes on along the minus strand of CM035228.1, from coordinate 31,742,861 downwards.
CAAAATTCATTTAAAAATAAAACAAAATATTATTTTTGGTTATGGCAAAGGGTTAATACTTGTTAATCTTACTTGTCGGATATGGATGCTCTAGTACAAGACTCTTTTGCTAGAAGAAATATACACAAAGTCTATTTATTTTGTGGAAAAACATTTCCACTAAAAAATTTATTTATTTGTATATTGATAAGAGTTTTTCATGCTAGGAGTGATTAATAAAATGACATAGTGTGCTATAGTATTATGTGGAACTGCTTCTTTGAAACAATGAAAATTATTTTTTTTATCACTTTACTCACATATATAATATTGAACAAATAGATCATATATATTATATAATTTTCATTTTATAACTATAAACATGCAAATAAATAAGATTATTCTCATAAAAAAATATTTTCTAATAAAACAAAATCAATCTTCAGAAATTTTGCAAATGTGAAATCTACTTGATTACTTGGTACTCTGGAATTCTACGGCTATTTATCTCGTTGCAAAGAAAGAAACCAGCTTATTCACCATGCCATGTTATTGTTGCTCAAGATAGTATAATACATGTACGTGGCTCGTCGTTTGGTGTTGCTGCGGGTTATATCCAAATCTTGATAGAAATTTTGAAATAAAAGCCATTTTTAAAAATTTTTATGATAAAACTTCTTCTTTGTATATTGACCAATCAAGAATTAATCATGTGTTACGTAAACCGTCATTCGCATTTTGTAATAATTAACTTAATAAGTGAATGAAGAAATTGATTTTTGAGACCTTTATTTTTAAAGATTATGTATATTATATAGTGCCTTATGTGTTATCTTATTGTAATTTAATTAAGGGCTATAATAGCTAAAATAATAATAATAATAATATACAATGAAAAAAGGAATCTTGTTCTACCAATTATTGCATGAAAAAATATTATAGATATTAAAAATGAATCTAAAAATGGAGTTCTGAACTTTTTATATTTATTAAATTAAGTTTTATAAATTTTATTTATAATTTTGTATTTAATAACGATCCTTAATTTTTATTCAAAATTTAATTTCATATCTCATTGTTCATACAACAATTTGTATAGTATAAATGAATTATAAATTAGAGTTCTTTGAAATTAATAACATATTTGGACTTTGAAATCCCACTCTCTTGGAGTTCATCAAAAGGGAATGATGTGTGTATATTCTATGGTTGAAGGATTATTCTTCTTGTTTGTAGGTTTTGTGTTCAAACCTTCATGACCATTATTTGTACCTAAAAAATATGGGTATTAGAATAACTTTTGGAGAGTGGGTAGTTTGCAGAAAGTTCTTATTTTCTAATCTTTCATGAAATCTACTGCGGTGAGCCCGGCATATTATGATTTTACCGATGGACTTCAAATTTTAATTATGTGTATCAGTCCATTACTAACTCAGGGTGATACGAACAATGTGTAAATTTCAACTGGTTTAAAGGAGTGAGATTCGTGAGTGTCATGAGAAAAACGTAACAAGCTGGTAATTTTTCTTCTTCTTCTAATTTTTATTTATTCATTTATCTATTTTTGGACAAGCGAGGGAAAAGGGAAATAAAAGTCAAATCCTTCTTCCCAATTGTCACAAACTAGTAATTTTCTAATTAAAATCATGTAGTGTATTTTTGTCATTTTTTACAAACATATCAATTTTTTCATCAAATTCTCATGGCACATTTGAAATAGATAACATGATTCACAAATTTACAAGTTAGATTTTGTGGTCATCTAAACACTTATGCATACCAAGTTGCATAGATGTCCCATTCTAGGAGCTTATAGGCATAGAAGGCCCAAAAATGATAATTTTGAATAGGAAAAATGAAAGTTCTATTCTCTTGATATATGCCTTTTTTTTTAATAATTTTTAATTGTGTAAACCTCCAAACTCAACACAAAATTGCCCTACCAACCTTTTTAACACTCTACTCCCTAAAAAAAATTAAATTAAATAACTTCCTACATAAATAAATATACTCTTTACAAATTGCCATAAAACTTTTTCTTTCTGTGTTCTCGACATCTAATTGATACAATCTCACAAAATAAAAAATGTAAGAATTGCGACTATGAGCTTTTTAAACTTCTCTAAATATTTAAAATATGATAAAATTATTAAAATACTCCAAAGTTAAAAAAAAATCAGAAAAAATAATACACAAATATCACTGCTTTCAAATTTCAAACTACAAAACTCTCAAACAAAGCTTAATAAGTTTTATCCTAAACCAAGTATGTACATGTATGTCAGTTGAAATTCTCACAACTCTCAATTTGTGACACTATATATCACGACTTTGTGAGGCCAGCAGGTCTACCACTCGTTCTAGGCCCTCGCATGGTTGCCAGGCTGATACGATAAACCCCCACAGTTTGCATCTTTCTATGGCCCAGTAATGTTATTGTTAACAGCCCAATAAATATTGCTTAGGTCCTAACGTCACACTAGAATGCACTAAAGAAGCCCATTTAAACCTTTTCGGGGTCAACCCTCAACAGAAATCATGGTGACAAAAAGGTATAAACAACATAATAGTGAGCCCAAAATAATTGTAATATAGATTGCTTTTAAAGTAACGCTAATTTTGTCTAAACAAATTTTTTAACACATCCTATTAGATACATGTTTAATAATAAAAAAAGTATAAATTTGTGCTATCAATTTATTTATACACTTGTTTATCAAATACTTGTTAATATTATATTTTATTATTTCATTATATTATATTATATTATCATATTTATGTATTTATTCTATCCTATACTATACTATCATGTCCTTCAAACATGCTTTATAGTTAATTTCTTTGCTCCTATTTAATAATTAATGAAAAAAGTTAAAGAGAAAATTTTGACAAACTTTGACTTAAAAATTTAGAATTGTTTATAAAACACTTTAACTAAAATATTTAGAATTGTTTATAAAACTTGATAACAGTGTTTTAAAACCCAAACCAAACTGACCGGTTCGACCGGGAACCAGATCCTAGTTCGATTTAGGTTCCATCACAAACTCGGACAACCGATCAGATCGGTTTGACCCGGTATTTACCCGAAAAATTGGTTTGGCGTGTCAACTCTCTCTTCAATAAAAAACTTCATAAGTTGCACTGCCCGAGCCTCGAATCAGTACCCATGAAGTGAAAACGCAGCCTAACTTCCACTCGAACAGAAGAGAGAACCAGATCCTAGTCCGATTTGGGTTCCATCACAAATTCGGACAACCGGTCAGACCGGTTTGACTCGGTATTTACCCGAAAAATTGGTTCGGCGGGTTAACTCTCTCTTCAATAAAAAACTTCATAAGTCGCACTGCTCGAGCCTCGAATTAGTGCCCATGAAGCGAAAACGCAGCCTAACTTCCACTCGAACAGAAGAATTCTTCAATGTTATGAGGGAAAACTTCATATATAATGTATATATTTTCTGTTTTCCATAATACAACTTCATCTAGATTTTTTTTATAAATAATATATATTATATAATTATATTTAGCTCATAATTATATGTTATATAATTAAACTATTCTTATTTAGCTCATATTTAGTTTAAAATTTTCATTATATTGAAATGAAATATAATTTTAATATTATAAAATAATATTAAAATTATAATAAATATTTACAATTAAAGAAAGATTAATATTTATTATTTTATATTTTATAAATATATTTATGCGAGTTAAATTGATTTATTTTTTATATATCTATATAATATTATAATTTATACATAAAAATATATTAACCAATTCAACCATCCGATTTGACCGGTTGAATAAGTCGGACCTTCACCTCTCACCTTTCCAAGTCAATGACTGATCCGAATTTGAAAACATTGCTTGATAGTAAAGAAAATGAAGATAAAAGGGACTATATATATATATATATATATATATATATATATATATATATATATATATATATATATATATATATCTTAAGATTCTTAACGGCTACATTCATATGTAAAAGTTAGCAATCTTTACTTTTTCATTTAAATGAAAAAATTTTATTCTAATTTAATGATAACAAAATAATAAGAAGTATTTAAGTAATTTTAATGAAGAGATATTAATTTAAATATTTAAGTTGATTCTAATTATTCTCTCTTATTTTTACAATAAATGCACTCATTAATAGAAATAATTGGCATCAGTGAAAAATTAACTTTAATATCCTTTATTATTTTATTATCATTAAAGTAGTAGTATGATTTTTTTCATTCCAATAAAAGAGTAAATGTTGCTAATCTCCACACTTACATGTGGAGTGAATCTCAATCTAATTTTGAAAACCAAAACTAAAATATAAACAAATATCATATAATTATTTAAAATAATTACATGATCATTTAAAAAAAATTACATAACTTTATGTTTCAATTTTGAACTTTTAATATTAGATCGGATTATCATAATTTATTATTCTCAATTCATATAAAAACATTCCTTGATAAGTTTTAATGTGTGTTTATATATAAAGGGATTAGTAATAAAGTTTTTTGGCCACGTTACGAGACTCCAAAAGATATATACTCACAGCAATTTTAAATGTAGATTTTGCACATTATCTAATAAAAGCAGTGGAACTCGCACTAAGATCCAGTCACAAAGATTGAATATGATGAATGATATGAATGTAACAGTGCCCTATAATTAATTCAAATTATGCAGATCAATATTTCTTTCTTAGTTTCTCGTCATAGTCATAATCACACTTTTCGCTTCATAGGTTCAGTAGCAAATTATAGTTCATCGATTCACAACCATTCTTGTTTTCTGGGTTTACTATTAATAGAATATTCCTCATTTTTTTTATTGGATTGAGATAATTCCTCCTTAGAGTAAGAGGAGTAAACAATAAATATATCTAAACAAAGGTGCATCTAAAAATCAAATTTACAAACTTTTCTGGAACTTGAAATATCTTTTGACTCAACTCCAATTAAACCCACCAATTGCTAGTGTACATAATAAAGTCTAATATCACCCATTTTTTGAATATAAATAAAATGATCAATTCAAAAGTGTCATATTGTATATATACAATTATAATTATAATTAAATAGCAATGGATTGAGTAACAATACTCCTACTATTAAGTTTAAGAGAACAGCGTATATATTAGAATCTAAGGGATTTAAAAGACCATCAAAGAGTACTAGTTTACTATCAAAATGATTGTTTCCTAAATGACATTTTACAGGTAATATCTAACATGCTTCCATGGATTTAAATCAACAGTTGTAAGAGCTGCTGAAAAGTTGACCAAACTCTAAAATCTAACCCATAAGAAAGTGACTCCAACTTTTCAACCTCATGCATCTATATCAAGGCAGCCCACTGACATTGCTAAAGATAAACACATGCAGCCCGTGCACAGTTTGAACACGGCATTTGCACGAATTTGTTAAATTCTGGAGGAGGATCACTGCATAAAATGCTGCAAGGAGTGGCAGAAAATCTTTAAAAACAGTGTCTATGACATGCTTCAAACTAAATAACTCTGCCGACAAAAAATAAGAATACAATATTTTTACATCTTTCATAAGATGCTACTCTCACAAGATATATAAACATCAAATGTTCTTAAGTAACTCTAGGAGTTGTCTATATATACAAAATCAAGCAACAAATTGTGGAGTTTTGTCAAGCTATTCCTGGTGATTTTGGATCATGATGATTGTTTGCTCCTGTCCCTGGATAGTCCATGCGTTCCAAATTCATCCTCCCCTCTAACATCAACTCTTCAGCTCCCATATCAAACATTTCGTCTCTATTGCTGAATTCTAATTCATCCTGCAATAAATCAGAGGGAAATCATTGCCAATTAGACCCCTTAACTGCATGCATGGAAATAAATTTATAGGGGGAAAAAAAAGTGGATTTGGATTGATGTACTAATAAAATCTGATTGAAAATTATAATTGCGATTTTGCTAAGATTAATAAAATTACGGATATATATAAAAAAATGTGGTCGTAAAATTATGAAAAACTATAAATACAGTACAATTCGCACCACTAATATTTGGCACAATATTACGGTTAGAACACCATTTAAAACCTTGGTCCAAAGATATCATTATATTTATGAGACTCGTAGACATAATGAGACCCACGTTTGTAATTATAACTACGTATTTCTTAAGGTTTATAGCGAAATCTGGATTACAAGAAGTTTTGCAAGGAAAGTGAGAAGAGAAACAGATACAAGATTGGATCAATCTTTTTATATTTGCATATCTCTTACAATACCCCAGAAAGTATTGCAGGGATCCAAATCCATAAGTATATGTTCAAGAACTAAAAGCGGTTTAAATTCGTATGGATTCAAGCCAAAACCTGAATTACTGTGGTTTGGATTGAGGTTTCTTCCTTGTTTGACAATAGGATTCCTGCAAAATAATGAAATTTAACAAACCACTAAAATTCAGAGATCAAAAAGAATGATAAAATTGTTGAAATAATCCAGGACTTACTAGTTGTAGGGACTGCAGCAGAAAAGAAAACAAATGAAAAACCCAGAAGCAGGATTATGAGCAAGTGCAGGGAATTCTTGTGCACCATATTGAACGAGAAAGAAAGACAGAGAGATCTGAAAGCAGACTGTGAAAAAAGCTGGGAAAAAGCTAGAAGGCAGTGTGATAGGTGATATGAAAAAAGCTTGTGAGGACGGTGCTTACATAGAAACCTTTAGAAGACAGGACTATTTATTTGAATATGGCAAGACAGCACAAGCACTAGTGCTTCAAGTCAACTTCTACTTTTACATTTTTATCATTTTTTTGGGAAAAAAATCTGAATCACTTTTACATTTTTATCATTTTTTTGGAGAAAAAATGTAAATTTCTAACTTGTGAATGTGTTCTGATTCTCTCCTTTTTCCTTTTTTCGGAAAGATAAAAGTGTAATTTTATTCTTTTTTTATTTTTTTTACTAAAATTTATAATTTCAAAAAAAATTATATCTATTTTTTTTCAAAATTCACATCATTCAAATCCATTTCCTTTGTGGATATGTTTCCTCTCGCCTGACCTTCTATCTCATAAACCCTTCACCAGAAGATTGAAACCAATTTAATCACAAAATGCCGCAATTGTTTATAGTAATTACGCATATAGTATAAAAATTATTATGTATTTTAAGATAAAATTAATAATTTTATTCATGAAATTAATTATAAAAAACTAGCAAAATAATTTTTAAATTATATAAAATTTTAATTTTATTCCTAAATAATAATAAATATATAATTTTATCTCTTAGTTGTATTATTTAAAAATAAAATTATTTATACGGATAAACAAGATTGTTACATAAATTATTATTCAGATCATAATTACGGTTTTATATAATTTAGAAATTATTTAATCAATAGCTTCAACTTCATGAATGAAACTGTTGATTTGATCTTATTTTAATATTTAATATTATAATGTAGTATATACTTAAAAAAATTGTATCAGTATATTTTGCATTCTTATATTATTTATAAAAAAAAATTGTCATACTTTTACAATGTAGATTTATATAATTTTAATTTTTCATATACGTGTTATACCTGCATATACAAATTATGTTTATTATAAATGCTTGCAAAATTTCTGTGTACATAACAAACGTAGATTTTTATGATATCACGTAGATTCACATGTAAGTTATAACTGGCAAGGAGTTCACGGGATTCTCTGCGTGTTTCGTAAAAAGTTGATTTTGGAACCAAATACTTATAGACTACAGCTCATTTTCTTGTTTCACGGATTCTGGGCCGTCAGTTATGCTGCAGACTAACCCAAATCAAGCTAAAATTTCCCAAACTAAAATAGAAAATTATGTATAACATTAAATCTTCTGACTTACGTTTGCTAACTTCTGGTTTTAACTTTTATGTATGTATGGTAGTAAAAGGTGTCATAGAGTTCAAAATATATATATTCCACATGGATCAATTTTTGAATCACAAAAATTAAAAGTATTTAAATATATATTTTTTTAGCTGAAATGTTTTTGATAACTTGTTTGACATAATCAATGGATTATGTGGGAAATGGATAAGCTTCGGATCCAGCTTACGAATACTGTGGGCGTTTTGTCTGCTGACAATGAATTTCAGGCACTCACTAGAACTTGACCTTGTTTTGATGGATGTCAAACTTAGTTAAATTTGTCTCATGTATACGTCCAAATGCTGGTTAAATGTCATAATCATTTTTCATATTATTTTAACGTATGTGGTGAGTGTATTTCTATCTTAATAAAAATGGGAGAGGTTTTCCGATTCTTCTAGATGGGATGTTAGAGGCATGCTAGTATTGAGAGTAGAGTTCCACTTAGAAGTAATAGTCAAGTTTAATTAAGTAGAAGGTAATAATTCAATTAGTCCTTAAGTAGTTGGAGGTCTCCTAAAAAAAGTTACCTACCAACTAGAATGACTAACATTGAAAAAAACTTGAATTTGTAATAAGAGAGAATTACAATAATTTTATCAGAATTTTCACAAATAATTAAATATATATACATATATATATATAGCAAATTATTAACCTTAATGTGGATGTTAGCAATTCTTATTTTTTTAAGGAAAAAAATCAGGCTAATATCATTTGTTGCAATTTATTATAACAAGATATCCGAATGCCACTTTCTTTTATTTAAGTGCACTCGCATATGAAAATTTACTGTGATATCTAAAACACAAAACAACCCATTTACTATGCATTTCAAGAAAATAAAAAATATCAAAATAAAAACATCTTTTTGTCACATATTAAAATTGAAAAATTTTTAATTTAATACAAATAAAAAAATAAAAGACTAAAAACTTATAAGAATTAAAATTGAAAAATTTTTAAATTTAAAAAAATTAAATTAATATAAAATTTAATTATAAATAAAATTAATAAAAATTTAATTTTTTTAGGAATTAAAATAAATTTTTAGTTAAGATAAAAATAAAAATAAATAAGAACTTAGAGACATAGTAACTTGTTATTATTTGACAATTTTATTGTTAATTAGATTTAATTTATCTATTTATTTAGAATTTTTAGTTAGTATTACTATTTTGAAATGAAATAATAGCATATTACTATTTTGGAACGAAATAGTAACAGGTTACTGTCTAGAGAACAAATAATAATATTCTATTATTTGGCAGTTTGATTGTTAATTAAACTTGATTTATTCATTTATTTAGAGTTTTTAGTTGGTATTACTATTTTGTTCCAAATAAAATAGTAATATCCTTTTCTTTGATAATTTAATTATTAATTAGACTTGATTTATTCATTTATTTGAGATTTTTTGTTAGTGTTACTATTTTGACACGAAACAATAACACTCTATTCTTTGACAGTTTGGTTATTAATTAGACTTGATTTATCCATTTATTTGAGATTTTTTATTGATGTTACTTTATGAAGAACAAATATTAACATGCACTTCTTTGGTAGTTTGGTTATTAATTAGACATAATTTATTTATTTATTTAAAATTTTTTATTGGTATTACTATTTTAGAACGAAACAGTAACATCCTCTTCTTTGAAAATTTAGTTGTTAATTAGATTTAATTTATTCATTTATTTAGCATTTTTTGTTGGTGTTACTGTTTTGAAATGAAATAGTAACATATTACTATCTTGAGAATAAATAATAATATGGTGTTATTTGCTAATTTTATTATTAATTAGACTTAATTTATCCATTTATTTTGAGTTTTTTATTAGTGTTATTATTTTGAAACGAAATAGTAATATCATCTTTTTTAATAGTTTGATTATTAATTAGATTTGATTTATCCATTTATTTAAAATTTTTTGTTAGTATTACTATTTTGAAATAAAATAATAACATGTTACTGTTTGCCGAACAAATAGTAACATGTACTTCTTTAGTAATTTGGTTATTAATTACACTTAATTTATTTATTTATTTAGCATTTTTCATTGATATTACTGTTTTGAAATGAAATAGTAACATATTATTGTCTTGAGAACGAATAGTAATATGGTGTTATTTGGTAATTTTATTATTAATTAGACTTGATTTATGTATTTATTTAAAATTTTTAGTTAGTGTTACTATTTTAAAATTGATTTATGTATTTATTTAGAATTTTTAGTTAGTGTTACTGTTTTAAAACGAAACAGTAACATCTTCTTCTTTAACTATTTGATTGTTAATTAAATTTAATTTATTTATTTATTTGAGATTTCTAATTAGTGTTACTATTTTGAAATGAAACAATAATATGTTACTGTCTTAAAAATAAACAGTAACATGTTAGTTAGATATACTTATTTAGTAATTTGATTATTAATTAGACTTAACTTATATATTTATTTGAGGTTTTTAGTTAGTATTAATATTTTGAACGAAACAATAACATGCGCTTCTTTAATAGTTTGGTTGTTAATTAGACTTAATTTATCTATTTATTTAATATTTTTGTTAGTGTTACTGTTTTGAAATGAAATAATAACATGTTATTATTTAATATTACTATTTTAAGAACAAGGAGCAACATGGTATTATTTAGCAATTTTATTATTAATTAAACTTAATTTATGCATTTATTTTGAATTTTTAGTTAATGTTACTATTTTAAAATGAAACAGTAACATGTTACTGTTTAATCTATAAACAATAATATATAATTCTTTGGTAGTTTTATTTGTTAAGAAAATTATTATAACAATATTAGATATCAAAAGAATTAAGGAACAAAAGTTTAACATGGAATTTAAATGAATTTGAATTGACAAAAATAAAATCAAAATTCTAGAAATAACAAGAAAATGATAAAAAAATTAAGAAAAATTAATGAAAAAAGCCTTTTTCCACCAATCAGAGCAGGCAAAATGTCTTTGGCATTTTGTAAGCACTTAAATCTTAAAAAGTTATATGAAATAAAAAAAAATTACCTAAAATGAATAACAAAGCACAAAGTTATGATCATTCAAAATTTTAAATTCAATTTACACATCTTTTACTAGGTAAACTCTGCCAAACCTAAATTTTCTTATTTTCTATTGAAAAATCATGGGAAGACCAATAAAAACAAATAGTCATATACAAAAATTAGTTAATTAATTATAAATTTATGCCTTTTTGAAACTTTTTATCACTACAAGAAAAAGAAGCAATAACGACGACACTTTTAGCGGTGACAAAATTTCGGTCGTCGCTAAAGGTATTTCCGGCAACATTGTCATCAGTAAAAATGACATGACTTTTTAGAGGGAATCAGAAAGTTAAGCGGGAAGAAATTAGGCTTTCAGCAACGACAAACGTCGTCACTAAAAGTCTAAAAAATTTTTGGTGGCAAAATTTGGCCTTCAGTGGCGACAATTGTCGTCGTTGAAAATTCAAGACTTTCAGCGACGACAGTGTCATTGCTGAAAGTCTTGGCCTTCAGCAGCGACAATTGTCATCACTGAAAATTCAAGACTTTCAGCGACAACACTGTCGTCGCTAAAGGGGGGACCATCAACGACGACAGTGTCGTTGCTGAAAGTCTTGAATCTTCAGCGACGACAATTGTCGCTGCTGAAGGCCAAATTTTGCCGCCGAAAATTTTTTAGACTTTTAGCGACAACTTTTGTCGTCACTAAAAACCTAATTCCTTCCAAATTCTGAGACAAGGCTTTAGTGATGATATTGTCATTGCTGAAGCCTTCACAGACGACCAAAATTTTTTAGTCGTCGGTGAAAGTTTTGGCTATTTATTCGCAGCGCCTCCTCCCTCCTCATTTGTGCGTTTGAAATTTTTGGACTTGAAGTAAGTTTCTGAACTTTCTTTTTCTTTTAAATTTTTTTATTTTAATATATTTATTTTTTATATATGTTGATATTTATTGATTTTGTATGTTGTATCTTTTAATTTATTAGTTATTATTAGTACTTAGCTTAGTTCATGAAGAGTATTCAGAATTGATCAGTAGATTTTTACTATTGAGGTACGTGAATAAAAAGTTATAATATTTTTTTTGTGTAATAATATATTTAATTTACTCAAATAATTTGTAATAAATTAATAGAATTGATAGTATGTTTAATTTAATATAAAATTTCATATTATTTAATTTTGTATGTTGTAAATTTTAAATTTATTTATTTAAATTTAACTTAGCATAAAATTTGTGAATATAATTTACAACTAGGAAGTCCGTATTATTTTTACCATTGCTTTATGAGTATTAATTTTTTATGTTGGATCAAATTGTTAGACATTATTAATAATATTACTGATATATTATAATTGTATAATTTATATTAAATTAAATTTAAAAATAATATTGAACAATTCAAGTTAATTAAAATAAAGAATATTTTAGATAATATATTATTTGAAGTATACGACAATTTGAATTTAAATTTTTAAAAAAAATTCAAAAAACCTTTAGCAGCGACACTTATCATCGCTATAAGGCAAAATGTCGTCGCTAAAAATCAGACTTTCAGTGACTTTTAGCGACGACTTTGTTGTCGCTGAAAGTCAGATCTTCAGCGACGACTTCTTTCCCTATAGCGACGACAAGTGTCGCCACTAAAAATCAAATTTTAAAATTTTTTGAATTTTGAAATTATTTTTTGCAACGACATTGTCGTCGCAAAAGGTCAGATTTTTAGCGATGATAAATTATCGTCGCTAATGACCTTTTCAGGAACAGACTTATACCGATGACATTTTTAGCGATGATTTTTTCTTTAACGACAACCGAATACTTTTTAACGACGATAAATGTCGCCACTAAAAGTCTTTTTTGCTGTAGTGTATTTATAACCGTATTTTCTTAGTTAAAAAAGAGTATTTTAGGAATATAATTGTAATAATTTATAAAACTAGCACTTATTTAAAATAAAAATCAACGCTAACACTTTATTAAAAAGAAGTTAAGGAAGCGCCACTACGATACAATTTTTCTTTTTTTTTAATAGCCAAAGAATAATGAAGGATATAAAGTTAATAGGCCACCATTAATAATTTCTTAAATTAATTAGTGTATTTATTATATATATATATATAATAAATGCATTAATTGCGAGGATTACTGACTTCTATATACCCTTCAATTCAATTAAAAAAAACCTTAATTTTAAAAAAATTACACAATGATTATGAGCACCTAAATAATTTTAATAAAGAACCACAAATTTAAAATTTTTAAATTAAGTTCACGACAACATATATAAATTACAGAAGTATGGAGGATACATGTTCATACAAAAGTTGAATGTACGTGGGAGTCCTAAATTACGTATAACATTTTATATAAAATCTTATAACTTTTCCTATAAATTGGAATCTGTATGTCGGCGGATCCGTTCACAGAGTTGGGATATTTGAGTTTTTTTTTTTTTTATGTATTTTTTGCCTCCTACTAAAAGATTAAATTTGTCCTCACAACAAATAGTTTTCCAAAGATATTGATTTTTTTAATAAATAAAATCATCTGATGCGAGAAAAATAATGTTATTTCTATTTATTTTCTTTTATAAATTTATAAATCATTATTTATTATGTACTTGCTTGAGATTGATCTCATTCTTTAATTATATATATATATATTCTTTCATGCGCATAAATTTACTTTTATGTTTTCTGAAATGAGTTAACTGATTAATTTTCTTTCCTTCATATTATACAATCAATTTATTTTATGTTAGTTATCATATTACGTTGTGTCAATCGAAAGGGAACCTCCACTAGTAAACTGGATTGAGTTAAAATTGTGAGTGACATTTCATACCTTGTAAAAATTTAGAGGACAAAATTATTCAAAATAATTATTCGAAGAAAAGAATGAAATTGGCGTGACAATAAAGGAAATAAAAATATACTTTCCCATAAAATTAAGTATATTTAAATAAACACTTAACCTGAGATTTTTAAATGCATTTTCCTCATATATGATTTTTGTTAAACCTATAAAGTTGAATGTCTGTGTTAAGTATGAGGCTTGTCTTTTCTATTATCATAAAAAAATTATTACATTAAGTTAGATTTAAATACTAAAAAATTATTACCCTTTTAAAATTAATATTTGTGAATAATTAAAATATATTATTAGATCTAAGAATTCAATTCAAATTATTGTACATAATCTTTAAATAAAAGAAATAATTATTGATGTAAATGGTTAAGATTATATTTAATAAATATATCATTTTACTTAAAAATTAATTATATTTAAAATAATAAATATATTTTTATTAAATTTATCTTTTATCCCACTACTTAAAAGTCCTAATCAAGCCGTGTATATAGATTTTTTTTGCGCATCTATTATAAACGGTTACAATTCCATTATTAAAAATTGCATTCATTTTTTTAATGCTTCTCATTTCAATATAAAATTGTAACTTTTGAAGAAAAATTGTGAAATTTATAAAAAATTTCATAAAGTTTTTTTATAGACAGAGTGAATATATAATAATTAATTTTTTTATTTATAGAGGTATTGATTATTATACCACCCAAATTTTATAACTAGTAACTAGCATCATTTATATTTTATTTTTATTTTTATTATAATTACTTATTAATTTCTTCACCCGTGGCATATATTTGATATTATTAAAATAAGACTTAATGATTAATTTTAATATTTTAATTTATTTTAATATTATAAATAAATGAAAGGATCAATAATTATAACAAAAATAAAAATAAAAAATTAATAATTTTACTTATAAAATTTAAGAGACATAATAATTACCACTTTTATAAACGAGGGAATAAATATTACATTCACTCTTATAAATATGTATCCATGTAAATCCTTTTAAATACTTGCAGAAGCATAATACTAATTACAACTATTGTTTTAGATAACTATTACTGAATGAATACCTATCATAATAATTGTAACTTTCTTTAATTAGAAAATAATAAAATTAAGAAGCTCCACTTTCAATAATCATGAAACGAAAAAACGTCAATTTTGATTCCACATATCAATTTTGTCCTTAAATTCTTTTTATGTTAATTTGATGCCCCCCAAAAATTGATTTCATCCAATCAAATGTTTCGGTAAGTTTTGTTTTTGCAACAAGTAATGAAAATGCTGCTAAAGAAATTAAACTGACACTAAGTAAATTAGTGAAGAATTAAAATAAGTGCACATGTACATATTTCATTTATTTAATCATTTTCATTCAAATACAATCCGACCTTCCTTTCATACTCTTAATTAGGAGGTTGACTATTTAATCCATAGATTTTTATTTTTTTCAAATTTCAAATTAAGTTAAATAAAAATGATAAATTAAAAATATTAAAAAATAATTCAATAATAAAATCACTAAGCAGAGAACTTTGTAAATTAAGTAATATTTTATATCTTTTTTTACATTCAAAATTTAATTCTTAATATTTACATATATATTTGATAATTTAATTATTTTTATTATTATAAAAATAATAAAAATAATAATAACAATAACACCCAATTCTTCCAAGCTTGAACTTCCCATATCTTTAAAAGATTTGTATCTTCTTTCACATTTAAAATTTAGTTCATAATTTTTACATATAATAGTAATAATAATCATAATACCGCCCAATCCTTACAAGTAGGGATAGTAATTTGTGTTATTTGAGTTAATTTATTTATTAAATGTATTAAAATAGATCACTCATTTAATTTATTTAATAATTTTAATTAATAAAATTTATATTAAAAACTATTTATTAAACTTAATTATTTATTATTTTTATAAAAATATTTTAAATTATTAATAAAATACTATATTAAAATTTTATTATTATTTTATTAAAATAAATTTTTTAATTTTTTATTATATATTTTACTTATAATTTAATTATTAATTATTTCTCAAAAATATTTTTAAAAGTTTTAAATAAAATTTAAATGAGTTGACGTATTAATCGACACTCTAATAAATATATTGTATTTACATTAAGTTATTGTGATGTGTTAGAAATTATTACCCCTACTTACATATTTAAACTCCTCGTAAAAAAAAAACTTAATCATTATCATTCAAATTCAGCTTCGGTAACACCGATATACCTTCTCCCATGAGTAGCAAAATCCACCGTTTCAACCCCCCCCCCCCACCCCCAATCTCTAATGAAGCTTTTTCAAGTCCACACACACAAGATACCTAAAATGTGCAGACATGGCTATCATTGACTTCAAAACTAAGACAAAAAATGAACAATAATGGAGAAAGAATCTTGCCAGGGCAGGCTATAATTGATGCTGTACCTAACAGCACCACAGATGGTTGGCGCGCAGCAGAGGCATACAAGCTCATCTATGGGCGGTGTGGACCTTTGCGACACGACATGACATCCTCTTTTGTCTCGATATTCATTGAGCAATACCATTTGTGTTTCTCAATATTCACTTTTTTTTATTCTCCTTATCATATTAGAAAAATAAGTGGATATATTTCTATTTTTTATAAATTCAAAAGACTCTTTATTACTCAATAGAAAAAATGATGAGAAAGGAACGAGAGAGAAGAAATACATGTAACTTCTCATATTCATTCACGTTTGATGAGGTTGACATGCACTACATTCACATGATGTCCTTTCTGAGTAATTGGTTGGTTCCCACTTCTGACTTCTTTCCTGCTTCTGTCTCTTCAATCCTGCGCCACAACTTGGTTCTATCTGATTTCTAAAGGTATCTTCACTTACTGTTAAATATTAACTGTTGTCATTGGTCACTACGAAAGGGTTAATTGGGGCATAGGATTTGGCAATGAGGTTTTGCTATTTCATGTATTGGAAGTTTTCCGACGTTGTTGCCTTATGCTTCTTGACCTGAGATTTTCTGAATTGCACCGAGTGATTGATAGAATAGTTAAGGTTTTAAATTGCGATTTGCTGTAAGTGTAATATTATGCGTAACTACACTACAACCATAATTGTGATATTACCTTATTTTATATTACAATAATCATAATTTTTATATTAATTTATAATTTTATAATTAATTACAGAAAAATCACAATCACTACCCCACATCATAGGTTACTTTGGCGTTAAAGTTATTGTGCACTGGGTTATTGAAAGTAACCTCTTCGGATTAAATTCATTTTATCTTAAAGACCTTCAGTAGTAAAAGAGTGAGTCGTAAAGACAGATCACAATTTTACATGGAATAGATTTAGACTTGGACAACAACGGTCTTGAAATGAAATTTTTGAAGAGTCACAGAGTAAGAAAAAATATTTTAAAGTCAAGTGATTTACATAAATATTTTCAAAACAATTTTATACAATTGTGTGATATTAATACATAATTGTAAAATTTTTAGGGAATTATGACTCCTATGTCAATACAAAGCTCTGCAACTAGACTTACATGATCTTATCTCATAAGCACACAAGAATTTACCGCTATAACAATTTGTGTTAATCATTATAAATTACGTGATTCAATCTAAGAAAATTAGAATTATATTGGGTCAGATGGATCTTTGACATTACAACCGTTATCAACAACAATTGTTTTAAGGTTGTTAAAGTGTGACGAGTGTTAAAAAATTTTAATTATGATAATGATAAAAATTCATTATCAAAATTTAGATATTTTATATTTAATTATCAAGAAAAATATATCACTAAATGAGGAAATGTACCTTTATCATAGATTTAATTTTTTTAATAAGGTAGTATTCAGATAAATAACACAAGCATAGATCTTCCTCTTCTTTTCCTAGAGTGTATGGTTCTTAATAGGATAAATCAATTATTCAATTAGGTTAAGAATGGAGAAGGGATCTAACCAGTATAAATAAAATATTATTAGTCCCTCTTCTTATGGATCAAGAAAGATATAAGCCTACACTTTAACTATCAAATACATTAATTAAAGATTAGGTATCTATAAACCCAAGTAATATATTACTTAATAAATTGGGTTAACAAATAAGGTTTCAAAAAATAAAAATTTCTTGGATTATTATTCAATTAATTTTATTAAAAATAAAATACCTATAATTAATAGTAACCCACATAAAAATTCTAATATTCTTTTACTTGAACAATATTAATTATAAAAAATTTATTCTAAAATATTTTATATAAAAATAACTTTCAAGCTAAATACAAAATTTTGGACATGTGGTCATGATTTTAGTAACACACCATCCAAAAGATAATACTTCAAATACAACTCATACTTAAGCAACAAATAATATTAAATCATGGTAGTAATTACATTATTATCAATACAACACCTTCCATAATTACATATATTATCAACTACTTAAATATAAGTTATGAATGTAAAAATGTAGCAACAAAAATAGCATCAAAAATGTGATCTAACAAAACATGTTATTTTTCAAGTCAGTTCTCAATAATTTCTTTATAATAAATTCAATGATAAGTTAAAGAAATCATCTAGTAATAATAAATTTAATTATCTCAAAATCTTAAAATAGTGTCAATTAATAAACAAAACATGCTATATTTCAAGTTAGTTCTCAACAATTTCTTTATAATAAACTCAATAACAAGTTAAAGAAATCTTTTGGTAACAATAAATTTAATTATCTCAAAATATCAAATTAGTGTTAATTAATAAGCAAAACATGTTATTTTTCAAGTCAGTTCTCAATGATTTCTTTATAATAAATTCAATAATAAATTAAAGAAATTTAAAGAAATCTTCTAGTAAAAATAAATCTAATTATCTCAAAATTTTAAAATAATGTCAATTAATAAACAAATATCAAGAAAAAAAGCTAACACTAACACTAAGTCCTAATCCTTATAAATCTATTATTCAGAATATTTCTAAGTTTCAAAATAATATTAACTAAATGACAAATATATAATTTAAGAACTAATGATTGACATCAAATCTTAATCCTAATAAATCTATTATTAGAATGTCTTAAAATTTAAAAATGGTGTTAATTAAAAG
Source organism: Sindora glabra (assembly GCA_020226215.1). Lineage (NCBI taxonomy): Eukaryota > Viridiplantae > Streptophyta > Magnoliopsida > Fabales > Fabaceae > Sindora > Sindora glabra. The sequence continues at coordinate 31,723,933 of CM035228.1, read as the reverse complement.
ACAAAGATATATATTAGGAATTAATCAATAAATAACAAATTTTAATCCTGATAAGTTATTATGCAAAATGATATATTAGACCTAATACCTAACCTTTATTAGGATAATTCTCATTATTTCAATATGTTGTGCATGGAAACCATATATACAAACTTAGAAGTTAATAATTGACACCAAGTCTTAATCCTTATAATTACAATAATTAGTATATTTCACAATATAGAGATACATTTGTTAATAAAAAATTTATAAATTATATATATAAATGCACAATAATGTACCAATATAATCAAAAGCAAATATGATAAAAAAAATTAACAAATTGTATAATAATATATATGACATATGCACCTTCTGTACTAACAAACATATTACAATTATCAACTGAGATGAAATATTCTATATAATATAAAAGTTCCACTAATCAAACATATTATAGGAAAATAAAATTGAATTTGTATATCTTAGCAAGCTTTTAAACATCCAATAAATATAAGAACCTTAGTTTAGGAGAAAAATGTTTAAATTTCACACATATATTTTAGTCATATGTAAAATTATGATTTCTAAAATCATCAAATTCAAATTAATAATCAAAAGAAATTAATTACATAATTGACTTTAGTGTCTCAAACAAGTAGTTTGCATGACTATTAAAATTAGATACTAAAATTGATGTCAAGTTAATGTAACAAGAGAGATTTTTAAAATATATTTCTAAAGATTACTTCAAGAAAATATGAATAAAAGTTTTAAATTTGACTTAAATAATTTGAAAACTTCCCATGATAGCAATATACACTATTGACCAAAAAAGGCATTTTATAAAAAATTTAGAAAAAATGGATTCACAACTTATATGCTGAGAATTTTATTACATACTTTATATTATGTTCAAAGAAATACATGATATCTCAGATGTAAAATTCATTATTATTAGCAAAAATATGCTTGATGAAAATTAATTCAAAATTCAAATATTTTGTACATAAAAGAGGATTCAATGAAATTTTCAACTCTTTAGTATATATATTTTCTAATAAATAAATGTATATAATAACATATAAGTTATTACAAACTAAACCATATAAGCAAATTTTAATATTTAAATGTGATTTTACAAAGTAAAGCAATTTCAAATATTATTAAATAATTTTTAACTAAAATAAGCTCTTGAATATAAGTATCACATCTTGTAATACGAGTGAAATTTTATAATATTAAATTAAACTCTCACTAATGTAAAAATTCAGTGCAATTCCCAAAAAAATTATACACTTTTTCAAAATATAATTATTTGCACTAATTGATTAATAATTTATTTATCAAATATAAATTTTGAAAAAAGTTATATATAATTTTCCCTAAAGAAGGAAAGGGAAAAAATTACATTTGATAACTAATGTGTCATTAGGGCTGATCAAATTTCGGGTTTGATCGGTTAAGAACACAATGTAAACCGACCAAATTTAACCGAATGTGCACATCCCCCAAACCGTGGTTGACCGATTGGCCATGTCTACCCGACCACAACCGAAAGTCTCGGTTTCAGTCGGTTAAACATGGCCAGAATCGGGTGAAAAACTGGACCAAATCTAACCAGAATTGGGTGAAAAACTGGGCCAAATCTAGTGTCCTTTATGCCATCCGAAAGAGCAAAAAGAAAAAAGAAAACACACACACACAACGCAGCACACAGACCAGTCCAAAATTTCCAGCCAAGAGCCAACATTATACAACAAAAAATAGTGCAGGGAAAACACTAAAGCACTGCATCAAACATCACAAATAAAAAATTATAAAATTCCCCCTTCATTGAGGCCATATCTGGTGTCCCCTGTGCTGTCCAAAAGAGCAAAAAAAAAAGAAAAAAAAACACATACACACACAGCATCACACACACAACACAGCACACAGACTAGAGGCTGTCCGAAATTTCCAGCCAAGAGCTAACATTGTACAACAAAAAATAGTGCAGGGAAAACACTAAAACATTGCATCACACATCACAAACATAAAATTATAAAATTCCCCTTTCATTGAACATGTTTAGAGTTTAAATTTTTCATACAAAATATATCATCAAAGAGTCTGAATTCTCACTTCACAATTTCCCTTTTCCATCTTAAAATCAGCTAGCCTACCTATTGTTTATCAAAAACTGTTGTCTAGTGTTTTCCATCTACTTGCCATCCACATTACTGTACTTGTGGATTTTGGCAGTAACTAGCAGGAAACAAATCCAAAAGTCTAAAACATATGTGTGTGCTTTATGTACCTCCTTGCCTAAAGTTGAATAGGCTAGCAACACCAAAAAAATAGTGCTAACCCAGCTGCACTATACAATTGTGTGAACTACTCCCAAGTCCTAACACCAAAAGATATTTTCAAAAGCAAAATATTTGGATTTATGCAAGTTTGAACTTGCAACTGGCATATACTTTTTACACCAATGGTCCCATCTGCCAGTCAATTTTGGCACCATTGTCCCCTAACTTTGTTCAACCTGCAAGAAAGCAAAAATGAGAAATTAAAATCTGGTTGGATAGTAAAAATAACACATGAACAGAAAAAAAAAATTACCTCCTAGTCAACAACTATAGGCTGTGACTGTGACTGATCTACACCTTTCTCTTTGTCTCCAACACCTACACCACTTTTGCTACCACCAGATCTGTTACCTCCTTCAAGTTCAGCCACCACATCTGAAAAGAAAGACAAAACAACCATAAATTATACTGTGAATTTAGGATAAAAAAAAAGCATAATTTGTAAATACTGATTACCTTTTTCTATCTCTTCGTAAGCTTGGAAATCATCAACCATGTCAATGTCTTTAAAATCAAATTTGGTAGGCTTCAACCAATTCTATGTGCATATTAGTGCCTCTATTGTTTTTGGAGAGAGAGAGCTCCTATAGATGTCCAACACACGGCCTCCCATGCTAAATGCAGATTCAGATGCAACAGTGGACACCGGAACAGCCAATACATCTCTTGCCATTATGGACAACACATTGAATCTAGATGCATTCACTCTCCACCAAGCTAAAATATCAAATTTTTCATCTTCATCAATGCAGTGCTCATTCAAGTACCTATCTACTTCATTCTTTGCCTCAATTGTGTCTTTCTTCTTTAGGTGTGACCTAAAAGCAGTAGTCCTTGCCTTTTCAGCAAAGCTTTCAAGCCTAGGATCCCTTAGATTTACTGCATCTCCTAACATGGTTTGGTTATCTACTGCATTACTAGGATTTTGTTCATATTCAACCGAATACCATTCATACATCCTTACCATGGATGCCTTTACACTCCCAACCATAATACTTGCAAGGATTCCCCCATAAATGTCCTCAAAAGACCATTCAATGAATGCCATTTTGTACCTTGGGTCTAGGACATTTGCAATAAATATTATTGGGTTCATATTTTCAAGCTTTCCCCAATACTTGTCAAACTTAACCTTCATTTCATTTGCCACAAAAAATAATGTAGAATCTGGATCATCTTCACTTGTCCAGTGTTTTATCTCACTTTGCACAAGAGAAACATGATTGTACACGGTATTTGAAGTGACATATAACGACCCAGACAGAGACAAAGTAGCATCATAGAAAATCTTGAGGAATTTTACAAAGGCCCTCACATTTTCCCAATCTAGATTAGTTAGAGGTGTCCCTCTGGTTTCAGATTCTTGAAAGTAAGTTATGAAGTCGCCATCATCCTCTTCTAACCTTTCAAATGCTTTTTGAAATTTTTCAGCTAATTGAAGCATTTGGTAAGTTGAATTCCACCTAGTGGAAACATCTAGGCACACTAAGGACTTAGAAGTGATGTTTTCTACTTGAATTGCCCCTTTGAACTTGGCTAGCCTACTTGAAGATGATCTCACATATCTAACTACATACCTTACAGCAGAAATAGAATCATGGTATTTTTTAAGCCCTTCATTCACAATTAAATTGAGAATATATGCACAACACCGCATGTGCATCATTTCCCCATCCAACACCAAACCCTTCCAATTTTTCACACTCCTTTTCAAGTATGCTATGGCTCCATCATTGGAGCTAGCATTATCAACTATTATTGTGAACACTCGTCTAACCCCCCACTCATTTAAGCAAGATTTAATGCATTTACCTACTGTTTCACCCTTATGGTTAGGAATAACTTGAAAATTGAGGATACATTTTTGTAATTTCCACTCACTGTCTATAAAATGTGCTGTTAAACACATATAATTAAGGTTTTGCACTGATGTCCAGCAATCAGTGGTCAAACATACCCTCTCACAATCACTTTTTAACAATGATTTAAGTCTACTCTTCTCCTGAATATAAATTTTAAGGCAATCCCTAGCTATAGTATGTCTAGAAGGAACATCTAGCTTAGGACACAATCTTTTACACATATGCTTGAACCCAACCCCTTCAACAACCCTAAAAGGCTGCTCATCACACATAACAAAATATGCAATTGCCTTTCTACACTCTTTCAAGTCAATTGTATGGGGAATAGCACCTATTAATTGTTTACCAGAAGAACTCCTATCAAATTCTAACAGTTTCTGAGTAGGGTCATTGGCAAGGGCATTTGGAGACTTAGGACACCTAGGTATATGGACAAGCAGGTTGGTAGTACCATATTCTTTTCTATCACATAAAAATCGAATACCACAGTATATGCACTCAGCAGTTGGTTCACTGACCTCTTCATCTGGCACCCTTCTAAACTGCTCCCATGCTGGTGACCTTCTTCTTGTTTGAATCCCAGCTTGCTTGTTGGCACTAGGCTTTCTTGACCTCACCTTCTTCCTCTTCTTAAGGGCTACTGGAGGCTTTTTGCTTGCATCCTCTAGAGGATTTTCACTTGGTGTTGAACCAATTCCACTAGTGGCAAGTGGTTGACTTGGTAGATCAGCATGTTGCTGACTTGGAGTAGTAGCTACTGCCCCACCGGGGGTAAGTTCATTAGGTTCCATGCCTTAATTGGAACCTACTAACTAAGTACAAGTAATAATAAGAATTAAAAACTATGGGCCACATGAAAAAATAAGACTGAAAACTATAGGCCACATTAAAAACTAACTAAGCATCCAGGGTTTTGATCCCTACTTGCTCCTCCTGATTGTTATTTATGTACAACAAATAAACTGAAAAAAAGATAGCAGCAGAAAAACTAAAAAAAAGATAGCAGCAGAAAAACTATAATACATTCTTAATCATGCATTGGACACCTTCATTAATAAGCATTAGAAAACATTATGCAGCAACAGTTCTTTATAACAGCACAGGGATGCATAGGTTCATAGGTTCGGCCCTTCAAAAAAATTACACATGCATGTTGGGATCAAAGCCAAAATATACATATCCTAATTCCAATGCATACATGGCTGCTAAGATTTATAATTATTCCTTTTATTTATGAAGTTCCAATGGGGCCTTCCTACATGGCAATGAAATTTGAATCCTATTATGCAACTTTCAAACTAACTATATTGCTATGATGCCATATAAATTAAGTAAATTCACATCACTCATTTAATTCAAATATGAAATATTTTATGACAAGTTAGAATATAATGAATTTAAAAAGCCAAATATCATAAAAGAGGCATAACAAAAATCAGTTAAATATTAAGTTGAATCACAAATGAAGTTGAAATTATAAAGTTCTCAACACAATTGAAATTGGAATAGAAAAACAAATGAGAGAAAATTCTTTTGTATATAACCATTTTAAGGAAAGGAGTGCTTTATTTATTTACTTTTTCTGGATAAGAGAAAAAAAACTAAATTCATTTCTAATTTAAATGTGGATCTCCCAGATTCTTTAACCAGGGTTGTAAGGTCAAAATAAGATATAATTATTTTATAACAAATTATAGGTAAAAGATTGAATATAAGAAAATGAATAACATTAATGTAAAGTAATTTAGGGGCCTAAATGTATTTTGATTCTGTGTTGTTTTTGTTTAGCAAAACGCATATTTAGTTTTAACTTAAGAGCAAGGAATAAAAAAATTCTGTTTGATAACTTGTTCTCCTCGCATATTTTGACTTTGATAAGCTGTAATTCATTGAGTTCTTTTAAAAATCTAAAAGAACTTGACAGAACTAGACTCCTATTCTACAATAAAATTTCTAGTTCTTGTTTCAATGTCAAAGACTTTAATTAAAATCAACCAAAGCTCAAAGGTTAACAGGCTTCCTATTTAAATAAATTATAAACATACCCTAAAATAACACATGGGAAAATGGAGACACCATTAGAAGTTTTGTATTCCAATTATGTGAAGGCTAGAAAAAAGATACAGATAGAAGAATCATGTGAATTCTATAACTTAGGGTCTGGAATGGAATCTCATTTTCAAATGAAAGTCACATGTCTAATTATTGAGTAATGTCTATCTTAAACACAAATTAGTGAGGCCTATTGTACCCAATTGCTGTACATCAACATACCAGAAGGTATCATCATAAAGGCACAACAGAAGAAAGCACACGTGTTAAGATTATGTTGTGTTTGGATTTATCCATAAAGAAAAAGAATCAACTTAATGAATGGAGTAAGCCTATTTATTCGTAATTACTTTACACAGCTGTCAAGTTGAGGATGTAGATACGGTTAAGGAAATCACAGTAAACAATTAAACATGTATGAATTCAGACACAATCAGCGAATAACCCAGATTCAGAGATAGAAAAGAAAACCATCATTAACAAAGGTAAACAATGCAGAAACAAACCCTAGACCCGAAGCACAACAAAGTTAAGATTAAACAATGAAAAGGAGGAAATACCCATTTATGAACTCATACAGGCACACAAATCACAGATGAAATCATATATTACAAAATCCTAAACAACGAAGATAAGAAATCAAAAAATACGCAGATGCAGAGGATGAGAACAAGATTTAAAATCAACGAATAAAACTCGTATAGGATCAGAAATTACCTTGATCTAGACTCTCGAAGACCTGCATTTCGCACTTCACAGGCTTCTTTCCCATCTCGATCTGAGGTGGTGCTTGCGGTGTGACGGTGAAACAGCTCAATAATTTAGTGCAAAGAAGCTTGAGAATCTCAGAAGTCAGAATATCCGGTGGGGCAGTAAGGACCGACGGAGGCGTAACTACAGGTGGCGGAAGAAGGTTCTAGATTTCTAGGGTTTTCTTTGGCGGAGGGAGTGTGAGGGTGAGAGACCGAAAGGGAGGCTGGGGGTGAGTGGGTGGGAGTACGTGCGCGGCGTAGGGAGGGCTAAAATAAAACCTAATTTTCATCTACTAGAAATGCCAAAACGGTGCAGTTTGGGTTCCAATTTTCAGTTATACTCCTATATTTCGGGTTAATTCAATTTTACACGGTAAATAATTATAAAATCGCCCCCGACCGAATTAAAAAAAATTCATTTTAATCCCTTCGATTTCGACCATTAATTAAATTTTAACCGACCCTAACCGAAAAAAATTGGGTTCGGGCGGTCGGTTAGGGTCGGGTCACTTATTTCTGCTCAGCCCTATGTGCCATAATGCCATAAATAATATAAAATTCAATTTAACATCATGTAACTAAAATTACACAATAGTATATGTCATTCTCAAGGTCTATATAATTAAAGAGAATTAAATTTAGTTGTATAAATCATCTAACAACACATAATAAATAAAAGAAAAAAAATTTATGCATTAACAAGATCTATATAAAAGTTTTCAATACATAACTATAAATTCCTTTTGAGCAGAATATATAGTATGTATTAAGTTCTCTTTCAATGTGTTAACTTAATTACATAAAAGATAATACAATACTAAAAAAAAATCTTCTTTTGGTAGATAGATCTTTTAGATTCATTTACTCTTATAACTAAAGTAAAATAATATGTTTTAATTATGTCTTAAAAATTATTAATCAAAGAGATAGTACTTTTACCATAAAAATAAATGAAATAATATTGAAAACAAGAATGTAACTCTTAGTTCATGAATATAAAAGTAATATACCTTCCTACAATCTTCTTTTTAGGCAAAAAATGTAACATATAAAAAACTCTCCTAATCACGAACCAATCAAGAGAATGACTTAGCATTGAAAATATGTTTCCTTTGGGTAAACATACTTTTAAAACTAAGACAACCCTAAAAATTTATATGTTGCATAAAACATTTTTAATTAAAATATGCAACAATCTCCCTTGGGCAAGTAGTTGTATACAATAATCATAAATTAATACCGTGTGATATAATTCAAAAACTTTGAAACTAATGTAAATAATTTCACTTTGGTGATAATTATCCATAGTAAACTATAAATTTTTTTAAAAAAATCTAGGATATAAAAATTATTCAAAACAATAATCTTTTAAGCACAAGTAACATATAATCAATTCTAATGTAAAATAATAAATAAGCATAAAATCAAAATATTATTACATTTGAATTACCTTAATTTTAACCCTTTTGGATATAGATACATCTTAAATTTGTGCAAGTCAAAAACACAATGAGGTTCAAAATATAGAATTTATTTTAAAAATTAAAGTTGTCATTGAATCAAGATTAGTGTAAGGATAAATATATAATCCTAATTACATCCCTTTAACATGCTTCTTTTAGAAAACATAAATTAATTTTTAAAAAAAATAAAATAAAAATATTCAAAATAATATTAATATAATTCAATAATACATGCTTGATCCATATAAGATTCATGATAAAATAAAAATATTTATAAACATAAACACTATGTGTGAAAATGATATAAAAAATTTATAAATACTATATGTTCAATAACATATATTTATAATAAAAGAGATTCTGTAAAAAAAATTAAAATGTAATATGTTAGTTTTGGACAAAATAATTATGTTTAGAAATATATAAATATTATTACATTCCCTCCTTTGGATAAAAAATGTAATATGTAAAAATATCCTAAAATTAAAGTCAACTAAGATAATACATTATTATTGCAAATTTGTCCTTTTTAGGTAAATAAAATATGTAATAATAAACATAAATTTAGAAATAAAATTATTTCACTAAATTAATTTCTAATTATTACCCAATAACTCTTTTGGGCAAGTTATTGTACAAAATAATTAGAAATTACTTTATTAAGCTTATTTCTAATTATAATACATAATTATCCCATTTAAATAGGTAAATATGTGAAATAATTAAAAATTAATTATGTAAGTATTTATTAATAATTTGGAAACTTATGAATTAATATAAAATAATTTCACTTTATTGATAATTATTTGAATTATCCTATAAGTTTCCTAAAAGAACCAAGATATTAAAATTATACCTAAAATTATTAGCTAAATTATTGAAAATAATAATAATACAATTAGTCCATTAAAGAATGTTAAATAATATGCATCAATATTAATCATTAAAATCATATTATATCACAACACAATCTCAAAACTTAATATTTTTTACTTTAATAAAAGAAAATATTGTTTGATTCTTATTGTCATGTCACTAAAATTACTTTAAACAATAATTTTTATAAGATGTCATTACCTTGTCATGATAATAATGAAATAAAAATTAATAATCTATCAAACCAACTAATAACAAATTATTATCAAGCAACATATCTAAAGTATAATATTTTCTTTATCTTATACTTCATATAATAATTATTTTAGCATTAAATCTCAAAAGTAGCAAATAAAACTCTTAACAGATAACTAGTGAAAATATAATAATTTTTTATTTTCACTAATAAAATTCTCTTTGAGATAGTAATTATCTAAAATAATTTTAATTAATTAATTCTAAATATTAGCCACCCAAATTTAGAAAATAAAATATGTCAAAATTTAAATTTAAATCCTTATATATATATTGAAGCAATATAATACTGACATCATGTATATTAAATCAAAATTAAATTTCATTAATATGATCCTAACATATATACTTGAACCCCTATATGTTATATATATAAATAATTCAAAACAAAACATATTATATATGTTCTGATTTAATGTTATCAATATCAAATCACAATCCTTTATTCAAATAGGCTTTACATATATATAAAATGATAAATCATATGTGCTCAACCCATAAGAATGGATATACTAAATCCATAAATATTATATAAACATAATATAAATCGATAAATTAGCATATAAATGTTTTCCTTTCACTTTAAATTTCATCACTATATTGATCCAAATATATAAAAATTGAAGATTTAGAACATATTTATATAAACAAATCCAAATCTCCAATTTATATAACCATATGTTTACATAAGAATTATATTTAAAAAAATCAAATATGCATATTTAAATAATTTAACATTGAATCTATATAAACTATTTATATATCAAGTCTGAATCCAAACTACAACTAATTATATATAAATGAATATAAACAAACACAATGATATATATAAAACAATCTAAATCGTTGATTTTATATGTATAAACCATTCAAAACAAATGTATTATATATATAAACTGTTACCAAACTTTAATATGTCATTTCAATGTATAAAGATGACCGTGCATGTAACTTAATTGAGAATGAATAAGAAATGATTATATTTAATGTCATCATAAGATGATAACATTAAATTGAAGGCATTGAATATATATAATATAATATGACATTCTGGATACCATTAAATTGAAAGGAGTACCTCAAATTTGAATTTGGAAGGCATTAAATACATGACATTGACATTATCATCTCAAAATTTTATATATAATATAAAACACTACGTAATCAACATGTATTGATATATAAAATAGAGACCAATTTATGAATCTTCAATTAATTTGAATCAATATATATGATAAATCTCATCATATATACAACATTAATTTTAATTTTCTTCTCGATAATTCAAAATGAAGGCTCTGATACCAATAGATGAAATTTTTTAATTATAATAATAATAATAATTCATTATCAAAACCCAAATCTTTCATACTTAATTATCAAAAAGAATATAGTACTAGATACGAAAATGTACCTTTATCATAAATTTAATTTTCTTAAATAAAATAGTATTCAAATGAATATCATAGACATAAATCTTCCTCCCTTCTCCTAGAGTATATGATTTTCTATAGAACAAGCCAATAATTGAATTACATTAGACGTGGAGAAGAAACCTGATTAATATAAATAAAACCTTATTAAGCCCTCCCATTATAGGTTAAGAAAGGTATGAACCTACACTTTAACTGCCAATTACATTAATTTAAAATTAAGTATCTATAAACTCAAGTTATTGATCATTTTAACAAATTGGATTTTAGAAAATAAAAATCTCTTGGATCTTTGTTTAGCCAATTTTGTTAAAAATAAAATGCTTACAATTAATAGTATCCCACATAAAAATTTTAACAACAAGAACATCTGCAACAAAAGTGATCACTCTACAACATTTCACTATTAGCAATGTTAACTTAAAAATGCTTCTTATAATTTAAAAAATTAACCAAATTCTAATTAGTGTTAGGGATAATTTTTTTTAATAATTTATAAACACAAATTGTAATTAATATTCATCAAATTAAGCATTTTGAGATTTTAATTATATGAATTTTTGCCCTAAAAAATGGACATGATCATGAATTTAAGATCCAAAAGCAATGGTAGAGCTTGTGAAGATTCAAAAAAGGAGACATCCTTCATTACTAAAAAGAAAAAAAAAAGGAGACAAATTCACATAACTTTGATAGAAATCTTAAAATAATGGTGAAGAAACTCTAAGATGATTCTTTTATCTTTTTTTTTTCACTACATATTGTTTGGAATCTTTTCATATTAAACTATTTATGTGTTATTTAAATGTTCTAATATGCTTGTTTATTTAAAAAGTGATATATTCTTTCACAACATGATCAAATAAAGGATAGAATAAATAAGTGAAGATGGCAATGGGTCAAGTTTGAATAGACCCAATCTAAGCCTAATTAGATTTAAACCCATTAAGAACATGTTACCTTGAATCCATCTAAGACTCAATTAAAAGTTCTAAAATAGATCCATTTGGATCTGCTGACTCAAATATAATTTTAAATTTTTTATAATAAAAAAAATATTATTCTTTTTTATTAATAATAATTATACTTAATAATTATAAATTATATATATTTTTTCATTCACATTCATTCTTGTTTTAATCTATTTATATTTTTTGTGTTAACTTTAGAATAAATATGGGTTGTATCATTACTATTAATAATAATTATACTTAATAATTAGAAATTATATTTATTTTTTGATTCACATCCATCCTTCATTTAACCTATCCATATTAGCTTTAATATAAATATATGTTATATCATATTAACTTATAAATAATTATTTATCTATTTATATTATAATTAGAACTCCTATATTATACAAATTAATATTATAAAATAAAAATATAATTTTAAAATATTTTTATAATTTAATGTAAATTTAAATATTTTTTAATATTATTTATCTTAAATAAATTATTACAATTTTTTATATATGTGATAATATTAGTTTTCATATAATAATAGGTTAAGAATAGAACATGTTATTCAAATTGGCCTAATATAATACTAAAAAAAATTGAAAACCTATTAAATATTTATAAAAGATAAACTCATATATTATGCAAATTAATATTAATGGGTATCCAAAAAGGACCGAAGATCCATTGGATATTTAATAGGTAAATCCAAACCTAAACTATTAAGCAATGAATCTAATTTGGATAAGATCCATTGAATATGGATAATTTTGTTATTCCCATGAACAAAGATGATTCCATGCTTAATGCTCATAGAAAGTAAAAAGTGTGCAAATAAAAATGTCTTGTCATGATAGATTTGATCTTTTTATGTTATAAATATGGACTTAAAACCAAATTGATGGTGCAAATTAATAAAGAACAAGAAAAAGAAAGTAAACAAAAATTGAATTACTATTACAAAATAATTGATTGATTAAAAAATTATCAACGTGTAATCGAACATCATAGTATATATGATTTTTAACATTAGTTTGTAAACTATCATAAAATATATCAATAACATCGATCTTTATTCCAATCAATGTCATTTATATTTCTATTATCTTAAAAAATAACATTAAACATCATTTGCTTTCTAAAAAACTAACATTTTATATTTACAATACCATATTAGTTTAATTAAATAGTCAACATTATATGTCCATCACCCTACCCACCCAAACCCTTACCCCTAATTCCTTGCTCCTTATCCCAAACCCTAACTCTATTCCTATATTCTTCATTCCTTTATACTCCTTATTTTTCTTATTTTATTAATCAGATATAAAAAGTTAATATCTTTTATCACTATAGAGAATCTCAATTTAAACAAATTTTAAAAATAAATTGAATAACATAATATTGAAAATGGTGAAAAAGTTGTATACAATACCACAATCAAATATGTATGTTTCACTAAATTTGTCTTAATACCTATAGCTCAATATATAAAGTTTGCACTTCCTAAAAAAGCCTTTTAAATATAATATTTACTGATACAATAAACATTCATGAAAAATTGGTGTAGTGCATATTTTCATATGAATAAATAGTAGATAATACGAAAGAATATCTAAGAAGATAAATGAGATCAAATTTCTTACCAAGCTATATTAAAATGATAGGCAATAAAGATTGATTGGGAAATCAAAAATTAAATTGCAACAATAAGCACAAAAGAAAATTTCATATATTTATATTCTAGGCATTTTTAATAAGTGTTAAATTTCACATATTTAGTCATAAGTTAATTAAGCCTCAATCCCACAAAATAATTAGTAGGCAAAAATATAAAATCAAAGAGAATCATCTTAAGTTTGGAAGAAAAGCATACCTCATTAGACTGAGAATTATTTTATAGTTAAAAGAGTTTTAGGATGAAATTTGCAAATGACATTATGTCTTCCTCTTTTTATTTTCAAGTTGTATCATACTTTAACTTTTTTTTAATATTTAGCCACAAGCTTATTAAGCCTTAGTCCTAAAAAATAGTTAATAAGTAAAAACATAAAATTAAAAAAATTATCTTAAGGTTGAAAGAAGATCATACCCTATTAAGTAGATAATCATTCTAAGATTACAAGAGTTTTTAAATGAAATATGCTACGAAAGGCATGGTGTTTCACTCTTTTCAATTTCAACTTACATTATACTTTAACCTTTTCATTTTTCAATTTGCATACATGGTCCAAGTTCCCACATTAGTCATAACAAAAAATCAACATGCAAAAATTATATTACACGTCCATTTAGAAATGCTACTATTGTCTTTAATATAACAATATTATCCTATTAAGTAATATTATATGTTAGTTACAATAATAAAAAATTTACATCATAATAAATTAATATCTTTTATCAAAAACAAATTTCCTTTCTTTTTTCTTTGGCAACTTTTTCCATAGTTAATTTTGAAACAACCCTAAAACCTTTCCAAAATTCATTCTAGAATGGTCAGTATCAAATTGGTATCCAAAACATAACTTATTCGAAGTGAAATTGGTAGTATTAAATTTCTTTTTTACATTACAACATTTTCATTATACAGTTGAACAAATAACAATAAATTGAATGTAAATAAAACAAATGAAAAATGAGACAATCTATTATAAAGATATATTCTTCCATTTTATTTATTTCTATATCAGTATACAAATATATAAAAATAATAATAAACTTTACATTTATAATAAATATACATGGCACCCCTATACAATTAAAAGGAAAGGTCGTTATTTTCTACTTGTAATTCTTTCATATTATTTGATAGCTTCTAAGGTATTTGATTCCATCAATTTTATATCCATTAACTTTAAGATGCTTGATTGCTTCATTTGCTATAAGCCTTTAAAAGTTCTTATTTTTCCATGTGAAAATGGCTATACTTCTTGCTCTAAGTATATTAAAGTTTGACACGGAACATAAAACAAGTAATATAGCAATTCTCACATTAAAATACAAGGAGTGTCAGAGGCCTATAGTAAATAAAGCAATCAAGCCCATAAGGAATATGAGGATAATACATGTCATTAATGCTATATAATTAGAAATACTTTAAATCTTATAATCATGATAATCATATCAAATCACAACATTTTATTCTTATGACCATTAATTTGAGTGCAAAATATAATCGTGATTTGATGTGGTGCTTATAACCATGAGAGATGGCTACTAAGATTAAAATCAAAGATATAGGTGATAGTATTCAATATTAAAAAGCAACTAAAATCTTTCAAAGTTGCTTATAAGAACTTGTGTCTATAATTCAATTATAAATACAAGCATTTTACAAAAAAAGCTTAAAGAATTTTTATTCAAAGTCCTTCCAAATACTTTGTAGAATTTCTATGTTTAGGGCTAAAGTATGAATACAAATTCTTGGAAAGAACTTTAATCAATTCCATAACCTTATTAAACAACTGATTTTTTTAATTCATTAATAAAGAAGGCTTCTAAGATGAAGGTTGTAGATCATAATATTAACTAGATAATTGAAAAAAATCTAAAAATCTAAAAATCTCTTAAGGTTTTTTCTAATGTATAGATACAAGTCCTTGTAAAAAACTCTGAAAGTCTCTTAGACTTTTCAAATAGTAATGGTAATGTTGAATACTAAGATCTATAACCCTCAACTTAAAAGTCTTCTTTTTAATGAAAACAAATTTATCTTTTAAGATCATAGATTTATTGATAGGGAGAGCCCTATTTACAAGCCAAAAGTAAAATAATTAAACTTTAATTATTAATTTATAACCGACATCATGAGTTTAGCCATATATATCATTATGATGACATGAAATGTTAGTTAAATATTAAAACAATTTATAAGATGAACAGTCACGATGATTGAAATAAACTTACATAATGGTCATCACAAAAAATCAAAGTTGTAAGTTCCTTCTTAAATGCATTATTTTTAGTTTTATTCATTTAAGTTTTTTCATAAATGTTATACATCTAAAGGTCCTCATATTTTCAAAAAATGCCATCATATTAGACATTGATTAATCCCAAAATTGATGTTTTCATATTTATCATTTCTTTAGTAATGGACTTTTAATTATTATAGATTTTTATCGTGTAAATAATCAAATATAAAAAGAAAGTTATTTTTTAACCAATTTAACACATAATATTATATTTATTTCAATATCTTCTCTTTGTTAATATATGTAATCCAAATTTCTATTATAAAAATTTTAAGATAAAAATAACATGCAATTAAGGAAAAAGAAATAATTTTATAAATTTATTCAATTTTAATTATAATCGCTCTGTTCATGATGAAAGTATAAATAAATAAATAAAGAGAAATAATATCTCTAGAAATTCATATAAAATAAATATACTAAATCATTAATAAATAAAAATTACACATCTATATGAATACACATAAATAACAAAGAGTCCATTATGCATCAAAATCTTTGTCCTCAATGCAAACTTTAGTGTTATTGCTTAAATTTCTTCAGTTTGTATACTTTGAGGATATAAAAATGGAATGAGAATATAGAGGAGTCATGTATCAAACTATCATTCACTAACTCTTCTATTCCACTTTTACTCCATTAAATATGAAAGTGTATGTAATGGGAGAGAACAAAAGATTAAAGTTTTCCTATTATACACTTTCTTGATGAAAATGGAGTAACGATTAGCAGCTTTGTCATTCGACTTTTACTCCATAGGAAATAAAAGAGTATACAATAAGAGAAAATCAAAGGCTAAGGTTCTTTCATTGGATAATCTCTGAATAAAAGTGGAAAGAGAGATTAACAATAATATCATGTGCTAAAATCATAATCTGAAGAGAATATTGGAGAGTGAGATGTTATAAGAATTTCCTATAAAGAGATAGAGTTAGAGTGAAGATTTATAGGAAAATAATGGACATTGGTTATTAAATAAAACTAATGTCCTATGCTTCTGCAATTTCTAGTAAAACACCTAAAATATTTTTTAGATGATAGTTGTTAAAAAAATTGACATTTTTATGCTTTTTATAGTTTTTAACAAGACTCTTGAAATGTCTTTTAAATGATAATTATTAAATAAAATCAACATCTTATACTTCTATCATTCCTTTTAGATGACACTATTAACTAAAATTGACATCTTATGCTTCTGATGTTTCTAATGAGACTTTTGACATGCTTTATAAATGACAATTAAGTAAAAAATCATCATTTTGAGTTTCTACATAAGGTTTAGATGTCGATTGTATTCATGTCCATCATTTTAAATTTTCATATAATTTTAAAAATATTATTATGTTAAAATAAATGTTAATTTTATTATAAACCAACATTTATCGATGGACATAAATCATTAATTCTATAATAATGAATGTTGATATAAATATACTCAATGAAAAAGGTGATAAATAAAATTCATTGTATGATAAAAAAAGAGATTACAAAAGTCGTCTCACAACATTAAAATCTCCAAACCTCAAATACATTTGAATACCTCATTGTATCTTCTCAAAGGTATATACACTTGCACTCACCAAGGAAGCACTCTCTCTAAGAAGCACAATATTAATAGAATGCTATAATTAATGCTTGTAACTAACATTACGTCACGAAGGCTTACTGCTTCCTTAGCCTTTTTATAGGCAATCAACCAACTACTTCATGGCTAGGTGGCTTCCAACATGCAAGCCAACAAGGGGTTGTCCAAAATGCAATCAACATGACTACCACTTGCCTTCATCTCCACTTACCTGTTGCAATGTGTAAAATTGGTTACCTATTCTATAATTTAACTCTTCAAATATTATGCAGCTACTTCAAGCTTAGGTTCACAAGCTCACATCAAGCTTTAGTTTGCTTTTAATAACATTATTTTAAACTGCAAAAATTAGTGAATACCAATGCCATCTTCTCCAATACTTGAATGGCCAACTTATAAACTATAAATATTATTAAAGGTCTGAGCATTATATATCATAATTAACTTGGTTAACATGTATGATTAGATTTTCTATACATAGTTCCAACCCTTTTCATAAGTAAAGAGTAATGTTATTCTCATTTTTATACATTCACTCCTTACTAGATATGAGGTTTAGAATTTTATATACATCTTTATCTACTACAAAAGAGTGAATGATCATTCTTTTTTTTGTAGAATGCAAAAAACATTTTTACTACAATAAAATTAGCCTATAATTAATAGCATATTTAGAAATTTTAGTTTATAAGGACAATAAACACAAAAAAAAAATTTAATTATTTAATAAAAATAAAATATTTAGATAGAATAAAATATTATTTTAATTTTTAGTATCTTATTCATATAAGTTAGAGTGTATAATACATTAAATTCCAAATACTTTGGCTTTTATTTAAAGTAAAGTTATCCTCTTTTAACTACTAAAAAAATTTTAGGAGCAATTTTATGTAAATGGTGAAGATAATAATTACAATTAATATATATGTATGTGAAATTTTTTTGAGGGGAAGGATAGGAAATTACTCCACACAATTGATAGTGTAAATCTACCACTTGCCTATAATGATAATAAATATATCAATAACATTTTCTTAATTGTCGATATATGGCATAAACTTATATGTTGAGTAGCCCTAGGCCCCAAATTTATTCCTAAAAACTCTAGCAACAACATTGTCATTTGTGTCGAGTAAAAAAAATTTAAGAATAATAACTTTTCACTAATAAAATCCTCATTAGTCTAGTATATCTTTTCTTTAAAAAAATAAAATTATATATATTTTTTAATAATATTATCATTTGTATAAGATTTGCGAATAATTAAATAAATTCAAATGCTTACCTATATGTCAAAGACACTTATACTAATGACAGCATTATTAGGTTGCCTTGGAAAACAATGTCACCACAAGTCAACGCCAATTACTCCATAATCATATATTAATGACATTATTATCGTTGTAATTTTTTTACAAAATTAAAAAAAATAAACTTTTATGTATATTAATGACTAAATTATTGCTATAGGATTCTTAAGAAAATAAGACACTACAAGCTGATGCTAATTATTCAGGAATCTTACATTAATGACTTAGTTGTCAATATAAGATTTTTTAGGAAAAAGATGAAATTAAACTTTTATCCTACACTAACAACCTGTATCACTATAAAGTTCTTGAAACACTAAAAAGATACAAGTTGGCACCAACTTTTAAAAGAAGATATACTAATAACCAAATTCTTTCTATACCAACAATTGAAAAAAAAATTTATGGTATAGATTTTGGCAAAACATTATTTATGCCACTATTGCATGAAAGCAATGAATAAAATCAAGAAAGAATGAGTATTTTATAAGATATGTTTCTTCATGTTTTCTCTTTCATTGTTATCCTTTTTTTTATTAATCTTTCTTTCTCTTTCTCTCTCTTATATATTGCAATGATAATTTTGAAAAATAAACAAATTGTATTGTTGTTACTTCCCTGTATTTGCCTTTTTCTTCTCTCTTTATTAGTGCATTGAAGTAGGCTCAAATTTGATCATATATATATAACGCTCATTCTATATATATTTGAAAAAAAAATTGTTTCAATTTGCTAATTGCTAGCAATCTTTATTTATGTATAGAATAATTTTTGTAAGTGATTTCTATTTACATTATATTTATTATAAAATTTGTAATTTGTTCCAAGAAATTTCTAATTTTTTATTTTTTTATTTCTATTCACTATGCTTGAAGAAATTGTAATTTTTTTAATTTTTGCTTTGGCAGTTTCTATTTACATTATATAGGATAATTTATTAAATTTTATGGTTTCTATTTACACTTTCCTTTAATTGTAATTTTTTCACAAAATTTATAATTTATTACATGAAATTTGTAATTTTTCTAATAAAAAGTTAAATGTATTTAAAGTATGTGATTGTAAATTTTTTATTATAAAATTTGAAACACAAACAATTATACTTAAAACATAGAAATATTTGAAATCAAAAAAATTGTAAATAATGAAAATTTGTAAAATAAAAAAACCTATAAGATTATAAAGGTCAAACATAGAAAATGCTAAGTAATGGAAAGAAATAATTTTACAAAAAAAATTATAAAATTGAAACCAATAAATTTGGAAATAATGGAAAGATAAAATTTTATAAAAAAATTATAAAATTTAAATATATCTAAACTTAAAGTAAGAAAATTGTAAATGATGGAAAGATATAATTTTAAAAAAATTGCAAATAAAAAAGACATAATTTTAAATTTAAACATGAAATTTATAGAAAGAACTCAAGAGATTGAAACCAAGAAAATTGTAAATAATGGAAATCAAGAAAAAATGGATTATAAATTTGAAAATTTAAAATAATGAGAATATAAGAATGTAAATAATGGAAGGAAATAATTATAAAAAATTTAAAGTAATAAGAATATGAGAATATGAAAAATGAAAAATATTAAATAATTGTAAATAATAAAAAGACATAATTTAAAAATTAAATAATGAGAATCTAATAATATAATGAAAAAATATTAAATAATTGGAAGCAATGGAAACACATAATTTTAAAAATTAAGATAATGGGAATATAAAAATATAAATTATGGAAAATATAAAATGATTGTAAATAATAGAAGGGCATAATAAGAAAATTAAAGTAACAAGAATATAGGAATGTAAATAATAGAAATATTAAATAATTGTAAGCAGTGGAAATACATAATTTTAAAAATTAAGATAATAAAAATATAAGAATGTAAATAATTAAAAATATTAAATAATTTTAAATAATGAAAAGATATAATTTTAAAAATTAAAGTAATAAGAGTACAAAAATAAAAATAATAAAAATATTAAATAATTATAAATAATAGAAAGATATAATTTTAAAAATTAAAATATTGAGAATATATTAATGTAAATAGTAAAAAATATTAAATAATTATAAACAACTGAAACACTTAATTTTAAACATTAAGATAATAAATATAAAAATGTACCCTTCTAATGAAAATCGAAGGAATAATCAATATATAAATTAAGATAATCATAACAAGGATCAAGATCACAAGGATAAGTAAAAGTAAAAATGTACCCTTCCTAAAAGGCATTCATATAGTGCATGAACTCCCAAAGCTAAAACCCCCTTATGATATATTATTATGGATCCAAATCCATACTAGTTTTTTGACCAAATAAATTTCTATAGGAAAATGTTAAGATGCCTCAACCATAGTTATTTATAGCTGTATAGCATACAATTGCAATAAAAGCCATTAGCACTATGACACATTACACATTGTGTTGAGCATGGAAATTTCATTTTTGGCGCATAATTATAAAATATTAAATTGAAACATAAAACACAATATAACATTGAAAATTTGAAATTAAGCTAAACAACTTGCAATCATATTATTATAAAGTGATAAGGTCTACATAAAAATTAAGTTAATAAATAAAAGGGCAACACAATATTTAAAATAAATCTAAGTCATCAAGTAGTTTGTCAAGAAAGCATCAAACATAACATACTTAAGGACTAGCACTAGGAGATTCTTCTTCATCAAGATATGCTTCATCATCTTCCTTTTCAAGATGTATTTCATCTAAACTAGCATCATCTTCTAATCCCTTAATTTCCTTATCTTCTTCATTTATTTCTCTTGATTTAGCCTCTTCCTCCTATTTTTCTTCTTGAATGATATGCATCGCAAGTTTCTTTTTCCCTTTTATCACTATTGGAGTTGGAATGGTTCGAGTGAAAGTGAATGCTCTAGTTGTATGAGTAAGCTCTTTAACTCCAGAAGCTAAATCTATAACACCTTGAGTCAAATCATTATCTTCAAATACAAAATCATTTGTTGCATTAGGTTCTTTTACCAATTTTCCAAGCATTCACTCATTGCAATTATTAATTTTCCTCAATGAAATTGGATCAATGGAATCACATTCATTAAATCTTTGCATCAAGGCCTTATTATACTTAACATAAACCAAGCCATTTAATTTTAATTGAGCAAGCCTATTCCTTCTCTTTGTATGAAGATTTTCAAACATACTTCAATTTCTTTCACATCCAAAAGCATTATAAGTGAAGTTGAGAACTTTAATAGCAAATAACCTCAAATTAAGAGCTAAATGACCATTAATTTGATAACTCCTCAAGAATTTTATCTTAAATTGTGATATTAAAACTCAATCCCTGGATACAATAAATTAAACCAAGATTTACCTTATTATCATTATAAATGTTAGGATTTTCATAAAAGAACTCGAGATTCGAGAAGTATCCAATAGCATGCAAAAATGGGTGAAGCTACACTTACCATCTTCTATTAATAATTTTAAAAATATCATTATATCTATATTCATTATTATTATTATAAGCCGTAGAAATAGCTTCTCTTACTTTATCCATAACTTTATAGATGTATCCCATTGGAGGTTTCCTCTTACAATCAACCAGCCTTAATACTTCAATTATTAGAGTACCTACTTTAAAAGAATAATTGAATATTATTCCAAAATGAAATACTTTGCATAATTTGAGTTATTCTTTTACTTCTTTCCTCTGTTGCCCATTTACTCTTATTTCACTCATCTAAACTAAACATCTTCCTTAAATTATTAGTTATGTATACTAAAAAGTGTTATCATAGCAGTAGAAAATTTAGTTTTTGTTGGCCTAAGTAATTCTCTTTCTTTGATAAATTTTCTTATCATCTTTAATACCCTAACATAATTATAAATATAATCACTAACTTCTACGGCCTTTTTCAATGTTGAAGTAAGAAGTAGAATCTTCCATATATCTTTTAAAATTAAGTCTAAGCAAAAAGTGGTACATGAAGTTAAATACAAATTTTGATAAATTACTTCTAACAATTTTCCTTTCAAAGGTAAAATAGGAAAGCAAGTTAAAACCCAATAGTTTATTAAAGGAAGAAAAAGTTATTCAAGAAGACAAAATTGTTACTAGTAAAAATATTATTTGAAACATTGCCAATAACAATTCGAACAATATTGGATGGTCCAATTTTATTAATAAATTTATCAAGAAATTTAAACATCTTTACTCCACTCTTCATATAAGATGAAACATCAGCAGATTCAATGAAAATAGAACCCTTTGGACTATTCAACAAGAAATTGATTAATATTCTCTCTGTTTTATCTGTCCAACCATTTGCCATGATGGAATATCCATTTTTTACCTACTTCTCCCTGTAGTCTTTTAACAATAAGTTTATATGCTTTAACTCTTTCTTAAGCAAAAGAACTCTCACCTCTTGGGGGGTAAATGGTTTCATGTTTGGACCATATTATCTAACACTTTAAATAAAAGCTGTAAAGCTATTATAATTAATAGTATTAAAGGGAATCCTTATATTATACATCCACCATGCAAGTTATTGGTAAGTTTTTTTTTCCTTTTTCTCTTTCTTATATACATCAAACATTGTTATTTATCTTAAACTAGATTCTTTTCTTTATCACATATCCTCTTTCAGATTTGGAGTGAAGTAAGCATCTATTATCTCATTTAACTTTAGAATAAGTGCTTTATTATTTCCTCTTTAGGAGCAAGTTACTGTTTAAACTTGAAGACACTTTTCTTTTAATACTATTGCTGCCTCTAATTAGAATTAGCTCAAGGTTATCCTCTTTCTTATCTTTCATTACATCAACATCTTTATAATTAGGGAAATGGTTAGTTAAGTTCTTTCAATCTCTCAATGACTTTTTCTTACCAATAAGCTTTCTAATCTCCTTCCTCACATGTTTTGGGCAACTTTGGTAGGTTATCATATTCCTATAACCCTTGGCTAAATAGAATTTGGCTCATGTAATACCTTACTTGTCACTTTACCATAAAATTTGCATATCATAGAATTTTTATTTTTAGGATTAGCCAATATACAATATGCCTAAGTTGGATTCTTACCTGTCTTACTAGTTATTTAAGATAAAAGAAAGAATCTAACAGGAAAAAAAACTTTGCATAAGCAAACACTAAATAGCAAATGACATACTTCATAACTCACAATAAATAGCAAGTAGCAAGTACCAAACAACAAACACCAAATACCAAATAGCAAACAATAAATAGCAAATGATGAACAACAAATAGGAAACTTCATAATTCATAGCAAATAACAAATTTTATGAACATTTTAATGGTAGGCAAAAAATATAGGTAAAACATAAAAATAAAGTAGTTAACTTTAAAAAAATAAAAAGAAAATAAAAGACCTAAATCAAAATAAAAGGAAGAAAAGATTATAGTAAAGAACTACAGTTAGAGGTAGAATAAAAAGGAAACTATTTATCTACTTGTTAGAATTTAAAAATAAAGGAAGAGTGGGAAAAATTTAAAGAAAAAAGCCATTGCAAATAGCATAGTATGCAACAAAGGAAAAAAGAAAAAAATAAAGCAACAAGGTCATCGAAGAGCTACTCACTCATTAAAGTGCTGCCTACCTATTAGAGCTACAAATTACTAACCAATATGCTTGTAACACTAGAAGTTTGATCATTCATAGAGGAAAAGGTTGCATATAGGTTTATGATTATATCTAGCTACCAATTGATGTGTTAAAGGTTTTAAATTTAAGGTAGATGAAATAGTGTAATTGCCTTGCACTTGGAAATGGTGCACATGGCACAAATGGTAAATGCCACAAAGGTGCCACATCGTAATGCCATGGTTGTATGGCATAGTAGGTTCTAGCAATGCGCAATGTGTAATACATGCCTTTAACAACTATGGCCTTAACCAATTATTAATAGAGCTTGTAAGTTATAAGTTAGATGACATAACACACTGTTAGTTCACTAGTGCCATAAAGGATAAAGATTCACATTTAGCATCTTTGACTTAGGTGACCTTTTAAGAGAATTTCGTCAATTATTTCTTATCCAAGCTAAAGTAAGGGAATTTAAATATTTAAAGTAAGAAAATCTTCTTGTCTTTAGCTTAGTATACCTAAGTTATGAGTTTAGAATTAAGTAAACTTGTAAGTTTTATTCTTATTTATGAATCAATGTTATATAATTATTAATAATTAAATTATGGCATTGTTTAAGATGCACATTATGACTAAAGAAAGGTGAATCCAGTCAATAAGAGTTTAAATATTTTCTTAAAATCTATTCATACTAGAATGTTTACTTACTAAGCTTAAGACTTACTTTTCCATGTTTAAAAACATATACTTAAGTTAAAAACCTCCACTACCTCCTTTATGAGGGTAGACTCTCCAGGAATCCTTTGAGCAATAGTGATATATTTTTTTTATAGATAAAATGATAGATTGGGCCTTAGTTCGTAGGATTAATTAGCCAAATAGGAATTCTTTTGCTTATAAGATTAAGGTAGATCGAATTATTAGTATCTTGATAAGGTCATATAAGTGGGTTTAACCTCTTTCTTTTTGTAAAAATCATTTAACAATTATAATTACCTTTAAGTCATCATTGTCATTTTATATTATGAATTAAAAGTATATTATTTTGTATGAACATAGATCGTAGAGATTTAGGCAAATTTGGTGAAAATTAGTAAATTAGATTCCATACTAATCATAAATAAGTGAAAGTTGTGATAAAATAGCAAGGTTGTGAGATATAATAAACCATACAATCCTCAAGGGTAACTTTGCAGGGACATGGTTGATTATAGGTTGCTAAAAAGTAATCTTTTAAAGTTATAGTTAACTATACTTGCTTAGAAAATGTATTTCTAGGCATAATTGACTATGTTATTAACTATAGGCAAATTTCTTATAGAATTTCATGCGATTTTACTATTCATTTAAAACACATTCACTTCAAACTCATTACTAAGGTTACCATACTCAATCAAATCACTTTACCATATATTTACAACATTTTTTACATTAAATCCATTAAGAATCTTAATCCAAAACACAATTAAATCATTACACTTTTTCTTGAAAATCCAAAATAAATGAAAAAATTAATCCAAACCCTTTTAAATCAACTAATTCATTTAAGATTTAGTTAAAATGTTCATTCACTTTGTATAAAAAATATGTTAGGAGAAGAGAAGTATGGTTTGTTTATTCCTATCCATAAAAAATTGCAAGAATTCAAATTAGGGCTAAATTTCCTTTTTAAGCTAAAATCCCCAAATTAGTATAAATTTAAAGAAAAATGGAAAGAAAAACTTAGAAAGGATTGAAGCTAAAGAACTTTTATCTTGATTGGATTAAGAAATATGAGTGATTAATGAAAATTATTACTTCAGTTGGATGAAAAGAGAAAAAAGGAAAGTGAAAGACTTTGGAAAAATAAGGAATAATAATCTGGATGAGGAAATATAAAAAGAATAAGCTAAGGGTAAATTTAGAAAAAAAAAGTTTCTTAATTCTCCTCAATACTTATACTTACTTTTAACCATGCTTATTCTTTCAATACTATTAATTTACATTTTTTTTAAAATATTTCTCACAAAATTTCATTTCCCATATTTCATCTCAATAATCTATTTTCTCATACAAGTTTTCATTTTAAATTTAATCATTAAAAATGTTAATTATTTTTTACATAAACAAAATTTTAAACTTTTAAAGGGTGTGATACCATTCTACTATGTCATAGGCTTTCTACATATCCAATTTAAACCTAGTCAAGCTTATGTGACATCTCTTCTTTGAAAATGTATGGACAATCTTATAAGGTAACAAACTATTCTCTACAATCCACTTACCTGTACAAATGCAAATTGATAAAAAAAAATAATTTTGCCTATAACTTTCCTCATTTCTATTAGTTTTGGAAATAATCTTGTAAATGACATTGCATAAACCTATGATTTAAACTCCCTAAAGGATTTTGCACCAAGAGCCTTAAGAATTAAAATAATATAAGTCATTGTTAACTCCTTAAGAATATATCATGATCTAAAAAACTCTTGTGCCATTTGAATCGCCTAAAAACCCATAATATCCCAATAATGTTTATAAAATAAAACATTCATACCATTAGGCCTTAATCCCTTTAAATTTAACTTTGCAAATAGTATTTCCTGAATTTCTTTTACACTAGAGATGGTCTCAAGTTCAACATTCTTAAGCTATAATTTGAAAATTAATTAAGCCATCTAAATTAACTAGAATGTGCACAAAATTTATGGAGAATAACTTTTGAAAGCCCTTTACAAAATAATATAATATCTACTCTCACTCTTTAAGCCATTCACTAATTCAAGACAAATTCCATCAATGCCATTTTTTCTCCTATCTAATTATAGTTACACATGATAAAATCAAGAATTCATGTACCCTGCCTTCAACTACGTAGTTGCTAACTTTTAATGGCATATCATCTATTAGCAAGCTTCTTACTCTCAAATATTCCACTTTATTTGCTTCTATATCTTCCTTATTATCTCTAGTTGGTAGAAGTGAGATATAATGAAGAAGTGTTTTATGTAATTGGTCCAATATTGCATGACAATAACCAAAGTACAATATGTTCCATTGTTTAAAAGTTTTCCATGCTTCTTTGGTCTTTTGAATTAATTAGAATGCCTTTAAAGTCCTAAACTCAACCTTTCACACATGAGAAAAGACCTCTTTACGCATTTCATCCCTCAACCAAGCAACCAAAAATGTTACCCATTGAAAATAAGAACTAAATAAAAGTTACATCATTTAAAGTACGAATCACCCTTCCTCTACTCTTGTCTCATTGTTATTATAAAGCATTAAAGTCACCAATTAGGACCCATCACATGTTCATTGACTCTAGATAATTTTCTATACATTAGCTTTATTAGAATAATAGGGTGATCCATAAACATCTATAAAACACTACTATTGATCTTTCCCTTCATTCTTTAATAGATAATAAGTCACCTTATTATTTGCCTATAACACTTCCAAATTAACACCATTTTGCCAAAATATCACTACATTTTTCTTTTTCTTCCTTGTGTCAAGGTGCAATATAAACATTCCATCACAACCCAGATAGTTACCTCTTGAACTTGAATTTGACTCACCTTTGTTTTGCATAAGAACACATAATTAGGTCTACATTCTAATAAGGTCTAAAGGCCATATGCAATCCCTAGCAATTCCACACAAAGTACTTCATGGTTAAGTATGGAGTATAATTTTGCCCACTTTCTCAAACTCAGTAATATGACCCTTTACCATTCCATGCTCCTTTATGTCATACTTATCCAAATTTTGACCGTTATTTTTCCAATTAGAAACCTTAATCACCTTGTAATTCCCCTTCCTGGTTAGATTTCCAAAACTAATCTAAAATATCACATAATGCAAAAGATTATCATGGTTTAATTTCTATCTTCCACGTAGTGGGCCAAAATCATCTAAGGGTCCCTATTTAAATCTCTTTCCTTTATCAGTAGAAACACCCATTAAATCCACTATCACTTCACCTTGAATAGACACTAGAGAAACTGCTTGTCTTTTGTCCTCGGAAAGAGCAGTATTAACTTCCTTTATAGAGGTTTACTTGATAAGTTTAATCACCTATTTCACTGTCAAGTTATTTTCTAAAGCATGTTTAATATCATTTATACCATGATCATCCTTGTCATATTGAATAAGATTAAATGGTTTGACCATATCTATATCTTGTATTTCGTAAATCAATTCACTAACAAGTTTGACAAGAACTGCACATAACTATGGCCCATAACTTTGAAACTAATACTACGGTTCACTAATAGATTTTAACTTTTAACAGAATATCTGTTTATAGCTAATCACCCTATACCCAAAATAAATATTTTGTAATTTTTCATTCAAAAAATGAACCTATGTCTTGTTCCCATTAATTTGCAAAATTTGTACTCCAAGTGCTAAAGGCTTAGGTAGATCTACCATTACAAATCATAATGAATGATTAAAGTAAACAACCATTCACCCATAGGATTTTTGTTTCTAAAACCTTACTAATATGCCTTCTAATTCAGTTAGCATTCTCATCATCAAAAAAATTCAATAGTATCCCATGAGTCTACACCTAAAAAGCCATACTCATAAATTGACTCCAACCACCAAGATAGTTAGCCTAATGATGTCAAGTCATTAATTCATTTAGAAAAGGTTCGATAATGCAATAAAGTATCAATTTGTGGCTAATGTAGAGGATTTTTAAGACTGCTAGCACTTTAATAGGATTGTAATGATGATAATAATGGATCTTAATGGGGTAAATGACTTATATAAAAAAATTTCAATTTTTTTTTACAAAATTACATGATAATAAGATATGGCTTTTAAAAATTTTAAGTAGCTAAGACCCCTATTAATCCTTATTAAACTTTGCCTTTGGGTGAGGGGTTCATCTTTAAGTAATAATTATAACTCAAATTGAATATTTTGTAATCACACTATTAATATTGGTTGTCTCTACTCTCTCTTTCTCTTAACAAAAAATAAAAATTGACTTCAAAAATATTAACTACTTGACCACAATGAATTATATTAAGCAAATTAGTTAGTATGTTTCATGGACCTTGGCCATCACAAAATCAACTTAAGTCGCATCCAAAAAATTGAAAATGTAAGTGTTAGGTCTAGTATTAACTATCATTACTAGTCCTTCAACTCCCTAACCCTTCTTTATCATTCCCTTCGCTATTTCTTTATTTAAGATCTTATTGCAAATGATTTTACCAACTAATATTGCTCTTGTTACTTAGTTTCCTAAGTTGGAATAAGGACAACAACATCATTCCCACCAGCCTAGTCACCCTTTAAAAATTCTGTAGAATCAACCATGGAACTTCTCAAATTAATGGACAACTCTACAATAGCACTTTAACTCGCAGCAAATAATGACCAAGAGATCAGAAGTTTCAAAGGTAGGAAAACAATCATCAACTGTTACAACCTCAGTAAGCAAAAGCTATCCAAAAAAGAAGGTACAATATGATACAATTATTAATTCAAGAATGGTATAAGAACTGAATATGGGATTGAACTTTAAAAATTATTATACCATTCTATATTTAATGATAATCATTTATTTGTATTCAAAATTTGATTTCAAGTTTCTTTTTTGTACATATAATCTTGTTGTTATTAATTTTGTAGAGTTAAAAATAGTTCTTTACAACTTTCGTAAATTGATCCATAGAATATTCTCTTAGTCGTTAGAAAAACCCATCTAGATTGGATCAAATCCAACACTGAAGATGCTTGTAAAATTGACGTTGGGCTGATTCATAATTGGGAAGGAAAAAGGGATCATGATTTTGCTTAGCCTTTGGACCCGCTTCTAGTTTCCTAACTCAAATTTGGGCTGCTCTTTGAAGCCTCTAGGAGATTAGTTTCCATAAAGTAATAAAAGTGCGACTCTTTGGGCTTATAATTGTGCAATGTTTTCATGACTATAATAAGATTCTGACAAAAGGGCGATTATGTATTTTGCCGCTTCTAAGAAAAAGGCTTTGGCTACCAATGCGCCGTTTGATAAGAAGAGAATTTAAATTTATTTACCGTTGACGTTAAATATTTTGTATTATTAATATATAAAAAATAATAATAATTACATTTTTTTAATAATAATAACATTTTTAATAATTTTTATTAAGATAGCAATTGATTTATATTGATAATGAATGCAATATAAATTCATCAAACAATACATTTCTTATTTTTCATTTTGTAATATATTTTTTCAATAAAATAAGTTAAATTTTATTTTATGTCCTTTAAGCATATCACTTTAATTTTATACTGGAAGCTCTTTTTAATAAAAGTTTAAAACAAAAATAAATTGTTTTACGATTTACATAGTTTTATCATGATTTTAAATAAACATAAAATTTGAATGATATTTCTTTTGACGCTGCGTATAAACAGTTTTCCTTTTTTTTTGGTTGTAGAAAAAGACAAAAAATTAGAACATATTAACGTGTTATGCCTAAAAGAAAGTGATTGACGATATTGTTTATGGAATCAATTTTTCTCCATGTTTGATAAGCTATGCATAATGCACAAAAGAAATTTTTCGGAAATTTTAAGGATGTATTTGGATGAATTTTTATTTCTTAAAAATTATTTTCAAATTCAAGAAAAAATAAATAGAAGATATTTGGTGAAGCAAATAAGTAAAAGTTTCATTAATTATAAAATAGCTATCAACAATAAGGGAAATAAGCTCAAAAAAATCTAAAATTTGTTATTTTTCATTTTTATAACAAAATTTTAGGAATAATTTTTAAAAATAAAATTTAAAAAATAGTTTGCCAAACAAAAACTTTTGTTTTTAAAAATAAAAAAATATAAAACTACTTTTAATAATAATAAACAAACAAAACCTAATATTCTCATGTGATTCTCAATAATTTAATTTTTATATAAATATAATATTATCATATTTGATTTAATTAGAAATATTATTAATAATGTTATAGTATTATATTTTAATTATTTTAAATATTTTTAAAATATTATTTGATTATTATATTATTAAAAATATTTTCATTAAAAATTAAGTAATTAATACTAGTAAGTAATGGCTAACAGTGATCATTGGCAGTATATAACAAAAGCATTGGTAATGGATTGTAGTTACTAGCATGATGATAGTTGATAGTGGCAATTAATGGTTATTAGAGGTGGATGATGATCAACAATGAATGGTAGTGAATGATGATAGATAGTGTTCAATAACAATGAGTGGTAAAGAATAATGATGATTGGAGATAGAAATAGCTTGCGATAGTCATTGATAATAAGTGATGGTCAATGATAGATAATAATAAATGATTATCAACAATAATGATTATCAATTATAAGTAATTGTTAGTAATAATAATTGATAATAAGTAATGATGAACTAACTAATGATAGATAATAATAAACAGTAGTTATCAATTATTAATGGTAATCAATAATTGTGATCAGAAATAAATAGTAAGATGGTTGATAATTGCTCTTGACAAGTTATAATTAGTATTGGTTAACAATAATAGATGATAATGAAATATTAATAACAGTAAGATTTTAATAAAATAGTGATAAAATAATTTATTTATATCAATTAAATATTTTTTATCATAGAAATGTAAAATATATACCTTTCTTTATAAGAATATTTTGAAAAAAATATTAAATTAAAGATGTTTTTGAGAATATTCATATTTTTACAAATATTTTTAAAAAATATGAAAATGATTATAAATCAAATGCTATCTAAACTTGGTAAGATTTGGGGGGAAAGCCAACCAAAGAAAATTATGGGCCAAATTCGAATAAGTAGAAAATTTAATGGACGGATAGTGTAATTTGGCCATTAAAATATCGTTGTCACTTATCCAAGTTATCGTCTGGACGGTATCTAAGGAACCATAGCGTACAAGCTCCAGCTTCGCCTGCAAAACCCCCATTTGATTCTGCTGGCCGCTAGGGCTTTAGGCGCTTCTCCTACTTCCCTCATGCACTTTTTCTGCTGAGGCAGAAATGGGTGGTGCTACAAGGCTGTTGGTCGTTCTCACCACTCCCTTCCCTCTTCTTCGCCACCGTTGTCCCTCCCTTCTCCGCCTTTCTCGCCACCGCCACTGCAAACCCTCTTACTCCCAATTCCATCGCCTCACTTGCTCCCCCTCTAATTTCCATCTTCCCCTTTCTTCTCCAATCAAAGCATCCCAACAACAACTTCACAATCAAGCTGCATCTTCTCTCCGAAACAACGACTACTTCGGAGAGTCCTATGGCACCGCCGATTCCGGGTCTTCTTTAGCTCCTGAGCATTCCCATCCCTGGCCCGAATGGTCGAGATTCATAGACAATATCTCTGCGAGCGGGTCTTTCGATAATCGACCTGGATTCGATGGTTCAGGTGGACAGGGAATCGATGATGAGGTTGAGTTCAAGGCGCTCGGGGAATTGTCGCCGCAATTTCTGATTGAAGTGAAAGCGTGCTTGGCGTTTGCTCATGACAGACCTAATCTTTTGAGGTTGGTTTTGTTTCAATGTTCTTTTGCTCTGCTCTGTTTTATTGAGATTTGTGGGAATTTAATTTTGTGGAAGGGGAAAATTGAACCTTGGATTGTTGGGTTACTGATTGAGTCGGTTTTTTGTATATTTTCCGATGCGCTTAATGGTTATAGGTTGCTTTCGAGGAGAGACATTGAGGTTGTAGTTGAAAATGGCAATCCTTTTCTGTTCCAAAATGCTGAGGACTCTGTGAGGAAGATGAAATCTTTTGTTGTTGAGAATGGAACCAGTGTAAGTTCCGAGTTCTATTATCGTGTCAATTCATGTATATAGCTGAGCTATTGTATTTTTCAGCAATTGGGGGGTGGCTTTTTTTTTTCTTTTTTGGTTAATATATGTGAGCTTTTAATTGATAGGGACTTTGATAACAATATTGCCAGCAGAATCATGTTTGTATTCTGTCAATAGTCGAGATCAAATGTAATTTCTTTTTCAAATGTCCCATAATTACAAGAAAACTATGCACAACCAAATCACAATTATGGAAACTACATTAGTGATGGAAATTATGACCAGGCAGCCATATTTTAAGTAAATATCTCTAGTGAGTGAGAGAAACAAAATGTTCAGGATTTAAATCCAGTGTTTTTTATTGTTTTGTTCTATACATGGTTCATAATATATGCATATCATAATAATATATGCATATCATAATACATATATATATATATATATATATATATATATATCTTTTCTTATTACGCTGTTTTGAATTTTGAAAGCTATATAGTATCAGTTACTAATGTAGTTAAGCTTCATATGTTCCTCTTGATAGGTCTTGGATACTAATAAAGCCCAGATGGTTGATTTGATGAAATATATGTTGAGTTATGCAAGTAATTCAATGGTCTCTTCAGAAGTGAATCATGTCTACAACAGAGATCTTACTGAATCCTCTGTTCGGAATCTGTTTGCTGAACTTTTCAAGTTGAGTTATAATGCACCTGGGTCAAACATCTCTAGTTCCGTGCAAAATCAAAAGCCTAGTCATTTTGGACAGATAAGACCTTCTGGACAGAGAGTTGAAATGAAAAAGGGTGATTGGATTTGCCCGAGGTAACATCATTTTTTGTTGGATTCCCAGTTAACTGTTACCTTTCTCTGTGATATGTTGAAATTTCTAGGTTAGTATGGAGAACAATTATGTTCATTTATTTTCTGAGACATTGTATGACATTCTATTAATTTAGCATACTCTTTTTCTAATATTGAGCAGGTGTAATTTTATGAACTTTGCAAGAAATATTAAATGTCTTGAGTGTCAGGAGGCAAGGCCAAAGAGGCAACTGACTGGAGGGGAGTGGGAGTGTCCTCAGTAAGTTTTTACCTTTGAACCTTTTTCAACAGCCTTTGATATTCTGAATATTAATCAACGGATACTTTTCTTTTGCAAGGTGTGACTTCTTTAATTATGGGAGAAATATGAATTGCTTAAGATGTGACTGTAAGCGGCCAGGACAAATATCATTAAGTGCTACCAATACCATGTCAGGTCTGGAATATGGAAATGGGAATAATATTGATACTTCAGGTGCTGACAGTAGGTTGGCTGCCAATGAAGAGAAGGCACAGCGATGGTTTAGCAAGATTTCTCAACTAGACAGTGCTGCTGATATCAACAGTGTAATAGGAGATGATGATTTTCCTGAAATAATGCCCCTCAGGAAGGGAGTAAATAGATTTGTTGTGAGCACAAGGAAAACACAATTGGAGAGAAGGTTGGCTAATACCCAATACAAGAGAAACTTGGGTAATGATGGGACTCCAGAGCCTAATGATTTTCAAGCCATTGAGGAAACCAAGGCTTCTGACATGTCAACAAGCCAGAGTGTGGATGGGAATCTTGGTCATCAAACTGGCTTAAATCAATCTGACAATAACAGCCTTGCTGGGGGACATACTACCAGTATGGACAACCCGCCATCAATTTCTAGGTATAGTTCACCACAGTATAACAATTTCAAAGGAAGTGGCTCTGGTCATGTTCCTTTTGTTCCATTGCCTGCAGATATGTTTGCCCAGCAGTCTGAAAACCTGAATATAGAGGAGAGCAAAAGGGCAATGTTACCTACTGATGCTGGATCTGCTAATTCAGGAGGTAGTGTCCCACCTTTTAGTAAGCCTACTGCCCAAACTGTTAGTGAAGACAGAGAGAAGAAAGAACCAGCTGAAAAATCTGAGAGGTGGTTTAAAAAGGTTGCTGAGTTGCATAATGTTTCAGATTTAACAAGTGCAGTATCCGATGAGGACTTCCCTGAGATCATGCCGATGCGCAAAGGTGAAAATCGATTTGTTGTTAGCAAGAAAAAAGATCGGTCATTGACTTCTCCTGGATACAAGAGACGTTTGGCAATGGAGTTATCTGGCAATACCAATTTTGTCCCCTTTGTCCCCTTCCCCCCAGACTACTTCGCCAAGAAGGGCAAACAGCAGCCAGACGTAGCAAATTCAATGGATAAAAAAAATGGTGAACCGTCTTCATCATCCGAGGCAGAAGAGAAGCTAGAGATGTCAAATGGTGCTAGCTCTGGGTTGCAAAGTGTGGATTCTGTCAATGAAAGCTCAGTGCAAAATTCAAGTAACAATACTATATATGGAGCAATGACTAGTGAAAGTTCAAGCCAAAGTCATTTTAATTCCCAGATTGACTACCGGGCAGGTTTGGGGAGTCAGAATTCGTCGGATGAGAATAAAGATCACGTGCCAAACTCAACTAAGAGTTCATCCTTGACATCGGAGAACCAGAACAGTAGAGAGCAATGGATGGGGAAGAGCTTGGAAGGGTCAGCTGTGAAGGAACCAGATCCTTTGGATATGTCAGAGGAAGCAAAGGCAGAGAGGTGGTTCCGTCGAGTTGCACAGATCAAGGACATCTCGGAGCTCAGTCAGATTCCTGATGAAGATTTTCCTTCGATTATGCCTATGCGCAAAGGAGTTAACCGATTTGTTGTCAGCAAGAGGAAGACGCCATTGGAAAGGAGATTGACATCTCAACAGTACCGAAGAAATTTGCCGGTCGTGAATTCAGATCCAGTGAAAAATGAAAATGAAGGCAGCTGAAGAGAAGTTATGGTTGTCCATTCGATTTGTTTAATTTTAAAAGATGACTAATTTGTATTTCATATTGTATTTGCTAGTGCATAAAAGAGGAATGAAGAAAATGGATTGAAACACCACAAAAAATTAATGTAAAGCTTGTGAGAATAATCAATTTTGACCGCAGTATTTGCTTCCGTTGATTTCTTTTTGCAGTATGAGGTTCAGTTTTAGTGTTCTCTGTTCTCCCTGGTAGGTGAGTTCTTGGATGCCTGTACTAAAGGAGGAATTAGGGGAAAACGCATAGCAAGGGTATTACCTAAAGAATTATGTTTTCTGGCTGATGTTGAGGTGGTTTGTCTGTTTGTAAAAAAATGGAATTCGCAAAGTGACCCATGATTCTTTTAAAGGACCAGATTCTGGACGGTCCAAACATTAAAAATGAGTTTATTGGGTTAAATTGTTACATATATGATAAAAAACTTCAATTCTTGATGACCCAAAAGTTACAAACTTCTTATCACAATTTTGATAATTATATATATTTTATGTGATTTATATCATTTTTAAAATTTTTTTGAAACTATAAATTTTACAATGATTTTATCAAAAAAGTTACAAACATTTTATATAATAAATTTAACTAATAAAATTATATTTTTTTTTTGCATTTGTAATATACAAATTTCAAATAAAATATAACATTTTGTTAAAAAAATTACAATGAGTATAAATTTTTTTCATAGAAATTATATATTTATTAAAACATGTAAAATGATGAAGAGTGACCATGAAATAAAATTCTACAAAAATCATAATTTAAACAATAAAAGACTTAGCTTGTTTAACATAACAATTAGATAATCTCATTGCAAACATGACTAGCATTTGACCAATGCATTACAAGCGCATCCATTTTACTTTTAATTTATTATTTATGTCATGAAAAGCATTTTAATAAAATTTTGTGCATAAATGAAAAGAATATTCAAACTTGTTATAAAATAAAAAATTTAAATTTAATTTATTGTTAGTTTAATATATTTTATATTATAAAAGAAGAGACACATTATTAAAAAATAATAGAAATTAAGAATTCTAAAAAGAGTAAAAGGATTTTAATAATTTTTTATTAATATGATAACATATGAGTGAATGATAATGTAAAATTAATTTATATTATCAATAGAGTAAATTCAAATCCTATACTAAAATCATAAACTATTTTAAAAATGCAACCATTATACCAATTCTTTAGTTAAATAACATTGAAAATATTCATTTATTTAAAATTTTAATTTTAAACTATAAAAAAATATGGATTTGATTATACATATATGTATATACTCATTAACACCATATAAAAAAATTACAAGTTGAGATATGTAAGTACATAAAGATATGTGTAAGAATAAAATTTTGGAAAATTATATTTTAATCGCTCATGATTTGCTATTTTTATTTAATTTACATATGGTTTTAAGTATTGTAATCTATCTACTCATGTGTTTGTTTGGTGATGTATTACGTTCTTATTTATTAATAATGTAAAAAGTTTTACTATAATAATAAATAATTATTAATTTTTTACTATGGTTAAATTTTTAATTATTTTTATTTTTAATGGCATTTTTATTTATTGATGATATAAAATATTTTATATTGTTAATAATTAAATTTAAATTCTAAATTTAATGTAAATTTTAAAAAATTACTATATAAGCGATCATTTGAAAATGTTTATTATAATTGTTAATATTTATGAAATTCTCTAAACTACCAAGTAAAAAAAATAATTGTTAGATAAATTATATAACATAAAAAAAGCCCAATTCAACAAGTTAGTGCTCCAATCTAATTAGATTGAAGTCTTATGCTAATAAATTTTTTTTAAAGAACAACTGTTTCTTATGTTTTCTTATTTTTTTATATCAAAAATATTTTTTATCTAAAAATCTTCTATACATCATTAATTCAAAGTTGTGATATCTATACTTTTAATTTAGGGTGAGGTCCTCCATGCCTTAGGTGAAAATCTCAAGCATGATACCTATATTAAAAAATAAGTAAGACGGAGACATATGGTAAAGTTTTACCCAAAGATTCATTTTTTTTTACCATTATTAAAGTTTGTTTTATTTGTAAAATATAGTATTTCTGCACAACCCAAATATAAAGAAAAAAGTTTATTAGGCCAATTGATAAAATATATGATATAAAATTTTAATTATTAATGATTCAAAATTTCTATTACATATAAAATCATTAATAATTTATGAACAAATTTATTGTCAGATAAGAATTATAATAATTATATATATTTTTATGTGACCTTTATTATATTTTTTTCAAGTTTTTTAATTATATATTTTACAATAATTTTATCACAAAAGTTAGAGGATTTTAAGGTTATAATTTTATTAATGAAATTATATTTTTTTCACATTTGTAATATACATATTTCATATAAAATGCAACATTTTGTAAAAAAAATGATGAGTATAAATTTTTATAGAATTTATATATTTATTAAAAAATGTAAAATATAAAGAATGAACATGATATAAAATTTAGAAGTTATAATTTAAATGCCAAAAATATGAGTTCTAAATAAGAATACTCATTCCATCATGTGATTATGAGCTGCCTATATTGGTCAGGGTTTTCTATCCATTTTACATACTTTATGCCTTATTTGTATTATTAATACATATATATTACAAATAATTTTAAGATTATATCAATAATACCAACAAAAAAGAAAATACACATATTTTTTGTAGTTTGATAATAGATAATAAATTATTAATAATCTCTTTTTTTAGTACTCAAATGACTTAACAAATCAACAAATAAAGTATAAATTTTTTTTAAAAAAAATATCAAATTTTTAATAGTTTTCCTTCAATTAATCATGTAAAGAATTAAAAATGATATTAGATATTTTTTAATAATACATAATAAATAAAAATAAATTTATTTAATTTATGCTTTAAATAATACTTGAATTTGTATATAAGAAATTAATTTGATCTATTATCAATATAAAATTTCTTATACTATCATTGAATGAGAAAAAATATATCATTAAAGAGTAATAGTAATTAAGAATTTTTAATAGTAGTGAAGGAATTTAAAAAAAAAATTATTAACATAACAATTAATGAAGAGATAATAGTATAAAGTTAATTTATATTAACAATATATTAAATTTAAATCTATATGTTATTAATGAAGGCTTATTACATGCTCTATATATTAAATTAAAGTATAAATTTTGGAGACTAATAACATAAGATTAAAAATAACTAATAATCATATAAAATAAATTTAAATTTAAATTTAAAATATAAATATTAAGAAATTTATGAAAATGTCCAAGATTTAACTATATGTAAATCAGAAAGCCCAATAACAAACATCCTTGGCCCCGGCATCTAAGCTTTTAGTTAAACATATCTTTTGGGTTGAAAATGTATTTCTAATAAATTATTTTATAGCAAGTTGCCAGCTTTTATGGGCCCCGAATTGAAAAAGTCTATTGCCTAATATTGTGACAAGTGGTCAAAGTATTGATACCTTACAATAATTCAGACTTACAGGGCTTAAGTCAAATATTGTGTTAATAAGTTTACCATTATTATCCTATTTCTCGTAATCGAAATTCACTTCTCAATTAAAATGATTTGATTTCAAGGGAAAGCAAATTTGATTCCGTACACATCATACAAGAATAGATTTGGAATTCAATTCTTGAGTTTTTTTTTCATTTTAAGAATCCTTTTTTTTTTTTTGGGGGGGGGGGGGGAGTATAAGATTGAGATTTGAAACTTCTAAATAAAGTACTAAATAGTACATATTATTAACGGGAAAAAGAAAAGAAAAAAAAAATGGAATCCTAGTTAACTGCAGAGAAAAGCTAAATTGTTCATGCCTTGACCGTTCACCCAAGGATCTTCCAAAAAATAGGATTCTGACTTAATAAAAAAGGCGAATGAATTATGACACAAAAAACAGATTTTAAACTGAAAAATCACTAAACAAGAAACGCACATATTCTTTCTTAATCCCATGTTAATATGTTTTTTTTTTTTGGAGTAACAAAAGATTCCTACTCCTTAAGACAATCTTATTTTATTTCTAAGGAAACGTATTATATTTAGAGTATCGAAATAGTATTTCTTTTGATAATATAGTTAAAATCATATTTCTCTAAAATATTAGATGCATGTGAGAAAGTAAAATAAAATATTATGATATTTGATAAGAAAATTAATGGCCCAAAAATTAATAAATAATTATCAATTAAAAAAATAAATTTTAAATTTATAATTATTCACTTTTTTAATTTTCTTGTTAAGAATTATAATATTTTATTTTACTTTTTAAACTATATCCCACACTTTAAAAATATTAAATTCATATGCTTCTTCCAACATCATTTAATATTAACATATAAAATTAAAAAAATAATAAATAATATTAATTTTAGAAGAGAGAAATTATAATTTAATAATATATCATTAATGAAATGATTGAACATTTATTTCATACTTATTAAATTTGAATTGATTCAATTAGTTTAACTAGTAAACCAATGAATTGATGGTTGGCCCAGCTTGAAATATTATACTATTAGAATAATTTTACATATAAATTAATAAAAAATTTATTTAACTGATAATTTATTTTATTAAATTAATTGAACCATTGTATTATATTGAACTAGTAGTCTTTAAAAAAATTTTAATTTATTTGATTAAAAGATTTTATAGAATCATTTTTTTTATTATCATGTAACTTATTATTATTTTATTTGTTGAATATATATTTTTCATTATTTTTATATAAATTTATATTTTATATATTTATATTATAAGTGATTGAACTAATAATTTATTGACTGAACCAGTAATCCGATAATTAATGTCAAGTCCAGTTTTAATAATTATAATTTATTTAAATAGTAGAGATGATATTTAAAAATAATAATAAATTTAACTTTAATTTTCTAAAATAATAAAAAATAAAAATAATTTTTTTCTAATTCGACACCTAAAAAAAACCGAAGGCGTAATTATATCATAGTTTTCACACCTCCGTTTACATAAATGGCAAGAAACCAACCCATTACCTCGTGCGCACCACAATGTTTTCTTAATTTCTTCTTGTTCGAGTTCTGCTAAGTTGATGACAATTGGCAATTAATCAGATAAACTGGAATCAGTCGCACACGAAAACGACAATCACAACTCTCGACAAATTATATATTCCTCAACCCAAAAATCTATACGACGTGGCCAAATATCAATCACCATTCACTTCATCATCGTCGAATCAATTCCCCATTCCCAGTAGCTTCTAGCTTTCTCGTTTTTTATCTCAATGTCCGTGCCATTTTTCGCAGCAAAATGTCTCAGAAAACTATATTCTTTCATCGTTTTCATCGTCTTCCTCGTATTCGATTTTCTTGACTCTGTTCTTTGCATAGTATATAAATTCCTGGACAAGTTCATCGACGGAGAGGCCACTCCGTGTTGCTGTGAGAAGAGTGGAAAACAGAACAACGATGTGGACGACGACGGCGAAGGTTTTCTGTCAGACACGCTGTATAGGAGGAAAAACATTTTCCGGGAATTGGGTTTCCTGAAGTTTCCAAGAAAATGGGAAGATTTCAGGAAGAAATCTGGGGACGGTAAGAGGGCAGCTAACCGCTGGTCTGATTGTGGATGTGTTTCATGCCTTTCATGGGCCAATGATGCTGATCCGAAGCTTCATTTTGTTGTGAGGGAGCCCTCAATAGGTAATTTCAGAACTTGAATTCTGTTTTCTTTTACTGGAAAAGAGATGTATTGTAGTTTTTACTTTGAGTTTAGTTTTGGATTGTGTTGTAAAACTCAGCATACATTATGTTTGGATATATATTTTTTTAATTTGTTCTGAAAAAGTTATTTTTAAAAATTATTTTTTTAAAACAAAGAATTATTTTCTATTTGAAGAAGAATAAAGTACAGAAGGGTGTTTAAGATACTTGATGAAATAAATCAGAGAACATTTTATTTAATTATAAATTTATTATCAAGAATAAAAATTAAAAAATATTTAAAAATTATTTTTTTATTTTTTATTTTTAAGTTATATATTTAAAATAACTTTTAAAAATAAATTGTAAAAATAGTTATGAAATAGGAACTTTTATTTTTAAAAGATATAAAAACATTAAATTTATTTTGTTGATAAATGAAAGATTGGATAAATTACTAAATATATACATGTAAGGTTATATTCTAAATATAATAGAAGATATAAAACCTTAAAAATATTAAATATCATTTAATTTAAAATTTTTTAATAAATAAATTTATCTTTAAAAATAATAAATAAACGCACCTGTAATTTTGGTTTTTGTGGATCACCCAATTGTGGAAACTGAGATGTACCCATCCAGGGAAAATGCGAGAAAAAGATGGTCAACTTTTTCAAGATTTGCAACGAGGCACTATGTTTGGGTTGTATTCAAGAAAATTCACATCAATATATTTTTTTTTAAGTTTTACGAAGAATTTTTATACTTCTCACAATTTTTTTTATTAAAAATTTATATTTTATATAAAAATAGGAAAATTTTGAAAATATTTTTAATATAATTTTAAATAATAGAGTTATAATTTTTTATATACTTGCAGATGACAAAATTCATTTAAAAGATTTTAAATAAAAATTGCTGCTATAACTTTTAAGTTAAACTTTTGTAAAAATTTACAAAATATATGTGTATCTCTGTTAGTATATTCCTTGAAATTAGGGTTTATTACTTCGTCTCTTCACTCTTCACTACTTTGAAAACTAAGAAGGGCGAAGGACTTTCGATTTTACTTCTTGGGCCCAAATAGACCCAGCAATAGTAAATTTTTAATGGACTTCTGCTGGCAATAATGCTCTACTAAGTAAGATCAGAAGAATTTCTTTCTTGTCATTTCTTTGAAAAAAAAGAGTAAGTCATAGTTAATAAGTTGTATAAAATAAATCAATCATGAAATAATACATAATTAATGCTAATTAAAAAGAAAAACTCGTTAATATGTTTATATCTCATTTAATAATTTAGCTCAAATTGCTCAATCAACACAGTTTTATAGACTAAGATAACTCAGGCGGGCTTAGTCAAAATTAATCTAACTAAAAACTTCTCATTTTTTATAACTTGATTTGAGGTTGTAGTAGTTATCTGACATTATTGCAAAACATTTGTTTGACAGCCACTGATGGGAGCTATAGGGTAAAATCCAGAAGCCAATGTCATTTTCTTGCATGGATTTCTGTGTTCATCCTCAATCTGGACAGAGAGATTGTTCCCAAATTTTTCTGATGAGGTGAAGCAGAATCACAGGTTGATTGCCATAGATCTGCTGGGTTTTGGTCTGAGCCCTAAGCCCAGGAATTGCTTATATACTTTGAAGGATCATGTGGAAATGATCGAGAAATCAGTGGTTCAGCCTTTGCAGCTAAGTAATTTCCATTTGGTGGCTCACTCTATGGGTTGCGTAATTGCATTGGCATTGGCTGCAAAGTATTCCAAGTGTGTTAAGTCAGTGACCCTTGTTGCACCTGTAAGTGCCTAACATCTCCTCAAGTGTGTCATACTTATTTGCTAGTTCCGCAAAAGTGGCACGTATGGCACGTACAAAACAGTAATGCTTCCTTTTATTTTTCTAAACTCACTTTTTATTCATTCTTTTTTTTTTTTTTTACATACCGCAAAGTTCACAATCATATGAATTTTACTGTCTAATAGAAAAGATGCATAATTCACTCCCAAAAAAATTAATGCATTAATCATTTCCCCACACAAAAATTTGTGTGGCTCCCATTACATACATACTTGCAATATCTTACTTTTTCTCTATGTCTATCATGAGCAATGTTCACTTAAGAAAATTCTATTAGCATGCATTTCTTACATTATACTTTATTTGTATTTATAGAAGTAATGTAACTCTCATTTCCTTTTGCTCACTATTTATCCAATCCCTCCTTACAAATTATAAGGTCTAGCCCTATTATCTAG
Organism: Sindora glabra; assembly: GCA_020226215.1. Lineage (NCBI taxonomy): Eukaryota > Viridiplantae > Streptophyta > Magnoliopsida > Fabales > Fabaceae > Sindora > Sindora glabra. Next base: position 31,679,828 of record CM035228.1, on the reverse strand, counting down.
TAGAAAGGAATATATGATAGATTCCCAAAAAGAGAATGGATCGAGTATTTCCTCATCCATAAAACAATTAAGTCAAGTTGGCCATGTCTAAATAAAAATACAGGACAAATTTGATTGATATAACATGTGTGTGAATATATATATATTTTGCTATGAGAGAAGAATTTATTCAATTAAAAACTTTGTCAGTATCATGATTACATGTCTTTTCTACAATAGAAGAAACATCTCTAACTGAAATTAATACCATTCTAATGATACTAAAGACCTAGCGGACTTCCTCATGTGCCACAATATTTGCAAATGTAGCCTATCCAACTAGTTGAGAGACAAGTAGAAGCCACCAAACACATTCTAATATCTTCTACTAAGACAGAAAGTATCCAAACATATATGTCAATATATTAGTAATGCTGATAAAACTCTAGAATATAATATGTGGTTTAAGCATTTTATTTCTTAACCAAAATTAAAAAATATATATATTTTGTACATGTTATCTGGCAGGTAAATCCAAAATTAATCAACTTTCATTCCTTTTGAGCCTGTTAATGTAGTCTTTATGGAATTTAGTTTCCTCTTTTACATTTTATGAATTTCTTTGTATGTTATTTTTTGTGGCAGCCGTACTTTTCTTCAAAGGGAAATGATGCATGTTTAAATGCACTAACCAAGATAGCACGGAAGAAGCTATGGCCACCATTATCATTTGGCTTTGCATTCATGTCATGGTATGAGCATCTGGGTCGACTCGTCTGCTTTGTCTTCTGCAGAAATCACACGATTTGGGAGAAGATTCTCAAGTTCATCACTCGGAAGAGGTATTACTCCCATCGTAATTATATTTTATTAATTGTAACATAATTGCTATCATAATTACGACAACAATATCCTAAATTATCGGATTTAGGAAATGCATTAGATGAATTTCGGAGAAGTATAAATACAAATTTTTTTTGTTTAACATTGTAGATCCCAGTAAAAAAAGCAATGGGTCTCAGAGTAAAGTTTGTATTTTTATCTTTTTCAAATTAATAAAAAATTGACATAAGAAAATAGAAAAGATTTAGATTCTAATTTAAGAATTTAAATCCTCTCCTTTTTCTTCTATTATTTTTGAAAAGATAAAAAATAATTTTTAATTTGAATTTTATTGTTTTTTATTAAAACTCACAACTTCAAATGAAAATTTTTAAATTTATATCTATTCAAAATTCACTATTCTTTCTCTTAACAAAAAGGAGATGCTCTATTTCCTAATTACGGATATCATAGAGTTGTTAAAACATATCTAGACTCATGCATAGCCCATCATTTGTCCATAGGTTTTTTAAAATTAGAAATTTTAGAATAGAGGTCCATTTGAATGCTAGTGTAAAATGGTTCAATCTGCGTAGTTTGCGGTTCGCATCAAGCATAAAGTTAGAGTAAACATGTTGTCATGTAGAGGAGGTTGAAATATAACTTATTAAAAGTTTATATGAACATGTTTTAATTTTTAGGAGGCTAAATACAATTTTAAAAAAATTAAAGAAAACATTGAGTAAATTTTTTTAATTTGTCAAAGTTTTTGGAGTGGTTAAAGTCTAATGTAGTGTCACCCCAAACCAACTTATAGACAAGTCAACGTAAGCCATGAATTTTTTTTTCCAATTCTTGATTTTCTATTTTTTATATAAGCTCAAATTCTAAATACAAACAAAATCTTCATTCTCTCACTTTTGATTATGTACAGTTGTATTATGAAATATTTACAAATAATATTTTTGTTTTATGAGTGTTTTATGACTTATTTTTCTATGCATAATTTTTTAAGGTTATATATGAATATCAAATATGTTATGACTTATTTATGAATAGATATGTAGTACTTTTAAATGTTTATCAATTTTTTTTATTATTTGAAAGTTTAATAACTCAAAATATTTTAATTTTTTTAAAACAAAAAATTGACAAATGAGCTTGTTTATCTACATATTACACAGGATTGAATTAGACTCTTTAGTTTACAAGCATGCCTAAATTGCAGCCTAGCCTGCTTAATAATTATACATGTATGTCAACATTCTTAGTGGTATATGCAATATTACCTTTGAGGTATTTTCCTTTCATATCATGAATTTAAATCCAGGATTTTATGTATGTTAAATCACTTCTGATTCTTACTATCAGAAAAATAATTATGAGTATACGTTGTTTTGTTTTTGTGCAGTGATCTTCATTTCATGACCAGAGACTTCACTAGGCACACCCATCAATCAGCTTGGAGTTCAATGCATAATGTGATATGTGGAGGAGCAAAATTTGAGGACAAGTACTTGGAAATTTTGAATAGTGCTGGAGTTAAGATAAGTGCTGTACAAGGTGATAAAGACGAGGTTGTCCCTGAAGAGTGTTGCAACAACTTCAAATTGAAAGCTCCAAAAGCTGAGATTGATATTATAAAAAATGCAGGTCATGGCACTGTTATATTCAGAAGAGAAAAGGAATTGGCCTCTGATCTACAGTGCATATGGAAATCTTGTAATTGATGGTTGGAGATTAGGAGTAAACATTTTTTAATGATTATGTGATTTATGAAATTTTTTAGCCATTTATGTACATAATGCATATTATATAGTGCCATCTTACTGGATCTGTCTCGCCTTGAAGATGAAATGGGATTTTAATGGGAAAAACAATGCAATATGCAATGAGAATGAAATTTGAAATTGAGTCTCGAATGCAAATTAAATATTGTTAATAAATAGAGTTCATTTCAATGAATATAAAAAATTTGAAATTTTATTTCAAATTTTATTTTTCTTGCATATAATATTTTTGTAACAAGAAAATAAACTTCACATCCTTACTTCTTCTTGATGGGAGCAGTCATTAAACTATTATATACATATAGGTGAGGACTAAGATCAAGACCAAGGATCGAATCCTAAATATAATAGAAAATACAAAACTTTCAAGAGATAACAAATATTATTTTAGCCAAAGGCTTTTAGCACTATGCCCTTAAAATTTTAATGCAAATAAAATAGCAGTTTAAATTTTAAAAACCTATAAATTATGTTCTTGTAACAAGAAAATAAACTTCACATCATTACTTCTTCTTTGATGGGAGCAGTGATTAAACTATTATATACATATAGGTGAGGACTAAGATCAAGACACAAATATTATTTTAGCCAAAGGCTTATAGCACTATGCCCTTAAAATTTTAATGTAAATAAAATAGCAGTTTAAATTTTAAAAACCTATAAATTATGTTCTTTAAAAAAGTTACAAATATCCTTGAAGTTTGAAATATTATAAAAACATCAATTTCCTATTAATAATTTTAATTCTAAATTAGTACACGTATTGGACTTTCTAATCAAACTTTCTAATCAAAATGTTTCCTCATGTCAAATTAACTCTCACTTTATCCCCTTTTTTAAATTTATTTTTGAAATAATCAATCTTTTACTAAGTTAGCACAATATGTTATTTTTTTCTAACCCTACTATATCGAGTTAATCTGGAGATGACATGTAACACATCATTAAGGAAGGTAACTCTCAATTAAAAAATAATTTTAGAGTAAATGAGTAAAATTTTTCCTAAAAGATAATTGCAATATCAAACTAGTCCTGAACTTTATACTCATCTTAACCAAGTCCAATTGCATTTAAAATTAATGGAGTTTGATTCAATTAATGTCAATATAAAGTTTAGGACTAATTTAATATCACATTAACCTTTTAGGGATAAATTTATCTATTTCTTATTTTTCATCTTTTATTATATAGAATATTCTTCATTAAAATGCATTTTCAATATTGGCTTGAGAAACACATTGAACCCTTGTATAAGTAAAAGAAAAAGAGCAAAAAATATTTTTTTTTATTTAGATGAACAAATGGAGAAACAAGATTAGAAAATATCAATCAAATCAATGTATAGTCAAAAAAATTCAAAAAGTAATTTTTTAATTTGTTTAAAGTGTGAAGAGATTTTATAGACAATAATATAGATATGAAAAAATTAACTCTTAATAGATATCACATCAATCAATTATTATTGAAAAGTTTCCTCCTCCTTGCCTCTTTTCTTCATCTTCTTCTTTTACTATTGTTAAAAATAATGAAAAAAAAAATTTATGATAATTTTGTTAAAGAAAATAAAAATTTCTTGTTCTCATATTCATAAACTTCACAAAGGATAGTGAAACCATAATTTTACAAATGATTTGCATAAGGAAATAGGTAATTAATTCTTGAAAGATAAATGTGACATAAATTGATCTTGTATATTAAGATCAAATTTAATCCTTTGTTATTTTTAATAGAGTTTAACTAAATTTATCTCAATATAAAGTTTAGGACCAATCTAATATCATAATTATCTTTCAAGGACAAATTTACTCATTATCTTATAATTTTAAAAGCATGCTAGTGAAAAACCTAAGACTATTTCTTAATGCCTTCTCCAACATTTACTAGGCGAACTCATTCTTATGACTTAAGCATACCATTTTTTTATAATTATTAATGTTTTACTTGTGTTTTTAGTTAAGAATTTAAAATTAGTGAACTTAGAGGCAAAAGTAGGAAAAAAATTTTAAAGGCCATTGTCACATCCTAAGTATTTTAGATTTTTAATTAATTATTTAGTAATTACATAAATGAATATGTAATCAAAAAATTATTATGGATATGTTTAGGGTAGGATTTAAATTAAAAAGTATACATTTTTATGAATAAATAGGTAAGAGTAAATTAATAGAAAGTTAGTATAAAAGCATAATTAAGTAAGAGTGTATGGAGTAGAATTAAAAAATAGTTTTCCTAAATTACCCTAGAACTTTCATAATTACAAAAATGCCATTTGGACATTATATAATTTAAAATCATTTTCCCCTCTCATTTTTGCCACCAATTAATTCTAAACTCCCTTCCTCTTCTTCTTATTCAATCTTTTCCAAGCTAATAAGAATCAAGTTCTTAAGCAATTAAAAGTTAATCAAAGTCTTAGAGTAAACAAGGTAATCATTGTTAATTTCTTGATTAAGTGAAGATTTGTTGAATTTTTTGTTTTAGTTAAGAATTAGAGATTTTGATACGAAACTTTTGAAAATTTGGTATGAATGCTAGTTGATAAGGCAAGTTCTACCACTAAACAACCTTATCTTTTCTTTTCTATACAAATTTTCAGTAGATAATCTAATTAATACTTCTTAAAAAATTATAATTTATATTGTTATAAGTAGTATAAATTATTTTGGAAACTTTGATAACCTAGAATTGTGTTTTGTTAATGTGTATGGTGAAGTTGCAATATGTTGAGTTTAGTCTATGAAAAATGAGTAAATGATGGATTATTAAGTTAGGGAATGTAGTTGATAAATGTTTATAGAAATTAGCCATTTTGAATCAAAAATTCACAAAAGAATCCAGAAATTCCATATTATAATCGAATAACATAATCAAATAGGCCTTTATTGTGGCCATATTGGACTATGGTAATAGATTACTCATAGAAGGCCTACCTTTTACCTATAAATACTCAAATATAGTACTCGAGTATGGTAAGAGAAATTTTCAAAAGTCATACTCGACTATTGTATTCAAGTATTTTGATTTTGGTGGCCTTATATGGTATACAATCAAGTAGAACACTCAATTATAAGCTTTAGGATATGCCATTAGAGTCTTATGCTTAAGTATACTACTCAAGTACTCTCTTATTTTCCCACTAAGAGGAAATCATGGAATCTAACATACTATTAGCTATACAAGATCCTAAAATTATTATATAATCCTTGATTGTGAATTGTATTATATAATTGATGAAGAAATTTCTAAGAAGATAGAATGTGACTTGAAATTATTTGATAGGATAAATATATGCAAGTATCTTATTGTTGTAATTATTTATTGATTCTAAATATGAATATTGTTATGATAAATCTCTTTTGAAAATGTGATATTAAGAATAGAAATGTGATCAAAGGTAGATGATGGAAAGAGGTGTGAAATGGTAAAACATTAGTAAAGGAATAAAGTGACTAAAGGGATAAATATAAGTTGGTGAAGGTATAAGGTTAATTAGGAGGCACAATGGAAATTGAATGTTTTGTTTATTATTTTCATTTATTTATGGTAGTAAATGTGTTATTTCCATCATATGTTGGATAAGTGCACATGGTTGACTTTAACAAGCATGCTAAGATTAAAAAAATGATATTTGAAATACATAACTACTAAATAAATATGTTATATACTTATTAAGTCCATAACTTACTTTGTGTTTAAAATGTTTTATATATATGCATACTACAACTCTTCGGCCACCACCAACACCCTAGTAGTATGAAATCTTTTAGTATTTTCCTAAGGCAACCATGGCCCTAGCAACACATAGTTTATAAAGGGGAAAATTAGGACTTTTAGATATTAATTTAAGCACAATTCAATATAAACTCTTAATGTAAATATTTTGAAAAAGTGTGTGTGTATATATATATATTTAATTAATTAGTGTGTGTATGTGTGCATGTATAATTAGTTAATTTAAAACAAAATAATTGTTAGCAACTATGTTATGATACCATATTAGGTTTAGTAAGCTTGTAGGTTTATGTTATGATACCATATTAAGTTCTACTTGTAATATCTACAAAGGAAGAATGGAAATGAAACTTTCACTTTAGGTATTTTTGTTACAAAATTAATAAATGCCAATCTATAACATAAACACTAAATAGTCCAAATTCAATAATTTGAACCCAACCAATCTTTAACATTGTCACTTAGGCCATATAAACAAGAAGCGCATGTTTAAGCTTCATAAAGATGGATTATTGGACTTATTTGATTTTAAACTATATGAGATGTGCAAATCTTATTTATTAAACAAGATGATGAAAGCTCCATTCACTAAACACAATGAAAAGGCTAATGATTTGTTAAACATCATATATATTAATATGTGTAGGCCTATTAGTTCACTAGCTAGAAATGATTTTTAATACTTTATCACATTTAATAATGACTTCAATAGATATAGGTATATGTATCTTATGAAACAGAAATTAAAATTCTTTTGAAAAGTTCAAAGAATTAAAAAATGAAGTACAAAACTAATTTAACAAAAGTATCAAAGCACTTCAATCAAATCAAGCTAGAGAATACTTAAGTTAAGAGTTTGATGACTATTTAAAAGAGTGTAACATAGTATTACAACTTACTTCACTAAGAATATCATAATGGAATAATGTTCCAAAGAAGTGGAATTACACCTTGTTAGACATGATATGATCTATAATAAGTCACACAGATCTTCCAATTTTCTTTTAGAAATATCCTTTAGAGACAACTAGTTTTCCATTCAATTGTATTCTTTTTAAAATGGTTTTAAAAAGTTCGTATAAGATATAAAGTGGAAAACATCCTAATATGTATTTTTTGAAGATTTGGGTTGGAAAAACCTATATAAAAATCAAGTTTTTGACAAACCTAGACCTAAATTGGATAAATGTTATTTTGCAAAGTATCCTAAAGAAAGAAAAGGTACTATTTTCATAATCTTGTTGAAGGCAAAGTGTTTATCACCTATACTAGTGTTTCTTAAAAAGAAAGTTTATTTTTAAGAAAACTAATGGGAGAATAATACAATTTAAAGAAATTTGAGACTTATAAAATAACATTAAACTTGTAAAAGAACCTGAACGAGGACCATAAGTTGTTATGGAATAAAAACCCATTCAAGTAACACAAAGCCCACCTAAATCTGGTAAGACACATTATAAGCTTAAAAGATATGGATTTCTTATGACTCAAATGATGATGTATTACTTATGGATTAAGATGAGCCCACAATCTACCGAGAAGCTATTAATAGGCCAAACTTTAAGAAGTGGCTTAAAGTCATGAGATTTGAGATAGAATCCTTGTATACTAAGCAAGTATAGACTACCTATTAGGCACAAGTGGGTTTTCAAGAAAACAATATGAATGTTAATGTATAATACTTTAAAAGGTGATTAGTTGTTAAAAGTTTTAGGCAAATTCATAGTATAAACTATGATGACACCTATTCCCCAATTACCATGCTAAAATCTATCCCAATCTTACTTGTTATTATAACTTTTTATGATTATAAAATCTAATAGATGGATGTTAAAACCACTTTCCTTACCGAAAAGCTTCTTAAGGATATGTACATAATATAACCTAAAGATTTTGTCACTATAAAAATATTGAAAAGATATGTAAGGTGTAAATATCCATTTATGGATTGAAACAAGTTTCTTGGAGATAGAATTTTTGTTTTAATGATGAAATTAAAAAGTTTATTTTATAAAAAAGAAGAAGATAAATCTTATATCTATAAAAAGTTAATAGGAACATAATTGTTTTCCTTGTACTGTATGTGGATGACATATTACTCATAAAAAATGACATTCTTACCTTACAAGTTGTAAAGACTTAGTTAAAGAATTATTTTTCAATGAAAAACTTAGGCGAAACTACCTACATGCTAGGTATTAAAATCTATAGAAATAGACTAAGAAAATTGCTTAAAGTTAAAGTACATATATTGATAAAATGTTGAAACGGTTCATCATGCAAGAATCCATAAAAAGGGTTCTTACCTATAGATATGGTATAATTTTTTTTAAAGCTTAGTGTCCTATAACACAACATAAAAAAGATTAATGAATGATATTTATATGCATTAGTAATTAGATCTATCATGTGTGTCATGCTATATACTTGTTCAAATATGTCATATGCCTTAAGTATGACAAGTAGGTACTAATCAAATCCTAGTGAAAGTCATTTGATTGTTATCAAGAATATCCTTAAGTATTTAAAAAGAATTAAGGATTTATTCTTAATATATGGAAGAAAGGAAGAATTAGTTCTAAAGGATTACACTGACACCAATTTGTAGTTCGATAAGGATGATTCTAGATTACAACTAAGTTAAATGTTTTGCTTAAATATTGATGTTGTAAGTTAGAAAAGTTAAAGCTTGAAATAATGGTTAGTTTTGCCATAAAAGTTGAGTATATTTCTACCTTTGATGTATCAAAAGAGACCATTTGGATTAAAAAGTTTATCACAAAACTTGGTGTAATTCCTAGCATTTCAAAATAATAGACCTATATCATAATAGAAATGGGGTCATTGAATAGGCTAAGAAACCTAGACCTCACCAAAGATCTAAAGCATATACCTTAACGCTTCCGTTTCATCTAAAAAATAGTTGACGAATGAGATGTGAAGATATGCAAAATATCCATTAGCAATAATATCATTGACCAATTAACAAAACCTCTAGTATAGCAGAAGTAAAATAATTACAATAGGTCACTCAATAATAGATACATGAGTGATTGTCTCTAGTGTAAGTAGGAGATTGTTAGAGTATATTCTAATAGCTAATCATAGGATAATCATATTTACATATATTGTATTACATTTTCTTTATAAAAGCATTCCAATTATTATATTTAATATTATATTTACATAATATAAGTAAATATAATAATTGTCCTTAGAATAATTTGTTATTCCTAAAATATTTTTAATTTAGTATTATTATAAACTAGGATAATGATAATGCATTAAGACAAATATGTATATTAATTAATGACCACAATAGTAGATATGAAATATTAAGAAAACTTATAGGTACATATTAGAGAACAAATGTACTAGACTGACTCGCCATGAGAATGTTACATGAATTGCTATATGAATATCATAAGTAGTTCTTATAGTGATAATGATGTAATGGTCCTTTGACTTGAAGTCATTACAATTCCTTACATGAGGTGTTATGTACTTTGACACTATCAAATATCACATGTAACAAGATGGGCCTAAAAAGTGGTAATTAGGGATACCATAAATCATGTAAAGGGATGTGATAGATCTAGATAGGATTTTGTCTTTCCTATATAGGAATAGTGATATTCATAAACTTCCTAATTGAGTAAGACTATGAAATGTATGGATATGCTTAAAAGAATTGATATATGATATTAATTTATTTATTTTAGTTAGTCTACTCAAGAATTAAGAAATGTATGATTAAATTATAAAGATGTTAACACATTCCATACCTTAAGTTCAATCTAGATATCTAGGATAAAAGGGATTAAACTATATAGAACATTAGTCACGAAAAGGTTATATTAAATTACTAACATTCTCATTACTTAAATGGTAATGATGCATTATGAGAAACCACTCATTGTATATGATACTAAAATAAAATTTTAAAATCATTATCCATGTAATGAGAACGTATAAGATTATACATAAAAAGTGTGTCAAATATTAGGGTCATAATATAATTAAAAACTTTTAGTTAGACTAAGGCCTCTAACTATGATTGGACTTCATTAAGTAATAGCACAATATGATTGGGCTATATATAAAGGACATTAGATATAAGCTTATTATTAACTAGAGTTATATTTAGGCCTAGTTAATCAAAACTTAGTTATCTCATTTCTCATGGTAGTTTTGGTTAAAGATAAAAAATAGGATTAGAAAACCTTATGATTATCATCTATAAGATAAAAAAAATGCTGTGAGGTTCTTAAAAGATTCATCCACAACTAGAAAAATCCCATAATTAGCACTTTGTTGAGAGAGAGAATAATCTTATTCGATTAGATTAAAGTATTTGATCGCTCGTGTGGATATCATAGAGACGTTACCCTTTCAAATGATGATTGCTTAAGTGGATATCATAAAGATGCTACCCTTTCAGACAATGTTTGTAATTCATGATAATCTTATTCATATATTTGTAGTGATATTTAATCATGATTAATTATTGTTTGAGAATAATAGTTTGTGCATTCATGATCGAATCATTCAAACATTAATGATCATAACTAAGGTAAAACATTAACAATAGTTTATATTTATTTCACTTGGATCCTTAATGGGTTTTAGAGTAATTTTTCTTTGTGATTCTTGATTTGAAACCTAACAACTTCTTATATTAATCAAGTGCTCGATAATGCGTTGTGACAAAAAATTAACTTTCTTATGATCTGATTTGTAACAATACTAACACATGATCTTAGAGCAAAATTTGAATCCTTCTTAGACTTATTGTGATCTTGGCATTTACTTCTTAAATTTCACTTCTACCCTAGTTCTTGATAACATTTACCTTAAATTGCTCCAAGATGCTACATTCTTTTCTCTTAGTTTTTTTATTTAATAGGCTATCACTAACAATATCCATGGTAAGTTTTCCTTCTGGTGTTGAATTGTTGAGAGTGACAATAGGCATGTCCTAATTCTTTAGTAAAGAACTTAGAAATACTAGCGCTTTTAATTCATTATTAATTTTCATTTTAGTCTTCGATAGTTAGTTCATGAGGTGGTTCATGAAGCCTTTGAAATTGTTTGTGTTCAATCATTTTGACTTTCCTTGCACACTAACTTCACCAATCACCTCACTAAATTAGCTTTATTATAAAACATCTTCTTTTGAATAAAGAATTCAAGTTTCTTCTATAGCTTGTAGGCGTTTTTATAGGTGGACACATGCTTAAACAAGCTTCTATCAATGTATTTTTAGATTATCACTATCACTTTCTGATTCAAGAGTGTCCATTCATTATTACTCTTTCCTTCCGACTTCTCATTAAGAACTAGTTCATGTAGTTTTTTACATTACATGTGGCCTTTCATTACTGGCTTCCAAAAAGAATAATTCTTTGTAGTCATCTAGAACATGTTACCATTTTATGTAATGAAATCCTCCATCTTAAATCATACAAGAAGATACCTCCTTTTAATTTATGATTTAATTCAACCAAAGCTCTAACACCACTATTAGGAAAAGGCAAAGTTAAAGAATAGTGAAAGCTAATCCTTTTTTGTCTTTGCATGCTTTAAAATAGGCAATAAAGTAAATAGAATATAGATACTTAGAGACACACAATTTTAACATGAAAAGCCTTCCAAATTGAAGAGAAAAAACCATTAGATCTTAGTTTAATAAAATCTTATACCATAACAAAAGTGAGATCATAAATTATTTTCCTTAATATAGATTGGAGGTTGCTCACAATATCTCACCCAACAAGGATGGAATAATCACTCAAGTTTGAGATATTGACAAATTCTTAAGTTGTTTCACTTTTTTAATAGATCATTAACTTTTTGATTGATTCATCACAAGGTCCTTATTTATAAGTCTCATGGAAAGCTTCTAGCAAATTCCATCTTTAAATGTAGCATTCATTTCCCAATCACTGATTAATTTATTCTTATCCATTTCCAATGAATTGTATCTTCTAACAACTTTTTACAATTTTTTAGATGACTTCCAATATTAAAATAAGATGAGCCATGTTAAAAAGGCTAAAATATAAGGACCCACTAAAATTAACATGGATAGCCTAACAAAAAGTTTATTAGTTTTGTTACTTTCAAATGTTATGGCTTCAACTAATTTTCATTTTTGAGATGATAAAGACATCCAACAATTCCTTGTGGAGAATCCAATTCATTTTGTTGAATATATAAAAGGATAGAATGATGAGTAGGCAAATACTAAATTTCATTTTAACTAGTTTGAACCATAATTAGAGAGGAGATTCTAATTCTTCTTTTTCTTTTTTAGATCTTTTTTTAACAAAGTAGATATTGAGAATGTTTGACAATTAGTTAATTTGGAAGTTTCTAATTGATTGATCAATCAAATAGATGTTTTAAGTATTTAGTAAATAATTTATTTGATTAGTTAATTAGCTCCAATTAGCTAATTTGAAAAAGTTAGTAACCTAATATTTTTAATTAATTGATTCATGAAAAATATACAAAAAGGTAAAGCCACCTCTAAATTGTATAATTATATATATTTATTATTTTGCTTAAAATAACAAAGCGAGAAGCTGAAATCCAAACCTTGAGGTGTATAGGCAAATACTTAACCATTAAGTAACTCAACATTTTTAATCAAATATGTATTAATTTAATATATATTAAAATTTAACAATTTTTATAAATAATAAATAATTATTTAACTTTTTATTAATTAATTTTACATAATAGATTTAATATATAATAATAAAGTAAATATTATAATATGTTAAATATTATTTTATATGATTATTAAATTAATTTAAATTCTTTTCATACAAAAAATAAAAATAATAAGCTTAACTTATTCATATATATATATATATATATATAATATATATATATATATATATATGTACATAACAATTTTTTTATTCGCCATTTGATTTATTTTTTAAAATATAGCTTAAATATAAAGGAATCATTCAAAGTACATAATATTATAAAAAAAATTACTTTTGATCAAATTATGTTATTTTTAAAAAAAATGCCACAATAAAAAATATATATAATATGAAAATTGTGTAATAGTTATAATATATGTAAATAATATATTGAAGATTAAATAATTATAAATAATTCTAATTATTAAGAAAATTTTAACAGTATAATAAATTATTATAATTTATTTATAAAATTAATTTAATAAATAATAAATTATAGTAATATACTTTTTAAAATTAATTTTATAAATAATATATAAATTTTAAAATATTATCAAATTTAAAAAATATATCCTTATATATTATTTTGTATATAAATAATTAATAATAAATATTTAATTTTATTAAATATTTTATTCAAATTGCTAACATTATTTGCTAATCAAATTAATTAATGTAATTGATATTATTAAATTAATTAATTATTAATATAATTAATTGATGGTCAAATAGAATCTGTTCTTTATTTTTCAATTTATTTCTCATTTAAAAGTTATAATGTTACTATTTCGAGTAACTCCATCCATACTTTTTTTAAATGGAGTCACCTAAAGTAACTTCACCATTAAAATATTAAGAGAAATGGAACAATATCATTTTAGGAAATACTTTAAAAATAACATTATATAGGTGGGTAAATTATAAGGGTACTTAAAAGACCGACTTGCATGACCCACAGATCGACCTACGCAGATCAAGCCCATTTAGGTTTAGTTTGCTAAGGCCCGCATTTTATGTGAGCTTATTTTAATTGATTCGATCGGTAAAAAAACTCATAAAATCCACAGACTTTACACTATAAACAGATTTGACTCACAAATCGACCCACGATTCGCACAGGCTTGACCCGTGAAAAGCTCACAAACCAATCTACCAAGCTCGTGGGTCAGTGGCCCATTAATTACCCCTAATAAATTGTTTTCTCCACAGCACTAATAGGGGACAGTAGTTAACTATGATGCATAAGTGCTTGGTTGAATGGTTTCCAAATTAATTTTGGATGGATAAAAAGTGTGTCTACGAATGCAAATTTAAAATTATTTTTGAGATGTAAATATCCCCTAATGATTATTTATGTTGCTTTCAAATTAATTTTTGATAAATGAATGACAAATGAAGTTAGTGAAAGTTGTGTTTTAAGGAAAGAGATTGAACTTAATAAAAATTTCTAAAAATTTCTTACTGCAATCTCATCTTACATTTATTTACATTTTTCCCCACTCTCCATTTCTAACCTTATTATTTGTATCTACTAATTTTACAATATAATAATTTATATTTCTTGGATCCCCTTGCCCTTAGATATAGTTTTATTTTTTAAATTGTTCATTCAATAAAATAACTTCTTATAGAAATAACTAGATTTGAAACCTGCACTTTACGCAGGCATGCAAAACATTATTTATGCAAATATATACTTTTATAAATAATATTTTAATGATAAAATATTTTAGTTATTTTTAGAAAATTATATAAGTAAAATTTTAATATATAAATTAAAGTTGTGATTATATCCCCTAACCAAATTAAGTCATATCATAAAATTATGTAAAGATAAAAAGTTACTTTAAACTATAATTAAAACAAAAATAGGATAATTAATATTTCATAAAATATATGATTTGCTGCATTACTCTTAATTGAATATTTTAATTGACTTAAACATTTAAAAATACCTAGTTCAATACTAATAGAATATTGAAAAATCAAAATAAATTATTCAAAAAATTTAGAGTTGTATAAATTACAGTATAAAAATGCTATGGAAAAAATTAAAAAATAGTCACAAAATCAATGTCTAGCAATAATCATGAATAATTTTACTTTATATAATTAGGAGAAGGTCAATCTAATAATAAGATATTTTATGTTGATTAGCAAGAAAAAATGAATAAAATATTTAATATAAAAAAGGATAAGAGGTAAAAATAATTCAAAAATAAAATTAATACTTAAAGAGAGCATAAAATATAAGGTGGCCAAAAAGGATACATTGACGAATATAAAAGGTATGATCTATTGATAGATATTAATGAATTAATAAAATAATGATAGTAAAATAAAAAGATAATACTATAGTTCCTGAAAAAAATGTTCAGATTATATTGAATATATTGTGTGTGTTATCTTTTGAAATTCAAATGTTGTCCATTGTCCAATAACATGAATTTTAATTCTTTCCTTTATTGTCCTACAATTATCATATATGTTCTAAATAATTTCCAAACAAACTTTTTAGGTCAAATAATAAAGTCCTAAAGCAAAATTATAAAAAATTTGTTTAAAATGGGTCATAATTATTGTTAATTCTATATATTCAAAATTTTATTATCCATCGTTATAATTTTATTTAAATCTATAAAATTATTTAAAATTAAGTATATAAGTAAAATTTGTACTATCACTTATTCATATATTATTGCATTATAAGAGATTTTTTAAATTTTTATTCATACATTATAATATTAATGCATATGCTTTTAATGAACTCCTCTTTTATAAACAAAAAATTGCATATAATGAGCGATGATTAACCATTTAAATAGATTTGATAAAAGAAATATTTACTTTTGCAAAATTAAAAATATCTTATTAAAAAATTAAATTCAAACTCATTAAAATTTCATTAATTTTACTAAATCAATTCTTTAACTTATTTTAAATTTTTAGTAAGAATAAAAAGAAATGATATTCTAACAAAAAAATTAGAAGAGGATTTAAAATTTTAAAATAAAATTAAGAGCATCAAATAACCAAAAATTAAAATTAATTGATAAATGAGTCCACATAAATAATGAAATTAAAAATATAAATATAAATAATATTAAAGAAATTGGAAAAAAATAAATATAAATATAAATAATATAAAAATATAAAAAGGAGAAAGAAATAGCCAGACTAAGACTGCCTTACATATTTTAAATATTCTTAAAATAGACAATAAATTATATTATAAGATAAAAATTAAAAGAGGATTTAAAATTTTGTAACAAAAATATGTATAAAAAATAAAATTAATTCATAGATGACCATTAATCCGGTGACCATAAATCTAGATGAAAGCAAAAATATAAATTAATATTGAAAAAGTTGGAGGAAGGAAAAAATAATAATATAAATATAAACATAAATAATATTAAAATTAAATTAAATGAAAGGACGAAAATAAAATGATGCATGGAATTGGAATAAATAACATTGAAATAATTGGAAGAAAGAAAAAATAATAATAGTATAAATATAATATATTAAATAATATTAAAA
This sequence comes from Sindora glabra, assembly GCA_020226215.1. Taxonomy (NCBI): domain Eukaryota; kingdom Viridiplantae; phylum Streptophyta; class Magnoliopsida; order Fabales; family Fabaceae; genus Sindora; species Sindora glabra. The sequence continues at coordinate 31,663,243 of CM035228.1, read as the reverse complement.
TAAAAGATAAGGTAAATAGATGAGAGAATACATTGACAGCCTTATACAAAGAATTTTAGACGCGCTAAAGCAACGAAGGAAAATGATACTATTATTGAAAAAAAAATTATTGAAATTGAGAAAAATCTTTAAGGATGGAATAGTTAGATGACGAGTGTAATGCACGTTGATATTAGAGGAAAAAGAGTTTTTATTAAGCCTACGGCAAATATAATATATATAGATATAGATTTATAATATTCTATGGTAAATAACTACTCCTGTAAAAATAATAATATTTAGAAAGGATAATCAATTATTCTTTCTCTCTCTATGTTTCGAAGCAGAAGTGCCAAAAAAAAAAAAAAACTAAAACTTTCATTACGAAACGTAAAACGCATTTTTAAAACAACAATTCCCAACTCAGAAATGCTTTTCAGAGTGATATCCGAAGGATCCATACCTGAAGCAGTCAAGCCAGCCACAGTGGGTTTTAAAAAACCAGGTGCGCCCATCACGCAAGAGAAACCACGTGCGGACTGCAATTTCAACGGTTGGCTGGTTCGGATTTCTTAGACTCCGATTGGCCCTTTTCCCAACTATTTCTTGAGGCAATGGGGTACTGATATCTGCGTTTGTACAGTTCGGTGCTTGAAGTTGTTATTGATTTTCGTGCAATAATACTGTAAGGGAGATAATTATTAAAAAAATAAGAATATTATAATTTTTACAAAAAAATAAGAATATTATAATAAGAAAATGATATGTAATTTAATAGGATAACCTCCTAAATCATGAATTTTTTTAAAACATGTGAATTAATTTAAAGGTCAAAAAAAATTTTTTTTTTAAGATTTGAAGTGCCTTATTTATCGGATTAATTAATGGAAATTATTTATAGGAGAATTATAAGATTTCGTTTCACGCAACTACCTGATAAGTTACTTGATAACTAATAAATTACTTGATAACTGATAAGTTAACTAAGTATTTTGTAAAATTAACTGTTGAATAAGCTGAAGTTATAAAATGATATAAAAGGATATATAAATAGAAATATATACATAATTAAAATAATTTTTATTTATTTAAAAATAAAATTATATTAATATAATTAAAAATTTTAAAATAAAAGTATAGTTTCTAATATTTTATAAATTTATATATTTATTTACTTATATAATTTTTATTTTATTATTTATTATAAAATTATAATTACTTAAAATATAATTAATTATATTTTATAAAAATTATTTAAATTTATATTATAAAATATATGAGTTGTAAAATAATAAAAGAATAAGAATATATTTGAAAAGGATTTAAAAAAGGAGTAACTTATAACTTATAAGTTACTCGAGATAACTTATTAAATCAGAACTTATAAGTTATCTAGAATAACTTATAAGTTAGTGTGAGAAACACCTTTGAAAGTTAGCTTATAACTTATTGACTAGGTCAATAAGTTATAAGTTAACTTATTTGTTACGCAAAACGGAGTCTAAATTTACAATTTCAATATAGACATAACTTATTAAATCAGAACTTATAAGTTACGTGGAATAACTTATAAATTAGTGTGAGAAACACAAACAAAGTCTAAATCTACAATTTCAATATAGACATATTACTAATCACGATAATTTATATTTCATTTATTAGAAATTATCCAAATTAAAATTTTCAAATTCACGATTATAAATTTCATTAAAGTTTTTAACTAAAATGTAAATCTCATATGATTTTGAAATATTAAACTAAGATATAATTTTTATTTAGTGAATTAAAATAGTTTATAATATAAACAAAAAATTATTATGTTTCCTAAATTTCACTGTTAAGTAAAATAATACAATCTTAAAATAATTAATTAATTATTTGAAACCATAAGAATTCTTATTTTCGGTTTGTAGAATGGAATAAGAACAAAAAAGAAATTGAAAATAAAATGAAATGAGATAAAATAATTATATTTGATATGATATGATTAAAAATAAAATAAATATTTCATGTTCTGTAAATTAAAATAACATAGAAATAAATTGGAGAAGCAACGATTAACAATAATAATTTCGCAAATTTTTTTGAATAATTTAATATAACAAAATACGTAATATGATCGATTAAAGTTTTTCATAATTTAAATTTTATTATTAAAATTACAGTTAATAATTTTTTAATAGTTTTTGTTTGGTAAAAACATAAAACTTAGTGATTCATTATTATTAGCTTATTATGATTTATGACAGGTTATTAAAATAAGCAAACTTGTTATATTTTTTAATATGCTAAATGCTACCAAGATGGTGCTTTTCTTCCAATATTTTAACTGGTTTCCCATCCCCTATGTAGTAAGTTTATATTAGGTGATAAAATAAATATTTTGTTAATTAAATTTTTAGCTCAAATAATCTTTAGTCATTAACATGGATGCTAAGTGGAGTGGATAGATGTGTTAGTTTTTAATATGTTGTTTGTTGAAATGAATCAAATGACCTAGGTTAGAACAATATACATATATTCTATTGATTCAGCATCTGTTCGGATCTATGAAAATAAATTAAAATTCTTCCCAGCATCTTCCAAGTTATGAGATTCAGCATGTGAAAAAAAGAAGCGCCGAATGTCTTTCCTCTGGATTTATTTATTATTAGTTAATAATTAATAATTGCCTCCGTTGCTTTGGTTACAGTTTATATATGTGAAAAGTAATGATATAATATTATAACTGAATGGCCATTTCTTGCCAATTTGGGTGATTAAGAAGTTACCATGATCATGACATCGGTTTCAACGTATCTATTAGGCATTTTGACTTGGTCAGAGAAAATATTCCATACGGAGGTACACATCGTTATGTAAATAGGCATTTAGATGGTTTGATATCTAACCACTGGCAGATGGGTGGTTCTAATCTATTTTATGACTCTTGGCATGAGGAACATTAATAATGACGATTTTTCTAACTCAATGAATTAGTAGGTCTATTAAATTTTTTTACTAGATACAGGCTCCTTGCGAGCTTGCCTGCCCCGCATAGGGGGCAGGGTGGGTAACTCTTTTATTACCCGCCTCGTGCGAACTTAGCTTGCATAAGCACACTCTATCTATTTTACATCTTTACATTTATGTAATATAAGTACATATAATAATTATTTCAAAAATAATTTATATAATTTCTAAAATGTACTTAATTAAGTATTATTATAAACTAAAATAATAATAATGCATCGAGACTATGTTGATTGATGACCATAGTTATGGATATGAAATATCAAGTTCATTTATAGGTATATGCTAGAAAATAAATTTACTAAATTGAACCACTATGAGAATGCTACATAAATCACTATATAAATGTTATAAATAGTTCTCATAATGATAATAATATATATAGTTCTTTAACTAAAAGTCACTACAATTCCTTATATGAGATGTCATGTAATTTGATAGTATCAAATGTCGCATGTAATAAAATAGGCTTAAAAAGTGGTGACTGAATATACCACGAATTATGCAAGAGAGATGTGAAGGATCTAGATAGACTTTTGTCCTCCTTATGAAGTAAAAGTGATATTCATAATTTGTTGATTAAGTGAGACATAAAATGTATGTTTATATTCAAATAAATTGATATGCAATATCGATTCATTTATTTTAGTTAGTTTACTTAGAAATTAAAAAACATATTGATTGAATTACGAAAAGAGTGACATATTACATGCCTTGAGTTCAATCTAGATATTTAGGACAAAAGAGACTAAACTACATGAAACATTAGTCACGAAAAGATTATGTCACATTATTGATATTCTCACTACTTAGGTAGTAATAATGTATTACTAAATACCACCTTATTGTATGTAATAATAAAATAGGATTTTAGGATTATTACCAATGTAACGAGAAATTATAAGGTTACACATAAAGAATGTGTCAAACATTGAAGTCATAGTGTAATTAGAAACTCTTAGTTAGATTAAGGCTCTTAATTATGATAAGCTCAATATGATTGGGCTTCACTAAGTAATAATACAATATGATTAACTTATACTTAGGGGACATTAGATATAGGCTTATTATTAACTAGAATCATGTTTGGGCTTGATTAATAATCAAAACTCAATTATCTCATTTCTTAAAGTAGTTCTGGATAGAGATTAAAAATAAGATTAGAAAACCTTATTGTTGTCATTTATGAGATAGAAAGAGTGCCGTAAGATTCTTAGAAATTAATTCATAACTAGAAAAATCTTATAGCTAGCATTGTGTTAAGAAAGAGAATAATCACATTCAATTAGATCAAAGTATATTGATAGCTCTGTGGATACCATAAAGATAATGCTCTTTTAAATGAAGTTTGTGATTCACAATAATCTTGTTCGTATATTCATGACAAGATTTAATCATAATCAATTATTGTTTGAGATCAATAATTCATGTATTTATGACCAAATCATTCAAAAGTTAGTGATCAAAATGAAGGTAAAACATTAGCATTAGTTTATGTTTTTTATCTTAGATCTTTGATAGGTTTTAGTGTAGTTTTTAATTTTTTTACTATGCTTCTTAAGTCAAAACCCAACAAACTTCTTATGTTGATTAGGTGCTCAATGATGCATTATGACAAAAAATTAGCTTTCTTATAATTCGATTTGTAATAAAACTAGCACATGATCTTGGAGAGAGATCTAGATCTCTCGTAGACTTATTATAATCTTGGCCTTTACTTCTGTCTCAAGTTTCACTCTTACCTCAATTTTTGATAACATTTGCCTTAAATTACTTAGAGATGTTGCATTCTTTTCTCTGGGTTTCTTTATTTAATAGGCTATTATTAACAACATCCATGGTAAGTTTGCCTTTTAGTGTTGAATTGCTAAAAGTGATAATAGGCGTGTCTTAACTCTTTGGTAAAGAACTTAAAATACTAGCACTTATAATTCATCATTAATTTTCATTTTGGCTTTTGATAGCTAATTCACGAGGCCTTTGAAATTATTTGTGTTCAATCATATTTTGACTTTCCTTACATTGTGAAATATCTTATTTTGAATTATGGATTCAAGTTTCTTCTATAGCTCGCAGGCATTTATATAAGTGGACATGTGCACAAATAAGCTTCTATCAATTTATTTTGAAATTATCACCATGACTTTATGATCCATGAGTGTCCATTCACTATAAAGGTATACATGGGTAGGGTTAGGCCAAATGGGCCAAATTACATGAAATTCAATACCTGAATTTGGCACGACCCATTTACATTTAAAAAAATGGCCCAACTCAACCTAATTTTAAAATAAAAAGCCTAGCCCAATAGCTTCAAAAATAATTTTTTTAGTAAAAAATAAAATTTTAAAATAAAAAATATATATTTAAAGAGATAAATAATATTTAAATATATAAAATATTTAATTATATTTAATTATTTTTATATTAAAAATAATTAAATATAATTATTTTTTTAATATATAATTATATTATTAAAAATAAATTAATATGTCGAACCAAGTCAAGCCTATTAGACTTTTTTATTTTAGCTTGAGCCCTACCCATGTACAACTCTCATTCACTATCGAGCTTATCAAGTAAAAAAAAAAAGAACTCAAATCTTATAAGTTTTTTGGGTCGAGCAATAACTCTAATTCATTATCACTCTTTCCTTTCAATTTCTCCTCGTTGAGAATTAATTCATGTAATTTTTTTATAATACATATGATCTTTCATTATTGGCTTCCAAAAAAAATAATTTTTTGTAGTAATCTTGAATATGTTACCATTATAAGTGGTGAAATCCTCTATCTTAAATCATACAAGAAGATATCTCCCTTTAATTTGTGTTGTAATTCAACCAAAGCTCTAATACCACTATTAGGAAAAGGTAAAGTTAAAGAATGGTAGAAGCTAACCCTCTTCTATCTTTGCATGATTTAAAATAAGTAAGAAAGTAAATAGAATATAAATACATAGAGACATATAACTTTAATGTGAAAAACCTTCCCAATCAAAAGGAAAAGCCACTGGACCTTAGTCTAATAAAATCTTCCATCATAACAAAAGTGAGATTACAAATTATCTTCTGTAGTACAAACTAGAAGTTGGTCACATTACCTCACCCATCAAGGATGAAATACTCACTTAAGTTTGAGATATTAACAAGTTCTTAAGTTCTTTCATTTTTCAATAGATCACTAACTTTTTAATTAACTCATCATAAGTTTCTTATTTACAGGTCTCATGGAAAGCTTTTAGCAAATTCCATCGTTAAATATAGCATTCATTTCCTAATCATTAATTGATTTGTTCTTATCCATTTAGAATGAATTGTATCTTCTAACAACTTTCTACAATCTTCTAGATGACTTCCAATATTAAAATGGGATGAGCTATGTTAAAAAGGTTAAAATATGAGTGCCCACTGAAATTAACAAGGATAGCCCAACAAATAGTTAATTAGTTTTGCTACTTTCAAATGTCATGGGTTCAGCCAGTTTTCATTTTTGAGATGGTGAAGACATCCAATAATTCCTTTTGGAGAATTCAATTCATTTTGTTGAATATATAAAAAAATCAAATGATAAGTAAGGTAAATACTAAATTTTAGTTTAGCCAGTTTGAATCATAATTGGAAAAAAGATTCTGATTCTTATTTTTTTTAGATCTCTTTTTTACAAAGCAGATATTGAAGATATTTGATAATTAATTAATTTGAAAGTTTTTAACTAACTAATCAATCAAATAGATGTTTTAAGTATTTTGTAAATAACTTATTTGATTAGTTGATTAGCCTTAATTAACTAATTTAAAAAAGTTGCAAACCCAATATTTTTAGTCGAGTGATTCATAAGAAATATGCAAAAAGATAAAACTATCGTCAAATTGTGCAGTAATTTATATTTATTATTTTGCTTAAAATGATAAAAAGAGAAGTTGAAATCCATACCTTAGGGTATATAAGTGAAAACTCAACCATTAAGCCATTAAACAATTTTAATCATATGTGTATTAATTTAATATATATATTAAAATTTAACAATTTTTATAAATAGTAAATAATCATTTAACTTTTCGTTAATTAATTTTACATATTAGAATTAATATACAATAATAAAATAAATATTATAATATGTTAAATGTTATTTTATATGATTATTTAATCAATTTAAATTCTTTTCATACTAAAAGTAAAAATTAATAAGATTCATATATAATATATACATACATAACCATTTTTTGGATTCACTAATTGATCCAATTTTTAAAATATAGCTTAAATATAAAGGAGTGATTCAAGGTACATAACAATATAAAAAATTTAATTTTGATCAAATTATGTTCTTTCTTTAAAAAAATGCTATGATGAAGAAAATATATATAATATGAAAATATTGTAACCGTTATAATATATATAAATGTTGAAAACTTGATATCAAATAACACAAAAATGAAGATAAATATCTAAATATATTTATTTTTGAGAAGAAAATGAAATAATTATAATTAATTATTTCTTAAAGAAAATTTTAACAAGTATAATAAATTATTTTTTAAAATTAATTTAATAAATAATATATAAATTTTAAAATATTATTAAATTAAAAAATATATATTCTTATATATTATTTTGTACATAAATAATTAATAACAAATATCTAATTTTATTAAATATTTTATTCAAATCACTAATATTATTTACTAATCAAATCAATTAATATAATTAATTATTATTAAATTAATTCATTATTAATATAATTAATTGATGGTCAAATAGAGTCTTTCTTTTTATTTTTTTAATTTATTTCTCATTTAAAAGTTAGGATGTTACTATTTCCGGTAACTCCATTCCCTTTTGAAGTGGAGTTACCGAAAGTAACCTCACCATAAAATTATTTTTAAGAGAAATGGAACAATATCATTTTAAGAAATACTTTAAAAATAGCATTATATGGATAAATTGTTTTCTTCACGGCACTGATCGGGAACAGGAGTCAACTATAATGCACAACTATAAGTGCCTGTTTGAATGGTTTTCAAATTAATTATGGATAGATGAAGAGTGTGTTTGCGAATGCAAATTTGAAATTATTTTTGAGAGGTAAATATCCCTGAGTGTTTGTTTGTGTAGCTCTCAAATTATTTTTTGACAAATGAAGCCAGTGAAAGTTGTGTTTTATGGAAAGAAACTGAAGTTAATAAAAATTTCTTAGTGCTACCTCATCTTACACTTATTTAGATTTTTTCCCACTTTCCATATTTAACCTTATTTAATCGTTCAGATATAGTTTTTTTTTTTATGATATAATAATTTATATTTCTTGGATCCTCTTACTCTCAGATATAGTTTTTTTTTTTTAATCGTTCATTCAGTAAAATAACTTCTTATAGAAATAATTTATAATAGTCTATGGTAAATAAGTACTCCTGTAAAAATAATAATATTTAAAAAGGTAATCAATTATTCTTTCTCTCTATGTGTTAAAAAAAGAAAAGAAAAAAGAAAACTTCTAACTTTCATTACGAAACAAAAGACGCATTTTTAAAACAACAATTCCCTGTTGTATTTAAAAATAAAATAATTAATTTTATTAGAAATATTATATGAATTAGTATTAATCAATTATTGAAATATTTATTTAAGTAATTAGTTTTGTATTTTAACATTAAGCATAGAACAGATTGGGCCCTAGTTTAATATGTATGATTCATGATAGGTTGGATCATGCATAAGTTCATATGGGTAGAGGTCCCAACTTACAGCCCTTTAGTCGTCAGTAGTTTCCTATCACAAGTCTGACCTTAAATAGAGAGATCAGGGTTATTATTTGAACACACAGAAAAATAAGGATTCCCACTCTTCTAAATTTTTCTCTCCCTTTTCTCTCTATCTTGACAACCTAAGGGGTCAAGTAGGTTGTAATTCTACTCATCATCATTCAGATTAGTCATGACCTCATCAAATTATGCTCTAGATACGCTCATAATTTATTATGATTAATTTTATATTTTTGTGATTTTAATTCATACTTCCAACAATTGGTATCAGAGCACTGTTGGTAATATGAATAATTTGATTATAAGCAATTTTGATTATCTAAAGAAAATTTATAAAATTCCCAATTTTCCTTTTGTTTCCGTACATGAAATTATTGGATTTTAATTTTGAAATGATTTGGATCTATTTTTTCTTTTAATTAAATCATGAATCTTGTTCTTATACACATCTGAAATATTATACTACAATTTAATTGTGTTCTGATTTCATAATTATTGTGGTACAAAAGCATAAGGAATTTCGAATCCTAATTATTCCTTAATGCACCAGATTTATTTATTTTTTTCTGGCATGTCAGTATGCGTTGTTCTACGTGCGAATATGCATCACATCAATTTTTTTTCATTGTTCTTATAGCATTTTATTTTTCCTATTGCTAAATAATTATTAAATTAGTTTGAATCACCGTTTGATGAACTCATATATGATTTGAAAGTATATATCTCATATGCTGTTGAATCTATAATTTTCCTATTAAAAATACGAAAGTCTATGGTTGATCGAAGTTGATGAAAAACCTTATATATATATATATATATTAAATGGGTCAAAATAATTTTCTGGAACATGAAAAACTTGTTAATGGCGAAAAATGGATGCCATGGACGAAACTGCTCCAGAAGGAGTTGCTGAAAAATAAATCCAGGAGGCGCTGGGAGCAAATCCTACTCGCGACAAAAGCGCGTGTGATGAACGCGCCTGGTTTAATGTTTCTGCAATCGCGCGTGTAGTACACGTTCTTAGTGGCACGTGACAGAAGCTATTTTTTTTGCCCTTTTGTGCAGTTTTCTGCTGCCTTTTTTTCCCACGCGTGGACCAGAGAGAGTGATGGCGCGTGTGACTTATGCGCGTTGTTTCTTGAGCCAAATTTTGGTTCAATTACATAAAATTAAATTTCCTATTTATTGGGAATTTTTCCATAATTTTTCGAGGTCAATAAGTATTTGTTTTAAATTTTGTAAAGTTTATATTGTATAAAATTATATTTTATTCAAAGAATTTTGGCCTGAAAAAATTCATGGACATTCTTCGTATTTTTTCTGAGCTTGGTGTGTTGTCACTCTCTCTAATTATAAACATAGGTATATTAGATAATTTTTTTTGCCCTTAATTATATAATTTAGTACATATAAAAATACCTAAAACTATTTATTTCATATCAGTGATAGATTATGGATATAATAAGACTGTATTACATAAAACATTGTCCTTTTGAAATATCTAGGAGTATATTGCATTAATGATGGATACACCCTATCGGTGTGACATTATTAATGTAATTTTATAATTTAAACTTCAACTACTTATCTCAGGACTCCTACAATAAGTCAGGAAAGAAACCAAAGATACATATATCTAGAAAGCCTAAATTCAAGAAAAGTGGTGATAAGGGCAAGGGACAACAAAAGAAATTTAAAGACAAGTGCAATTATTGTAAGATCCCTGAACACAAAAAGTCTCAATATTATAAGTTAAAGAACAAGCGTGAGCAAGAAGGGGCTCAAAAACAGGCGAATCCTAAGTGAGATGGAAGAGATTGTATTGGGAGTAGTAGGAAGTAGAATAAAATTAATTACATAGGATCATATTTTTCTTTATGTTTATCTTCTAGATACTTTTAATTTGAATTATTTCATTTATGCATTTTTTTTCTTTTTTTTTCAAATTTAATTTTCAATTTTATTTCAATAATTGTAGTTATTCCTTTTGACAAAGAAAATTTATTTGATTTTACTATTTTAGTATGCCACCTTACAAAATGATCCGTATCTTTTGAATTTGAAAGATTTTCCTGTTGTATCTTCTGATATTCCCATCAATGCTATAATTAGGCATAAATAACTTCAGTTAAAATTCTTCCATTCTATGGGATCAATTTTAGGCCATTTTTCTAAAAAGAGATTAGAAAGATTGGTAAAACAAAGATGTGTTATTAAACTTAAATTCTCATATCTTAAAACTTTTAAGTGTGGAGTTATAAAGTAGAGATGAGACTTTATAATCCTTAGTTAAAGAAATTAGACTAGATCAAGAGGTTGCAGATTTTCTTGTCCCTTTTTATAGTACCAAGGTCATCGGATTTAATTGGACATTTTATTTTGAAGATGACTCGGATAGTGGGAATTTGATGTTTAGAGTTATCAATTTATGTAATAAGGCCACCATTCTGCCTGTACTTATTTAGATTCCCTTATCACTAGAGGAGATGATATTGATAGTTCAGTTCAAATAAATAAAGATCCTCATGTTGAAGAACCTGATCGGTTAACCATTGAGTTTAGATCTATCATAACAGAACTTGTAATATTTTAGGTTTGTATCAAGCTAATTGGATTGAACAGATAGGACAAGATTGCTTATGCTTTCGCTATTGATAATCTTATGTATGCACTGGTCTGCATTCATTAAATATAGCTTTTTGCTATTAATGTGCTTGGAAGATTATCAAGTAACCTTAGGATGGATCATTGGAGAGCGACTAAGATAGTAATATGTAGTATCTTTAAGATACTATGAATCATATGTTGACTTGTAGACAATCTAATTTACTTGAAAGTATTGGTTATTCAGATTCTGATTATGCCTTTTATATAGATGATCGTAAGTCAACATCTAGATATATCTTTATGATGTTTAGAGGAGCTGTTTCATGGGAAAGTGTTAAAGAGACACTCACAGCTACCTTAACAATGGAAGCAGACTTTATCGCATATTATGAGGCCACTTGACAGACTGTAAGGTTGAGGAAGTTGATATTTGGCATGCAATTAATTAATTTTATATCACGATCTCTACCAATTTTTATTACGACAAGGCTTCTGCTATGTGCTTTTCTCAAAACAATAGGAATTCTAGACATATTGAATATTTTTTATGATAAACTCTTGTTTGTTAGAGAGAAAAGATTGCTGAATTTCAGACTCACATTAAACATAGCCCTAATGGAGACATACAAGGGATCCGTTGACTTAAGGCTTACTTATAGGAGTATTTTAAAATCAACTAACTCATATGAGTCTTGTTAAATTTTTATGAAACCTTAGTTTAGTGGGAGTCTGAGATATGCTTATTTTATTTCATTGATATTTGTGATCAGTAATTGCTCATTTTGAAACATCGGTGATATGTTTTATATATATAAATCATTTGCTTCCCTATCGGATTCAATGATTTTAAGTTGTTTCTCTTATGAGCTGTGGTCAAAAGATTAACTTTATATATATATCAAGTTCCTTTGGAATTATGAGACATTAATTTAACATCACTTGTTTCCCTATCAAATTCAATGATTCTGTATGGTCTCATTCCACTTATGCAATCATTACTCAGTAACCTTATATATATATATATATATATATCCAATTCTTTAGGATTATGAGACATTAATTTAACATCACTTGTCTCCCTATCGAATTCAGTGATTCTGTATGGTCTCATTCCATTTTTGTAATCGTCACTCAGTTTGGATATTGAAACATTGGTAATATGTTTTATACATATATAAATCATTTATTTATCTATCGGATTCAATGATTTTAAGTTGTTTATCTTCTAAGTTATAGTTGAAAGACTAAACGTTATTCTGTTCCTTTCAGATTATGAAACATTATATCACTTGTCTCCCTATCGGATTCAGTGATTCTGTGTAGTCTCATTCTCTGAATTAAGTTTATAACTTAATGTATAACTAATTGCTTAATTATTGGTGTTTTAATTATTTCATATAATTAATTAATCCTATCCAAGTGGGAGATTGTTGTATTTAAAAATAAAATAATTAATTTTATTAGAAATATTATATGGATTAGCATTAATCAATTATTGAAATATTTATTTAAGTAATTAGTTTTGTATTTTAACATTAAGCATAGAACAGATTGGGCCCTAGTTTAATGTGTATGATTCATGATAAGTTGGATCATGCATAAGCCCATATGGGTAGAAGTCCCAACTTACAGCCCTTTAGTGGTCAGTAATTTTCTATCACAAGTCTGACCTTAAATAGAGAGATCAGAGTTATTATTTGAACACACAGAAAAATAAGGATTCCCACTCTTCTAAATTTTTCTCTCCCTTTTCTCTCTATCTTGATAACCTAAGGGGTCAAGTAGGTTGTAATTCTATTCATCATTATTCAGATCAGTCATGACCTCATCAAATTATACTCCAAATACGCTCATAATTTATTATGATTAATTTTATATTTTTATAATTTTAATTCATACTTCCAAAATTCCCAACCACATATGCTTTTCAGAGTGATATCCAAAGTATTCCTGAAGCAGTCAAGCCAGCCACAGTGGGTTTAAAAGAAAACCAGGGGCGCGCATCACGCAAAAGAAACCACGTGCGGACTGCAATTTCAACGGTTGGCTGGTTCGGATTTCTTAGACTCCAATTGGCCCTTTTCCCAACAATTGCCCGAGACAATGGGGTCCTGATATCTGCGTTTGTACAGTTCGGTCCTTGAAGTTGTTAGTGAGTTTCGTGCAATAATGCTATAAGGTAGATAATTATTAAATAAACAAGAATATTATAACTCTTACCCAAAAAAAAAAAAAGAATATTATAATAAGAAAATGATATGTAATTTAATAGGATAACCTCCTAAATCATGAATTCTTCTAAAAGATGTACCGAAAATTTTTTAAAACATATGAATTTAATTTAAAGGTAATTTTTTTTTTTTGAAGATTTGAAGTGCTTTATTTATAGGATTAATTAACGGAAGTTATTTATAGGAGAGTTATAAATCTTCAATTGCAATATAGAAATATTACTAATCATAATAAGTTATATTTCATTCATTAGTAATTATACAAATTAAAATTTCTCACTCAAATTTATGATTATAAATTTCATTAAAGTTTTTAACTAAAATATAAATCTCATTTAATTTTGAAATATTAAACTAAAATATAATTTTTATTTAGTGAACTAAAATAATTTATAATATAAACAAAAAATCATGTTTCCTGAATTTCACTGTTAAGTAAAATAATACAATCTTAAAATAATTAATTAATTCTTTCAAACCATAAGAATTCTTATTTTCGGTTTGTAGAATGGAATAAGAACAAAAAAGAAATTGAAAATAAAATGAAATGAGATAAAATAATTATATTTGATATAATATGATTAGAAATAAAATAAATATTTCATGTTCCGTAAATTAAAATAACATAGAAATAAATTGGAGAAGCGACAATTAATAACAATCATTTCACAAATTTTTTTGAATAATTTAATATAAAAAAGTACGTAATATGATCAATTAAAAATTTTCATAATTTAAATTTTATTATTAAAATTACAGTTAATAATTTTTTAAAAGTTTTTGTTTAGTAAAAACATAAAATTCTAATTTAAGAAAATTTTTATATTTAATAATTTTTTAAGAATATAAAAATATTATATTTTAAAGAAGAAAATATAAATAAATCCCTTGAAGTATAACTTTCAAATTTCAAAACTTATAAATAACTCTCAAAATTTTTAAAAAAGTAAAAATAATTGAAATTTCGATTAAAAATATAAAAAATGTAAGTCACTCCTTATCATTTTTAATGTAAATTTACTTGGTTTTTGAATGAAATTTCTTCTAAAATATATTATTAATAATAGAATTAATTATGTAATATGTTCACAATATAATTAAAGATAAGCATTGAATAAATTATTGCTAAAATTTGTCTAAATTACATTTGGGAGCATTTCTTTTATTTTTTATTATTTCTTTGACTAAAAAACTAATTAGAAAAGTAATAAGTGGCTCATTTCTATCATTTATTTTTTTTGTTTAAATAAAATTTAAATGTTTTAAATTTTTGAAAATTTTAAAACATTATTTATAAGTTTTGAAATTTTAAAAGAGTTATGTAATAATAAATCTTGCCTTTTCAGATTATTTAAATTTTTATTATTTTAAAAATTATCATTAAAATATAATTATGAAAATATTTTTAAAAATATAAAAAGTTGATATTAATTTATTATTTATTAATAAAAGAATAATATTAAAATATATAAATAAATATGATAGATAAAAATATAAAAAGGCGTTACCATCACTTTTACTACAAAATAAGAATTTTATTATTTAATAAAATGTTTGTTTTTATTTCTATTTCATGATATCTACTAGACAAGTAAGTTTTTTTTTTTTTTACTCATTCCCATTTTATTTCGTTTTATTAATTTTCAAATGCGACGTAACCTTTCAATACCACTCATTTCTATATATTTTAACAAGTTAGATATTTTGATACTCTAATTGAGTAAATATTAAAATAAACAAAATATCTTTTAACTTGTTGAAATACAAGCGCAATGATATTGTACGTTTTAATATTATATAATAAAATTAGAACTATTCCGTCCGTTTCTCGGACCATTTTTTACATTACTTTGGTTGACATCACTCAACCAACCAGAAGCCGTTTTCTGTGCCTCGTAAATCCAAGCAAAGTTTTAAGTTTGAAATTAAAATAAAAAACTAATATATCTGAGTTTGAGAAAAGAAAAAATAACATGAAATTTTATAACTATAAGAAAAACTACATTTTATCCCATTTAATTATAGGGTTATTTAATTTTACTTATTTCAATTATGAAAATTTGAATTTTACCTCCTTCAACTTTATAAAACTTAAATTTTACCTTACCGTTACCAAGTTAACAAATATAAAACTTAGCAGCGATTTTATAACATTTAGCGGCGGTTAAAAACCAACTCTATATGTTAGCGGCAGTTCATAACTGCCGGTAAGTAAAAAAAATTTTAAAAATTAATAAAAATAACGGTGATTAAACGTTGCTATGATATTTCACTTAGTGATGATTTTCCTAACATATTTCGTTAAGTTAGTAATGATAGGAGTAAAATTTAAGTTTTATAAAATTGAAAGTGGTAAAATTCAAATTTTCATAATTAAGGGGTAAAATTTGATAATTCCATAATTAAAGAGGATAAAATACAGTTTTTCCTAATTATAAAGAGAAAGACATACTTATAAAAATTTAAAAAATATTATTTAAAAAATCTAAAAAGAAAGTGATTTTTCAATTTTTTTAAGTAAATAATAGAGTTTTCAAAAATATAAATCCTACGGCCTTTGAGGAAAAAGTAAGTAATAAATGCAAAAGAATGAAAATAGTATTATTATTATAAAACTTTTGATAACGTGACCAATGTCATATTTGTTCATTATTTTTAAAAATAATTTTTTATTTTTACATTTTTAAAATAAAAATTTATGTTTGATAATTATTTTTTAAAAATTATGATACTAAATACATAACTTATAAATAAAAGATAAAAATAATTTTTAATAATTTTCTAATTTATTCTTTTTAATGTCATTTTTATAATTAAATAAGATATTTTCTTATTTATTCTCCTAAATATCTTTAATTTCTTATTTTATTTATATTTAAAAATAGAAAAACATACCACAGAATTGTTTGATTATCTCAATTTCTTTTTGAAATTCCATTGTGATGTAATTTCATCCCGTATGACATGTTTGGATGGAGGTGAAAATAGAGGGGGGAGTAATTGGAGGGTGAAAGGAAACCGAAGAGAAAGAAATTGGAAGTGAAAATATTTTACCTTGTGGTGTTTGGAATGAATGAAAATGGGAGGGGAAGTAAATAAGAATGAAATGAATTTCTTTTATTTGGAATGAGTGAAAAAAAGAAAGTAAAAAAATGTGAATGAATAAAATAATTAAAATATCCTCTTGATATATTATGGTGAGGTAGTTATAATATTATTTAATAAAATTAAATAAAAATAATTTATAGATAAAGAAAATTATCTTTAATTTTTTTCTTATTACTTACATATTTATATTTACAATTTTAAATTTCATATAATTAATAAATTTTAAAAAATTTACACTATAATCTTAAAAAAAAATGCTATGGTGAGATAGTTATAGTACTATTTAATAAAATTAAATAAAAAATAATTTATGAAAAAATAATTTATGTTAAAATTTAGAATCGGTTATAACAGGTAAATTTTTTCAAAAAAAATTGATTTATAATTAAAAGGTCCAAAATTTCCTAACTAATTTTAATTAAACTTACTAGAAATATTCTTTTTGCATAATTTTAAATATTTTTATATTCTATTTTTTTACCATTATATTATCTTTTAGTGATATTAAATAAATATTACATATTATAATTTAGGTTTAATAATAATTATAAATTTGTAATAGTTGCAAGTTTAATTTTTATTTTAATGTTATATTTCAACATTAATAATTGATGTAAATATCACATACCTAAAATAAATATGAAAATTCTAAATTTATAAGTCATATATAACATTTTCATATTAATAATGTTAAAATAATAGCTAGACTTATAAAAAACTAAGATTTCAATGTAAATAAGTTGAATAACTGTGACAAATAGAAAATACTAAAAATTAACTTTAACTATTAGAATCGACTCTAATATTATCTTTTTGCATAATTAATTTTAATTAAACTTACCAGAAATATTCTTTTTGCATAATTTTAAATATTTTTATATTCTATTTTTTACCATTATATTATCTTTTAGTGATATTAAATAAATATTACATATTATAATTTAGGTTTAATAATAATTATAAATTTGTAATAGTTGCAAGTTTAATTTTTATTTTAATGTTATATTAACATTAATAATTGATGTAAATATCACATACCCAAAATAAATATGAAAATTCTAAATTTATAAGTCATATATAACATTTTCATATTAATAATGTTAAAATAATAGTTAGACTCATAAAAAAAATAAGATTTCAATGTAAATAAGTTGAATAACTGTAACAAATAGAAAATACTAAAAATCAACTTTAACTATTAGAATTGACTCTAATATTTAAATTAATTAAAGTTAGATCACTCAAATAGAAAATAAAAAATTAATTTAACAAAAAATTCATATAAATCACTCTTGACCAGAACACACACACACACACCATAACAAGGTGCCTATAACAATTACATAAAACAATAATGAAAAAATGGGGAAGACTACAGTGCCTCCAGAGGTTTCTAAACCTTGGGTATGTAGTACAATCTTATCCATTGGATGAGATTACCAAAGACTTAGGTAATCTCATCCAATGGATGAGATTGTGCCACACTACCTAGGATTTAAAAACCCTAAGGGCATCTTAGAATTTTCCTGAAAAGATAGGGCTAAAACTCAGTCAACATGTTGTGTTTGTTGTTTTTGTTTGCCTGATGCAGAACTACATATCTCCATCTCACCAATTTCGATTGCCCTTCCACCAAGCGCAGCTCTACATGAATGACAAATTCAAAGCGTAAAACCACAGTAACAACAAATCCGAACTGCAAAACATACCTGCAACTTTAGGTCACCAAATCCATTGGGGAGGAAGATCCTTCGACGGCGTTGACGGCGCTTCTGTCGGACGCAGTTGCAACATGGACAGTAAAGGGAGACGCTTTGCTTCAACACAAGGGCAGCAAAGGAATGATGAAGCAAAACTCCTTTTACGCCTGATTTTTACCTTACTTTTGAGGCATATAAATTATTGGTGGACCCCACATGAAATTTCATTCTGATTTGCATTCCCTTACTTTTCACCTCGCGTTCAAACAGGCGAAAAATTCAATTTCACCCCTTCCGTTACGTCACCACCTTTACGCTCGTTCCAAACAATAGTGTGTGTAAGGGAAAGGCCATTTCTCATTTCAATTTTAACAATAGTGTGTTTAAGTGAGAGGCCATTTCTCATTTTAATTTTTGGATCTAGAGTTCAGGCAAAAAGACTCAACAAAAAGCTATTGCAACTTAAAAAAAGGACTTTACATTTGTTACAGAAAAAAAGTAGAAGCTAGAGATAATTCAACTCAAAACTTTAATATTTTCGAAAAAAAGTGGGGTATTTTTTATCACCAAATTATTAATTTTAATTTGGCTTTATATGAAAACATGCGATGACAAACTCTCCTATATTAAATTATTTAATTAATTATAAAATTATATAAAAATGCATAATTAGTAAAACTCTCATTTTTCTTGAGAGTGTGATAGGCTACTAAATATATACACAATATATTAAATTCGAATTTAAAATATTAAAATAAAGGATTCAAAAATAATATAAAATATTATTACACTGTTAAATGTTTCGACTTTTTTCGCACCTGCACAGCAATGCTATGCTATTTCAAACCCATACAGAGGAAAAATAAAAAAAGAAAATACAAAAATGATGAATTGACGGAGTGCCAAATTTCTCTATCCTCGCGGGGTGTTGGTAGTTGCACCTGATCGCTTGTTGGTCCCAGCCGACCCTCCTAAGTTGTGTGCTCCTCTTCTCACCTACCAATTCATTTTTTCGCTTGGCTTTTATTCTATTTGTTTTTTAGCACCCCCGTTTGCTTCTTCGGCCATTTAAGCTCGCGAAGCTCCAAACTTTGCCCCATCCGAAGTCAAAAAAAGAAAAGGAAAATCAAATCATGGAGTTCTTACAGACACCCGAAAATCAGATGCTTGTGGGTGTGACCGTGGCTGTTGTAGCCATTGTAGCTGGTGCTTTCTACCTCTATTCATCTAAGAAGCCCAAAGGTTCGATTTCTTTCTGACTTTTTTTTTTTCCCATTTTTTGTCGAAATGAATTTGGTTTCATGTTTGGCTGAATTGAATCTGTGGTTCTTTAATGCATGAGGTTTACAGTGTAAACCATTTATCAAGTTGTTAACTTCCTTTTTTTTTTCTTCGTAATTTTAATAAGCGGGCCATCTGTGTTTTGACTCTACTACAAGATCTATCTAAGTCTATCACAGCTCAATTGGTTCTTATAAAATTTAGGTACAGTTCTGGCGAGTTTCAGAGATTGAAAATAGTGATAATAACAAAACAAGAGAAATGGACGATTTACTAATAGCTTTGATCTTTTAGCTTTTGTGAAACTGTTTGATAAGTTCCGCACTAATTGGCCCATATTGATTGACAATGCTGTTGTTTTGTCTCAAAATTGTTCATTAATGTTGCAAATAAGGACATTCTATTTATACTTGGATGTTTTCATGCTCAAGCTGGGCGTCATCTGTTCTTTGAAAACCCCAACATATTTAAGGTTGTCATTAAAAATAATCCACTTATGCAAAGAAAGGTCTGTAATTGACGTTTTCATCAAAACATACATTAGTGTAAATTCTAACTGCTGTGTATATTACTTTGTAGATAATGTTCAATTAACAATTGGCATCCTATATTTAATTACTTATTAAAAAGAAAATGATGTGAAGTGGCTCTAGATTTAAATTTTGGTTTTCCTTTATATTAAATTATTGCATGTGATTTTCTTGTTTTCTATTTTTTATTTCTTCATGAAGCATCAGTTGCTCTATCCATATAACTTGGTGAGATTTTTCATCCAAACTTAGGGTTCATTTACAATTTAATGTTAAAAGTGTGCATTATGACCTTCTTATATAATTATTTTTCCCATTCTGAGTAGCATCCATGTTAAATATTCTGATATTATTTTTAGAAGACTATCCTGGTTCATTATCATGTCATATGGTTTGTGTATCTTAAACTTGTACTCATCACTTCACCATTGTGCTTATAGGTTGCTTGGACCCTGATAATTTCAGGGAATTCAAACTTGTCAATCGTGCACAGCTGAGTCACAATGTTGCAAAGTTCACATTTGCGCTTCCAACTCCTACTTCAGTTTTGGGTCTTCCAATTGGGCAACACATAAGCTGCAGGTTCTATTTCCTAATCCTGATCTTATTTCATGCCTTACCTTGTCGTTCAAATTGGTTCAGATTACATTTGTTTAGCAATTATCTCGGTGCTATATTCTCTGGGTGTTGGCTGGAAATGCACAATGCAAAGGATCAATTATATTGATTAGTATGATTGGAAAACTGTTCCTTGTAATATTCTCCTTGTGAATGTTTTGTCCTTGTATGGTGAACAAAATACTGTTTTGAACAGGGGTAAGGATAGCCAAGGTGAAGAAGTTATTAAACCATATACCCCCACTACATTGGACTCTGATGTTGGGCATTTTGAACTTGTCATAAAGGTATGCATATCCAAAACTTATACCTGTTGGGTACTTGGATAGAATTTATTGCTTTTATACTTAGTTTCCACTTCCAATGTTACTAATTGTTCATTCTTTTCTCTATTATATGGTTGTCCTTTCTTAGATGTATCCACAAGGAAGGATGTCACACCATTTCCGTGAGATGCGAGTTGGTGATTATCTTGCTGTGAAAGGACCTAAGGTAAATTCCCCCCCCCCCAAAAAAAAAAAAAAAAAAAGAAATTGTTATGCTAAATTTCACCGGCTTCTGCTTTTTTTCTTGTTCCAAATAATTCTCGTGCTCTTTAAGATTGTCTTGGAAATTTCTAGCACCTTATAGCAAATATTAAAACCCATTTCCTTTTGCATTTGAACAAGATTTTTGAAAATTATGCAACAATAAGGCAGGTTTATGTTACTAAGCCTGAGAACAGATTTATTTAATTAATTTGTTACATTTTCTGACTAATATTTATATTCCAGGTTAAATAATATTCAGGATTTCTATTTTAGAAGCCAATCAGCAATTTAATAAGCTGCTGCCCCGTTTTAAGTTCAATTGGTGTCCGTAGTCTTTATTCTGAAATTGAAATACATGAGTTTAGCTCACTTTCTGTTTTTGACTTAGCAAATGAGATGTTTTAAAGTTTTCTTCCCTTATAAAGTAGTTGTTCTTGTTGTTGTAGTGTCTTTTTTTACCCCTCTCTTCAATGATTTCATTGGCTAACTTAGTTATAGAATTTTTCCCCTGTTAATTCCTTTACTGCCAAATGGATGGCTTTTTATTTGTAATTTTGTATAGTTTGGTTTTACAATATAATTGCTACCAGGGACGTTTCAAGTATCAACCTGGTGAAGTTAGAGCATTTGGAATGCTTGCTGGAGGGTCTGGTATCACTCCAATGTTCCAAGTATGTCTTCAATGCCCTTGTTCTTTGTTCATGATTTGAGAGTACTGTCTTTTCACTAAGTTCTTTGTGTAATTAAAATATCATTTTTTTCTTTTTCCTCTTGTAACTCTAGGTTGCCAGAGCCATATTAGAAAACCCAAAAGACAGGACAAAAGTGCATCTTATCTATGCCAATGTTACATATGAGGACATCCTTTTGAAGGTGAGTAAACTTCCTCTAATACATGTCTATTTTTCACTTATTGAAGAAATTCCAAACTTGATGGTCGAGTCAAATTTACCTCATTTTCCCATGTTGGCCAAATTTCATGGTCATGTAGAGGCTGTTTGCCCAAGTGTGCATACTGAGATGTTGAAATTTGAAGCATATTATGATAGAATTCTTGTAAGTTACTAGCATATCAAACCTATGTATTTGGTTGAGTAATCTTCAGTTGCGATTTAGCGAATTGCTTGTTCCACTAAATGGCAATAACTGATTTAATTATTCATTTTTAAATTTCTGGCTGTCCCCGAATGTCTACCAATCCATTTGCTTAAATTCAAAGTAATACTTGGATTGAGGAATATATAGGATATGCCATAAACCAGGGAAAAAAAATGCTTTTACCGGTTGGAAAGCAATTAGCTATGTTTTTGTCTTGCTACCTCCTATATTCTGTTGTCTATGTATGGACTGAATTGGCCGCCTCCCATTTTGCCACTGGCCTGCAAGGAAGTATTATTCTTTGTTGCAGTTTTTAAGTCCATAGCACATAAAGCAAGCATTGGACTTATGAAAGGGACCTGATGAGTCCAGAAATCGCTAGGTACAAAGTATCTTTGGAATTTTTATTCAGAATTGACAGCAAGTTCCTTGTATAGTTAATGTCTACTTGACTCCACTTTATCTTCTCGTCACTCTTAGACCTTAATTTTTTTTCAATAAAGATGTAGTGTATCATGGCAAAATTTGCTTGCACACGTCCCACTCGCCAGACAATGGCTGAGTTTTGAAAATTTTTGTTATTGGAATCTGCCTATCTCATATGTAGGAAGAACTGGATGGACTCGCTTCTAACTATCCAGGTCGTTTCTCAGTGTACTATGTCCTAAACCAGGTTAGCTGCTATTATATAGCATGTACATTATCAGTAACCGGTGAATATTTGGTGCCATGATTTCACCCCTCAGACTAGTTGGTGTTCTATATTGTGATTCGTGCTAATTTATTCTGTTTTTGCTGCCTGTCTTCTCCCCAGCCTCCTGAAGTTTGGGATGGTGGTGTCGGATTCGTATCAAAGGACATGATTCAAACCCATTGCCCTTCTCCAGCACATGATATCAAGGTAATTGTTTTAAACCACTGATTCCTCTAAATTATTTCTTTAGAGCTCTTTTTGTTACTAATTGTCTGCAAGTGGAGGGATAGGATGCATGATTGAACATCTTGCTTGTGTATCTGCAGATACTGAGGTGCGGTCCGCCTCCCATGAACAAGGCCATGGCTGCTCACCTTGAAGCCCTTGGATATGCCCCCGATATGCAATTCCAGTTCTGATTGTTTTCGTGGGGTGCTCAAGATCCCATTCGAATGCAGTTGGATGGTAAACATCTAAAATTTTCTGGCAAGAATCTGTGGATCATCGGATCAGTTGAACAAGTAGATGGTTGATATTCAGGCATTGGGTTTCAGCATGCTCTTGAACGAGTTAAATTCTGAAATAATTGATTATTGCCTTTTGCTCGGTGACGAGGCTGAGACATTGACAATGTTTTAGAGGTTCAAAATATGAGTTACCGTTTGACTTTGTATCAGTTACATCAATAATTAACACCATATTGAGTTATGCTGGTTACGCAAGTTAGTCACACAAGATCCTCACATATGCACGAGAGGCGATGTAATAAGCAATTTCAGTTTTATTCACAGTGTCTCGTATGTATGCGCCAGAGTCTTGTGAGTAAATTAAATCTAATTATCAACTTTTAAAGGTGACATGAAAGAGAGTTAGTGGTCCTTCCAAGTTGTGACAGGTTTTGGTATAAGGGAACTCCTGGACAGGAAAATGCTTCTCCTACTTCGGAAGTAGGTGAAGATTTTTTTCCCATTTTATGGATATGCATGCCACATCTAATAAAATTGATAATAGTTGGGATTTATATTTCTTGCACAGGCAGTGTAATTATACTTGCATCAGCACGATAAATTGTAACGTGTCTCATGTTTGCTTATATTCATGTTGTCTCTTTGCACTTGTAAAAGAATATGGGACACGTGATAATATAGTGCAAATGTTAATACAATTATACTGCGTATGTATGAAATAAAAATTCTGTTAGTTAAAAGTACAAAACTGGCTTTTCATGTGGGGCGTTTTCGTTGAAAAAAGTTTATCGGAGAAAGTTGTAAATTGATGGTTTCACTCCGAAGAGTAATTTCATTTGTAAGAATAATGCTTCTTTCATTCATCTGAATTCATTCTGTTTACTCTTCTATAACAAAATGTGAAATTTGCCGTTTTATAAATTTTATTATCTATTAGAGAAAAATACATGATACACTTTTCTATATTCTCAAAAGAGGAATGTCTCAAGTATTTTTTTCACTCAGATTGTAGTATTTGAGGTTCATGTAAGTTAGTCTTATTAAAATAAAAATAGCAATGACATAGTACCTATAACATTTACAATACTGAGGTATGTAGATTATGATTTTGTTTGGTAAATAATATTTTAAATAGCTTTTAACTTGTTTGACCTAATTTTACTAATTGACTTATTTTCAACTCAAACAACCATTTGGTGAATAGTTATTTGGATCAGTTGATGTTCATGAAAATGCTGCATCATGTAGCGTTTTTAACTTAGTGGATGCCTTATATATTTATTAAATAATGAAATTACTCCCCTTAAATGTTTATAATTACTAACTTGTGGGAGAAAAGCATAAACCAGACGCACTAGCAATATGCACGTGAATGCATAAGGTTTTGGCTTTTCCGCTAGCCTATAAAGTAATTAGTGTTTGGTGGTTTTGTATTTTCACAAAGATAGAGTACACAGTGTATGGCACAAATGAGTAGGTTCTAAATTTTTATTTACTATAAAAATAATATTAATTTAATTTTAAAAAATATTTAATATATAATAAATTATAATAATATATTATTTATAAAAAAATTTAATCTATATAGGATCTAAAATATTAGAATAGAAAAATAGTCAAATAATTTATAAAAATATTTATACCCCTATATGTCATTTTATATATAAACAACTAATCATAAACAATTGATTTTTACCAACCATTTTTGTTCAAGTAATTAATGCAATCAGTTAGTCAAATCAGTTAATACAATCAATCATTAACTAATAGTTAATTAAATTAGCTAATCGCTACAGTTATTAATTAATTACCAAACAAAGCCTATATAATAGCATCTACATATTCACATACCTTGTGTATAAGTACTATGTGTACATTGTTATCCTCTTTATATATATTTTTTTATAATAGGAGGAATGGTTGAATTATTATTAGACACGTAGACGTAAGATTTTGAAATTGAACTCCATATGTGAATGAGAGCAAATTTTACATCAAACATTATATGCTACATGCTACTTGGGTTAATGGTCTTGGTTCTTCATATGTATTTTTGTGTGAAGATTGTATGCAAAAGACACTATATACACCCGACTTTCGTCTCATTACACGGATCTTACCACCCAAGTCAACCCTATTTTCGGGAGCTTGTGTTCGTGAGGTCCAAATATGCATTTCAGTAGTCTAACATCCCTTTCAAATCGTCCTTGGCCAACCTCCATCCCAAGCCAAAGACAACAAATAAATGGACATGTTTGAAAGCAATTTTGTTGAGTTAATGAAAATGGAAAATTTGATTTGTGGATTAGAACATCAAAGCATTAGAGTGTGAACTTACCAACATCAACAACTAAATATTGAAAAAAAAATAAAAAAGGAATATCCTAGAAAAGCAATAGTCTACGGACTAAAATGGCATTTTACTCTTTTATTTTAAACATTAAGCACTGCTTTCTCATGCAATAATACATCCATATACATGTGTTAATATATTATAATTTTGCTAAGCCCACTTTTATATTCTCACAATCCAACCACACTTCTACACAAAACAGGTAGGATTTAAAACTGGATCCCGCCTATTTTATGTGGAAGGGTGGGTGGATTGTGAGAATATAAGAATGAATTTATTTATATTTTTATTTTTGTATGTTATCACATTTACAATTGAAACTCACGACTTGAAACATTGTGGCCACCTTCAACATGGGATATAAATTAAGAAAAAAATAATAATAATATACTAATAAATGAAGATTTTTATTCTGTCTAAGGGGAGATGAATATTAATGAGAAGGAAAAGACATGAGTAGCCTCCAAAATAAAACTTTTTACATTTCTTTTTAAACTTATCTATGTTTCTTTTAATGAAGTAAAATTATTTATTCATTGGAGGGAAGGTTGTTATTGCAATGAGTAAAAGGAATAACAACTCTTGGTGGATTATTAATTGGTGATATTCCCATCCAGACCAAACTGAGACAGAGCATTCAAGCCAACGTTTATTACTAACTACTTACTGCTGAAGATCTCATCACTTGTAATTAAAACCTATAACAAATTTGTGAAATCGGATGGCCTCTCATCGGTATATTCACGGATGATATGCATGAGTATAGGGATTTAAATTCTCATGTTATTTATTTATTTATTTATTATCTTCTATTTAGGCGCCCAATTATTGGGGAATGTGAGTATCTCAATAGAAAGAATATAGAATTCTCAAATGTTTTAATAAACCATTGGTATATTTCTCAATAATTTATATTAACTTATATTGAGGCAATGCCAATTTTACAAAAGGCCGCTTCATTTTTGAAACATCACGTTATCCTTTTATATTATAAAATAAATAGGAGATTTATGCTGTATTTTTTTTTTTTTAACTAAATAGAGTATGTCTCTGTAAGTTTGGAGAAAAAATATTAGAATTGTATCATGTCAAAATATAAAGTAAAAAGTGGCACTTGGGATGAATCTTTTCTTCTTCTTCTGGCCCTAAGGCACTTAGAATCTTGAAGACAAGGAAGAGTGTTCGAAACTTCATCCAATCTTGTGAATAGTGACTGTGAATTTCCTAGTTTATAATGCATATCTTAAAATTTGAGTTGCAAAATTTTAAAAATTTTATATTTATTTTCAATATTGACAATATAAGTTATTGAAAATTGTGCAATGATACCTTTCAAGGTATAAGTATTCTTTTATAATAATAGAAATGACACTTGGAATGAATTTTTTTTCTTTTTCTTCTGGCCCTGAGGCACTTAGAATCTTGAAGACAAGGAAGAGTGTTTGAAACTTTATCCAATCTTGTGAATAGTGACTGTGAGTTTCTCTGGTTTATAATGTATACCTTAAAATTTGAGTTACAAAATTTTAATAATTTTATATTTATTTTCAATATTGACAATATAAGTTATTGGAAATTGTGCAATGATACCTTTCAAGGTATAGGTATTCTTTTATAACAATAGAAGTGACATTTGGAATGAATCTTTTTTCTTCTGGCCTTCAGGCACTTAGAATCTTGACGACAAGGAAGAATGTTCAAAACTTCATCCAACTTTGTGAATAGTGATTGTGAATTTCTATGGTTTATAATGCATATCTTAAAATTTGAGTTGCAAAATTTTTAAAATTTTATGTTTATTTTTAATATTGACAATATAAGTTATTGGAAATTGTGCAATGATACCTTTCAAGGTATGGGCATTCTTTTATAATAATAGAAATGACACTTGGGATGAATCTTCTTCTTCTTCTGCCCTAAGGCATTTAGAATCTTGAAGATAAGGAAGAGTGTTCAAAACTTCATCCAACCTTGTGAATAGTGACTGTGAATTTCTCTGGTTTATAATGCATACCTTAAAATTTGAGTTGTGAAATTTTAAAAATTTTACATTTATTTTCAGTATTGACAATATAAGTTATTGAAAATTGTGCAATGATGCCTTTTAAGGTATAAGTATTCTTTTATAACAATAGAAGTGATAATTCATTTAACACTCACATATAAATTCTTAAAATAATAATATTGTTTGTCTTTGTATTGCCACCACCACCAATGACACTTTTAAAATTTCTTTAAAAGAAAGTTATAATATTGGGATTTGTCTTGAAAAAGAGCATTTATAAGGCTTTTTATAAGTTTTTCATTAAATCTTTTAACTCCTTCCTAATTCTTTTCTGTAAAAAATTGCAAATTTTTTAGAGTTCTTAAATATTTTTGTGCTATAGATATGATTATTCATGTTATAGCTTTCTAATCTCATATCTTAATTACATACGATGTTTATCTAAAAAAAAAAGTTTTCGAACTTTATATAAAAATTATAAATTTTATGAATTAATTATAATTATTTGTAAAATCAGCTAACTCCCTGGGAGTAGGCAGGGAAGTAAAACCAAAAATCTGTTGTGGATCCAATGTTCTATTGTTTATTGCCGGTTCACCACCCATGCATCCTCCTTTCTCGTTGCAATGTTAAAGACCAACGGAACAGCAAATAAAAAAAATTAAAATATAACTTAATTAATTCATTCAACTAAAAAAAATAATTAAATGAAAAAACTAACTAAGTTAATCTAATAAATGTAATTAACAGTCCATAATTAAATTAGATAATCGATACTATCAGTCTTAATTAGCAGTGGCACCTTCTTTCACTTGTCAAGAGGCTTCCCCCTTCTTTATTTCTGAATTTAAAATTTTGTGTGAAATGATTAAAAATTTTCATAACAAATGGGATATCCAATTCAATCTTTAAAATACTGCCATATTCACTCAGTTCAGAAACTTCAAATTCCACCTTGGTTGGTTAAGTTGGTAAGGTTGGTTATTTCGAACCATTCCCATCTTAACTTCGATCGGTGCTTTCAGTTAAGTTACATTTGCTACAATAAAATGGAATGAAATAGAATAACATAATTATTTCATAATTATATTTAATATGTTTAGAAATAGAATGAATATTTCATCTTATAATTATGTTTGATATAATAAATATCATAAAAATAAAATAAAAAAAGATAGTAATAATAATAACACTTTTTAAAACAAAAATATAATATAAAATTAAAATTATATTTATATGTATTGTAATTTTCTATTTATTTGTAACTTTTCCATATTGAACATAAAAAATTATAATTATCAATGTTATAATTAACAAAAAATTCTCCACAGTAAAAATTTAAGATTTTAATTTACCAAAAATTTTATATTAAAGATTTTTTAAAAAATATGAAAATATTTTATATTAATTTTTATTATTAGAAATATAATTAGTAAAATATTTTAATTAATAATATAATATTAAAAAATAAATATTATTTTATTATTTATTAATAAATGGTAATGTTGAAATATATAAAAAATGCAACAATAAAAATATACAAAATTCATTTAAAAATAATGGAATGATAATTTTATCACTTTTGTTATAAAATAAAAATTTTATCATTTAATGGAATAACTATTTTCAATCATTTTCATTTCATAATATTTAATAAATAATTTTTCCCATTTCATTATAATACCAAATATGTTATTAAGAAATTAAATAATTTATAAGTATATCTGTAAATTGAAGTCAATGGCATACTCTAATATTAAAATCGGGCGACCAATTCCACTATTGATTTTTCATTTAAAATTTGAAAACTGCAGATTCCGCAGTCTAACCCCTTGTTTGGCAATATTAAAAATAAAATTTTATTTCATTTTCAAATGAATTTTTAAAGAAAATAGTGTTTGACTTTAAATATAAAAATATTTTATTTTATTTCATTTCATTTATAATTTTTATTTTAATTACATTTATACCATTATGAAATCCATCTAATTTAGTAACGATTTCACTAGAATTTATTTCATTTGACTAAAAAAATATTTTATATGAAAGTTTTATCCCCTTTCTAATATTATATTTATCATAATACTATCAAAATTTATTTTTTAATCAAATTTCATATATTTTTTCATGCATTCCAAATAAAATATTTGATTTACAAATGAATTGAAATCATGATTTTTAATAAAGTATCTAAATAATAAAATTTATT
Source organism: Sindora glabra (assembly GCA_020226215.1). NCBI lineage: Eukaryota > Viridiplantae > Streptophyta > Magnoliopsida > Fabales > Fabaceae > Sindora > Sindora glabra. The sequence goes on along the minus strand of CM035228.1, from coordinate 31,633,058 downwards.
TATAAATAAATTGAAATCATTTTAATTGAATTGAAATGAAATGAAATCAATTTTAAAAAATTACATGACAAACGAACACTAATTTTAGGTGCAACAAGGAAATCAAACACCACGGACAAGTAAAGTAACGTAGCGGTTCAACCACCCCTTATTCTATATACTTGTTTGTGGCAATTTGACATTTTTTATGTATTTTAATAAAAACAAAGATAATATTATAAGCAGCTCTACATTTTGAATGATTGGATATTTTATTATTAAATTATCTATTTTTACTTTTAAAAAATATAAATTAAATTTTAAAATATAAATTTTAATATATTAAACATAATATAATAGTAAAAATATTTAATCAAAAGCCCCTTGTAACATTACTATAAAATATTGCAACATCAATATACTATCACAGGACATGTATGGTAAAGAGTGTTTTTTTACGGCTTGTAGTTGGTTTGACTTAATTAATTGGTTGAATTCTTAAACCAACTAATTTTTATGTTTGGTAAACAGTTGTTCGGAACAGCTGATTGCCTTCCAATTAACCAAAATAGAAACGCCGAGTGTTGTAACATTTGGGTTTAGCTGATGAATAAATAATTATGAAAGGACTGAATTACCCCCATTTAATTTTCATATTTTCCAGTTTATCCCTTCTTAAGAAAACTTTTCGGTCTCCTTTCTGCTTGCAACGATGCTTTTTCTACCATTGTCTCAGAAACAAAAGGTGCTATAGAGTGCGGTTCGTTTTCCTATTTCTTTTATGTTTTATTTGCTTAAAATAAATTATTTGATAATTATTTTTGTAATTTATTTTTAAATGTTATAATTCTAAATTTTTAAACGAGTAGCCTAAAAATTTAAAAATAAAAATTCTTCATATATATTCTTAACTTAATTTCCATTTTTATAATAATTTTATAATTAAATAAAAATATTTTCTTAATTATTCTATTAACAATTTTTATTTTTATTAAATTCAAATATTTTTAAAAAATTAAATTTTGAAAATAATTCTTTTAGAAAAGTAAAAACATATCCAAATATGTCATCCATTTTTTGTCATTTGTATTTCTTTAAAGAAATATTTAATATATAATAAATTATGATAATATATTGTTTAAAAAATTTAATCTATAAAATTTTAAATATTAAAATAAAAGAATACTCAAACAATTCAAAAAATCTTAAATATTATTTCACATACAAACAACTAATCATAAACAGCTGATTTTACTTTTTTGAATAGCTAATACAATCAGCTAATTAAATTAGTTAATACAATCAGTTATTAGTTAATAGTTAATACAGCTATCATCTTATTGTCAAACAAGGCCATAATCAATGATTCGTATCAGCTAAAATATTTTTTAAAAGATATTTTTATAATTTTTTATATGAAATGAAAAAATAGCACTAAAAGTACCTGCCAGAGAGTGATTATTTTATTTCTAGTTTTGAAACTATAATCCAAGTAGAAGTTCCAAATTTCATAAACTTTAAATTAATATGGTAAATTTTATAGTGCTTCAGAATTTTAAAATTTAAGATGATATAATTATTTTAAAAATTATTAAATTAAAATTATTTAATTATATTTATAAAAAATTAAATAATTATAAATAAATAATTTCAAAACTCATGACATTATTCTAAATTTAAAAACTTATAAATGCTATATCAAACAATCATTAATAAACATTTAAATGCCTTATTTTCTTTACAAATATACAAGTTGAGTAATAAGCTAAGCCTATAACGTATTAAGAAATTCTTGTTTGCCTACTTTGTATTTAAATTGTGTGCTAGACCTGCTAAAATAATATAATTTTATTAATTAATGGTATATTTAATTTTTAATTAACTCATTAAATTGTTGGTAATATATTAATGATTTAGTGCATATAATCTATATATCCATTAAAAAAGTAATAATTTCTCCTTAATTTATCAGAAAAACTTATGGTACATTATGAATACAATGATATATTAATATACTATTAGATTTGGATATATCAGTATATTATAAGGATAGGTCTACACCAACGTTCACCCTTGAATCTTTACTTATTTAATATAGTTTTGGATGTTCATACTAAAGACATACAAAAAATAATCTCTAAATGTATGTTATTTGCAAATGATAGAGTTCTGATTGAGAAATTGTGAAAAGAGGTCAACTATAAATTAGAGCTTTAAAGATAGGTATTGGAATTAAATGGTTTTTGTTTGAGTAAGAGTAAGACAAAATATATACATTATAAATTTAATAAGAAGTAAGATAGAAATGACTTAGAGGTAAGAATTGGAAAGCATGTCATACTACAAGTACCTAAATTTAAGTATCTAAGATTTATATTACAAAGTGATAGAAAAATTGATGGAGATGTCACATACAGGATACAAGCTAGATAGTTAAAATGGAAAAAAATATCAGGAGTTATTTGTGACCACAAAGTACTTACTAAATTTAAAAGAAAATTTTATCGGACTGCTATACAATCAATTATATTTTATGATAGTGAATGTTGGGCTCTGAAAGGACAACAAAATTAAAAAATAGGGATAACAAAAATGAAAATATTAAAATGGATATGAAAGGACAAGATATAAAATGAATACATACGAGGACATATTGGCGTGGCACCTATTAAGGAGAAGATAACAAAAAATTAATTAAAGTAGTTTGATCATGTGCAAAGAAAGCCATTGGAAGTACTAGCGAGAAGAGTTAATTACATAATTTTTAGTCCTATAAAAAAGTGTAGAGGGAAGCAAAAAAGGACATTGGGAGAAGTTATAAAAAAGGATCTTTTGGTGAATAATATTACTGAAAGTTTGGTTTCTGATAGAGCCCAATAACATCGTGTAATCCATATAGCCGACCTCACTTAGTAGGATAAGATTTTGTTGTTGTTGTTGTTGTTGTTGTATTAGTATATCATTATATTTAATTATTGATATATTGTCACGTGGCATGCAAGATTTAACCTTAAAAAAAAGTAAACTTATTATGAAATAAGATCTAATAATGCATCAATATATTATTACATTAATAGTGTATTAAAGTCTCTTCCTCAATTGAGGTGGATACTTAATTATTTTTTTCAAAAAGAATTTGATGTCCTTTTTATAATAGTGAAAGAATTAAGAAGTAAGTTCTTGTGGAAAGTTAAATTTTTTAGAAATAAATTTCCTTGTAAACTTTTCAAGAAGTATTTAAAATTATTTAATTAATACTAAAATGACATTTGATATGTAGAATCAAACATTCTTGAGAATCCTAATATTCTCAAGAATGTAATTTTTGAAAATTTCATTCTTAGGAATATGACACTCCAATTAGGAGTGCAACTAGGACAAGCAATCTATCAGGGGCCTATAGCCTAACTTACTTAAAGCCTAATGTAACCTGACCTATTTATTTAAATAAGTTAGGCTTAGGCTAATAAATTGATCTATTTAAATAAATAAGATAAACTTTTTTCTTTAGGCTCAATTTATAGACCTATCAGGTTAGCCTATTTAATTATAAATATATTTATAAATAATATAATATAATATATATTATACATAAAAATAATATAAACATATTAATATATATATATATGCCTAATTAGGCTATTGGATAATTTTAGATCTTAAAAAAAATTTAGTCTATTAGCAACTTTAAAAGCCTATTTATATAATAAGATTTTTAAATAGGCTTTTAAATAGGTTAATAGATCAAGTTAGACTTTTTGAATAGGTCAGGTTGAACCTGAATTTTGATCTTATATAGGCTAACAAGCCAGACTCATGCTAATGATTTAGAGATCAGGCCTAGCCTATTTAGTAGCCTAACTCGACTCAGCCCATTTGCACTCCTAATTCCAATATTTGATTTTATTAGAAATATTCTTAGGAATGTTATAACTTTATATTTTAATTATTTTGAATATTTTTAAAATACTATTTAATTACCAAGAATGTTAAAAATTGAGTGGTTACTGGTGGTAGATGGTAATTGACATCTTCCTTAATGGCAAATGGTATAATGGTAGTAGTAGATAATAGTCATCAATGATGAGTGATAATTTGCGATAGTAACTAATAATAAATAGTAACCAATAATGGTAATTGAAAATAAGTTATAGTCAATAATGGTCATTAAGGATGTGTAGTGGCCGATAGTGATCATTGTAGATTGATAGTGATTACCGATGATAGATGATAGTCAATAATAGTCATTGGTAATAAATAGTAGTTAGCAGTGATTACCAGCGATAGGTGAGAGCTAGTAATGTGCTGTAATTGGTAATGATCATCAATAATGAGTGATGATTATTAATAAATAATAATGAATAGCAATCATTAGTGGTAAATAATGATTGATAATAGTTACTAGCAATTAATAGTAATAAATGATAGTTATCAATAATAGGTGATGATGGATGATGGTTACTAGTAATGGCAATGGTAAACGATGGTCACCAGCGATAGGTAGTAACTGATAATGATTACTAAAAATAGGTGATGGTCATCGATAATGGATAATAGTAAGCAATAATCATTAGTAATAGGTAATGATAGATAGTGATTGATCATGAGGAGTGGTTGGATGAATAAAATACTTTCTTTATGTCAATTAAGTATTCCTAATCATAAGAATATAGGATACTCATTTCCCTTTATGGTGATGGTAGTCACCAATAATGGCACGGTGGTAGACGGTGGTCACTAGTAGTGGCAATGGTAAATATTGGTCACCAGTGATAGGTGGTAACCAATAATAGTTATCGAAAATAAGAGGTGATTAGCAATGATCGTCGATAATGAATAATAGTAGGTAACAATCTGGTGGTGTATATGCTCTAAAATCAATCATATAAATAATTGTAAATTTGAATCATATTATTTTAATGGCAATTTCAATTATCATATTTATACATATATTGTCTGCGTAATATATTTAATTATGATAATAACTTTAGAATAATTATATTCTTAAATATTCCTAATCATATATCATTATGGATTGGGTTGCTTTGATATATTAAGACTAGCATATGTGGTGACTTATATGAGATATTAAGTTTACACACGAGTACAAATTAGAAAACTTATATACTGAACCGACCCACCCTCAGAATACTACATGGATTGTTATATGAGTGTCATGAGTGATTCTTAGTGATCATCATTAATATAGTTTTTTAACTTGAGATCGCCAAAGTTCCCTACATGTAAGTTTTATATTTTAATACTACTTTATGTCACTTATGGTTAAGTGAATGCAAAGGTAGTTATTAGATATAACACATATTATGTAAAAGGATTTGTATGATCAAGATGAAATTTATCCCTCTTATATAATAGGAGTGACATCTACGGGCCCCTTGATTAAGCAAAACTGAGAAAAATACATGGCCATGCTCAGATAAATTAACATAGGATATCAATTATATTTGCTTTAGTCAGCTTACTTAAGAATCAAGAAACTTTTGAATTGGGTTATGCAAAAATAACACAGTCCATATTTTGTGCTCAATTTAGATGTCCATGACAAAAGGTCATAGATAATGATCATATATAGGTTTAGTCAGATCATCGACCTTTTCATTACTTGGATAACACTAATGTGTTGCTAGACACTGCTGATTATTTATGATCATTATCAATGTAATAAGAGCTTGTAGGGTCACACACTTAGAATTTAGTAAATTTGGAATTGATGGATCAAATTATTTGAATCTAATATATGAGAATTCCATGTTATAATTGTAAGGCCCAATAATAAGCCTATAATTATATATGGAACAAAGCCCAATTAGTTAAGGTTTTCTATGTGCCTATTTAAATAGGCTTGTTGGGTAACAATAAGAATTATTATTCACACATCCCAAAAAACACAGAAAAACCTAGCAGTCCTTTTGAATCCTTGAAGGGCGTACCTAGCATTATGAAAGAAAAGGAGGTGAATTCCAATCAGTGCATGTGAGACGTTCACTAGTGTTTCACAGGTTCGTGCAGATATCTTGGAATCTTTGACTGAAAGCAAGTCGAAAAAGGTGATTAATAATCGAACATCTGAAGTGTTCGTAAAAGGTAATCAAATCCCTATCTTGATTTAATTGTTTCACATGGATCCTTAGCTGAGATCAGTTAATTCTGTTGCGTTTGTTTAGCTCCCGATCCTAACACAATCATTAGTAGTAGGTAACAGTGGATAGTAGTTAATTGTAATAAATGGTTGGATAAATAAAATAGTCTTTTTATATCAATTAACTATTTCCAATCATAAAAATATAGGATACTCATTTCCCTTTATGAGAATATTTTAAGGGAATATTGGATTAAAAAAATATTCATGAGAATATTCTTTAAATTCTTGAATTAAATATAAAAATTTTATTTTTTAAAAATATTTCTAGAAATGTGAGAAAAGTTCTGCGAATCAAATGTTACCTAAAGAATTAAGACTTTTTGAAAACTAATTTTCTTTTGATTTTTCTAATTTAACTCTAAACTTCCTAAGGAGTATTATCAAAATAACTAATATACCTTTTAAAATTTAAATTAAAAAATGAGACATATTAATAGATTTTAATTATCTCTAATTTTATTTTCTAAACTATATTACTAATTTTTCTTTCCATTATAATTTTCTTAGATCGATAATTTTTTATTTTTTTAATTTATTATAAAAAATAAAAATAAAAAATATGTTTACATAAAAAATTTAAGGCATCTCTTTTATTTATATATTAATTATTTTAATATAGTTTAAATGAAAAATATAAAATATTTATTTTATATAAGTTTATTTAATACTTATTCCATTTATTATATAATAATTAATTAAATAATTATGTTTTATATAATTAATAATTATATTTAAATAATTATATTTATATTGTAAAATTACTAAATTATATGTACTGTAATTTTTAAATGATAATGATAAAAGGTTAAAGTAATTATTAGCTAAATTAAGTAGAAGTAAGTTAATGTATTTATCAATAAAAGAAAATGGAAGTTATTTTTATTAAGAAAAATGTAGATAAACAACTTTTTATAATTTATGGGAAGTTATTCAACTTTGTTAATTGATAAATAATCAAACGATTCAAGAAAATCTTACTTTTTAAAAAATTATACTTTTTATACTACTTTTATGAATCAATCAATTTATTATTTATTTATTATGTTCACATTACACTTTATGTTTAAACTCAAAATAAAATAGGAATAAGTCCTAAAAAATTGTAATGTATAAGTTATAATTATATATTCAAGTTACAATAAGTTTTTTTCTATTCACACTGAATAAAAAAATATAATTATTAATTTTATTATCCAAGTATCGATTATATGTGTCTTGTATATACTAAAAATTATACTCTTATAATTTTAAGGTATTAAAAATTGTAATTATTTTTTTTGTTGAATTAGAGTAAGTAAAATCATATGTTATAACTGAAATATACAATTTCTTTATATATATAAGGGTATATTAAGTGAAAGAATAATTTTTACGTGAAAGTGAAAGAACTAAATCATGATCATTAGACCTAGTATTAAATGGTTGATTTCCAAACTTGACAATCTAGGATCTCAATTAAAACTTCATGGATGGAACATTCTTAAACCTCAATATATGAACTTGATGATTTAAAATCTTAATTGATTATTACTTATAAGATAGTTTAGGATAAAGTTACAATGAGTCACTTTGAATTAGATAAGATTTATCAAGCAAATACTTCCGAAGTATAGTGATGTGAATTTAAAAGGGGTCAGTCATAAGGAAATGAGTTAGGAGAAGAACTTGATCAAATGCATTAGAATTGTGACACACACCATTATTATATCATCAAAGAGATAATGTCGCATCAGTCATAATTGACATCACTATCATATCGTTAAGGAGATAGTGCCACGTTAATACCATATCAGTTCACTCTTATTCTTTATCTTCTGGAGTGTGATGTGAATATCTTTCTATTTTTGTTTCTAGATTTGCTAAATTATGAGATGATCTAATATAATTTCATATCATTTAGTATCAGAGTAAGGTTTCCAAATTCAAGTTTTCACTTCTCTTTAATTTTTTGGTTATTGTTCACATAATTGTTCACCGATTCATATCCCATTTCTTCATTTATACTTTATCTTAATTTTATTTTTTTGTATCTATTTCATTTTAAGTTTAGTTTATGTTAAGTTCATGTGTGTTAATTCATCTTTATGTCGAATCTGAATTGTTCTTCAATTCTGCCCTTTATGTATTTAATAAGTTATCCAAGTTAGTTGTAAAACTAAATTTGCTTTGATACTTAGTTACCTTCTTTGTTTTATGTTGTTCCCTATTGTTTAGCTTAAAATTTAGTCCAAATATCAATGTTGCTATAGTAAATGAAAGGTGCATCGAATATGTTTATTAAAAGTTTAAAATGAAGAAGTTTAGCTTGTAATAATCGATTGTCATATTCAAATAACACAACACCATAGTGCTATGATTGGATATAGTAATTGATTAAAGTAAAGCAAAGAGCATCAAGTTTGAATTATGTGAAATACTCTTGCAATCACCATAACCAATGCTAAATGGTGAATTAGTGTTTGAAGTGAAAAAAAAAATGTAAGAACAAAATGAAGATTGATATTGAGTACTTGTCAATTAAAAGGCAAAAACAATTGAAAAAAAGATAAAAACAAGAGGAAACAAATATGAAAAGTCAATATGTGAATTAAAAAGCAATATACAAAGAAGGGGTTAGAAAAATAAAATGTAGTTGAAAACAAGTAAAAATGGAAAAAAATCAAAATCAAGAAAGAACAAAAGAAAGTTAAAAGGCCAAAGGAAGTAAAAGTGCTAAATTGTTGAAAGTAAAATGAAACAAGATCAAAAGAAAAGAATATCCTTACTTTTAATTATTATTAGTTCTTGATATGCTTTAATCACGTTTAAATTAATTATTTTGATATTAATTATTCATTATCTCTTTCAATTATTTGAGTTCTCAAATCAGCACCTCATGTTATCTTATATTATTCCTTCCTTTATTTTGAGTCCTAGTAAATTCTCTTTCTTTGAAATTTTCATTATTAAGTCTTTATTTTGTGTCCTGTTTATCTATTTTATTTAATTATCTAATTCTAAATCTTTGAGTCCTAGTTAGTTTCTATTCTTGAAATTTTCATTTTCTTGTTTCCCGAATTATCTTGTTTGATTCTTCAAATTTTATGAACTTTAATTGGTAATATTGATTGCCACATTTGTTGAATCTTATTTGTTTATGTCTCCTATTTTTCAAAGAACCATAAGAGGAAAAAAGTTTAAAGTAGGAAAAGTCAAAAGTATGTGAGCTTATTTAAGGATAAAAGCTAAAATTAAGGTACAAACATAAGTGAGTGCTAACAAATCAAGCAAGAAATGTGCTCTGATGAGGTTTTTTTTATTTAACCTTTTTTATAGGTTTATCATTTAATGATGTTGGAGGTAATAAGAAAAACAATGATAGCTGCACATAAGAGGATTTACTACAAGCCATAAAAAAATCTAATGAAATGCTTAGAAGGCTTGAAAGTAGACAATCTCAAAAAAGCTAACATGATGAGAGGAGTAAGAAAGAAAAAGGAGATAGAAGACAAAATAAGAGATATATTGAAGAATAAAGAGTTGAAAATAAAAATAAAAAGAGTAAAAGAGAAAAAGTATATCATGATAATATAAAAAGAGATGATAAAAGTGGAGTAGATAGGCAAAGAAATGGTGGAATGACTTCAAATCTTCAAAATGGTAAAAGGAAATTTCCTTTGTTTTAAGGGAAGAATGATCCTAAAGCTTACTTAGAGTAGGAAAAAAGATGGAATTAATTTATGCTTGTCACCATTATTCTAAAGAAACAAAAGTGAGACTTATTACCTATCAATTTAGTGATTATAGTTAATATTTAGTGGGATTAACTTGATTCAGTTAGGAGAAGAAATTATGCAAGACCTATTGCTTCTTGGGAAAAGATGAAGGCTATTATGAGGAAAAAAATTCATTCATAACTATTCTTTATAGAAATCTTAGAAAGGGAGGGTTGAAAGAAAAGAAGATAAAGTAGATTAACACAAATATGAATCCTCTTTAAGATCCAAAGAAGAAATTGAGTCCATAAGTAATCCCAATAGCCAAAGAAAAGATAAAAATGATTATAATCTTAATAACATTAGGGAGAAGAGTCCTTCATGTCAAGAAGAAAAGAAGTTTAAAATGAAGAAAGAAAAAGGTTATAAGAAGTACAAAACCCATTCCTTATCTAAATTCAAGAAAGAAGATTCTAAAGGCATTGTCAAGCATAAAGGAGAATTATCATCAAAGTCTAAAAAGGAAGTATCAAAGAGAAAAGACAAAGATGGAAAGCTTCAAAAAGATTCCAAGGACAAGTGCTTTAAATGCTTGAAGCATGGTCATCATGCCATTAATTATCCACTTAAGAGAGCATTAGAGATTCAAAAAGCCTTGTGAGGACAAGTAAAAGAAGAAAGTGAAAAGTAAAAGAATATCTTTCATACTAGATTCAATATTAAGGGTAAGATGTGCAATATAATTATTGATAGTGGAAGTTGCACTAATATTGCTAGCACTTACATGGTAGAGAAGTTGAATTTACCTATTTTGTCACATCCTACTCTATATAAGTTGCAATGGTTGAATGATAGTAATGGAATAGATGTGATAAAGCAAGTGTTGATTTCTTTTACCCTTGACAAATACCATGATGAGGTGCTATATGATGTTGCTCCTATGAATGTTTATCATTTATTGCTTGGAAGACTATGGTAATTTGATAGGAAGATTACACATAATAGAGTTCTTAACACATATAACTTTGAAATAAATAGGAGAAAAAATAAAACTTAATCCTTAAAACCCAAAACAAGTATGGATTAGTTAATAATGCAAAAGAAAAGAAAGGAAGAAGAAAAAAAGAAAAAGAGAGAAGGAAATGAGAAAAATAGGAAGAAAATAATAAAGAGGAAAAGAGAGTAGATAAGAGTATGAACCATGAAAAGAAAAAGAGTGATTGTGAAAAAAAGAGTAAGGAAAAAATTGTGTTAAGAGAAAAAAAGAGTGATTGTGTGGGAAAAGAGAAAAAATAAAATTTGAGAGTTATTAAAAAAATAAATAGGATAAAAAGTGTTTTTTATATTTCTAGGTCAATTATTTTATACGAGAAAGCCTATGAAAATACTAATAATCTTGAAATTATTTTACTAAATACTTGTGATGTTATTTTGAAAGAACCTAAAAAGTGCTTCCAAGAGAAATTTCAAAAGTGCTACCATGTATGAGAAGGAAAATACCCCTCTTAGAATAAGGTAACAACAATGTGATGGTTAATATGTTATCTTTGAGGTACACTATCATCTCTACTTTGCATAAAAATTTATTAGGTGTTGAAAATATTGAAATTTTGTATGTAAATGATTATAGTCTTCCTAATTCTTCACTTGATGTTATTACTTATTTAATTGATTTTGTTGCTCTTTTATTTAATGATAGTATCTTAAATGTAGAAATGGTTTTTAGAGACATTTTTAGGCATAATATTTTGTGTGGAAAGAATAATTTGTGTGTGCCTAAGAGATCTTTAAAAAATTTGCTTGGTCGAGAAGTCCATGAATATGATTTGTTAAAACATTTTGGATTTAAGAATACCTTTGATATTATGCTTAATATGTTGCATGACCCTTGTGTATTCTCTAAGCATGGTTTGGAAAAGGGATATCATTAAATGTGCTTAAGAAAAGATGTTGAAAAGAAAAATAGTTTTAGAACAAAGTATGGTTTATATGAATGGTTGACTTTGATACTTAGTTTGTCTATTGCACCAAGTACTCCTACAAACTTTTTAAGTTATGTTTTGCATATTTCCTTTAGTAAATGCATTTTGATTTATTTAGATGAGATTCTTGTGATAAGTTTATGTATTTTTAGTTGCAAGTTTTTTGTATGTTTCTATTACTTTCATGTTTTGAGCGTTTCCAAGAATAAATATGTTATTGCTCATTTAAATTATTTTCATGCACTTAAAGGTTAGATATTGTTAGGACTTGAGAATTTAAAGCATTGAAAAGATTGTTTGCCATATCTTGTTGAAATTCTTGGTTATGACAAAGTTGTAGATAAGCATTTTGAATCTTTGAAATGTGTTTGCAAAATTTAAGAAATGAAAAGTTGCATAATAATTTTGAAGAATGTTCATTATACATGAAGAGTGTTATATATTTGAGACATGTTATGTGTGCAATTCAATAGAACTTGAGAATTTAAAGCATTGGAAAGATTGTTTGCCATATCCTGTTCAAATTCTTGTGTATGATAAAGTTGTAGATAAGCATTTTAAATTTTTGAAATGTTTTTCCAAAATTTTAAGAAATGAAAAGTTGCATGATAATTTTGAAGAATGTTTATTATGCATGAAAAGTGTTATATATTTAAGACATGTTATGTGCATAATCCAATAGAAGTGATTAAAGAAAAGGCAATTAAAGAATAACCAGCACCGATGTTTGTTAGTGAAATTGAGAGCTTTCATGGTTTGATTAATTTCTGTAGCAAGCTTATAAGGAATCATGTTCTATGTGCTTTCATTGACAAACTTATTACTATTAATAATTTTGTATGTTTACGTGAGATTATTGACTCTTGTTTTGTATTTGATCTAGGTAGTTACTTATTAATGGTGTGATTAGAGAAGAAAGTGTTCCAAATCCAAAGGAATACTAGCTACTTCTAACTAGAGATGGTTCACTCTAGTCTTAAAGAGATAATAATTATTTTTCTAATTTGAATTCTCATGGTGAGTTTGATATGAGTGCTTCTTTTAGTGTTTCTAATATTCCTTCTTTTGATGTAACTTTTGAAGATTCGAGGAGGAATCTTTCTGAAGGAAGGAGGAATGATATGAATTTGAAAAGGGTCAATCATAAGGAAGTGAGCTAGGATGAGAATTTGATCAAGTGTATCATAATTATGCCACATCATCATCAAATTGGTGTCACATCATTGCCACATCACTAAGAAGATGGCATCACATTAGTCATAATTGACATCACTACAACATTATTAAGGAAATGGTGCTATATCAATGCTATATCAGCTATAATCCTAATTAGTGCAACTTTAGCCCATTTTACTATTATTTGATGTTTTGGACTTTAATTTAGCATTTGGACCTTTTGTTTATCTTTATTTTATGGTGAATCATTTTAGAGTGATTTGGGCTTTAATTTATGTTAAATTTGTTTAGATCTATTTTACTTTAAAATATTTACCATATTACTATAGGTAATTTACTATATTACTTAAAGTCATTTAGAGTTTCATTTATTGGGTTTAGGTTAATGGATTAGTTTTGGACTAATATGCTATCATTTGAGCATATTTTCAATTAAGGTTTTAAAAAATTATATAAGAAAGCTTGTTCCTTATACTAGAATGGGGAAATTAGTTTTTAAGATCAAAGATTTGAGAATCTAGCTGAAAGCTTTTTTGGGAAAGTGTGTTCTCTTTTAAGAAAGCTTGTTCCTTATACTAGAAGGGGGAGATTAGTTTTTAAGATTGGGTTTAGGTTAATGGATTAGTTTAGGGTTTAGGGTTTAGGTTAATGGATTAGTTTTGGGCTAATATGCTATCATTTGAGCATATTTTCAATTAAGGTTTTAAAAAATTATATAAGAAAGCTTGTTCCTTATACCAGAAGGGGGAAATTAGTTTTTAAGATTAAAGATTTGAGAATCTAGCTGAGGGGTTTTTTGGGAGAGTGTGTTCTCTTTTAAGAAAGCTTATTCCTTATACTAGAAGGGGGAGATTAGTTTTTAAGATTAGAGATTAGAGAATCCTGATAAGAGCCTTTTGGGGAGAATGTATTCTCTTTTAAGTTCTTGAATGAACTTGTAACTTATCAAAGGGATTTACCTTTTATGGCATTGATATTCATTAATCAAGGATTTATCCTTGTGGCATGTTTTCTTTTTCACTTATCAAAGGACTTACATCCCTTGTGGTATATTTATCATGACTTATCGCTCTCATTCGTCGTCTTCTAAAGGGTGGCATGAACATCTTTCTATTTTTATTTTTGAATTTACTAAATTTTGGGACAATCCAACATAATGTCACATCACATGGACCCATGAAACATAGGATGAATAACTTATAAGTCATCTAGCAACTCTAATTGATAAGTTACACTTTGAACACATTTGAGAATTGGAAAGGGCTCAATAATACAAGATGAGAGTTTGACTTTTTTCTCAAATTTCATCACATCTTTCATAAGTGAAACTTTTAGGAAAATCATATCTCCAACTTAAAACTCTAATTCTCTCTTGTTCTTGTTTGTATATGACTTTTGTCAATTTTAAGCTATTTTTAATTATTCTTAAATGATTTGAACTTTTTCTAAAATGTCGATTACTAAAATTGATTTCAAGAGTTTTATTTGTCCTTATTCAAACTGTCCCACTACTGCATAACATTTCTTAATATGAAAAAAATAAAAAGAGTGATGAGAAGTAACATTGAAGAATGCAAGTTGTATAAATTAAAAAAAGTTACTTACTTAATTTGAGATGATATTTTTTGTATTGATAAATAGTGTAAAAGATTTTTATTTATAAACGATGTAAAATTTTTTACTTGAACCATAAATGAAACCTAAATTTTTAAGTTAAAAACTTTTCATTGAAGTATTATTTGATGCCTCTTAAGGATTTTGTATTTTTCTTTGCATCTTGAATTAATCCTTACTTTTTATGTGTATCTAATAATTTAATACTTCTATTATTAATAAAACTTAAATTCTTAAACCATTTCTTGTATAATTATTAATTATTTTTATATTCCCACTAGTGATTAATGCATTAATGCTAGCCAAAAAATAAATAAATAGATAAAAACTGCTCAATTTAATTTGAATTTTATTTAAATCCAACTTTGGAAGTTCAGGGGACATGTAAGTCAAGGAGTCTAATTTTAAATTGGGTACGTGGTCAGGGAAAGTGATTGTTATATACAACATAGCTTTCCCAAATAATATCTACCTCGCATAATTCTGTTCGGTCAGGTTAAACCAAATTGCCATTATATTAAACTAATCTCAGTTGAGTCCTTCAGAGAATAGGATTAGATTAAGCAAACATAATACCCAAAATTGTGGAGATAAGACGAAGCCCGCTTCCACCGTAGGTAATTGGACCCTATTCCCACGCTTCTTTGAACTTGCATCCCAGAAGCTAGCAGGAAGACCACAGGCAACGACCATCTCTGAACTCCATCCATTCTCTGTTCCTTGCTTTCCTTTTATTCTTCTCTGCGGTAGGAATTCAACCCCTTTTACGTTTTATACTCTTTCTGACTCTCTTTCTTCCCTGTTTTCAACGTCCTTAAGCCGACCTTTGTCTTGGTTTTCTGGGATTCTTGGTTCTATATGTTGGTGGAATTATTGGATTCGATGTTGTTTCCTGTTTGTTGGATTTATTGAGCTGATTTTGATCAATGCTGTGTTATTCTCATGGCAAATTGGTTAATGGTTGTGGGGACATTCTCCTATTGAGATCTGTTGGGGGTTACTTTATGCTCTGTTGTGTTCTTTGGGATGTCTGTCGGTTGTCTTTTCGACCGACTTTCAAAATTTGTGGCATGAAATTACATACTTGATCTGTAATCTGGACAATGTGGTCACAGATCAGTGTCCGGTTGTGCCATTCGTGTCATCTTTTCACTATTCATGTTTCGACTTAATACTTGAATTGGGGAAATAAATTCTGGGAGTTTTTCCCATTTGTTTATTTTCTTTGCAATCGTTTGAAAGTTTTTATTTTTATCTCAAATATAGAAATGCAAGTTGATTCCAAGCATTGAATTCATCTTTGATGATGACAATGGATGAGAGAAATGTGCCGTTTTGCAAGGTTTTTTCTAGGAAGTCATTATTTTGCTTCTTCACAATGACATCAGTCCTCTTTATGCTATCATGGTTCTTTGTTCTGCGTTCCACGGGCCGTCCAGGTTTCATTGACCACAACTTGTTGCCCACTTCAAAGCTCTTCTCTACAGGGGAAGGCTCGAATTTTGGGTCACAAGATCAGAATGTTGAACCCACAATAGGAAACCGAGCAATCCTTGTGAATAATGAAAAATCAGAAAAACCACCTCAGAAAAAAGATGTGAAGAAATGCAATAAAAATGATAAACTTGTCCTTAAAGTTTTCATGTATGATTTACCTGCTAAGTTCCATTTTGGGCTTTTAAATTGGAAACCAAAAGGGAATTGTGTTTGGCCAGATCTTAGAACTAGAATACCTTCGTATCCCGGAGGCCTGAATTTGCAACACAGTATAGAGTACTGGCTTACCCTGGATCTTCTTGCTTCGGAACTTCCTGGATACCCCATTGTTGGTACAGCTATCAGAGTCCAAAATGCGAGTGAAGCTGATGTAATATTTGTGCCATTCTTTTCTTCTCTGAGCTTTAACCGATTCTCAAAAGTTAATCCACACGAGAAGATGAGCAAGAATAAGGTGCTACAAGATGAATTAGTGAAGTATCTTACATCTCAAGAGGAATGGAAGAGATCAGGGGGAAAGGACCACTTGATTTTAGCTCATCATCCGAATAGTATGCTGGATGCAAGAATGAAACTGTGGCCAGCAACATTCATACTTGCAGATTTTGGGAGGTATTCTCCAAATGTAGCCAATGTTGAGAAGGATGTGATTGCACCATACAAACATGTAATCAGATCCTATGTTGATGACAATTCCACCTTTGATAGCCGGCCAACATTGCTTTATTTCCAAGGAGCAATATATAGAAAAGATGTATGTTTCACTTCCTCTTTGATTTTTCATTTTGGTTTATGTTGTTTCATCCAGATTTTGACTTTGAGAGGTAGATGATAAGTATTTAAATTTTTGGAGAATTCTCTTTTTTCATTTTGAGGGTGAGCCTTGGCGCAACAGTAAGGTTGCTGCCTTGTAACCTAGAGGTCACGGGTTCAAATCCTGAAAATAACCTCTCCAATGTTGGGGATAAGGCTGCGTACATCTACCCTCCCTAGACTCCACTAGGTGGGAGCCTCGTGCACTGGGCTTGCCCTTTTTCTCTTTTTTCATTTTGAATTCAACATGTTATAAAACAATGAGGTCATTATGTTTGCCTTTACAATCAAACAATGGGCATATTTGACGAATTAGGGTTCATCCTTGAGTGTCTACCACAGGTTTACTGGTAATCTTCAAAGCTATATGGTTATTGTATAGCCCAGCAGAGAGTATAACTAAGAATAAGATCAATGGATCTGTTCTTATGGTCCATCTTTTTCTAGATCTATGAGATTCATAACCATGAATTCTGTTCCTGAAGTTGTTGAAAAGCTGAGGTCATTGTCAGGAATTATGTTAGATGCTCTCAAGTTTTCTGCTTCAAGCTTTAAATGAAAACTTTCTCTGGGAAATTGGTTATTATAGGTTATCAGTCCCATCTTTGTTGAACTTCGTCTAACTCTAATACACGTGCTGATCAAGTTGATTTTCTTCAACAGAATGATTTCTTCTGCATAAGCAAAAGGCATATGAATTGCATAATTGCTGATTTAAACAATTTTCTATTTTCTCTGAGGCGATGTTTTCCACAGTTTATAACCATATTATTATCATCAGCATCCTTCATTCGGTATTGGAGACTATAGTGTCTCTTTAAGATTTGAAACTCTAATGTTGTTGCCTCATCATACACCTGATTATGTTCACTTTGTGAAGATCCCTAGAAGTATGGCCAAAAAAGAATGTTCCAGGAAATGATGAATGGGATAATTCTCTTGAGATTTGAATTGTCACTATGGCCTCAGAGTTCAGCACAGATGAACAATTTCTCATGCAAGGGTCCGATCCATGTCTGTGGGGGATGTAATTGTATTGCCATGTCTATTGAAAAACATCTATTATTTTCTGAATGCACATCTTGCTCACATTGCTTGTTAATTTGTTACTTTAGAGCTTAACGCTAGTTTTTTCTCATCCCCAGGGTGGCTTGGCTCGGCAAGAGCTATTTTATATGTTGAAGGATGAGAAAGATGTTTATTTTTCCTTTGGAAGTGTTCTGAATGATGGAATCAAGAAAGCTACAGAAGGAATGCGTTCTTCCAAATTCTGCCTGAACATAGCTGGTGACACACCCTCATCAAACCGCCTTTTTGATGCCATTGCCAGTCACTGTGTCCCTGTTATCATCAGTGATGATATCGAGCTTCCTTATGAGGATGTTCTTGACTACTCCAAGTTCTGCATCTTTGTCCGCACGAGGGATGCTTTCAAAGAGAAATTTCTAATCAATCTCATTAGGAGTATTGGCAAAGAGGAGTGGACTCTTATGTGGAACAAGTTGAAAGAGGTTGAACATTTTTTCGAGTTTCGGTTCCCATCAGAAGAGGGTGATGCTGTGCAAATGATATGGCAGGCTGTTGCCCGTAAAGTACCCTCTATGAGATTGAGGTTAAACAGGTCTAGGAGATATGCTGGCACGGTTTCTGAACCGGAAAAAGGTTTGAAATCAATACCTGCACCAAATAACTTTTGGTGAGAAAGAGAAAAACATGATGCCTCCTCGTACAGAACCTTTTTTTGGGATATGGCAGATGACAATAGGTTTTCTAGAAAAGCAGGAATGTTTTGTTTTCTCATTCGCCTGATTTTGATACTGACTTTGTATCATACCTAACAGAAAATGCAGGATAGAAAAAGAGAAATTAGGCAATCAAATTCAGTTGAGGGTATACAAAGAAAATCTCTTGTTGTATATCGCTTGATCAAACCGCTTCAATAAGTGATATTTCACAATAGGCTAAATAGCAGCACATCTTGCTAGTGGCGAGTGAATGTTGTAGATATTGCCCGAAGTCACTAGGCATGGGAAGGTCGTGAGGGATGAGGATAGTTTGCATTGCAAGATGTTTGTTTTATGATAATAGAAGTGACAAATTGCTTAACACCCACACCTAGGACATCAAAAGAGAGAAGTCTCAAAGATAACATCCGGTACTATTGCACTATTAAGGTGCCGGTTGCATTGCAAGATGTTGAGTTTGAATCTTTGTGCTGTCACTCTATCCAGAAAAGGTAACCACTTGATTGTGTTTTTCATTGATGGGTTTGGGTGACGGCTGGCCCATTGGCCTTCTGTTCCCTCTCAATCTCCTGGATTTGTCTTGCTACATGGCTGCAATATTGCATTGTAATTTTGTTCAAAGCTATATTATATAATTTTTGTAAAATAACTTATTTATTCAAGAAGAATTTTTGGTTTAATCTGGTTCTCAATCTTTTAAGTTAGCAGCAGCTTTTTTCCCCCCTTCTTTTTGGTGGCAGTATTGTACAGATGAAGTATATCAAGTTGAAATACATTTGTAGACACATATATGTGTAATAATTTCAGTGATTTTAGTAATTTAATTATTTAAAAAAATGAAAACACATTAAGATTTTACTATAAATGATAAAGGTAAAAAAATGATATTTTGTTGATTATATATTAATTTGATTTTTTAATTTTCAAATTGTCAAATCAATTATGTTTGACTTTGAATTTGTTATTATAACATTCTATGGAATTATTGATTAGATATAATTTGTAATATTTAAATTGAGATGTTTTTATTTTTCCTCTTATTTAATAGTATTAGAATTTGATATTAATAAGTAATTATATATAGATTTATAATTATAATTTAATTTTAAGATTTGTACTTTTTTTCTTGATTTCTTTTATTTTTTATTATTCCTTAAAAATCTATGTAGATCTATTGCCTTGTGATGGTGTGAATTTTTTCTTTGATAATAGAGCATAAAACAAAGTAATAATATTTTATCTTTGATAATGAACATCTTACCTCGTCTTTACCTCTACAAATATGAAAGGAAGAGAGATATTATTTAAATTTTAATTTATGAGAGATATTATTTAAAATTAAATTTTAAATGATAAAAGAAGGCGACCTGCTCCCATCTTATTCCATCCCTATCTCTACAAAGAAGGCTAGTCTTCTCTTGTCTTATCCCATCTTATATCATTTAAAATTTAATGTATAAGTAAAATTAGGAGGTAGTTTGGTTCACTTAAATAGCATGGTAAATCCTATTTTTTAGAAAGTAAAAAATTAGTGAATTGTTTAGTTGATCATTATTTCATAAATTAAGGGAAATAGAATTTTTTTAGAAGTTTGACTTCTCATGAAACATAGGAAGTTATTTACCTACCTTTTTTCTAGGTAAATTCTATTTCTTATATTATTTGTAGATGCAATGACAAAATTATCAACATTAAAGAAATTAATGATAATTAAAATTTATTATTTTATATTATAATAATATTAGAGATATAATATTTATTTAATTAATATTTCTTAGCATGTTTAAAGTTGAATTAAATAAGATAGAAGAAGTTACTTATTTGAAAATGACATTTCTTATGTGTCAACTAAATAACTTTTAGTATTTCTTAAAAAATTTATATAGGAAGATGTTTTTTAGGAAGGTGAATTTTCTGTAAGAAATTATTTTTTAAACGAATCAAATGGCTCGTAAGGATATTTGAAGAAAATCCTCTTCGATGAATTGTCTTGGAGAATTGAGAAAAATTCTGTGATCATCACTGTTGCAATATTAGTAGCAATAATGACACTTCACCAAAATACTATCCGTCGAGCACAAGCAACGATATTTTCCAGGTATTGAAATGGAAAAAAGGAGTCACAGACTGACACATAAATATGATGCTTGATTTCAAATCTACGATTATTATTTAATTTCCTTTTGAAGATTATGTGAGTGGGATTATTTTTAACTCTTGCCTCCCTCCAAGTAGTACCATAGGTGTATTTTATTTTATTATTATTTTTTTGTTTTCATTCCATCTTGCCAAGGCATTTAGGAGTTTTATTTTTGAGTTTTGTTTGGTATACCTTTTTTCCGAAGATGCTTTTAAATCATTTTTTTTTCTTTTTACAAATTGTAAAGTTTGTGAATATTATGAGGTTTATGAATTCCGCCGTCCGCCATCTATCAAAAAAGGGTGCATAATGTACCTTTAAAATCTAAGTTTTTCTCTAGGTTGTTGCAAGTAGTACTAGATTTGGATGGAATCTTTATTACTGTTGAAACTGATACCTGTTTCTCATTGGTTGGATTTCTGAAGTACTAAGATAGATTTTGGGTATTAGGTCTTCCCTTTCCATATGCTTTGCCTAATTTGATGGCGAATTAAATGCTGGGGACTTGTAGCAATAAGCAATCACACTACAATTTCATTTTCATTTTCAACTTTATATACCATGGATTTTCATTCACAGAAAGAGAGAGTAGGACAGGAATTAAATTGCAATGAAGGCAGTGGGATCATCCCATAGTTGTTGGACAATAACCATTATTTATTTCACATAAATTCACATTTCAATTAGTATTTGCTTGCTATTGGCTGAGTACATTTCCAATTAATTAGTTATAGAATATCTTCTGATTTAGTGGCTATCATTTAGTATGCCATTACATTTGCTTCTTCTATTTAGTATAATTATACTCACGTTTTCTCTATTTTTAAAATTATACTAACTTCCCTTTATTTATATATATGTGTGTGTGCAGAAGAGGATTGCTAACATTCAAAATTATATATGAAGATTTGTAATTTTTATATTTTTCATTTGCAAAAAAAAATATTATTGATTTAATGATATAAAATAATAAATGATACTATTATAATTAATTTATCATCTGCATTAATTTCTTAATTTAATGAGTGTGTTTATTGCGGAGATAAGAGAGAAAAGTGGAGTTAAACTTAAATTATTTTAAATTAATATTTTATATTAAAATTACTTAAATACTTTTTATTATTTTATTATTTTCTCCATTCTTTTTTACGTACTGTTTTAGAGAAAAAAATTTACTCCTATTGATCTATCATTTTAGGAAATCAAAATTATATTTATTATCTTCTCTCAAATATTATCTCTACTATCTAAATAAATTTTCAACAACTTTAATTATCAATTAATTTTTAGTAGAGAATATATTGGTAAATTACAACTCATATCTCTTAAAATTATTATTATTTATTACATTCTTTGATCTTTGTGTATTAACCTTAAATGACACTTACAAAGAAATGAAAGGAGTATTAAATTACAAGTCATTTAATTTATACAAGAAATAAGTTTTTAAAGGAAGTTGAATTTTTTAGAAAGTAAATTCCTTTGTGTGAACTTCTAGGTAAATACTCAAAATTGTTTGGTTGATATTAATAAATTGACACTTCTTAGAAATTAATTTTTTATATTTTATTTGGTTTAATTCTAAACTTTCTAGGAAGTATTATTAAATTGATTAATATAACTTTTAAAATTTTGATATAAAAATAGGAGATATTGATAAATTTTAATTGTTTTTCTTTTATAATTATATTTCTAATCTCTCATTCCATTATAATTTTCTTAAATTGATAATTTTTTAATTTACTATAAAAATAAAATGTTTATATAAAAAAATTAAGATGTCTTTTATATATATATATCTTAAATTATATTAACATAATTGAAATTAAATTAAATATAATTGAGATAAAGAAAAATATTAGTTAAATAATTTATTCTATCATATTCATTTAAAATAGATAAGAAATATATAATTTTTATTTTTAATTGAATATTGAAAAATAAATAATACAGATAATAAATGTGAAGTAATATAATAAATATATTTCTATTTAGAATTAGATTTCTATTATAATTATATTTATGATACAATATTTAATATTTATTTAATATAATTGTAAATAATACTCATTCTATTTATTATATTTTATGTAACTAATAATCATATTTAAATAATTTTATTATATTTTATAATTAATAAATTTTATTTGTCATTAATGATTTGTATTTATTATACTTTTCAAATAATTAGACTAAAATGTTGAAGTGGTCATCGATTATATTAAATAGGAGTAATTTATTATTTCTATTTATTAATGGCATGGGAAAGTCTTTTTATGAAGGGAGGTGTGAGTTAGAAACTTTTCATGATTTACAAGAAATAGAACTTTCTAAAAAAATTTATTTCCTCCATTTTGATGGATAGTGACTAACTAAACTTGTAAATTTTTTACTTGTTAGAAAGTTGTATTGCACATCTTATGCTCCTTATATGCTAATCCAATGACCTCTTAATAGAATAATTTTTTCGTTCAATTAAAAAAACGGAAGTAGCAAACCTCCATGTTCATATATATTTACACATATACACGCGCACACACAAACACTTCCCTTTTATTATATTCCCCTTCTCTTTAAAGAAAAATAAAGGATGTGAATGTATATTTCTAAAAATAAAATAGATATGAGTGTAATTATATTAAATTTTAAAGAAAATGAAAATAATTTTTTAAAGAAAATAATAAAAGGAGATAAGTTAGAGCTTACGTTGTTAAAAAAAAATCTGATATATTTATAAAAATATACAGAATTGATTTTATTTAAGTAGCATTACTCTCCTCTTAGAATAAAATTACCTGTATTTCCCAACATTTACTCCCCTTCATTCTCCTTTTCATATTAAAAAAAAAAAATACATTTTAAACTCGTAAAAAATTGGATTGAACCAATATACTTTTTTGGCCCCGACATGAAGGGAAGAATGATAGAGGAACGAGTGCCGAAGAATGCAGGTAAGCCGCGTGGGTAATTAAGGTTGACAGCACATTGCTGCGGTCCCATGGGGGGACTCTTTTATATATGTTTTCAAAAGAGAAGGACCATTCATGAGGATCACAACAATAGAAGGCTCATATTTCACAATGTTACGTGCAAACTGGTAGTGTTACAGCAAAGAGATGGGATGGGTCTTACATGAGAATTGGCACTTTCATTTCTCAATTCAAGGTAAATTTTGTGATCCAAATGTTCTATCATACAATAAAGCTACATATGCGCACGTGTCTTTCTGCGAGACAAAACAAATATCTGATTATTAAGTATGAATATTTGTTATTTAATCATTCCAATCATGATTTTGAAACTCAACCTGAACCGGCCAGTTCTGTCAGTAGGATTGAAACTCGAAACAAAAAACGAGTTAAATTATAGCATGACCCAACCGGTTCAATCAGTCGAAGTGGAACTCAGGACAAAAAACGAGTTAGATTATAGCAAATTAGTTCAGACTGGGCCAATGACAATCGGGGAAAATCCGAAAAACTCGCCACATCCAATGATCTATTTTCGAGTTTAAAGCATACTCAACGTAAAAATTTTAATTGTTTCAGTTGTCGAAGAATCGAACTAAAAGGATGAAAGCTTATGCCCAAACTTACAACTACATATGACAAACATTTTATATAATATAAATATTATACATACTGTATCATTATTTATATTTCATTATTGTAGTATTATTCACGCATATAACACAAATATACTTATTATTTACGTAATTATATAAAAACTTAAAAAAAATATGATATAATTTGATACTTAAATTAAGCCAAAAAATTTAAAAGTCTAACAACTTCAGTATTAAAAGAATCAAATTAAAATAAAATACTTATAAAATTATAATTGAAATTAATTATTGAAATCAATTTTTAACAATTGTGATTCATCATATTTGTTTGTTTTAATGTAACATTAGATTTGATGTTTATAATTACAATAACATCAATATTCATAGTATTTGTTTTTAATTTAAAGTACCATTTTACTACTAGATAATGATAATCATTATTTAATTTTTATTTATAATATTTTTTAATATTACATCTAATGTATATAATTTTATAAATATAACAACTGATTCAAATTATTATAGGAAACTAATATATATATATATATATATATATATATATATATATATATATATATATATATATATATATATATATATATATATATATATATATATATATATATATATATATATATATTATATTAGTTTTGTATAAGCCCCATATTTATTAAAAATTATATTAGGCTAGATATTTGTATTTATGTACTTTTTCATTGTGCATATACTTAAGAGAGAATTTCAGTATTAGTTTATTATTATGTGTTTCACTACCAATAATAATTAATTAGTTAATCAATCCCTTCTCTTTCTAATCTCCATCATAATAATTGATATTACTAAGCGTTTAATTATTTTCAATGTTGCATTAAAAAAAGTGAAATAATTACTAATAATTACTTTCAAGGGTTGTATTTTATTACTTATTAATGCGTGAAATATTTAAAATTTAGTAGAAAAATAGGAATAAAGTTAGAAAAGAAAACATGCATTTTTTATGTGACAAGTAAATAGTTCACCAAAATTCTAGATCAATAAAAAGATGAACAAAGTAAATCTAAAATCCTAAAATATGAACATTTATATTTTTTAATAAAATTAATTAATCTGTGGCGTAATTAAACATTTAGTAGGCACAATAGAACAAAATAAGAAAAAAATATTTCTTAAAGAGACAAGTAAAATAACTTTCCAAAATGCTAGAGGAAAAGAATGTACGAAGTAAATTTTAAACTGTTGAAATCCTAAAATCTGAATATTCGAGAAGTAAAATTGTCGTAAAATCTAAATATTTCACGTGTTATTTTTGTAAAGACATCAAAATATTTTTGCTTTATTTTTTAATATAAAATTGAAAATAAGTAAACACTTAATATCAATTACTAGAACAGAAGAGAGGATTTGCTAATTAATTAATTGTTGCTAGTAGTGGAACACATGACAACCTAATACAGAAATTCTCTCTTAGATATATACATTCTAAAAGAAAAAAAAAACATGCCATGGAAGTCTAGTACAATTATATTTTTAGTTACAAGTTTTTAATTTAAGTGATATTTAATATTTTTTTAAAAATTTTGTGTCTTTTATTACATTTAATATTCAATTCCTATTCCTTTTATACACTTGCCTAGTAGTTTAATTATTTCTATTATTTTAAAATATTATATTATTAAATAGAAGTAGATTATTTCGGCATTTTTCATGTTAATGATAATGACATTTAAAAGTTAAACGGTCGCTAGATAAGAATCAAATCCATGGGGCTGCCCAGGGAATAGTAAAACATTTTCATGGGCTGAAATATATGAAGAACGAAAATCGTGAATTCGGCAGGCACGGCCTGGTGGTAAAGTGTTACTCCTATATTATTTTAAAAATTTTACTTTAAATTATTATTACTTGATTTCGAATTCAAAATTTAATATATGTTTATTAAATAAATTATTATTTTTATTATTATAAAAAAGGAAAATTGTGAATTAAAGGTCGCACTTGTAAACCCACATGCTATGAGGGACAATTGACCGTAGGAGTAGCATTATTAATAAATTATGATGAAGAAAGATTATAATACATTATTAATATAATGATATATTAATGTATTATTAAATTTTATTGTATACTAAATTTATTATTTTAAAAATTAAATTTAATATTTTATATAATAATAAATTAATAATCAAATTTAATAATATATCAATATATTTATAGGTTAGAAGTATAATATAGAATTTTCCATTATGATTTGAAATTTCTAGCTGTAACATCAATAACCATCCTATACTATAATTATTTATGGCATTGTAATTGTAAAATAACGCAACTGTAGTCATGTGCCCATGCCGAATCTTAAATTTTTTTTATAAAATAGCGTGTATTTTAATGATAGGAATCACAATTATAAAAGTGAACTTACTTACGAGTTATAATGCTTTATTTCACGTTGTTGTGCACTCGCATCAAAGTTGTAAACTTCGATTCGAGCTGTCATAAGTTTAATTATTTCGGTTGTTTTAAGGATTGCACCCAATAAGTCGATTCAACCAAAAGAAATTGTGAATCAATTTTATGATCATTCCAATTAATTTTTAAAATTGGTTAAAAAATTAGTAAACCGATAATAAATTAATGAAATTGCTTGATCACGATTTTTATAGTTTAGTCAATTGATTTTTATTTAAAAATTATTATTATTTATAAATATAACATTATTTCTGCCCAATATTATATAAATATTTAAAATTTAAGGTTTCAAATAATAAAAAATTATTTTATTTGTATAAATAAATGTCATAAAATAAAAATATTCATTTTTTTGATAATTTAAATTATAAAACTATAAAATTATAGGGTTATTTGATAATGTTTAAAATATTTTAATATTTTATATACATAATTTTAATTTTATGATAATTTAGTTATTATTTATTAAAAATTATAATTTATATCATAATTCGGATTCAACTTTGATTTAGCTATAGTTGAATCATTAAATTTTAAATCATTCTCATTTCTAGTTTAATAATTGATCTAATTTTAAAAATATTTATTATTACAATAACGGATGTCATGAAGGTAAAAATGTAGATTATGAATATTATCATCACAATATGTAGTTAAAATTATATAATAATTAGTTTATTTTATTTGATATGAATTTTTTAATTTATGATAATATTTACTATATCAAATAAAATTTATTTATAAATAAAATATCGAAGCTTTTAGTTTTCTATTTTATAAATAAAATAATATATTACAATTGTTATAATCGTATAGTGACAATAATATGTAGTCTTGAGGAATTACAGCCACAGTTAATCCCCGTCATACTTATAAATTTTAAATAGATTATGATTATACTTCCTTTCTAATCTTTCTTAAATGTCATACTTATAAATTTTAAATAGATTATGATTAAAAAAA
The DNA here is from genome assembly GCA_020226215.1 of Sindora glabra. Lineage (NCBI taxonomy): Eukaryota > Viridiplantae > Streptophyta > Magnoliopsida > Fabales > Fabaceae > Sindora > Sindora glabra. Next base: position 31,605,260 of record CM035228.1, on the reverse strand, counting down.
ACAAGATTTATGTGATTGTAAGTGAAATTAAAGACAAAATTTTTATCACTAACTTTATATTTTTACTAAAACTGTATTAGATCATTTATTATTTTTTAAAAATACATTTGTATTAATTAAGTTTAATTTTTTTATATCTTTATATGCATATAAAAAATATTAATTGATTCAACTACCTATTTTAACTAATTGAATCAATTCAACTTTAATTCAATTATTTATTAGATCAATAGTTAGATTGACTTTTAAAATATTAATTTATACTCTATGAACCTTATGTTGCTAGGTTATTATGGTACACCAAAAAAAAAAAAAAATAGTGTACCGATGCTTCATTGAATTGACGGCTGTTGTGTACTGTACCATGAATAAGCCAATTTTAAAGTATGATTATCGACAGATTTTTAAATTTTTAATTTCTGTATTTTCAAAAATAAAATATATGGGGCAGAGGTTGGGGCCAGATCTTTGCATACCCAAAACCAGTAAACAAATCTGACTTTAATCGAATTCTAATTCCCCAAGGAGGGGTCCCTATCCTTACCTTAATTTGTTTGTCCCTGTAAGTGCCCCACTGAGGTTGCTGTTTGTCGACGGCAAACTAGAGAAGAGAGGAATTCATCCCTTCATTCTTTCTTTATTTTTGTGTGACCGCGTATGGATTATCCTAAAATTGTTTGATCATTACATATTTATTCCTTTTATATTTATACATATTATAAAATGTGATTAGAATCTTTTTTCACTATTATTTATTTTCAACACTTATTTCTCTTCTCATCTTATTTACTTTAAAATATTATTTGTTCAATTTAATACTATCGAATGTATCTCTCTCCTAATTTAATTTATACGTGCAACCATAATAGAAAAATTTATTAAATCCTCGTTGATTATACGTATAACTTTTTATGAAGAGGTGGAAATAATTCTTAGAGATAATAAATAGTGACCGATCTGAAAATAAAATTTCAGAAGGTCAAATAGTAATGATTTATGTAATTTTTTAAAATAAAATTCACGTTATTATATAATATCAATATATAATTTTAAAAATTTTAGATAAACATAACTCTCTTTATCCTTTCAAAGCTCTGCCACTGATAGTAAAAATGTGCGCTTTAGACCAACAAATACCATCTTAGACTCCTATTATTGCAACAATTGTTACTATTCATTACTCATAATAGTTCTCTATAGAGTAAATTTAAATATATATATTTTTTATATTCACTTCTTATTCACTTTGTTTCTTATATTTCTATGGCGTCCAAAATTTTGGATTTTACAAACATATGGGAAAAGAATGAATAAAAAGTTGATTTATAAGAATGAAAATAGTATTAATTCAATTTTCTTATCATCTTTCCCAAAACCTCCAATTGTCTTGTGTCACAAGTTAGCAATTGTGATAATTCAACAGTCAAACATACTCAAATTGAGATGAGGCTTTTTCGATTGAGATGAGACTTTGTGAAAAAATATAGCATATTATGATGGTCCGGCTGAAATTTAGGATCAATCCAGCTTGTATACTATTTTCTTGATTTTTCCAAATTTAAGAGTATTTTGGTTATTTTAGATAATTTGGGAATTTAGTAGAGTTTGAGAAACCTATATTTGTTATTCTCGCATTTTTATCTTCGTATCAATTAGTTCTCGTATAAAACAAGCACCCAAAGCATGACAAAAAGTCCTTATAACAACTTAAAAAAAGCATGTCATCTCCTAATAAGAAAGTTTTTTTCAAAATGCTTTTTAAGATGATAGAGTGTGCTAAGGGTCTACAAGTTAGTTTTCATATGAAACAGGCACCCAAAGCATAGCAAAAAGCCGTTATGATAACTCAAAAAAAGTATATCATCTTCCAGTGGGAGAAATTTTTTTCAAAATACTTTTTAAGAGGATAGAGTGTGCTAAGGGTCTACAAGTTAGTTTTCATATGAAACAGGCACCCAAAGCATAGCAAAAAGCCGTTATGATAACTCAAAAAAAGTATATCATCTTCCAGTGAGAGAAATTTTTTTCAAAATACTTTTTAAGGGGTTAGAGTGTGTCAAAGGCTTGCAAGGCACTTGGATACTGAGTTAGGAACGGAGGGTGTTGGCTTGTGACTATCTCCCTACACACTCAAAACTATGGAATGAAACATAAACTAAACAAACAGAGTGTCCCTCTCCTTATTCAATTGTCTCTTATGGTTCGAAAGCTTTTTATGTGGAAGAATCTTACAGTTTGGTATGCAATAATACTTTAGCAGCATACGATATTAATGTGCGAATATATTGTATATGAAACTTATTGTATGGCAATAAATTTTCGATGTCCTGTTATCTTTATCAAGCATGTAAAATGAGGGTTTGAATTGGAAAGGTTGACATGTTTGCTAAAAGTGGCTTACATGTGTCATATGGTTACAGTTGGAGAACTGCCATCCCGTGACACTTGGACATTCGGTTTATAATGTTTCCAATCACTATCAACTTATAATTATATCGTTAATATGAAAGGTAAGTCCTAAGTAAAATGTCTTTTATATAAGTGTAAAATGTAAGAGATTGATTAGCACCAATTTGAGTGGTTGAAAATTAATGTTGTTTGAATAAGGTTTTGAATTCAAATTTTATAAATAAAAAAAATAACTTTCCGTCGTAGTAAACTCAACTTGATTCAATTTTGAATTAGTCCTACCTAAAATTGCCGGATACCAAAGTTTTCAAGAAAAAAAATGTAAGAGATTATGCTTATAAAAATAAATTGTGAAACTTGTTCCACTTTATAGCTTACAAACTTACAAATTACATTGCCATACTATATAGTTGTCTATTACAAATTACATTGCCATACTAAACTTGTTTGGTTTTTAAATTTCTGGCATTTCTTTATTTCATTAAAATGTATTTTTATAAAAAAAATATTATTTATATATACATTAATAAAAAAGTTGCATGTTACTTATATTAATAATTAAAAAACAATGTCTAAAAATATAGTAATAAAAAAATAATTTTTTGAAATTAAAAATTATTTTTCTAGACCCTTTATTTTTAATATTAAATTAAAATATTTTCTTATATTTTAATATTTTATAGCTATATTTTATAAAAAAAATTCTGTCTAAATGCCAATTTATGTTTATCCATCATTCAAGCCTAGCTCTTCGTTGCCATGTATATGTTTTTTATAAAATTGTCATCAATATCCAAAATATTAAAAAATAAAATTATAAGCATAATTAAAGTTTTAAATTAGGATTCATAATTATAATATTACACATCATAATAATAATAAAATAATAATATTATTATGAATCACTCCTAATTATAATATTTTATAATTTTATATCATAATAACTCTATTTTTTATATTTATTTATAATTTTATTGACCGCATTAAAATCATGATTGTAACCGCAATTTATAATATAATCCCTTTGAATGCCTTGTAGAATCCAAACAAAACCCTAGAAAATTATCTTCCAGAGCACTTGGTTTATCCATCAAACACCATCTACAAGGAGGCAGTTCAAGAACTCAGTAATATGGCGAATGATTTTTCCACGGAAGAGAAATACTGCTTAGTATCAATATTAATCCTCGTTACTTAAGGAAGATTTCAAATTCGAACCTTTTAAATAAAAGAATTATTTTTAAGAAATTTTTTTTATATTAAATTTAATCTGAGTTAATTCTAGATTAGTCAGAATTTAATGCGATGACGGGAGTCCTCAAATTGGAAAAAAAAAAAAAAAGAAAGACTGCTTATTCGGAAATTTGATTGAAAGGACAAAAATCTCCTCAGAGAAGTTGACTTGAATAAATGCAAGCATGGCGCCACAACAGGAATTTTATGAGTCGCGCTTTACACGTGTACGTGTATAATAGCACTGTATGCGTCTTTGCAAGGGAGATTAGCTTTATGAAATAAGATCTTATCGCTTTAATTTAATACATGTATGAAAAAAAGGTTAAATTCGTATTTGTAATTTTGCATTTATCATACGTTTCTTTTTAATTGACTAATTGTTAAAATCAATTTAAATTAATTACTATTAAATTATTTTATTTATGTATTTTATTAATTATTTTAGTAATTTATTAATTTTAATTGTTGATATTTTATAGATGTAAAATATTGATTTCAACTAAAATTTTACTCTTGTTTGCTTGATTATGAATAAAAGCTTATGTGCAAAGTTTTTTTAGATCTAAGAAAATAAAATTTCTTCTTTTTTATTGTATTGGATATATTTTTTCATATTAATTTTAATACTAATTATTTTTAATAATAATTGATACAAGAAATAAAATCATAAAAAAATAAAGTACTTGAATAAGGCGGGTGACTTCTTGAATAAGATTATTAAAATATAAAGTAAATTATCGAATGGATCTTAAAATTACAATGAGTCGGTTATTTTTTTTGAAAAATTATTTTACCTTCTAAGAAAAAATAAAATTTTAATTTATACATAAAATATATTTTTAAAAATAAATGTTTCATCATTTTTAAAAAAAAATATAACTAACTGATATAAATTAACTTTTTAAAAAAATTGATGTAATTTTTATCTTTAAAAAATTAATTTGGTAGTTAATCTCATTTTCATGTCTTGTTAATCTCATTTCAAGAATTTGTCTCTTTTATTTGTAGGAAAATTGGGACAAAAATACGTCATATTCGTATGCAAATTTCTTTTTTTTTAATACAAGTAAATGAGTAATATTTCATACGTACATCTTAATTAAAAAATTATTATACATAATATCATAATAATGGAAAAAAATCCTCCTTAATACAAAAAATATATTATTTCTCCCCACACTATTAATATTTAATGTTAAATAAATATGGTATTTTCTAGAAATTAGTAATCGTAAAATTACATATAGATATAAACTTTGTTTTTTTTATTTCATATATCATTAAATTAAAATCATGAAATCTTATCTTATCTAATTTAATAAAGCTAAAAAAATCCAAACTAATTTAAAAAATGCAGCATTTGCTTTATTATTTTTTTTTTTGAGGACATCTTTATCCTTTTAATAAACATCCGTGGAAGCAGTGTTTTGGTTTCGTATAAAAAATACTTCCCCCGTTTTTTATTATTTATCACAATTAATTAATTATATATATATTAAAAAATAATTTAATATATTTATTTTTAATAAATTTATATAAAATTTAAAATAATTATAAGAAAAAAAGAAATATAATAAAATAAGTATAAATAAATTAAAAATATAAAATAATTAAATAATTATTAATAAAAATAATTATAAATTTAAAAATATTTAATTATTCATTAAATTTATAAAATAATAATTAAAAATTTTAAAATGTAACCAAAAAAAAAAAGGCGTAAAAATCAACTCCCCAATGAAATCCTCGCACGATTTCAAAGTAGTCCCAATTATGACAGAGACCGGCATGGTAGATATAGAAAGAGAAATTATCCTTGCAAACTGCAAGGCTCCGGCTTCAGACCCGAAACACACACACAAACACCGACTTGAATTTGAATCCAAAAAATTGAAGGGAAAACTTGCAGATATTTTTTATCATATTCTTTAACATTAAAATATAAAAATATTTTTTTATATTTTACAACTTGAAGATATTTTAAAAGGATATGCCATTTCAATAAAAAATATATATATGTCTATCTTCCATGTAAATTTAGATTCAATCGAGGGGATCCATACTCTTGGTACAATTAAAAGTAAGAAGCAAAAAATGTAAAAAGAAAAAAAAAAGAACTCATGGGATCCTGCTGTTTAATTAAACAAATATCTTCCTTAAAATCTAATTTTATTTATTTATATTTATAATTGTATGATACCAATTTAACAAAAAAAAAATATTTTTTGAATTAACATCAAAAGTTCCGTTTTAATAACATTGTATATTCCAAATAGGAAATTATTTTTTCTTACTGGTATGATAACATTTTTTTAAAAAAATATTATAGGTGTTGAAAATAAAATTTGAAATTAATTTTTAAATATTTTATATTTATTAAATTAAATTTTATAATTTTATTCTATTATTTTATATTTAATAACGATTCTTAATTTATATTTAAAATTTAATTTTAAATTATATTTTTAATGTATATAATTTTATTATGTTTTTAATCACTAAATATACAACTAACATCGTACTTATTTATTTATAAATAAATGAAATTTTCCTACCAGACCTACCTTCAACGAAAACTAAGGTTGGCCTAGAAGTATCCTCGTTGTCTAGCGGTGGAGATAAGGGATGGCTGACAGTGCCGAAGCCTTGAAAAAATTGATATCTATAATTATACATTTAATAATTTTAGATTGATTTTTAAAAAATGGAAATTTATATATATTTTACAAAAATTTTGATATCCATCCATCTCTTGTAAAAATCCTGATTCAGCTATCGTGGCTGTCACTCCAAGTTGGTGGAAAAGGCAACGATTTGGGTCCGGCGGAAATAAAATAAAAATATAATTATAAAATATTATGATAGTGAAAATAATTTAAATATATAATTTTAAATATAAAAAATTTAATAAAAGATAATTTTTCAAAAAAATTATTTTCCTTCATATTTATATTTATATCATATTTTTAAGTATAAATTATAAAAACATATGATATTTATTTATTTATATAAAAATAAAGTTTTTATTACAAAAAAAATATTTTTCAAAAAAATAGAGGCTTTATAAATATCTGTTTATTTCGACAAAAAATATTTACTATAAAATATATTTATAAAATATTAGGATAAAAAATGTTTTACTTATTTGATATTAAATATGAAGTATTTAAAAAAAGTAATTTTTTGTTTTAAAAATAAATTTGCTTTCTCTTACTACTATAATTTTAAGTATTATTTTTTTAACCATTAATACAAATAACTTATCACTTCTTTATTAATATATATTTATATATAAATAATATTTTCTTTAAAAAAAATTAACAAATAAACGGAAGCTCAGGACATCGAAAGATAGGGAGCCCCACAATTAAATACCCAGAAAGGAGGTAAGGGAAAAGTTATAGGGCTAACTCATCGAAATAAATGATGCAGCACCCTTTCCCCACAGCCCTAGCTACATTTCATATTTTCATTTAATTTCCGGCTACTTCTATTTACACCTTTCAATTTCATCTCACATGCATCTTGTCCCTTGGAGTTTAAAGACAATAGTAATAGGGATTCCTTTTTTAGGGCTGAAAAATATATTAGAATATAGTGAATTTAATTCTAGCCGCTTAAAATGTCACTACTACTATCTTTGTATTCCCAAAAAATATTATTTTGATATTATAATGTTAAATTAGAGGAAATAACTTTTTAATTTATCAAATATAAAGGGTAATAATATGATTAGAAATACAAGATTATTGTAATATTTATTTATTTTTTATTAGTGACGGAAGTAACAGAAACTAGTAGGTACGCTTACACTAAAATAAAACAAAGCTTTTAAAATATCATCGAATATAAAAGGCGCAAAAAATTCCGAGACATGCGGAAAAACATAAATAATAATAAATAGGTAGGAAAAAGTGGGGGAAAAATTACATGGATGTAATTTCTTGAATAGAATTTATATAATATAATTATTACAAATGACATGGGAGCATTTTATATATAGTCTACCTGTATTTGAATATGATGGTAAGGAAAACAACTTCTTATAATATATTAATATTAAAAAATTAGTATTATTTCTATATAGATATTGTAAAAAATATTTTTTAAATAATCTGATTTGTTCAAAAAATTAATTTTTTAAATTGAAAAAAAATAGTAATATGTGTATGAAAACAGTATTAAATTTTCAGAATTAACGTTAATGTAACACCGTAAGTCTTTCCGACGGTAGGTATGCTATTGCACTGAAAATAATTGTTGCAAATATGGGCCTTATACGATCAGATTATGAATGCGTAATATAATTTTAGAAGCAATAAATGATGCAACTCATCTCTAGTTGTCCACTGCCAATTACAGCGGATCACATTTAGTCCGCAATAACTATACTCTTAATTGAGTAATTATGAGTTTAAAATTTTTTAAATTCATTATTTTTATTAAATTTTAATTCTTTGATTTTTTTCATTGAAGATTTTAATTTTACACTTTACCTTCCAAAGTGCATCCAGCATTTCAAAGTGCCCAACCCTTCTATTCACCACCACCAAAAAAAAAAAAAAAATGGTTATGTTGCTATTTGGTTTGTGAAATTTTTCTCATTATCTTTGGTTTGTGTTTGACAAATAACTTTTTGATTAATTTTTAATTGATTTGAATGTTTTTAAGTATATAATAAATAGTTATTCCAATTAACTTATTGGCCCTTAAATAGTTATTTTGAGAAAGTTAATAATAATAATTTTTTTAAAAAGCTTGTTTGTATTTAATATGAAAAATGACATTCTTATTCATAATTATAAATTTTTTATATTTTTATTCTTGATAAATAAAAAATAAAAAATTATGTTTATTTATTTTTAAAGAAAAATTTAATATATATAATAAATTATAATTATTTACTTTTAAAATAAAAACTATGTAAGTATAATAAATTGTATTAAAATACTTACAAAATAATAAAAAATTATTTGAATATAATCATATCTTTTCTATCAAATTGTATTATATATTTCATTTCATAGTAAATTCTAGAAAATGTATTGAAAAAAGTATTAATATTTTATAAAAAGATATCTTTTGAATTAAAGAACAATACATATTAAAGAAAAAAAAGAAACAACTTATGAAGGATATGTTTTGATATTTAAAATATGTAATTTATTAATATTTTTAATGATAAATATATGAATTTTAAATTTAATATTAAAAATAGTTTCAAAATAAACTTTAATAGTTATTACATCCATAAAAATTTACAAGTATTTCTTAATTAGAAAATTATAGTTATTCATTTTTTTAAAAATCAAATACGTATAATAAATTATAATGATATAATTTTTTAAAATATTTAAAATAATAAATAATATATTATAATTATAATATAAAATATTATTAAAGTAAAATAATATTTAAATTAATTATAAAATATGTGTTCTTATATGTCACTTTATATATCAATAATTGATAAATAAATAATTTTATTAAATATTTTTATATAAATAATTAATACTATCAATTAGTCAAATTAATTAATATAATTAATTATCAATTATTTCAATCGGTTAACTATTAACATAATTAGTTAATTGTCAAACATAATTTAAGAGAATGTGAGATTTTCATATTTATTCAAATTTTAGAAAAGTATATCCAGAAGTATTTTTCATCCAATATCATTGCCAAATATTTCTATAGGGGAGGTGAATATATTATAATTTCATGACATAAAAATATTTAATTGATATAAAATAACTATTTTGCGCATGTAATCACTCATTGCGATCAACAATCACCTATCACTACATATCACTAATGACTACCAATCATTACCATTTATCACCAATGATTGTCATTCTTTACTATTCATTATTAGTAATTATTATTGATCATTATTTATTATTAATGATTATTAATAACTATCATTTACTATTACATATTACTAATTATTACTATCTATTACCACTCATTATTTATTACTATTTATTGTTAATAATTACCACTTATCATTAACAACTATCATGGGTTATTACCTATTGTTGGTGACCATTACTGGCCACCACGTATTCCTAACAACCACAAGTAGCCATTGCCCACCTTCAATAATCATCAATTGCCATTATTATCTATGATTGGTAACTACCGTTAATCACCATACATCATTAGTAATCACTTAATTTTTAATAAGAATATTTATGTAATCAAATAATATTTTTAAAAATATTTAACATAATTAAAATATAATATTGTAATATTCTTAAGAATATTTTTAATTGAATCAAATATAAAATATCATATTCCCACAAATTAAATTTCTAAGAATCCCATTTTTGAGGATGTGAAGATTTCTAAGAATGTTTAATTCCACAAACCATTCACTACTTATATTAACAATTGTATAGCACCAAATTATTATTATTTGGTTTATATCTAGCATATTCCACACTTTTTTACAGTGGACACTTAATCCATTTTTATAAAGTGTGCCTTCAAAAGTCAAATTCAAGATTTATTATTGAAATTAAAACATCTTGAAATTCAATATGCTTCCACCATACTAATTAATTATTAGTATTAATGTTATTATTGTTGTTGTTATTATTAATATTTGTAATTAAATTTGAGGGCCAAAAATATGTGTGTGTATCTCTCACATGTGCTAAAAGATTAAATGAATAATTAGTCATTCACTCCTTTATTTTTTTTTTAGTTTTTTCTAACAAATATTAACATATTATGAATAACTTATCTTATTTTTGAAATGATAGAATAAAACAGATATCATTTACAAATTGTTTCATGTACAATTTTATACACAAATCATTTGCCTTGAATTTCAGATTTTCTATTCTTCCAAACAATGGATTAGTGCAGTCCATTTATATAATGTGCGGACAAGAATCATCTATATAATACATAACACGTACAAAAGAATTTCTCTAAGTTGTAAACGTAAATTACTTCACCCGTGTGAATTCCAATAAAATTTTTACGACTTTCTTTAATCATGAGTTGAAATCTTCTTCAAATTAACACATAAATAACCTTTTTCGGGGAAATTCCTTGAAGCTCAAGTATTAATTGAATGGAATTAGAAGTACATTCTACTTTGTTATCAAAGAAAAGAAAAAGGATTTTCCCCAAAGGCAAACTTCATCTCCTACATGGCGAGTTATGAACCCAAGGCACGATTGGTTCAGCATTTGGCTTCACAATTTTTTTTATATATTTTAATTATAACACAAATTCTTACTCTTATTTAAAAAAATGAGAAAAATTATAATTGTTAAAATATGAGTTGAACAATAACTATATAAAAATAATAAAATGATATTTAACCTTTTTTATTAAAAAAATAAAAATATGTATTATAACATGATTATGAGGTTAGAAGCCCATGCTCTAGCATGTAGAAGATTGAACCTATATTCTGCATGCTGTGAAAGCAAAGCTATATGTGCAAATATGGCAGCCATGAAATATTGGTGTGGCCTGCTGCTTAAACCGAAAAGTGAAGAAGAAGATCACATGCTTCCCATACAAAAAACTTTGATTTGAGGCAACCATTTTACCTCAAATGGTTTAAAGACTTTTGTGACACCATCTTGCTTCACTCATTTGTGGCTGTTCCTTTCCCTTCTTGTGGATCTCATTACACTTTTCTTTTACCAAATGGAGAGGACGGCGGATTAAATGTTCCCACTCTTTGAATTGACTCGATTTATAACATTTATTATTTTCATTCATTTTTATTCTTTTTACTTTTTATAAAGACAAGAGTGATAATATCTAATTAGTGTATGAACAAAATTAATAAATTGATCCCTAAAACTATAAAATGCTGATAAAATAGTTCATATATTACATAAAGTTATAATTTTGCTTCTGAATAATGATACATGTAGACAATTTCATCTGTTTGTATAATAATTCAAAAATGAAATTATTAATGTAATTTTTTATGAGAGAACAAAATTATTTATATGCATCATTATTCAAGGATAAATAATAACTTTATATAATTCATAAATCATTTTACTAGTACCTTATAATTTTAAAAATAAAATTATTAATTTTTTCATAGGTATATAGGTATATATATAGAGTCTTGAATTCAAATTTCAAATATAATAGGAAATAAACTCCTAAAGTAATATTAAGGTATTATTGCATCGTTAAGGTGTCTGCTCTCATTTTTATTTTAAATAAATTTAAATATTACTAATGTAATATTTGAATTTGAACTCCAAATATAATAGGAAATAAACTCCTAAAGTAATATTAAGGCATCATTGCATCATTAAGGTGTCTACTCTTATTTTTATTTTAAATTTGAATTTTACTACCAGTACCTTTAATAATATAGTGATCCATATTATTTAAAATTTTCTTTTAATATTTAAAAGAAGAAATAATGATTCTTTTTTTCATCGTTGCCTTTGCAAGTATCTAAAATAAATTTTGAATGTGCATGCTTTAAATGTAATGTTGATAGAAAAATTAACATTGATTTAAAAATGAAAAATAGAGATGGTTGGTGGGTCAAGTATCATCATGGTAATAATTCAGTTAATGATTTGGCCTAATAATGGAAAAAACAGGGACAATCAATAAAGTTTAGGGGCCACCATATCAAAGAGTTTTGGTGTCAATTACTTTGTACACTTGGACATCGTGGTCACGCCATGTTTCCATTGATCAAAATTTAGAATTTAGATACTTTTTTCATATTTTTATCAATTTAAAAAATATATAGTTATAAAGTTTTTATTTGCATAGGATTTAGAATTTTTTTATGTGCTATGAGTTTTTTTAATTAATATATATATATATATATATATATATATATATATATATATATATATATATATATTTGTCAATTTCAGACACTAAAAAAGAATATGATAAAGAACAAATAAAATCAAAATCATTAGATTTATTATGGTCAATTGCGTCATGATCCATATATTAAATGGCTAGAACACATAATCCACCAATATTTCTAACCCTGACACAGCTAAAAATAAAATTTTATTTTATTTTTCAATAAATTTCATTTTAAAAGAGTGTTTGCTTTTGAGTGAAAAAAAAAAGAATTTTATTTCATTTATAATTCTTATTTTAATTACATTTATGCCATTATGAAATCTATCAAATTTAATATAGATATTACTAAAATTTATTTTTTTTGGCTTATAAAATATTTACCCAAGATATGGTATTTGCCACAATACTATTAAAATTTATTTTTTAATTGAATTCACTATATTTCAAACAAAATAATTTATTTATGAATGAATTAAAATTATTTTTTAATAAAATTTTTAAATAATAAGATTTATTTATAAATGAATTCAAATTATTTTTACTGAAATAAAATGAAATAAATTTTAAAAAATTTGCATGAAAAACACCATATCAAGCATTTTCAAACACACCGTTTATTGAGGTACATATCATTACATCTATTTCTCTTTGTTTAGCATGAATTTGGATACATTTTTCGGCGGGATTCTATTACTCTTAAAAACTATCCCACTTTTAGTATGATACGTGAAAATCTTACTAATGTAAAGAAATGATGGATTGCGTGCTATCAAAAAATTTTCAACCTATAAACACTTATCTTCCGATGTGCCTCAAAAGCAAAACTATTTTATTCCAATGGCATTTGATGTATTTTTAAAGGTATTATACTTTCATTTATATTTAAAATTTGATCTGTGATTTTTACATATATATATATAATAATTTAATTACTCCCATTATTTAAACAAAAAATAATAAACACTTGTCATGATATAACTAAAAATTTGTCATGCAAAATCCCTTGTTGGGGTTTACTTTCATACTGTCAGAAAGACTCACGTGATTTTAAGAAAAAGTTACAACTTTTTTTTATATATATAACTTGCAAGCTTTTATATAAAAATTGTAATTTTTTATAAAAAAAATTATAAATATCTCTAGTATAAAATTGTAATTGTTTATAAAAAGTTGTAATATAAACAATCATTCTTGCAACATAATAGTATTTGAAGGCCTATAAAAACTTACAAATTTTTTTTGAAATTGTTGTCAAATTTTGTAAAAATCTTAGAAGTTGAATCGACATGTTTCTTTACTGTTAATAAAATATATACTCTCTTTATCTCTTATTATTTTTCATAATTAATTGAATTCACATACTTTAAGAAAATAATTTTATTTTCTTATTTTTAGTGAATTTTTTTAAATTATTTTTAATAAAATTTGTTCCATATTTTAAAATTTATGATCAGACTTAAATATATATATAAATATTTTTCTCCTTTTTATTAACTTAATTTCTGTTCGTTTATCTAGAAAGAATACTCCCTTCTTCTATGCTTTTTCCATTAAAATAGAACTCCCTCTTCGAAAAAATTTATTCAAATCGAAACTCACAATCTGCAGGTAAATACAAATCAAAATTTAGAACGACTTTCTTCTTTTCTTAATTTAAGCTTTGCACTTGACTTGGATAAATGTGTAGAATCTGAGTTCACAGAGTCTTCAATTATCTCCATTTTTTGTCACTCACGTTGCAAAATAACTCTACCTTGAATCCTAACTTATATTTCGTGGTTAATAATTATGGTGATATAAACTGATTCCTTTGGGAACAAATAAGCAAGTTTAAGAGTCTACTAATGGCACAAAACTGCCATTAGTATCGGATTTCAAACGAAATTTAATTTTTTTTCTTTGAATAATATAAATGAAGAAGTAAAAAAGAATGGAAATAATATTATATCCATAGATTTACTCTTTAGTGCATTTAAGCTCGACTATGCTAATGGAAGTGAGTTGAGAGTGGACAAATAACTATATTATTGAAAGATAATATTTTATATATAAATTTTAAGATAATTGAAAATAGAAAAAGAAATGTAATGGATAAATCTATAGAGACATTTAAAAATGAGTATGTAAAATAACAAACCATTTATTAATGGAAAAAAGATAAAATTAAAAAAAATTAAAGCTTTATTGTAGTTTTAAAACAATAGATGAAAAGAGAGAAAAAATTTAAGAAAAATGTGATGGATAATAAAGAATGGATGGAGTAGTTATTTAAACATTGCTCTAAATGTATTAATTTGTATATTGATAGCCTCCACATCCATACTTAGAGGTTAACAACCTCTATTTTTTTTCATTTGAATCAAAAAAATAATACTACAAATTTAAAGATAATAAAACAATAAATGTATTATAATCAATTTACCATCACTAACTTAAATTAATAATGCATTTATGGTAAAAACAAGAGAGAATAAGTAGAGTTAACTTGATTATTTTAAATTAATATTTCTTCATTAAAAACTATTTAAATATTCTTTATTATTATATTATCATTAAAATAATAACATGATTATTTCATTTAAATAAAAGAGTAGAAGTTGTTAACCTCCACGTGAATGTTGATGTTAACAATCTCCATATATATATATAATCATGCTACTAATTTAATGATAATAAAATAATAAAAAATATTTAAGTAATTTTAATAAATAAATATTAATTTACAATATTTAAATTAATTTCATTTATTTTTTCTCATTTTTATCGTAAATGCACTTATTAATTGATACTAATGATAAATTCACTATAATATTATTTATTATTTTATTTTTATTAAATTAATAATATAATTTTTTCGTTCAATAAGTGAAGGTTGCTAATACGTGTAGATTAGCGCTGAGAGAACCCTACAAAGTCTTCCCAATAAATGCCTTGTAAGCACTTCAACATCAATATACAATCTTTCTTCTTTGATGAGCTGTATACACTTCTAGTTGACACAATCGAATAGACATAATCCATTATTTCAATGTACAAATATTTCAAGAGTTATGTCAATTATGATCTTAAAACTTGCCTACAGTAAATTTTGACTTCCTTGTTTTACTTAAAAAAAATGACTGAATGGCAAAAAAAAAAAAAGTATATATGACTGAAACAAAAAGTAATAAATGATATACCGAAGTATCTTCTTGTTGCAAATGTTAGCAAATGTTAGAAGGTTATTATTATTTGAGAAAGACTATGTTCTACGTTAAATTTCATTCATACTGTATACGTTAAATTTCATTCATACTATATAGTATTGTGCGAATAAATAAAATTTAATAATTTAAGTTATTGATACATCAATATAACTAGTATACTATAATCTTCACTAATTATTTTAGCTAAAGAAAATATTAAACCTGACATGATATAAATCCTTCGAGTTAAAGGAGATTCCAATTTGTAAGAAAGGAATCCCAAACATAAAAAATATAAATCTTAGAAAGAAACCTCCTTTCATCTGTCAAGACATTATGATTTGAAATGTCATATTTCAAAGACAACTCATAATCTTTCTTTATAATTATTTTTGCAACTGCATATATAACATAAATTAAATTAGAGGAAATTACATAATAGAAATTAATAAAATTGTGATCTCACTATTTTTTTCTTTTGGTTGAAATTGGGATAGGGTTTGAGTTTGATCCAGATTGTGATATGAGTACAACTTAAAAAATAAAATTGATCGGAATTCGAAATCGATAAATGCTACGTTAGAACATAGACGACAAGTGCATCATCTCCTCTACTTGACCAACATTTTCATCCAACAGCCACTTCTCAAGCAACGACAATGGAGGATGTTTGCCGTTCCCATGATCATCAGATCCTTGCTTACAATTCCTTTCTGTCATAACAACATCATCATCTCTCTCCTCAGCATCACAACCAATCTTTTCAGGCACAGAATCACAAGTTGAATTGTCCCAACAAGCAGCATTGTTCACGTTTTCAAAAGATAAAATTGAATCAAACTCTTCATGAGAAACCATATCTCCAACTTCTTGCCCATCTTTGGTTTCTTCACGGCAGCTCCCAAAAGCAGGCGCCGAGTCAGATTTCACTAACATAGTATCTATTTCAACGCTGCCATTGTTGATCTGAAGCTCATTTTCATGGTTGCCACTGAGAATACTATTTGCTTCCTTTGGAGAAGATTTCATCCAACCTTCTAGAAGCTTCGAGATGTTCTGAGTGCTGGAGGCATAGGATGAAGATGATTGATGAGACTGGCTGAGCCTAAATGAAGAACTGCTGATATCTAAATTACAGTTTCTTCTGTCGTTAAAGCTATTAGATACAAAGTGAGAGGTGGTTGGTGAGTGATGTGAAGATGCCACTAAATGAGGGTCCAGGGTTGCTTGAAACTTCTTCAGTTTCTTCTTCAGATGTGTGTTCCAGTAGTTCTTTATATCATTATCTGTTCTTTGTGGAAGGTAAGAAGCTATGGCTGCCCATCTGCTCAACAAATTAAGTAATAATAGCTTTCATGAATATGGAAAAATATATGAATATATCATTGAAAATTATTGAAAATAATATTTATGGGAATGGCCTGGTCCCATCCAAAGGATGGTATCGATTTCTTGGGCACTAAAAAAAATGATATTAGATTATATAATTAAATTTGAAAGGGATTTGAGATGTGTGTATATGTGGCTAATTTTTATTTTATATTTTTAATCCATATTAATTGATTGAATTATAGAATGATTGGGAGGATGGGAAAAGTACTTATTGCTTCTTCTTTTTTTTTTTTCCAGGAAAAGAGTCCGAATATTACTTGTTGCCCAGTAGAGCCTGCAAATGAATAATCATTCCTTCTTCATGGGGAGTGAAGTTGCCTCTCTTGATTCCTGGCCTGAGGTAGTTAGTCCATCTAAGCCTGCAACTTTTGCTGCATCTCATCAAACCTTTATCAACCCACAAAAAAAAAAAAAAAATACTATCAAATTACTTGAAAACTCATTAATTAAATTCAAACCTTTGAGCTATACACAGATCAAGAAGAAGCCATACATTATCATAAAACTAACACTTCCCTAACTACTTGTTTTGGAGAGATTGCTGAACAAGAACTGAAAGAAAATTGGAGCCTTTTTATCAGATTAAAAAGTGGGTGGAAAATTTAATGTATTACCAGTATTTGTAGGGACTGATCTCCAATTTCCAGGACCATGTTCTTGGATGTAAGAGACGAGGATGATGTCCTCTTCAGGTGTCCATGGACCCTTCTTGACGTCAACTTTGTCACAGCAAGGAGGCCTTCCCATGGCTTCTTTTCACCCTTCTGCCTTAAACTCCCTCACTTTGATCACTCTCTTTTTCTGTCTAACTTGCTATAGATCTTTCAAATACTACCACCCCACATGTGAGTGCTTATTTATACATGCGGTGACCTTGGAAAGAAATTAAAGAAGGTGATCATCATGTTAGATCACCAAATCTAATTGTTGATATTTTATTATACAATTAAATTTGATTTTAAAAAAAATAAATTTAAAGCATAATTACATTTAATAATAAATCGTTATATCATTATATTAATAATGTATCATAATCTCTTCTATTAAAGAAAATAATTTATTATTATTTTTTATTAAAATGTTTGATACACTCTCAAAAGGAGGAAAAAAATGGAAAATTTAATGTTATTCTTATATCAATAATGTTAATTATATTATTTTTGTAATTCAATAATATAATATGATATAAAATCATCTATTTTTAATACAGAAACATTTATTTTTTGAAAATTGGATTATTAAGTTGAAAAAATAATACACTTAACATTTGTAAGGAAGTAATACCGAAATTTCAATGTTAACGTAGTACTAGAAAAAAAATCCAAAAAGAAAGTGTACCATATAATGAGGTGTGAGGCCTTTACCTTGCAAGGGAAGAATGAGAAATAAATAAATAAATTTAAAGAAATACAAATAACATTATTCTTATTCTTTACATTTAGTACTATTTTCACTCTTTTACATCAATTCATCTTTCACCCCTTTTTTTAATGCATGTTTGGTACAACAAATAAAATAATTTATAATTTATTAATTTAATCAATAAATTCTAAACTTAACTTCTAAAAGTGTTTGGTATATAAGAAGTTATTAATTTATAAACTTTTATTTGAAAAACTTCACAGAGTAATTTACAACTTATAAGTTAAAAACTTTTTAGTTTTTTATAAATTTATCCCTGTTCTTTTAATTAAATAATAACTTATATTTTAATTATGTAAATCAATATTTAACATATCTTCACTAATTCGATATATATAAATAAAAAATAAGTCTATAAATATGTGATATCCTAAGATATAGTTAACTAAAACTTAACTTATTATATGATTATTTGAATAATAAATAATATATAATTTCATAAACATAGTTAGTTAAATTTTAGGTAATTATATTTTTAATTTGAATATTTTAATTATATTAATATAATTTAATTTTAAAATAAATATAAATTAATTAACTTGATATATCTATTATATTAATATATTCTTTTATATCATTTTACAATTTTTAACTAATTTAATAATTAATTTTGTTAAATATTTCTAATAAAATCAATTAGTTTATTAGTTATAAGCTTTCAACTAATTAACTTATTAATTATTTATAAATTTATCAATTATCAATTAATTTATCAACTAATTATTCCAAATAGAACTAAATTCCATGGATCACAAACATATAAAAAGAAGTGGGAGAAAGATGGGTTTAAGAGAGTAAGTCCAAATTTCTTTTATAATAAACCCTATTTTTTCTCTATGTGAAAATGAATTTTTTTAATTTTATTTTTGTAAAATATTTTATGTTAATTTTATCTTTGTAATATACAAATTTATCTGATTTTATCCTTTTAATAATGTCCATACAAAAATTAATTGGTTAAATTACATTTTTCTAGAAATAAAATTTATCGATTAATACTTTATAAAAATAAAATTAAAAAAACTGAATTTCATGCTCACGGAAAAGGGACTTACTCTATTTTATATTGCAAATTAAAATGATGCACTCCCATCTTCTTTTGAGCGTGAGTGACGCATATCCTATTAAAATACCACGGATTTGACAGCAGAGTTGAATTGAAAATATGAGATATTATAAACAGGATAATATTATATATATAGAAAATAGAATAAAAATTAAATTTTAAATAAAATTTAATGATTATTATTAAATATAAATTAATGAGATAAATTTATAAAATTTAATTTAATAAATAAAAAATTTTAAATTTAATTCTAAAATTTATTTTTAATACCTATATAATATTTTTCATATAAAAATGAATGTAGGCCATCATTATTTTTATTTTTATAGAAATAATAATCCACATAATTTTCTTCCCTCTTTCCTTCCCGTCCATACGTTTCAGTCGAATTGACTTTATTTATTTTGTGTTTTTTATTGGAGAAGAAAATTGAGGGGAGCAACCAGGATAAGTCTTACTAGGAGCCGTCAACATGCCAGTATGATCTATTTGTGGATTGATTCGCATCGGTCAGTCCTAAACAGGTTGGAACGGATCACGGGCTGCTGACGCGGATATTTTAGTCCCAAATTGTCTCGTCCGTGAGAAATAGGCCGGCTCATGGACTTTTTCTTCAAAAATCATTTCAAGGCATTTTGAATTCTTAAACCTGTAAATAGTAAAATAAAATTGGAAAACATAATACCATGATCTGTTAAATCTGGTTTCAACGCGGCCGTTCAACTGTTAAAGCGATGAACAAATAATTTGTTTGGTCTTGATCTTATCACCATATCAATTTTTTATATAAATTGATTAAAAATTAATTCAATTGGTAATTTTTTATTAGTCTGATTGAACTATTGCTATATTATATTAAACTTGTATCTTTAAAAAAAATAATTTATTTCAATGAATTATAACATGAACTTATTATTATTTTACTAATTAAATGTATTTTTTATTATTTATATAAATATATTCTTATATTCTTATATTATAAATAGTTAAATTGATAACTTACCATTTAAACTAATGATCCAATGAACTAAGTCCTTGTTCAATTCAATTTTAATAACATGCATAACACTACATATTCATTCATAAATAAATCATAATATATTTAATATTCATACATAACTTTAAAAAAGCGTTATACATATATAAATAAGTTATAAAGCATCCATAAAACAAAAGCATCATCTACAAATAATTCATAATACAATTTTATGTAACTAAAAGTAAAAAAGTGAGACTTTATTTAGATTGAGTTTTAATTTTGGGGAAAATACAAATACACCCTTTAAAGTATGATTTATTGTCACATAACTCTTTTAAAGTTTCAAAATTTACAAATAATTCTCTTAAAGTTTAAAAAAAATGAAAATATTGACAATTCTATCTAAAAGAGAAAAAGGAAATTTAAGGCATTCATAACTATTCTCAATTGTTTTTAATGCGAATTTCACTAATTTTAAGCGAGATTTCTTGTAAAATAAATTATTATTCATAAAATTAATTTTATAATGCATTTATGATATAACTGCGAACAAGCATTTTAAGTAAATTATTATTGAAATTCGATTAAGCTACATTTAGAGAGATTAGATATGTACTTCTTTTATTATTTTTAATTGTTCTTTTGACTTTACTGTAATAACAAAATAGTTCGAAGAGTGACAAATGATTCATTTCTATCTTTTTTTTATTTTTTAATAAAAATTTTAATATTTTCATTTTTAAAAATTTCAAAGAATTTATTTGTAAATTTTAAAAATTTTAAAAATTATATAATATCAAATCATATTTTAAAAAATTTATTTATATTTTTCCCTTTATTTTCCCCCCAATACCTATGACAAACAATTACTGGCAAGAATGAAATCAAGAATTTGTTTTTGACAAAATTATCATTTCGTTCTTGAAATTATAATGCATTGGCAAAATACTTCTTAAATTATAAAATGATCATAATAATCTTTAAATAATATCATAATCATAAATATTTGTTCTTCCATATATTCAATTTCATTTTTGAGCAATAAGATAAAAGAATAAAACTGTACAAGCACAGTATTATTTAGAAATTATTACAATCAATTTTATAATTTAAAGAGTATTTTGTCGGCATTTCTGTCTTATATTCACTTTTTTTTCTTTTTCTCTTTCTTTTTCTTTTTCTTTTCCTTTGTGGGGCTATTCAATCTTTAATTCCCCTTAAGCATAATACTCTTAGGTGATGTTTGATTCATAAAATATTTTTAACATTTTTGAGAATATTTCAAGGGAATTTATATTCTCATATTTAGTTCAAAATTTGAAAAAAAAAATTTAAGAATGTTACATTCTCAAAAATATTTTACCTCAATTTTCCTCCAAAATATTCCTATGAGGGTGAGAATCTCAAATTCTCATACCATAGGAATACTAATACTAAAATAAAAAATAAAATTATTCTTACATTTAATTCTTTTTCTTATTTAACACTTTATCAAATAATTTTTAATTTAAACTAAAAAATAATTATCACTTTATTTTTAAAATATTTATATTATTAAAAAATATAATAATATTAATTTTTAATTATAATTTCTTTTCAATTATTGTTCCTAATGTTTGGAAGATTATTTTAATATAATTTTCTATATAATTTTTTTATTAAAAATAATACAACAGTTTCATAGTTTCCTTAAAAAAAAGGCATATTTATACATAAAAATGTAAAATAATAATATTTTTATATTAAATAAGAAACTATAATATAAAATTTAATACCACTATGAAATATAATTGTAAAAATAATTTAGCCATAAAAATTTATAATTTTGTAAAAAAATAGAAACATCAAATATATTTAATATTACGATAATAATTTAAATAAATTATGTTTACTTTATTTTGAAAATTGATTTAATAATAATAAATTATAAAATATTAAAATATAATACATTAAATATTAAAATATAATAAAATATAATATATATATATATATTAATAAATTTTTAGATGTTAAATATTGAAATTTAATTTGTTTGGTGTTAAAAAATTTTAATTATTTATGTAGTTTTAAATAAAAACATGATTTACTATATTATATTTATAATAAAAAATTTGATAAGGCTATTTTTGAAACAATCTCAAGATTGTCAAAAATGAAACAAATATGGACCAAATATAATAATATAACATATTTAAGAATCTTGCAAAATATTTTCAAAAAAATTTATAGTGAGTCAAATATAGGAATATTACATTCTTATTAATTAAATTTCCTTTTAGGAATATATATTTTCCTAGGAATGTAAGATTTTACAAACCAAACACCCAATTAAGCTTATCACAGGTGTTTTTGCATTAAATTAAATCTTTAATATTTAATCACTTGATGTGCCAAACTAAATATTCACATAAATTTCGTGGATATCTCATACATTTGAAAGAGAATTATATAATTTTGACCTATGTACCTTTAATTATTATTTAATAAAATTAAAGGAGATCACTGCCAAAACGTATAAATGAATGAAAGCAGGCTTTTATGATTAGTAATTGGCATTATTTTTCAACCGGTGATTTTAATTTTTTCGACTTTATTTCCATTTTTTCCTCTCACAAACTGATATATGCACAGGAGAGAGAAGACCATGACCCAGGATTTGAGATTTGAGTAATAGCTAGCTCTCCCAAGTGCACAAATCGGAGTGCTATACTGAGATTAATTTTCATGCTATTCTTTAAAATAAAAAATTAAAATTTGTGTTTGAAATTAAAATTAACATCACTTGATGCTTCTATTTACTGGTAGAAATTCTTATATATATATTTTAACTCACTCCTTGTTAAAAACTGAAATTATATATGTTCATTTAAAAATAAATTGGGTTGTACATATCTTTTGATTCCAAAAACACAAGAACAAGAATCATGGTGGTAGAGACATATACATAAATAAATGTGGGTCTTTAGTATAAGAGTTATTGATAACATGTTAGGAAATATATCCTTGTTTATTTATTCCTTAAAAATGGATTATTCTCAATGATATGCCCACCACCACTCATATCATAAATGCTTAACAATATTCTATGCTTAAATTTTGAAAGGTCTTCATTAGTTGAGGCTCCATTTTCTTTTCAAAAAATAATTTCCATAAAAAATTTTTTCCTTGTATAAAAATAAAGAAATACCATATGTCTCTATATCTTGTGTTTTAAAAAAAAAAAAAAAAAAAGACACTCCTAGAAACATGATAGGTGAGAAAAATATTTTTTCTTTAAAAAAAAATTATCTTCTATCAAATTCATTACATTTAACATTAAATACATTAATCATTTTAATAGTTTATAATTATATTTATATAAAAAGATTTCTTCCACTAAAGCAAACGGAGCCTAAATTTTCTCCATTCTTTTGCACAATCCAAAAATGGAATCAGACATCAAATCCAAAAGGGTTATGAGTCAGGGTTCAATTAATTTATCCAACTAAAATAAACAAGCCACATGAACCGATGAGTTTGATTAAATCCATCTCAACCGATCCACCAAACCAGTACGATTTTTAAACAGCCAGAAAACACACACCATAATGAGTTTAACGCAAACACAATGGGGAAAATAAAGTTTGCGATATCTATGTATACGCTTAATAAAATAACATTACATATGGCACAAAATTCATATTCACGGCAACAGTCATCTAGGTTAGAACTCTATAAAACAATACAAGTCTCCATTTAAACATACATTTCTAACTAAAACTAAAAATTCAAGATCATTGCGCCATTTTTTATTTTTTTTAATATATACCTGCTTCTTTCCAACAAATGCCAGTGCAACCTTCATACAACATTCTTTGTCTGGATTTTGGTTCAAAACTGTTCTGCTTGTATTTCTAATCATCATACATTAGTGAGTTAGGGTTGGTACAGCTACTATCAGAAGTGTACTGCATATGACCTTGTCAACATCCAAGCAGAGTTCACTCTGCAGCCTTGACTGCATGTTGAACATGGGATATTGATACAGCTAACTCACCAACAATCTGTGCAGCATGAAAACTACCGGGTTCAGTGCATCAGTAATTGCCATATTCAGTTTCTCAGTATATATTCATGAACCATCACTAAACTGTTCTTTTGATCCCAAACAAATGGGATGTACGTCAATTTCCTCATCTAGAAAATTTCACTATAACCTAGTCACTCACCGACGTAGAAATGCATTAAATTGATCCCTCTTAAGGACAAATTAATATGACTTTCAAGTGTGTAAAGAGACTAGTTCAGAGCAATTTTATACTCATGAGGAACCAAATTGATACAATAATTTTTTCGAGAAAAAGGAGTTTTAGTCTAGATTCATTATGTATAAAGGCAACAAAGCTTTTCAACCAGATCAGTCAGACATGTGCAGATAGAGTTGTACAAAATCAGTTGTAATAGGACTTCACAGGAGTTAACAATATGACAGTCACTATTGTATATCTGATAATATTTTTTAATGCATAGCTTCAATGAGTGTGCTGATGCAGTAACTAACCATTAACGGCCCTACTGAAGGAACAAAAAGGAATTAGACGCTTGGCTGAGGAAGGTTAAAATATTAAAATAATCAGCAGAAATAGAACTGGACAACAGACATCAGTTCCTGGAGTATGGAAGAAACAAAGACCAAGCAAAAAATGATATGGGTAGAATGACTACAAAATGGTGATCCAGACGGCACCTATATCTAGGTTAAACTCCACTCTCGCTCATTAGATTTCCACAACGCACACTGGGCACAGCAGAGTGAGTAGTAAGCATCTTAATTTCTCATAATGAGACCAAGACCCTTTAAAATAGATCTCCAGTTCCTTATGCTTGGCTGCTGAAAACTGACTTGGCCAGGAATTTTGAACACAAGCATCACAAGAAAGGACCAGATCAATATCTAGTACAAGATGCATCATTGTATCTAATATGTGTAGAATTTTAAGCAAGGATCTTCATAACGTTAATGTGCAACTCATTCTCAAAGCAGCAGACAATTGCTCAGCATCTCAGATGCAAAAATGAGACATAATCTTTCTTCTCACCTCTAGAGAATGAGATGCCCGTCATCAATTACTCATTGCAACATGCATGCCAACCTATGATGTTTTATGTTGTTTTTCTTGTGCTGCACAATCAAGAACATGTTACTGATAGATATGCATCCAAATTTAACAATAAGACAAATTGCCAGAAGGTTACTTCGAAAGTTATTTGCAGTTCCAGCATTAAAAATTGTGATAGCATTCTCAACAGCACAGATGAAGATTCAAAAATGTAAGAGACAAGAGTCAAAGAGTTAAAAACTAGGAAAAGTTGCTGTCCCTAGAAAACAAAGCATAATCTCAAGATTTTGACCAAATATTGTAAGAACTTGTGTCAGAGCCTCACAGCTATTACATCTTTTGAGCTTCTTTTGCTTGACATTGCATTCATTCTCCCCTTTGCTCACCGACTTAAACTCCCTTACAGGATGATAATGCATTGATTCTAGCTCTTCCTTTGCAATATCAAGTCTATGCTTTTCATCTTTCTGGCATAAGATTAATTTAAGTAACATCCTGTCAAACCTGATCGGTATTATGCAAGACAATGCACATGGAAAGATCAAGACTTACATAGGACTTCTCAAAACCCACAATCTGCTGCTTGCAAAGCCTAAGCTCCATCTCAAGTGCATGGATCCGAGATTCAGCAGGCACAACACTTTGCTCCACTATTTGTTTTTGCCTGCCCCGGATTACCTCTGGTTGCCACACATTCAAAGCAACAGAGGCTTGTCTACAATAAGCCAACAATATCACATCAGAAGAACATAACATAAAGACTAGATACCACAATAAGAAGACAGTATTTGAAATTGATAGCATAAACTAGCAGCGGTGCCTGTCACAGTAAAGCTATGCTTGCAACAAACAATCGGCTCGCCTAAGATAATTAATAATAAGAAACCCGGGACATTTGATTTACACAAGCCGCCGTCCCATAATAAGGAATAGAAAATTCAGTCAACCCCATTACCTTTTCTACGCTATAGAACTAAAGTGTATATAAAATTACCATCAAACTTTTCCAGCATATACATCAACTGTAAGATATGAAATACAAGTAGAAGAAAAATAACGATATTGAGATTCGTTATATAC
This sequence comes from Sindora glabra, assembly GCA_020226215.1. Taxonomy (NCBI): domain Eukaryota; kingdom Viridiplantae; phylum Streptophyta; class Magnoliopsida; order Fabales; family Fabaceae; genus Sindora; species Sindora glabra. Next base: position 31,578,563 of record CM035228.1, on the reverse strand, counting down.
CGGACCCTGCGCAAATTCGTTAACTCCGCAACAGTTTCTCTCAGTTTGTTGGTTTCCAGAACCATCCTGGTTTCAATTTCTCGGAGCTTTCTGGAATGCTCGACAATCTGACTCTCCTTTCTTAGTACAGCCCTCCTATAAGCCGCTATCCTCCTCTCCTTGTCTCTCTCGAATCTAAACAAATATAGAGATAAAAACTCAACTCAAATACCAAAAAATTCTATTATTGACCCAACAACCACGTTTGGCAGCCCAGAAAAGTCAAATTTTTTAACCAGGAGAAATTCTAATTCCATTCTCACCTTAGCTTGTAAAGGGATTTGGATGATGACGCAGAACTAGAAGATGAAGAAGAAGAAGAATTGGGAAAGGGGTTCGCAGAAGAATGAATTTTTACAGGAAAATCCGAAGAGAGAAGATGATTCCAAAGCGTATCTTCATTGGATAAGCGGCGAAGGCGACGGCATGAGATAGAGACGCAGCATAGGTCCTTGTAGGAAAATCCACAGTTATCGATTCCCAGTTGAAGAATGCGTCTCCAGAGCTCGTCTGGTAGTTCAGACCTCGATTGAGGACTGGCCATGAGCAACAGCTCCTAAATCTTCTTCGATCGCCGGCCAAGCTTCGAGCTGCGCCCACAGCGACACTAGCTTCCTTTCATATTAGATTCGATTAGATTACTAGGAGAACATAAATTTATGGGTAACGGTAATGCTTAGTATCACGTATAAATTTATTCACCCTTCTAAATTGGAATTGTTGGCACTTACCTCATATTATGAAAAAATATAAATTTATCTCTTTTTCCACTTTAACCTCTTGTTTAACATAATCAAAAATAAGATTTCATTTCATTTTTAAATAAATTTTTTTTTAATATAATATTTGAATTTAAGTAAAAAGATATTTCATTTCATTTGTAATTCCTATTTTAATTACAATTTTATCATTATGAGATCCATTCAATTTTGCAAAGATTTTATTAGAATTTATTTCATTTGATTTAAAAAATATATTATGAAGTCATTTGATTCATGTAGAAAATAAATTCCTACAGGAAATTAAATTTCCTAAGAAGTTATTTCCTATATGAATTTATTGAGAAGTTCTCAATATTATTTAGTTAATATGAAAGAAATTACATTTCCCAGGAAATAAAAGTTATCTAAGGGGAGTAGGTAAATAATTTCTCATATTTTGTCGGAAATACAATTTTCTGAGAAGTAATTTCTCATATTTTGTGAATAATCAAACAACTCACAATTTTTTATTTCCTGAAAAATACAACTTTACACATTTTTGCTGCGAATCAAACGACTCTTATATAAATAATTTACCTTTTCTTTAACATTGTATTTATTATGATACCATCAAAATTTATTTTTTAATTGATTTCTATGTATTTTTTAATATATTATAAATAAATTAATTCATTTGCAAATGAATTGAAATCATTATTTTTAACAAAGTTTACAAATAATAAAATTTATTTGTAAATGAATTAAAATTATTTCTATTGAAATGAAATGAAATTAATATCAAAAAAAGTATATACCAGACAAATCCTAAGATTTATTATTGCAGCAATTTTGAATCTCTCAATTAAAAAAAATTATGAAATCATTCTAAAATATTTTAAAATTTACATAATACAATTAAATTAAGAAATTGAGATATCAAAATTATCAAAAACAAAAAAAAAACGCCATACAAGCTGCTAAATTTCTAAAAAAATAATACATACTTTCGTTAATGTATATATATTAGCTATTATTTTCTTTTTTCTTTAAATTTATTTTTACTTTATTTATGTAAAAGGACAATATTTTATTAATAACTAATATATATAATATCATATCATAAAAAATTATCTCATGCTACAAATTTGGATAATATACCGAGAATTATAAGTTTAAAACTCTTAAGTTTCTAAAATAAAAAAAGAAAAAAAATTATTCTTCTTCACTTAATGTCAACATTTCCACTTTTCTCGGCAAATAATTATTTAATCCATATCTCGGGATTGCTAGTCTTCTCATCTTATGTAAAGGTGGGTAAGCTTCACCTTTTTATTTGACAAAAAAATATTATTAAAAAATTAATAATAATAAAATAATAATAAAATTTAAATATTTTATTACAAAATTATAAATTTAAAATATTTAAATAAATTTGTTTCAATTTCATCATTTTCGTAATATTTGCATTCATTAATCCAATTAATTGTTAGCAATAACAAATTAATTTTTAATATTTTTTTATTATTTTAGTTTTATTAAATTAAAAGTGTAGGAATAGTTTTTTCGTGTAATTGAAACAGTGAAAACTGCTAATTTTCACATATAATATATGAATACGAAGATTAACAATTCAAAACCTATTTAAGACTTATTTAGTAAAATAATTAATTATCACTTAATTATAATATGTAATAATTATAAATTTCTTTTACTAATGATATAATTTTTAATAATAATTATATTTCTTGAAGAATAATTGTTATAAACTTTTTGTGAGAGAAAAATTATAATAAAAAATAAGATATGTAAAATAATTTATTATTTAATTATAATTTTTTACTAAAAATATTTAATATTAAGTATTTAAAAAATTAATTATTATTATTAAAAATTATATCAAATATAAAATTATAATATATATTTAAATATATTAATAATTAATTATTTTTACCGCTATACATTAAACAACCCACAAGCCTGGACACGCTGAAGTTAAAAATATAATGAAAATCAAAATAAAAAGTAAAAGAAAAGGAAAATGGTGCAAATCGTTAGACCGCTTAAAAAATTTTTGCAAAGTGGTAAACCACCTGATATCATCAATCAAATTTTTAATTTCCACGTTGACGTCAATGGAGAAACCTTTCCTAATACGTAAATTTAAAAAAAAAATAGAAGTAAATTTTTTATTAAAATGATAAGTTTAAAAAAAGTTGTAAATCCAAAAATTCTTTGTCTCTTTTAAAAATCAAAGTAAATTGATTAAATGAAAATTTGAATGAAGTTATATCTATCCAAGGGATTCTTTTTTTTAGGTAAGACAACAGGGCCAAAGCTCAAAAAAGAGGAAAACTATATATTAACTACACAAGAGATAGAAACCTTATATGAGTATTAGCAAGCACAATAGAATTTAACTCTTCAGGGGAATTTTAAATTTTAAGCATCCCCAGATTATTTTGAAAACCGGAGTTAATAAGTCAATTTATACATTTATTACATTCCTGATATGTGTGGTGAATGGAGACCCTCCATTAAAGAGATAATAAAAAACAATACATTTTAATTAGAGAAGCATACTTTTAGGAGGAATCCAAATTAAAAGAAATGACATTAACTAAATGAAGTGACTTTGATTCTAAAATGATAGAATTAAAACCCATATTTTGAGCCAAAAGAAGACCAATTTTGCAACAAAAGAGGAACAAATTCCCAGACTACAAGAGAAACCTCTAATCCACTGCCTCATGTTATCTCGTAAAAGACCTTTATAACCAACCTTGCCTGAATTATTTTTAGAGGCGCCATCAATATTAAGTTTAATCCAACCCTTAAGAGGATAGCACCAATTAACATGGAGGGTTGTTATATGGGGGGGGGGGGGGGGGGGAGGGAGGTTGGTAAATCCTCAGCTACTGCCATAAAATGCTTGACTATCTTATTGATAATTATACAAGGTTATTCGGCCATTTAAAGTCTTGTTGGAACACAGTATTGTTCCTCCAACGCCACACGCACCATAAGGTCGTGCTCCACCAAAATTTCCATTGAATATCCTTAAAAGAGCCCATGTGATTTTTGAAGTTTAGGTTGAACCACTTATTAAGGGAAGAACCAAAAAAGGCAGCACGAAAATAAGAATGAACAACTTGGAACCACATGAGCTTGACTTTTTGACAGTCTTGAAGAGTGTGTAAAATGTCTTCCAAAGTTTGCAACAAAGGCAAGAATCAAATCCAAGACCTCTTCTTTGATGAGCATTATTAGTCATAAGTAAAGTTGTACATAGGCCGAATTGGGTGAGTTTCGAGCTGAACTAAACGGATCAAATTATATAAAATTTATAGTTCAACCCGATTATTGAAATGAATGACCTATCGGGTCAGTTCGATTATCCGAATAAATTTTTTTATATTTTTTAAGTAGAAAAATAATTTTTATTTGTAAAAATTTTATATTTAAAGAAATAATATGATAATTAAATATATAAAATATTTAGTTATATCAAATTAATATTTTTATATTAAAAATAATTAGATATAATTATTCTTTAATATATAATTATATTATAAAAATAAATTAATATAATTGGGTCAAACCAGGTCGGGCCTATTGAAGTTTTAAAAAAATCCTAACAAACTATCGAGTTAAAAAAAAAGAGTCCAAATATCCTATTTTTATAGATCGAGCTTATCAAGCCGGACGACTCATTTCTAGTAATAAGCCCATTGCTCAAAACTTCCCACAAAAATACCCAAACTCTTTGATATATATTTGACAAGCATTATTAGTCATGAACCCATCATTCAACACTTCCCACAAGAATACCTAAACTTTTTGATATATAAGCTCGAAGCCTATTACAATTTGCAATCTTTATACTTATTCCTTATTATTTTTTATTTCAACCTAATCTAAATCTAAATCTCAGTGCTACTCGAAAAGACTAGAGTCTATTTGCTTCAATAGGAAAGATTTTATGTAAAAATAATCTTATTTATTTATTTTTGTAATTATAAAATATAAAAAAATTATTTAATATGATGATAAAAATAATTTATTATTATTTAATTATAATATGTAAATTTATTTTATATTTGATATGACTTTTGATAATGATTATTTTTTTTAAAAGATAAAGAAGATAATTGATATTAAGCCTTTTAATTAAAGAAAAATTATAATTAAAAAATAAATCACAAAAATAATATATTAATCTATCATAATTTTTATGTCACTAAAAATTTTTAATATTAATTTTCTATAAAAGATCAATTATTACCAAAAGTTATATCAAATATAAAATTATGATACACACTCAAATTCATCAATAATTAATTATTTTACCATTATGGCAAATAAGCTATAATATAATAAAATATATTTTATTTATTTAATATTAAATATTAAAAATATGATAAAAATAACATTCTCTCTTTTTTATAAGGAATTATTTTCCCCACGTGCGTCGGCCAAGCCAAGTGGGTTACGATCCCAGCCCTCAAAATTTCAGATCCTCTTTTACGTACGTGTATTATTATAGATTTTGACGCTTCTTAAAATACATAAAACTATAATAAGAAAATCATGTACACATGTAACATGTAAAAAAAAAAAAGTAGAAGTAACAAGATGTAAAATCAAAATTTTTTATAATTAATTAATTATAAATAATTTATACTTTAATTTTTTATCTTTCTCTTCCTTTTTCTTAAAATGATAAAAATAGTAATTTACTTATATATATATATATATATATATATATATATATATATATATATATATACAAAATTCTAGGTTTAAATCCAAACATGGCTGGGATAGAAGTTATTAAGGCAATAGCATTGCATCAACAAGACACCGAATGTCTTTCACTCTTCTTTCCTAATATGATTTTTTTATTGTATTGTGCCTAAAAATATTTTATAAAGACATAGGTTTAATTGAAAGAAAAAAATTTCATGGCATACAAAATATTTTTCTAATTTTTATCTAATTCTGATTTTATCTTTTTTAAAAAATATCACGTATACTAGAATTCACATGTGCATATTTACATTACACATTTCATACAAGTACATTAAAGTTGTTACTTACCTACAATCCATTTTAATTTTATCATTCTAAATTTTTACAGTCCTTTGTACATATACAATATATATATACATACATATAAACTTCATTAAATTGATTATCTTTATTGCAAAATTTTATCTACTTTTATTATAAATATTTCATAAAATTTTGAATAATTTATTTGTTAAAACCTTTATAACTTTATATTTTTATTTATATTACACATATAATATAACCACATTAGAATTGTCACTCACCTACTGTCTAATTTAATTGATTTTATCATCCAAAATTTTCACAGTTAAAAATTTATACATATTTACAAAAAAAAAAATATGCATACATATAAAGCTTATTAAATTAATTTCATTTTTGCATATTTTATAAATTTTCATTGTAACTTTCTTTTATAAAAATCCTGATAGTTTATGTGTTACAACCTTTGTAAATAAAGTTTTATAATTTTTTTAATATTTCACAATTTTTTATATTTAATTTGTAAAAAAATTACAAGATCTTAAATCAAAATTGTTAAAAAAATTATGATTTTCTTAAATAATTATAAATTTTTAATATACATCAAAATAAAATTTCGCCTGTAACTTCGTCATTACCCATGTAATTGACCCCCTTATATAAAGTAATTCTCATTTTATTCCATTTTCAAAATTTATTCTCAAAATGCCTCTTTTTGTTTTTCTTTTTTTTTTTTTTTTTTTTTTTTTTGGGGGGGGGGGGGGGGGGGGGCTAAGCTAACACTAGAGCATCCCACCACAACAAATGGAGGGGTTGCATTGAAATAAGATTTAAGTTGCTTTGAAACAAGAATTCTAATCGATGAGGGAGCAATCTCATCACTAACCGATTCACTTTGTTATCTATGTTGCCTTTTAATGTAGATTTGACAAAAAAAGAGGGACATTCAAAAAATAAATTTCAAAAAAGCGTAAAATGAAAATTAATTTATCCAAAACAAAACCCTTTCCCCATTACTATAACACCATATACGATCCTTTTAATCACGAAATATATAATAACGTGAAATGTATAGAATTATATAAGAAAAATGAGATTTTTTTTTTATGGAGACATTTTTTTACAAAATGAATAATCTAATAGAACCTAAACTAATGCACCTTAAAACTAATATTTTAAAAATTAGATTGGACAATAAATCAGAAAAGTCATGGGGTCATTGTTCGATTCATTCAATTGATTAAAACAACGGTTAAGTTGGATGATAATAAAAAATAAAAATTTATATAATTTATTAAAAAATTTAAATGATAGCTAATATATACTGGATATAAATTTATAATTTATATAAAATAAATAAATTAGTAAATTTTTAATTAATTAGGTATGAATTTTATTCTTTTATTATTTTTTAATTACATACAAGTTTATTATGCCGACATAATCCAAAAAAGTCTAAAAGTAAAAATAAAAAATAAAAAAATATAACTGAATGAATTATTAAAAACGGACCAACTTTTTTCTATTTTTTTCAAATTCAAACTTGTTCAACTACTAAAACGATTTTTTGGATGGACTTAAACTGAATATTATAATAGTTGACGGTCAGACCAAATTGTGCATCAAACACTGCTTAAAACGACAGCAACTTTCGGGAGAACGCACTTCGAACCCCGCCGCCTCTTGAAAACAGAAAAGAAAGGGTAATCAAAACATGTTGGAATCCAAGAATCTAAATATGCATGTGAAAGATTGTCATGTCAAAAGATTCGTGTAATCTATATATCTACCTATAACATAAGATTTTCAGTCTCTGTTTTCTTATTCAACTTCTTTTAATCTCATGCCATCACTTGTTCCTCAGTAATTATTCTACATATATTTTGCCAGTGAAGAGGTTGAATCCATGCCCCTCACTTCTACTAGACTACAACTTGTGACTTAATTGTTCTAAAATTTAATGCATCAATCAGCAGGCCGGTCATGTATAGGATTAGTTTCGTTTTAAACTTCCCATTCCTGCTGAACCTCCATTTCAAGAAAGCCAGACCTGCAATGGTCACCAGCTTTTCCTGTTGAAGACCGGAAACAACCAAAACTGGTTAAATTTCTGCTTTAAGGGCCTAGCCTTGCTCTCAGAATGGAGAACCCCATCCAGATATAAGTCTTTTGCCATCTTCACCTCTCTATTAATTTTGCAAAAGATCCACTTACTAGCATTATACTATTACGGTGCTTAAGATTTTTCAAAATCAGTCAAGTTTTCAAACAAGAAGAAGATCATCATCCACTTGAACCCACTTCCTGATTTATCCCAAAAACTGCCACAAGTAATTCCCCAACAAATTGGATTAGAGTTGCATTCTAATAAACTGTATGATATTTACACCTATGACCAAGGAAAAATAGGATACCATCAAGATCAACCTAGAGACACACATAAGGAAACTTACTCCTGAGAGGGGGATTTGAAAGGTAAATAACTGGCCTGGGAAGGCTAAAAGGAAGAGCGAACTTAAAACAAGGTTAGATTCTTGCATCACATTAGAGGTTAGCAGCAAAACCAAGTGTTATCATCCAGGAAAAAAAAAGGAGATAAAAATGAAATTTGGTTTTCATTAGTAGCTATGGTAGCCTAAGAAAGTTTATAAACGCCCAATCCTCATGAGTCATGACCCAAAACCACAAACTATAACCATCCACAAGATGCTTGCAATATGTGAAGTCCAAACAAAAAGATCGACTTCAGCTGATATTCCTTTCCTAGGCTAAGAGACAATTCTGATTCCTTCTTCTGCTTCATAGTTCTTCACACGTTTCCAGTCTTATCTAGGCCCAGAGATCTTACATAAGAAAGAGACTTGGATATCATAGTTTTCCTTGAAAGAAAAGAAAAAACAAAAGCAGCTGGAATTCAGATTATTAACAAGGTTTCTCAAACACTCCCCGACGAGCCCTACCACTCATAGGAAGGGCGAAGATATAAAACAAGAGAGGATCAACAGGGAACTGATCAAATCTCAATAAACCGAACTATTTAATACTATAAATAAAAGAAAAATATTAGTACAGCAATTAGAAACACACGTCGAAATCCCCGCGAGTTAAATGAAATGATATCTTTGGTAACTTATAGAAAACCGTTTTGTCCATGACCTGCAAAGGCCTAGTAGGTCGGGGGGAAAAAATGATTTGCTCAAACAAAAGTAAATACATATTATCACCAAAAAGTAAATAAATAAATACACATGTAGATGCACCAATTCAACTGTATCTATACGCGTAAGTATATAAATCTGTTAATGCACATCTACATGTATACAGGTAGATAAATCGGATGATAGTCGCCATCCTCATTTCCATACACCACTTACATCACCAGACAGAACCACCAACAGAGTACAGATTAGGTGCTGCCAAGACACAGTTTTATAATACATGTATGAATCTTGTATGTTTTTTACTCTCAAGGACTACTCACTTGGAAAATTGCTGCATGGATGATTATCTGCATAAACTAGAACATAACCCAATTTAAAAGGTAACAAAATGGAAAGGGATTAAAATTATAATTCCGTGGAAATGTACATGAGTAATAGTAATAGATTTTACAGCCCAAAAGGGCATTGTTAGCAATCAGGACCCAAAATTCATATCAGCCTAAAAGCTGAAAAAGACATATGAATCAGTATGTATGACAATAGAAGTTCCAAAATTTACAGGCTCTGAAGCAAAAAAAGGTTGCATTTTAATTTGCGACACAATTTTAAACTTCAACGCCATCTGATTCAAAAATTTGGATGATAAGAACAAATCTTCAACCACGAAGAAGTCAAGAACAGTGGAGTACTTTCCACACAATGTGCAAATTAGCTGTCTATTAAAGCACTGTATATTTCTAACAATTAGTCTCTCAGAAACTATGCCACTTCAAAACATCATTAAATTTGTAGCTGTCCCGACAATGAATGGTTCCATGAGTAGCCGAGTCAAGAAATAAAAGATTACACCCAAAGCAATAGAAATTGGGAGTGCCGGCAGAGCTCGGCGGCACACTGACAACAAAATGAGAGTGCACCCTAGTCCTGATATAATGGCAAGGTAACAAGCATACACTGTCATAAGATCATACATTGCAGCCCTACCCACCAGAACACTGTAGAAAACGAAATCTCCAAGACCAAGTTTAATTCCCCTATTAGCAATCTCCACACCACCTCTCCTCATCTCTTCTCCATCATTGCCCAATCCCATTAACTCAACAAGGGGAGACATTTCCTCATCAACAATTTCACGTTCTCTAGTACCATCAAACTGCCGACCTTGATACTCCGAAGAATCGCTTGATGAATGCCTTTCTCGTGCATTCCTTACCAGTGGTGAGTTCTCCCGTTCATCTCTCCCGCTCTGCACCTCCTCATTACGCAAACCCTCCAAGGTCACAACTGAATACCCAGAATTACTCCCACCCTCGTTCTCGTTTCTGTGGGTGTTGTCCCTTGGCACAGATTGGAGCTCAATTGATGAGGAATCTGAAAACCCAGCAACCAAAAGCCCTAAAACCGAAGTTCCACCTTGCCCAGTTCGAGCAACTGTTGGACGAGCCTCATACACCAAGGCCGGAAGCTCCTCATCCCTGCTTGACGCCAATTCGACCAACAGCTTAAGAGGACCGCCAGGTGCCAAGACTGCCACCAAATCATACACAGCCAATGCCACCAGCAAAACCCAGGTAGTCCATTCAGGCAATTTCGTGAACCAAGCAGCCACAATAATCCCCAAACAAACCATATAAGCTTGCCTCAACAAAATGGGTATCCCACCCGCAAACATCGATAGCACACCCACAATAGTAAAGTTGAAAAGCAAGACAAAACAAGTAATGGAATCAACAGGGATGGAGCATTTCTGAATTATCTTTAAGAAAATGGATCCACCCATGGTACCCAGAACGAAAAACGCAGAGAAGCGCATGTAATTCTTGAGGAAATTCGTGAAATTGTAATAGTAGAGGACGACAAGAATAAAGGTAACGACGGCGATCAAGATAACGAAGACCAATGCATTGAGAAGCGCACCTTCGAGCTTCTGGGAAGCAGAGTCAGAAGGGTTTTCGACATAGACGAGGTTAGCAGCAGTGCGGATTGTATCAGTAGAAGGAGGAGAAAAGGGGTTGGAGGAAGAGAGGGAATAAACGAGCAGAACAACAAGGAACATACAAATTGAGACAGGGGACATCACCCCAATGATCTCCACGCCGATTGATTCAAGGATGCTCGACTCCATGCCCGCTGGGGGAGTTTTGTCGAGCAGGCAGAGGGTGGGGGTAGATCGGTGGCAATTTGGGATTTGGAGTTTTAGAACCTGAGGTTTTGGGAAGATGGGAAGCGTAAATGATGAGTTGTGAGGATTGCGTGCGAAAAATTACTCATCACCGTTCTTCAAAAAATGGGTGTCTCTTGACTGGTACGAAGTCAAATTGCAGTTATGGGAGACGATGCCATTCAATCTGCCCAAAATTCCCCCAGATCAACAGCAGCGCGAAGCGAAGTTGATTACCTCCTCGATGAATTAACTCACCGCAAGCTCGTTGAGGAAAAGAATGCCGTACAAAAAGTGAACGTACTTAACCTCTTTTTTTTTTTTCTTTAATTATCTTAAAGGGCTATATTGAGGTAGTAATTCATATTATTTAAATCAATATACTTATTAAATATATTAAATAAATTATTTATTTAATATATTTTATAATTTTAATTAATAAAATTTACAAAACAAATATTAACAATAGCTTCAAAATTGTTATTAAACATTAAACATATATATCTAACTAATCAGATTAAATACTTTATTTTTTATTTTTAATAATATAATAAATAATAATACATAATTTTTTTATTAAAATAGAAATAAAATATTAAATATAATTTTATTATTAATTGTATAATTATTAATTATATTATTGAAAATAAAAATAAAATATTTAATTTGATTAGTTGGGATATATATAACATTTTTTAAGTTATATTATAAGATTATTTATTAAATTCAATTATTTATTATATTTTATAAAATAATATCTTTTATTATTAATAAAATATTATTTTAAATATTTATTTTTATTTTATTAAAATAAAAATATTTTATTTTTATTATATATACTTATTTATAATTTAATTATTAATTATTTCTTCAATAATATTTTCTAAATATTTAACATATTTTTAAATGAATTGACGTATCTAGTCAATCCTATATAAGCATATTGTGTTTGTTTCAAATCATTACCTTGTATCAAAAATTATCATCCCTCCTTGCCAAGTACATTTTGTTTGACATATATGAAATTTTTTATATTATTTAACATTGTTAGGAAAGGAAAATTTTATGTTTTTCATTTTTTTTAATAAAATTTGACACAAATGTTATTACAATTTTCTTAGAGAACAAATCAAAAAATTAAACAACTTAGATTTTATGGCTCATTTATTTTTATTTTTATTTTAATCTCCTTTTAATTTTCAAAAATAAAATTAAAAAATAAAAAATGAAACTATCAAATCTTAATTCTAATTAATCTCCTGAAATTAAATTACTATTGTCATCACTATCTTAAATTTTACTTTTAAATTTTAATATGTATTTACCTTTACTTTTTCTCTTTTAACTTTTAGAAAGTTGACAGAAAAAATTTAGAGTAAAAAAATAAATAAAATCCTAATTAGTCTCTTACAATTAACATCATAATATTTTATCCATTATTCTAATTAACTTTTTTATTGAGATTTTATTATTTATTTATATTTATTCTTTTCATTTATGAACTTTTAGAATTAAAAGGAAAAAAATCAGAAAATCAAATCTTAATTAATCTTCAAAAATCAAATTTAAATAACTAATATGAATTTTTTGGTTTAAAAATTGATTTTCAGATCGAGATTTCAAACAGTTTGTTAAAATCTTCTCACATTTTATTAGATTATACTTTCTTATAATCAAACAAAATTTTAAATATTTCATAAAAATAAAAAATTAAATAAATGAGTACTACCATCATTTGAAATTTAAATCTGCAATAACTTTCAAATTATGTTACAAACATGCATTACAAACATTTTTAATTACCTTTTCACATAGTTTATATGAATTAATATATAGTACACTTATATTAATAGTACACTTATATCAACATTAATTATTAGATTGAAAAGCATAAACTAGAATTTCATATTATATAATGAAAAGCACAAGAAACATCATCTGCATTTAGTAGGATAATGTATATGACAGCCTTTTGGATTCATAATTAGGTATTATCAAGCCCTATCACACGTTTAAGGTATTCATAGATATTATATTGGCCATCAATACAATAATAAGATTAACACACACACACACGCACATGTTCATGGGATTCTGATAGTAAAACAAGCCTACATTAAATCAAGTCGACTAATAGAGGTGAGCAGAAGATCTGATGCTCACAAATTACTTATTACTTAATGAAGTTCTCGATATAAATTCTGCCAGAACACCATTTAATGTATTAAAAAAAATTGACTACAAGACAATTCTATAACAAATTAAATATGCCTGTAGCCTGTTCATTATACAGCCACAGACTACAAATTGCAAGCCCTACCTTGGATCATTGTGGAAGTCACCGCCAACAAAAGCATAAGATGTAACTCATGGCCAAACTATGGGCTACTGTATGAATTTCTACAGGAAACTGCCAGTGCCAACGCCTAATCCTACACAATAATTCTAAGCAAAAGGATTTCCCCCCAGAGAGGCCACTGGCCCTTGTGTCTGGACATTCCTGTAAAACAAGCAGCTCCGCGTGTTAATGACGATTTTATTATTTGAGAAAGAAATTCCCTGATTAAAGTTCAAGTTCATGTTATTATTCTAAGCTAATGACAGTGAGCCTTGCACAAGCACAGCCATTTTAGAGTTGTGATACTTTAATTACCACCATTCAAAACTACTTTTGTCTCTGTAAAATTGATCCCACCTAGACGAAGTTATGAGAATTGTAGTAGTGCAAGTAGCATTTTCGGCCATTTTGATGTTGGCACACCAAGACAAGATCAATCTCGAACATTTTTAAGATTTTACTCAGGTCCGTTTTAGATTGTCTAACCTTTCACAGAAAAACCAATGGTGATTCCAATTTCCAAAGTTTAAAATATGTTAATGTTTCTACCTTAGCAGAAACGATGAAACCCGGAAGAAACACATATTGATAGACACTATCAAAGTGAAGTGCAGCTACCATAACCAACAAAAGAAAACTCAACGGCATAATTGCAACTTACGGTAGGTTAGGATTTGGTGGCTGTGCAGCCATGTATGTCAAACCACCTACATAGTTGAAACAAAATCAGCATAGGATACACAGTAACAGAATATTTGTATTGACTTGTCCAGTATAAACGAAATGGTTTAAATTGCAGCAGAGCCAGACATATGATAGTGAAGTAAATAAAAATGTATTGATGATGCTTAAATTCCCAATATGAGTCTTAAAGAACAACCTTGTCCAGCAGCTGAAATATACTGTGGTGCCGAATTTTGAGGTAACCATGGTTCAGCTATGCCGTCAGGGAATGTTGGTGGCAACTGGGCATCTGGCAAAGCAGCTTGCAACGAGCTCATATCAAGGAACTGCAGTTGATACACCAAATATGAGGAATAGTAAGCAGAAAAATATTTCACCCAGCTTAGTCTATGGAATGTTGAAGCCAAAGAAATTTTAGAGCAAGGAAAGTGACGTTTGAACCATCTAGTCCCATAAAAAACATTTAATAGCCAGAACTCCGACTCCCCAATTATCTATTGTCCTCTCATCTTTTGAATTTGACAGGGTTTCAACCTAGCATACCATGTTGCTTTGCTCTTTGTCGGAATCAAATGCAAGATCAAATGGGTTAGTTGATTTTCGCTTAGCTGCAACAGATTGAGTCTCTCCCTGAAAGAAATAAATTTGACAGCTGATTTAAAAAAAAAAATACAGAGATAAAACTTGCTTGAAATAGAAAAAAGGATCAACCAACTTCAGAGTACAAACCATCAGAGGAGGCACGGATGGAGGATATGGTAGACCACCAATGGCAAGTGATGGGATGTTACAATCATCAAAACCACCAACAGGGGCAACACCATGCATTCCACCCATATTGAAGCCCTGATCAAGGAAAATCTATTATATTATCTTCAATACCACAAGATTTTCATTCTATCAAAAATACAGTAAACATGTACAAACCTCAGAAGCTCTGAAACCAAAATAATCATCCTCATTTGATAGAAGATTGTGCAGTTCTAATCCTTGATTAGGAGTTTCTACAGGAAGATGGGTACCAAAATCTTCAAATGCATTCCATGGCTGTAAAATATTAAAATACAAAATCAAAATATTTAAGCCTTCAACTTAGTCCATATCATCTTCACATTTAAAAAGAAAAATAAGGGCCATTATGTATTTATTATGGATTATAATGCAATGATATTAAAACCAACTAATCACCAAACTGTAGTCATGTAATTCATATAAAAGATCGCTTACTTGAGCGTTTGCTGCTGTAACAGAAGCTTGTTCTTCTGTAATATGCACACTATCATGCAAGGTATTAGATATAATTGAAGAACCATCAACATTTGAAGTTTCAAAAGATGGCCATTGTATGCCTGGGTTTAAGGTTGAAAATGGATCAAACCCTTCCTGCAATGATTCTTTAGTTGAATGTGTTCCTGATGGATTTTCTGCATGAGTAGTCAATGATGTACTTGGAGGCATATCAAACGTTGCCCATCCCTCATTTTTAGGGACAGATAATTCTGGTGGCTTTTCATCTGAGATTGCAGCAGACTGCTGTTGTGATGTATGCGCAAATAAGTCAATGGGTGAAGGTTGGGGAATCTGTGAAGGCTGATTTCCATTCAAAGATGGAACTGAAGATGAAACAGATGGTTGAAACAAATCCACTGACTGTGCCTGAGATGATGCTGGTAACTGAAAAAGATCAACAGATGAAGCTGAAGAAGAGAATGGTCCAGGTTCATTTGAAAAATCCAAGCTAATGGATGTTGCAGGACCAGCTGAACGTGGAATGCCAGACACCTTATCCAGACGGGATCCAACACCTTGGACAGGTTCCGAAAAAAAATCAACCAAGCCACCAGAATTTTGAGATCTAGAAGATGAGAGATTGCTGTCTATTGATCCCAATGATGTAGTTCTCTGGGGAAAAGGGTGCCAAATAATGTCATGTAGGAGATAGATATGGACACAATCAGCTTGCTTAAAAAATAAAACCACAAGCACTTAGAAGGGTAAACCCTGGAATCAAATAAAATGAATATGCAAGTGCCAATAAAGTTTGAAACAATAATAAATTACCCAGCCTAGTCCATCACATACTAGTTTAGACAGCAATATGTACATATCAATCTCAGAAACGCCTTAAAATTGATTCATATTTACATTAGTGAGATTCAAAAAATTTCCCATCTCAAAACTTCATGATCATTTCTTAATGAGATGATATTAAGACTGGGGGCCTGGTAAACAAAAAAAATGGAGGGTAAAATCACACAAGTTCTTTCACATGCCTATACGTCATTTCCACATGATCATAAATCAAAGGCCTCCAATGTTGAGGGCAGAGGACCACAATCAATATATTGTGGACTGGATCCTAGAGGTAAAAAAAGAGTTCTCTTTTTATATATGTACCCATATTGTCAGCTCAAAAAACAGATGCTTGTTAGACACGAAGATTTCATTTTAATTCTCATCTCATCAAATAAGAAAACAAGAAAAATATAAACAAATCCCATTCAGAAGCAGTCCCATAATTTTAATGTAAGTTTACTAGAAAACAAAACTGACAAAACATCAGCAAACACACATCTTTTTATCTATCACAAGAGAAGGAGCAAGAAACACACATGTGGATGACAAATTCCATCTGCATCTTTCTTGGCATTTGTTTCCAGACACATATTTCTTGCTTGAGACCATAAATCTTCACTTGAGTCAGCACTAGATCGTTGATAGGATGGACTGCTAAATCCGATGTCCCTGTGAAATTTGGAACTGTATATTAGATTTGGATTGCTCAACTCTACAAGACATATAGAAAATGGAACAAGAAGAACAAACTTGTCACTATAGGCACGATCACTGAGACGGCCAGGACTGTAAATTAGACCAGACATCCTCCCCTCATAGTGCCCTTTATCCGAACCCGGTTTCCTAGTCAGTGTAGCTGCTTGTTTTCCATACCGCCGATCTTCATATTGATAATCATATGGGGGACTTTGTGAATATGAATGATATGAACTGGCACGCCTTGTCTCATCATCATGGATTCTAGAGCTCTGCAATCAATTATAAGTACAGCATGTTTAGCATTCAACTAAAGGGTGATATTTGATCAGGACCTCAACAGCAATGCCACAATCAATTATGTTATGTGTATGTCTAGTCCATTCCTTTTAAGATGGAAAAAATTCTTGCCTGCATATCTCTAGGGGGCTTGTCAGAGGACTTCGATCCAGAATATCTTCTATGCACATAAACATTCTTTATGAACTCCCTTATTTTATCAACATTGCTGCAAAAGCAAGACATAATAAAGTTATTTAACGAGTATTATGCATTCACATATATGATACTTGCATTAAGTCTTCAGTCTCAAGGGGGAACAATATATATTGCACCTGCTATCTGGCAACCGCTGCCTTTGGAAGTCCCAATCTCTTAAATATAACTCCCTTGCACGCTGAAAAGAATGAGCCACAAGGAATCTCATTTCAGTGTGGCAATAAGGCAGCAACAAATGTCAAGAATTATATTCACGTCCATACCTGATTACCACTATTTTGAAGAGCTTCAACTTCTTGTGAAGTGAATTTTGCCATAGAAACAGACTTTACCCGATGAGTAAACTCACGACTGTAAGACATAGACAATAAGCAGATTATTTTAAGAAAAGGACTACTTGGACAGAAAACCAATCTCTTTTACTGCATCTATTTCAGTTGCCCACTCATTCACCAGAACACCCCTATGTAGTAATCCATGGAGGAATGTGTTCATGATCAATCCTTAAGATTACAACAAATCAATATGAAGTCAAATGGAGGCACTGCTCTAAAACAAGGCTTCATCGGTCAATAACTGATGCCCATTTTAACGTGGAAGGGGATGTAGTGCAAAACGCTGGGTATCTGATCCTAAAAATCTACACCATATAACTAGTAATGCTCCTCCTATGTTCAAAAAATTCAAAGAATTATAATTTTCACGACATTCCACATTTCTATAGCAGTTTTATGTGAACAGAATTACTCAAAATGGAAATACAAAAGGAAAAGGAACTCACTGTATCCCACTGCATGTCATGCAAACGAAGGTCCAAAAATTTGTACAAACATATTGTGGACCCTGCAGAAATTATTACACAACTGATAATCAATATACGAGACAAAACGTTTCAAACCAAGGGCTTCTTTTCTCAGGCACAACGAATTCTTGGAAAGGAAAAGCCAAGATATCGTACAACCCCGCATTGCTTGTTCATAAAAAGAAAACGCAAGATCAATTTCTTAGGCAAAAACTTATTAAGCTAATCTCAGCTGGGTCATTGTACTTTCGCGTTCAAGAAATAAACATATTAAAAATATTTGCAGTTTGAAATGAAACTTTTCAAGTCAACTTCCAGTAAAACTTCCAAACCCTCTTGGTTCTTACAAGCCCAAAAAAGGGGGGGAACGATGACTACCCATAAATTTCAGATTCAAAGTTCAAACGACCGCAGACGATAAACTTGAAATAGAAAACCTATTGAAACTGGAAACTAAATTCCTGAGGACAAACTTAGAAAGCAAAAAAGGGGAGGCGAAATTTTGGATAACATACCGAACTGTTACAGTTGATGCATCTTCGATTAGGCGGAAGCTTCATAAGACCTCTTATGATTTTCTCGTTCCTCTCTTCTTCCTTTCTGCTTCCCATTCTCCGAAAAATCCAAAAGAAAACCCTAGAACTCTGATCGAACCGCAACAAATTCTGAAAGTAATTCTCGGACCAAGTATAAAGCTTCTGGGGTAGAGTTCTTGCGCAGAAAGAACCGAACTTTGAGGTAAACGATCAAGGGAAGAAGATGAACGCACTTGATTCCCAAGTGAGCTGTTAACCGGGTGAAATTATGCGTAACTTTGGTTCACAGTAGCAGGAGCGAGGGAAAAACAGTATAATTACAATTTTATATTTAATTTAAATTTAAAATAATTTCACTTTACCAAAAAGCAAAATTATTTTATTCTGTTAATTTATGTTAAAAATACTAACAGTTCCATTTTTAAAATTATATAACAGTGATAAAATAATTATAATAAAATAAATTTTTAATTATATAATAAAATTATAATTTTATTTTTAAATAATAATTTATATAAATTTTTTTCTCAAAATAGATCGTATTATTTAAAAGTAAAATTATATATGAAAGAAGAGATAAATATATAAATTAGATTAAATTTTAATGTATTGTTAATATAAATTATTTTTATATTATCATTCATCTCATTATTGTTATATCATTAAAAAATTATTAAAAGTTTTTATTATTAATAAATTTTTAAATTATTATATTTTTAATAATGTATTTTTATATTCATTAATAATATAAAATATTTTTCATTAATAATATATTAAATTTAAATTTTATAGATTATTATTTAAAAATAAAATTATAGTTTTATATAATTTAAAAATAAATTTGTAGTACTTTATAATTTTAAGAACAAATAATTAATTTTAAATTTATCTTATTTTGGATTGAACATCTTCCCCCCCCCCCTCTCCGCGTTGCCTTTCAATTTCGTTTAATTAATAAATTTTTGATAAAATTATAGAAAAAAAAAAAGTAGAAAAACCCCCAAATAGATACAAATACGGTGAATATACTTTGCCAAGTTTGGTCGCATACCCAAAGTATACAATGTTTGGATTGTGTTCATCATTTCAAGGACACGAGGATCCTACTACAAGAATTTATGATTTTGTATCTATTTTTTGTCTGTCAAAATTTATGCTTGATAATATTCTTTATAACTTTTTATTATAAATTATGATTTTTATATAAAAAAATTATGTAACTTTATTAATAGAGTTAACCACTTTAACGTATTTATTATTAGTAACATTCATATAAAATTATAATTTTTTAAGAAAAAAGTATAATATTATACATATAAATTTAAACTTTTACATTGAATTTTATAAAAATTTATAAACTCTTTTAATTTGTATCAAATATTATCCGAATTAAAAATTGGGGTATTACAATTACAGAAGTACCGTTTATACATATGGATTCCCATATATGATTTAGATCTTTTTTCTAAACAATTAAAAATATCAATTAAACGTACATATTTAAGCATACTCGACAAGGAACTTGATCTTTTAAGAAATGAATATTTGCTCGTTGAATTACTTTTTCTCAAACTTCATGATAAATAAATCAAAATAAAAAAAATACAGATCCATTAAAAATAATGTAATGATGAAAATGTTTTAAGTTTTTTAAAATATCTAACATTCCGTAAAATTACCACTTGCGAAAGTAAGGCTAGTATCTACGTATAATTGCATGAATATGTTGTTTTATGAAACTACACTTTATTCAAATAGGAAATTGATCATTTTTTCCTCAAAATTTGAGAAACATTTCGAGGTTTCAGTCCGATTTTATTTAATTTTATTAAGAGAATACTTAATAATTAGATTTAAATATTTAACTATTCTTAAATAGTTATAAAGGGTCCAAATTGAGACCTGCAATTCACTTGATAATCAGTTTTCATTGCGTTGGTTACCCTTCAACTCCATAATCAAATTTAATGGGGAGTCTGTGGAGGATGGTGGTTGGGTGGTTAGGCATTGAGGAGCAATTTCCCACATATTCCACGTTGGATTGGATGTTTGAGTCAATGCAGTTTTGGTTAGTGAGCCACTTTGCTAGCCGTTTTCAATGAATTATCCATAGTTTATACTGAATCTTTAACTAATTTAAATTTAAATTGAATTAAACTCTTTTGAAAAATCAAACTCTCCTTACAATAATTTTTTTATTTATAAAATTTAAATTCAAATTTTCATTTAAAAAGATCAAACTTTTGATCATTTGAATCAGATAATGATTAACCAGCCACTTGTCGTTACTTCGGTTGTTCTTCAGCTCAGGCGCGTTTGGTGGGACAGACGGGTGACTCTCATGACTCCTTTCTTCCGTGTTCAAACTTGAGGGAGAGGGGGAAATTTTTTATATTTTAATTATATCGTATTACTCATAAATAAATAATAATTATTAATTTATTATTTATTTATTAATTTTGTAAGTTTATATTTATTAAAAATTTTATTTTTTAGTTTTCAAATATTAAAAACTAAATTAATAATTATTTTTATTAATTAAAATTAAAAATATGTGAAGTAATTAGAACATTCGATAAATTCTTGCAAGAAAGTCTTACGTTCAAATTAGAGATTGCCACATGCGGATTTTGTGATTGGACCGCCAGCCTTGCTGTTTAGAATTTTCTAATTTTGAATTTTGTCCAAATTTTAATAATTTTAAAAATTAAAAAATTACACTTTACGCATTTAGAATTTTATTTTTTACTTGATTGATATATTATTTTAAGCATTGTAATTTACTTATTTATGTTTTTAATTTTTAATATTTTATTCGCTTAAATTATGTTATCTAAAATTTAATTAAAAATTCACATACATAGTATATGATTTTTATTTCTTTGAATTTTTACTCAATTTGATGTTAATGCAAAATTAATTTACCCCAAAAAATTCTATTTGGTGCCCTTCATTCTGTAATTTTAAACTAAATTATAAAAAATAAATTTCTAATAAAATTGAGAATTTTTCAAAATAATTTAATTATAAGTAAATTTCAAATTGAATCAAAATTTAAAAAAGTAAAAATCACATATAATACACATAAATTTTATATTTTGGACAAAAATAATTTAAATGAACAAAATATTTAACAATTAAAGATACTAATAAATAAATTATAACATTTAAAATTACATAAATTAAATACAAAAAATGAAAAACCACGAGTGAGTGGGTAAAATATAATCTCCCTTTAAAAATTTAACCCACGGGGCCGGCAAATCTTTTCAGTGTTCCCTCACCGCCGCCCCTCTCTTCCTCGACTTTACTGAGTTTACAGTAACTTCAAGTAACATACGTGAAAAAATTACAAATTTATGTTAAAAATAAATATATCAAGAGGATGAATTGATTTTCACCCTTCTTTTGAATCTAAAAGATTTTCAAAGTGAACGTTCTTTTTTATATAGAAAAAAATTACTTGGAATAAAAAATAAAATATATAAGTAACTGCCGATTCAATCAAAATCCATTGCTCATATGTCAATATGAGCAATAAAATCATGCAAGAACAATAAAAAGTGGACAAATATAAGAAGAATTTGGAAACTTTCTATAATGATTCCACTGTTAAAAGAACTCCACTTTAACATATACATTTACTCTCTAGAACCGATTAACTTTCAGTTTCACAATTATAACGAATGCTCTCTAAGTTAATAACCCTAAATAAACCCTAAAATTTTTGGTAAGTTACAATCTCTCCTATGATTTCTTACACAAAACTTTTATCTCACCCTAGAGCTAACGCACTTTTTTTTTTTTTTTTGTGGCCATAGAGCTAACGCACTTTAAAATTCTAAGAATCCCACACCCAATAAGAAAAACTCACAAAAAAAAAAAGTGTTTGGATTGAATGAGAATAATGATGGGCAAGTGAAATTACAAATTAAAGCTCTAAATTGGTATCAAAAGATAAAACTACAATTATTTCTAGGATTTCCATGTCTTTTCTCAATGAAAAATAGGGTTGAATGCTTATATATGTGCTGGAATGAAAAATGCCCATTAGAATTACAAAACGACCATATTTAAATTTAAAATTGCGATGAATCGATTTAATGAACTTAAAATTCAAATTCCTGAATGTAAATTAACTCAATCTATTTTGTTTAACCTTTGGACAGATTGAATCTCTTCGTAAATTGATTTAATGGGAAATTTTTAACAAAATTATATAAATTGACCTTAATCGAGTATATAAGCTTACTTTTGTTTTTGGATAATATTAATTGATTCATACACCATAGAAAAATAGTTTTACACAAAATTCGTTTCGAAACATTTTCCAAACCAATTTTAAGACTATGTTTCCAAACCCCACAAAAATCTTATACAAATTAACAATTACAACAGAACGAGAGACACATTTAATTGTAAAATATTAAAAATTTTGAAGCCAAAAACTATAAAACCATATCATTTACGATCAAAACTTATCCTAATATAACCCGAGACCAAGATCTTCAAAACTCCTTCAACTCTTCCTAGGTTCACTTGTCATCTTATAATATTTTCATAAATTAAACAAATTTAATATATTTTGTTATCATCAAAATTCACATTTAAAATAAGGCTAAGTCAACAACTTACACTTCCATATAGACATTAAAAAAATAATTTTTTTATCAAAGAATATAAAAAAAAATAGAAATGTTTCTAGAAGTTACGTAAGAGCTTGAAGAACAAACATAAAAAAACTCGATAATTAAAGGATAGAAAATTTTGATATTGGAAGTTCTAGATAGCCATATATAGTTCTGCAAAATTATTTCATTTCATTTTAGAAAAAATTGATAAAGGAAAAAAATTAAGGAGAATAATTTCATTTCATTCTTATTCATTAATTACAATACCAAATGGAAAAAGGAAATCAAATAAACTAGATGGAAGCAATCAAAGCCAATGATGGTGGAAAATCGGCAGTGGAGGCGGAAGATTAGTGAGATTTGTGCTTTTTGTCTTCAAGAAAACCTCCTCTTCTTCTTACGCTTTCTTCAGATCCAATTATCATCCTACCTTTGCCATTGGCTGTGGCCGCTGTGTTCTCCACAGTTGCTTCGACTTCATCTTCTTCCTCCTCCCTCTTTGTCGTTGCTGCTTTCATCATTCTACTCCGCTACGCTACTTTTGATCTAGTACTTCTAGTTGAATCCTCCCTAGATTGTTAATAAATAAATTTATTTAAATATATAAATTAAGTCTTTTTTTTTTAAGCTTAACTTGTAAGTTTATTGAACCAACTCATTTAGTAATTAATATATTTATATATAACATAATTTAATATAATAATGTAATATATAATTATATGCTTTTATAAAATATACATATATAATATCAATAATCAATAATATTTTAATACTTATAACTATGTATAAGGCATAATTTGATTATTGGTCTATTTTTTTACCTTGAATAAACTAACAAACTAGATTAAACATTTTTAATAGGTAGGTCAATTTTGAATTTTGTCTTTATATAATTTAATAGATCAAGCTCAATTTAATACTTTACTTAACAAGCTTGACCTTCTTATGATAAATACTAATATGGCCTAATCAATCTTTACCCCTACATGTAGTATTTCTTAATGGTATACTTGAGAGTTAAAAAGAGAGGGAAAGGAAAAAAGGGGATGGACTAAAATGGAAGGTTAAGTCATGACTTTTCCCTTTTTGATTTAGATATATAAAATTATACAAGGAAGGATAATAGAAAGCTAAATAAAAATATATAATTAATCATTATATATTTTTACAATTACCCTTTTAAAAAATTAATTTATTAATAAGTTTGTTAAAATATAAACATTTCATAAAATTCTCTCTCCAAGTTTTTTTCTTAAAAAAATTTTCTTTGCAAAAAATGATATTATAAGTGAATATATAATAATATTATTATTTTTGTTTAAAAGATTTGTGAAAAAATTATTGTAGGCTAATATAATATAACATTTATTTGACAAGATCAACAATAATCTAACTCACATTTATCTTAAAGTTAATATGAGTGGGTTAAAATAAAGATAAATATGTATGAATAAATAAATATGAGTTACAATAGTTACTCTAATTATTATAAATAATAAAAAAGATAATTTTATATTTTTATTATAAAAATTTATAATTATAATACATGTTTTTACATGTTAAATGTCTTTCAAAATATGTAAATAACATGTTTTATTTAAAAGGAAATAACAATAAAATACCAAAAATGTAAATATAAATATAAATTAAAGAAGAAAATAAGGTAAAAATAATGAACTAAGTAGATAACCTTCCAAAGTACAAAATAGTGAAGAATAAAAAGTTTTGAAATATTAATTATAAATTTTCATTTCCTTCTACTCCTTAAGTAAAACTGTCAAATAAGGAAAAAAAAAACCAACAACATAGGCTTCCCTTTATTCTTATTCTCCTTTATTTCACTCTGTCCAAACAAAAACATGAAAGCTTTACTTTGTTGTATTTGAGGTTGAATTTCGGATTCTTTCTTGAATACGTATGCACTAGATTAGCCTTTTATACTTTTTTTTTAAAAAAGAATGCATTATTCTTATGTTTAAATAACTCTTAAAAAATTATTAAAAGTCAATCATTCGCGTTAATGGTTGCTGATGTAAAAGGTGAGAAGCTTATATAATCCACAGCACCTTTTTTTACGATCAGAAAAATCAAAATTTAGAAATAGAAAATAAAATTTATAGAAATCAAAATTTTAACTGTAAAATATATTTTGACCCTCTAAATTAAGGTCTTGTAACACATGACCCTCTAAATTTTCAAAACCTATAAGGAAAAAAAAAACTCCCCAAATTTGTTAAAATTGGAAATGTTAGTTTTTCAATTATGTTTAACGGCAAACACACATATGAAAAAATTACGGCGCCCGTCGCATGACTTTTTTTCTTGCCTCTGGATACTCTATATGACCGTAAAAAGATTAACCTACTTTTTAGTTGAATACAATATGATGCTTGTTATGGTATAGTTTGGAATTTATGGTGATGCGATAAAATTCAGATTATTGAATGAGATGATTAAATTTGATCATCTCATCTAATGATCTGAATTTTACTATATCACCTTGAGTTTCAAACCTTCCAGAACACTTTAAAATTTTTCATATAATTTTCTTTTGTAATTGTTCTAATTATTAATATATGTTAACGTTTGCTACGCTCTGACTCAGTAATTATAATTGACAATTCTAACGCATGTGATCATGACTCTGTTCATGCGTTTAATATGCTTATGGTTTCATAGTTCAAATGGCCTCAGATTTTTTGGCTAAATATTGTGCATATTTTCTATGGCATTCATTATTTGACAATTAAAATTAAGCTACAAATCCATATATCGTTTCTACACGATCCAACATCCACCAACTTATTATTATTCAAGAAAAGTTCAGGAACATGACAGATAGTGCTTGTTTTTAAGAAAGAAGGTATAGAGTAAAAACAATGGTTGCACTTTTGCAATCAGTAAGATTACCCTTAACAAATCGAAATATTGCATTTGAGAATATTCATTCAATGCGAAATGACATGAAAATTCTGTAAATGAATATTGATGTAACTTTGAGCATATTTCTAAAATAGAAGATTTAGAATAATATTGCAAGCAATCTTGAGTCTCCCAGACAACATCTGATACTACATTAATATATAAGAAAATCGCACTTTACCCCGTGAGATTTTGTCCTACGTTGATATACTTGAAAATATCACATTTTTTAAAATATTTTTGATTCAATTTTTTTCTAAAATATTCCCATGAGGGAAGATGAGAATCTAAAATTCTCATGGAATAAAAATACTGATACTAAAATAAAAAATAAAATTATTCTTACATTTAATTTTTTATTTAATATTTTAAATAATTTTTAATTTAAAATAAAAATAATTATTACTTTATTTTTAAAATATTTTTATTATTAAGAAATATATATTAATTTTTAACTATAATTTCTTTTCTATTTTTTTCCTAATATTTGAAATATTTTTTTAATAGAATTATATATACATATGATTTTTTTAATAAAAAATAATATAACAAGCTTGGAGTTTCTTTAAAAAAGGCATATTTATAAATAAAAATATAAAATAATAATATTTTTATATTAGAGAAGAAATTATGATATGAAATTTGATACTAGTATGAAATATAATTATAAAAATAATTTAGCCATAAAAATTTATAATTTTATAAAAAGGAAATGCTAAATACATTTAATATTATGATAATAATTTAAATAAATTATACTCACTTTATTTTGAAAATTAATTTAATGATAATAATAATGCTATTAATTATGATAATAAAGTATAAAATATTAAAATATAACATATAAAAATATAATACATTACATATTAAAATATATAATAAAGTGTAAAATATTCATATATATATATGTATATATTTTTAATAAATTTTTTGACGTTAAATATTGAAATTTACTTTATTAGATGTTAAAATTTTATTATTATTTATGTAATTTTAAATAAAAATATGATTTACTATATTATATTTTATAATAAAAATTTTGATAAGGGCATTTTATTTTAAATAAAAATTTTGACGTTAAATATTCACTTCTATTAATAAGGGTGAATATTATACAATATATTTCATTTCATTATAAAATATTTTAATTAATTTAAAGCTTTAATATAAAAATCTTTAATTGAATTAATTAATTTCCTAATTTATAATGAAGGATTTTTAAAATTGAAATATAGATTAACAATTTAATTTTCATCAATATTTTTATATCAATTTTGAAGTATTACATTTCAATTTAAATTTACATCAATTAAAATTTTATAAGATTTTACAATTCATATACTATTTCTTTTCCTTTTATTCATTATATTTTTTTTACATGTCCACCCTCTTGTTTATAGTCTATAGTTTAAACATCAATATCAATAGATAGTATAAACATAACACAATACATATCTTTTTTTATTATAAAACTATTTCAAATAAGTTAAAATTATATTTTAATTGAATTGATTAACTACATAGTCTATTATTAACAAAATATTTAAAAATTAAAATTATACTTATTTTTATTTTTTAATTTTTATCAATATTTTTATATTAATTTTTAAATAATATATTTCAAATTAAATATATTATGATCAATTAGGAATTTATCAAAATTTTAATATAGGAAGCTTAAGTTTATTTTCAATTAATACATCTTACAAAATAAATCAAATTTTATTCTTTTAACAAAAATATTATGAAATTAATATCAATTTTCATTTTTTTTATTTCGTAGATTATTTTAGATATAGAAGTTCTTCTTTTTTTTTTTTGCAAGATTCGCCTATAAAACTTTTAATAAAAGTTTTCAAGTAAAGCTTCCATGGAAAACCTTACTTTTTCTATTTGTTAGAAATATTTACTCTTCCTTTCTTTTATTAGTATTTTTATCACAAAAATTTTTACTTTTAAAAATAAATATGAATTATTAGTATACTTATACATATAGCTTTCTTTTTAAATTTTTATAATGCGACATGTTTTTCTTACGATACTCTTGTACTTGAATATAAATATAAATCATATTGAGTTGTATTATTTAGTTACTCAAGAAATTCGTGAGCAAATATGATACTTAAAAATTGTTAATTATTTAATTTTAGGAACATGAAAAAACATCTGGCGTTCACATGAGTTCGTTGAAATTGATTTCTCATTCAACTTTTTATAAATTTTTTTATAAGTCCAAATATTTTTTATTAAATATGATCTAGGTGTTTTAAAATTATTACAATATTTTATCATATATAATTTTTTTATAAAGTAAGAACTCATAAAAAGCATATTTATCAATACCATATGTTATGGATCCATATTTTCTAAAATGTTAGATATACTTTAGAGAATAAAATTATTATTATATCTATTATTGAAAAAACTAAAAAATTGAATAGTTATAAATTTGAAATATATATAAATTTAAAATATTTTATCATATTTTCTTTCTTCTCTTCCCAACCAACTGTTTGTAAATTGCATTTTTTATTGTAGTTTTGCATTTGAGGACCAAAGGAGTCCCATATTTGTAAAATTCACCAATAAATTGTGTTAAACTACTAATCTTGCGCTGGGTTAATTGTTTTTGTTTATTTGATTTAAAATTTATTTTTGGTTTTCTTTGTGAGAGGTGGTATGGAGTTACTTGAATGGTTGAAGAAACATTATAATAAGATATGTATGTGTAATATTACTTACATTTTTATACAGATTAAATTATTAATTTTAATTTTGAAATTATGGAATATTAATAAATTAATTTTTAAATTATATAAAATTATAATTTTATTTTTAAATAATATTCTATATATATATATATATATATATATATATATATATATATATATATATATATATATAATTTTTCCTCCCTATATAGATCCATATACATAAATTCATCCTTAAATAATATGATTGAGGGACAAAATTTTATATACAAACTATTATTTAAAAATAAAATTACAATTTTATATAATTTAAGAATTATTTTATTAATATTTTATAATTTTAATTTTAGGCGTAAAATTAATAATTTCATTTTTTCATATATTTACTACCCTTCCACTTTTTTTGTGAATTGAAAAAAAAAAAGCAATTTCTTGAATTTATGAGAGAAAGAACTGAATCAGTAAACTTTTACTTATTTACAATGCAGAGAGAAAAAGAAATAAACACGTAGAAATGCTCCAAGTGTAAGAAATTGGGAAATTTTAATTGAAATGTACGTATTCAAAAACTTGTCAATATGAGTGAATATTATATTGTAAGTGAATTTTCTTTTATTTAATTGAATTGAAGGGTGATACTATATAAAATTATTTTAAATAGAAAAATTAATTCCAAAATAAATACAAAACATTTTAATAAGATTTAATTTTCTTCATACAATTTATTTCATATTAATTCCTCACTCCTATTTTATTTTTCAATTTCAAAGTTATTATATTTATTTTACTATATTTTAAGGCCATATGATGCTTAAATATGTAAAAAATTATGTATATGTATACCTTTATTGATAAATTTTCTCGTATCTCAAAATTAAAAAAATTAAGTAAATAGATATTTGTTTAAAAAGTCAATGAATAGCATTGTTATAAATAAATAAATAAATAGAAGTTACAATCAAACTTCAATATTAAATTACAATAAAAAATATTTCATTGTGTGACATAGATAAATTATAGTTTGAAAATAAATTATTCATTACGCAATCTTTTTATACTTCTATTATAATAAATAAAGTTGATCAATTGTATCATTTTCAAGTAAAATTTAAAATTTTTAATTATTTAAAATTCTCAAAATAATTATTTTGAGCAATAAGCCTTGTTAAATTGTATTTATTATTTTCAAAGTAAAGTGAGAATATTTTAAATTTTTATTGAATAAATATTATGTTGATTATAGTCGATGAAAGTATTAATTGAGTATAATTTTATATGATTAAGAAGTTTTTAGATACTTAGAAGTTGAGAGTGTGGGAAGTTTTTTACATATATGTATATTAGTTTCGGTGGATAATTTTATTCATAAATTTATAAATTTATGAATACATTTTAGAAATTCATGACATGATGAATTATGGTATGTATATATGTTATAATTGATAAATTGTTCCTCTAATATTTATATAGTAATAAAGTATTAAATTAGAATCCTAATTGAAGAATTTTATAAAAAGGAAAATGGATTTTTTTTTTAAAAATGGATGGCTAAAATGGGAGAAAGGAATTTTTATGAAAATGGATTTAAAAATAAAGGGATGGATAGGATTTAAAAGAGGTGGGCTTACTTTGCATTGAGAAGTGTCGAATAACAACCTATGGCTCCTTTTTAATTTGGATCTCCTTATCCTCTCTCTCTCTCTCTCTCTCTCTCTCTCTCTCTCTACACCTTACTGGCTCTATCTTTTTCTCCTTTCCCTCTGTTGACCTTGCCAACCCATACCTAAGAGGGGGTGAATTGGATGTTTTTAAATTTTTTCTTATTTTTGCAATTCTTTTTGAAAACCCTTTGATTTTGGAAAACTATAAAAATAATTTTGATTTAAACACTTCCAAAAAGATTTTATGAATATGTTTGCACTTAGAATATAACAATTCAATTCACTTGTGCAAAGCAACTCATTCAACTATGGATGAAGAATCAATAAGTCAATGCATAGATATATACCCCTTTTGTACATTTAGTCATCTATACATCATCATAAGCATTGGATCACAACATGTAACATCAACAAAAACAAAGTAAATGATCATCAACTATGCATAGATAGATAATCAAGAAGCTAATGGATAGATGAATTTTTTTTTCAATCATTCAATTATCCAAGCAACAAAATAAACATTACAACACAATATATCAGCAAAATAGAGTTTATGCAACAAGAAAAATTGAACAAGTGTAAAAAGATAAAGAGATAGAGTAGAGAGATTAAACACAATAATTTATAGTAGTTCCTCCCTTGAATATCCTCACCAAGGTGTACATTTACTCTCCAAGCTTGTGTTTTAATCCACTGTCCCTTTAAGTTTCAATTGGCACTTAAAGAAACCTTACAATCCTTACTCTTCCTTAAGCAAAAATTCTCTTTACAAGGGATTCCTCACCCTCTCAATGATTTTCTAAGGGATACCTCACCCTTTACAATTCTAAAAAGATACAAGATGGATATCAACTCTAATATACTTTTTTAAAGAGTGGATGAAATAATTGAAGCAGTTAGAGTAAAAGAATTTCACAAATTAGAGCTCAATTCATGATTTGATGAAAGAAGTTGTAAAATGATGTTAAGAAATGAAGTTCAGGCTCTCTTTATATTGTATTTCATATTTCTTAACTTATATATGAAATCCATGGAGTAATATAGCCGTTTAGGATTGTTAGAGATGAAAACTAGCCGTTATTAGTCATTATTCGCACACCAGAACACTCAGAATTGATTGGTGAATCAATTCAAAATGCTTAAGGTGCTCTCTGAATGTCCAGAATCAATTGGTAAATCAATTCACCTAAGTAAAAATGCAAACTCAACTTTAAAAAGTTATAACTCTTTCATTTTAAGTTCATTTTAAGCAAATGATCTATCATTAGAAAGCTAATTGAGTCTAATTTTAAATGGGACTAGTTTCATGCTCATATATAATTTAGTTTATGAGAAATGTTTAAAACAATAGGCAAAGGTCAGAAATAATAAGTCTGTAAAAATCTGATTTTAAGACTCAATTTGTAAAATTCATAACTTTTTCATATCTTAGTCATTTTAAGCAAATGACCTATACATGGAAAGATATTTAAGTATGTTTTCACATAAAAATAATTTAATACTTATATCATTTTTATTTTTCAAGATATGATTAAAACAATAAGTACACATCAGAAAAGACAGATTGCAAAAAATTAATTTCTAAACTTATTTTGAAAGAATAATAACTCTTTCATATATTGATCATTTTAAGTAAATGATATGTCCATGGAAAGTTCTTTGAGTTTATTTTTAAATGGAAAAGGTTTCACAATCAAATCATGATTAATTTATGAGATATGATTAAAATAATGACTAAAGGTCAATATTAAAAATATTAAAACCTCATATCTCATTAGTTTTTGAAATATCCCCATAAGCTATCTTATAAAAATATGATTGTGGGCTATCCTTTTAAAATATTTTGATTAAGCTAAGATTATGAAAAATATGTTTGAGCTCTATATCATGAAATACTCTATTTTACAAGAAAGACTAAGCCTTAAGATGAAAAAACTATACTAATGAAGTTTCTTAACTTTTCTTGATGCTTCCAAGCTTTTAATCTTCTCAATCTTTAATACTTAGACCATATCTTCTTTCTTGTATTTCTTTCTTATTCTTGAGTTGAGCATAATGTGATCTTCCATTCTCTTACTTCAATACTCACTCTTCTTAATCTTGGACTTTTCTATATGTAAGTTCATAAATTTTGCAAACCATATAGTTAGTCCAATCTAATATATCAAGATATTGATGCATGATTCATATATAAAATAAATTAGTATAAAAACATGCATAATTATTATATCATATATCTTGATTAATCATATGCTTAGTGATGCTTATATAAAATATAATTCTTTTAGTATATTGTCAAGCATTGCTATTTCAATCATAATATAACATATCTATTGAAGATTTTATAACATTTTAGTATAAAGATATGCAATGCTATTGCAAACACTTAGTTGTCATCATGCATATATAAGAACAAGCACAATCATCATATTATGTATATGCATCAACCATAATATAGTATATTTATTAAAGCTTGTACAATATATCACCTTAGCATAAAACATATAATGTTACTGTAACATTCATTTGTCATTATCAAAACTCATCATATGAAGCCTTAAGGCTAACACTTTCTTTCTTGTTTTTCTTTCTTAGATTTCTTCTTTATCGTAGGTCTATCGAAGCTACACCACCACCATCCATTGCATCTACTACTACTTTGTTATCATTTATTTAGTCACCAATAATGCTAAGAACCTCTTTTCAAGTCACAATTAGAAATAACCGTCGTGCAAGGCCAATCAGCCCCCTCTTTTTGCCAATGTTCCAGTATGTGTTTGTTATTATTGTGTACTTGCAACTTGCAACTCATCATTCAATGATGATAGCTTGATGGTGTGAAAGACTCATGGCTAGCTTTGGATAATAATGGCCAAGGTCTTTAACTTTCTTATTACTAGCACTCTGGGTCTTCAACTTTCCTTATTACTAGCACTAGCACTTTGGGTATTCAACTTTCCTTATTACTAACACTTTGGGTATTTAACTTTCCTTATTACTAGTACTTTGGGTCTTTAACTTTCCTTATTGCTAGCACTCTAACATATCTTAGCCACCGACAAAGCTTTGGTGAGCTACCTTAGAAAGTTATAAGTTAACTTTCCTCATAAACCTTCAATGTTTTATTGATAGGTAATGATAGCTTAGAAAGACATGATTTTATATTATAAAGTATTAAAATAGCATGATTTGGATCCTTTTATGTCATCAAATGTAATATTGTTAGATGTTTGAAGTCAATCTAGAAAATCAATCTCTATGTATAATAGAAATGCATGATGATACTTTGGAAAATTTTACATTTTATAATATAGGATATCACAATAATATAGTTAGAGTATTCTTGAAGTGTTACATCCTAATGTTTTAAGGATTTAAACATGATTTAAAAAATCTTTGTTTTATCATCTTATTTTAGATATTCGATATAACACTGATAAAATAAGAAAATTATGCTCAAGTGTGTTAGACAAGTATGCTTAAAGTATATCTATATCATAAAAATATGATATTTTTTATGTTTGGAGTTTGATTTGGAAAAATGTCTAATAAATGTGATTTTTCATATTCTTTAAAGAAGAGTTAAAAATATGAAAAAATAAGTGTATAATTTTATACATCAATATAACTAGAGTCTCTCTAAAGCTTGAGATCCTAATATTTTAATCATTTTATACTTTGATTCGGAAAATTCATTATTTATGAGAATCTTTAATTTTTTGATGATGGATTTGAAAATAAGAAAAGTGATGATCTAGGATGATTAATCAATAGAAAGCGATCTTTTTTAGAGCTTTAAGTTCTAATACTTTTATCTATGTAGCTTTGAATAAAAAATCTTCAAATAATAACATATTTCAATTATAAGTTAATATCAAGAAATATAAGAAGCAAATAATATAGAATATTATTATATCATGATTTGAATTTGGATTTATAATGTTTGGAAAGAAAATAAATAGTATCCTCGTATTTATAATATTACTATTATAAATGGTGAATTAGAAAGATATTAGAAGAATGAAAATGAACTACTTTAAGTTCTTGTAGTAGATGGACATTACTAAATGAGTATATATCTCACCTTAAATTAATTTCTCAACAATATGATATTTAAATGTTATTATTTATACTCTTCTTACTGATGATACAGATTAGATATATATATACATGTATACATCTATGTGTGGATTCATGAAAGTTCAATCATATAGCATAAATTATTATTGAACTACCCTTGTGATCATGCATAAGTGATATAGAACTAATATCTATGGTATGGATGTGATTACCAATTGAGTAAATATTGATTCACCGTGCTTGGAATGTGTAGTGGTGCTATTTTTTATTATTGATTGATTGCGATTGAGTTTACATTGATATCTGAATGTTGTGGCCATGCAAGAAAGCATGATAATGATTTTATACATACACTATTATGTGTTATGATATTGCTTCATGATGAGGAAATAATTACTTTATGTTGAAATTGCATAAAAATTGTAATATGTAAAACTTGAGCTCTAGTGAAAATAACATAGTATGAATTATGTTATAAGTGACATTTGAAATAAGAAATGTGATAAGGGTGATAATATGAAAATTAAATAGAAAATTTCTAGTAAAAACTTATGGAGGGTATAAGATAGACCTTATAGAGATGAGGATGGATAACTCATGAAAGGTATAAGATTGACTCAAGAATAAAAAAATGGATGCATGCATATTTATTTGAAAATGCTATAAACTATGTTATAATATTGACATCTAGTTGTCTTTGAATATTTCTAATTGATTTAATTATGATTTGGCCTTGTTGGCTACCTTGAAGTTTGATAATTATCCAAATATGGGTTGCATGTGAAATTATGATTGTACTAAGTAAACTAAATAGTTAAAACTATTATAATTTATGATGTGAAATAAGAAATTGAGTTGTATGTAGGTAAACATATCATCCATAGATTTGGTACTTGAAATTGAAAATTCAAAAACTGAGTTGGCGATAGATTCTTATTTTTACTGCTTAATCAATATTTAATTATTTTAGTCATTGGAAACTAATGATAGTCTGGTAGATATATACTCACTGAGATTATAAAACTCATTTCTTTCTTTTAGTATTTCCAATATTCAATTTGAGG
Source organism: Sindora glabra (assembly GCA_020226215.1). Taxonomy (NCBI): domain Eukaryota; kingdom Viridiplantae; phylum Streptophyta; class Magnoliopsida; order Fabales; family Fabaceae; genus Sindora; species Sindora glabra. Next base: position 31,542,750 of record CM035228.1, on the reverse strand, counting down.
CTATCAAGTTATGTAACTTATGTGGAAGTCTAAGACAACTTAAATAGAAATTGACATTTAGGATTTTGTTGGCATTAAGTCTAGAGATTCTAGATAGAAATTTTGTTAATTTAATATTTAATGTGTTGAATCATTTATCTATATATATCTTGAAATGGTGTAATATTATATGTATTTGTAAGGATTACAAGTTCTATATTATAGGGTGTGTGGCCCTCGAGAAATATTTAAAAACAAAAAAAAACTATCTATTTTTTTTCATAAAAATTTAAAAGGAATTTTGGATCCCCATAAAATAAACAGATTTTTTATAGGTGAAATTAGTATAAATAGTATTGAAGTTGGTGGAAATCTAATAATAAAATCTATGCCAATCACAATTAGGTTTGAATCATAACATTAATAGTTTATATAAGTATGAGAAAAAAGATAAAAATAAAAAGTAGGTGATTAAGGTAGGTAAAATATCTTATGTCTTCGAATAGAAAAAATTGTAAATAAATAAAGCAAATTTTAGTTTGAGAATACTTAGTTAAATACTAATGGTATATGTTGACAAAAATTAAATTATTAGATGAATTTGGATAGTTACATAAATCAAGGTGAAAATATTATAAAAATAAAAATATATTTATAAAATTAATGAATAATAATAATTATAAACACTTTTAATTCATTTAATTAGGGGGTGACAGCTTAAATGAGATGTTTTAGGTGATTAGGAAGAAAAACAAATTGTATCAACTATGTAAAGTAATTAAAAGAATTTATTCAAAAGAAACCTTAATTATAATTTAATTTGAAATTTAAACTACAAAAGAAAATACTTCTAACCTCCTAAGTTAATGAGAATTAAAAATTTAATTTATTTAAAATTTAATTTATGAAATTAATAATCACAATTGATCAAATAATTACATAATTGTAATATTGTATAATGATACAAATAATTTAATAAGGTCCATTTAAAAGTATAAAACAACTCATAGCCTATGAATTAGTTTGTATTCACATGATTTGTGAAATTAATAATCATAATTGATCAAATAATTACATAATTGTGATATTGTATAATGATACAAATAATTTAATAAGGTCCATTTAAAAGTATAAAACAAATTATAACCTATGGATTAGTTTGTATTCACATGATTTGTGGATTCATAATTAAAATTTATGGATCGATTTGTATCCGTCATGAGTTTTAATAGGTTTGAACACCTTAAAATTAACCTTAATTTAAATACAAATAATGTGGATCAATCTATATCCATATCCGGATGAATCAACCTGTTTGACAAACTTAGCTACATTTGCATTCGTAATACCAAAGACTATGCAAAATATGCTTTAGTCACGAGATTAATGGCATGATATTAAATTAAAGTCAAAATAATAGAAACAAAATTATTTTAATTTCACAAAAATATTAAGAAAAAGGCAAAGCCTATTACTTATATTCAGGGCCATGTCTAGATAATTTAAGGCTTTAGGGAAAATTATTAAAAGAGATAATATAATATAAATCGTCAAATTCTCATATTATTCTTCTAACTTTTTAAGCTGCAAAATCACTTATCAAAATATTATAATCAAGTAATTTTAATATTTCACTATCAATAGATGGTATAGCTAATCCATTTAATCTATCTTATAATATAGTTGATCTTAGATAGGATTTAAGCAATTTTAATTTTGAAAAACTTCTTTTTAGTAGTAGCAACCATTACAAGTATGGTCAATAATACCTTCAATTATAAAAATAAATCAAGATCATCATTTCTTCAGTAATTAAATTAGTTGTTACATCCCTTTTATGCATAGTAGCAAATTTATCAAGAGCACTACGTTAAAATTGAATTAAATTTTCAACTTTTCTTTTTCTTTAATTTTGTAAAAATAGATTCATGCTTTCTATTTGATATCTTCTATTACTACAAAGTATAAAAATAAAATAAAATAAAATAATAATAATAATAATATAAATAAAATAGATATGTAAAGTAAATAGAAAAAAAATGATGAAATGAAAGAACTTAGAAATTTGAAAATAAAGGGAATTGCATATTGTACTATCTATTGTAATAATTTGATATTAATTTACTTTGAGAATTTATTTTAAAAAAGTATAAAGATAAAAGTGAGAAGAGAGAATAAAATATGAGAGTTAAGAAAATTTAAAGAGAAAATGTTAAAAATTTGTAGTATATATAGTAAAAAAATTATTATTATAAATTATAATATTGAAAATTATTAATTAATAATATGTGCAAACATAATATTACTATTAGATTATTAATGTATAACTCTTTCATAATACATTCAAATCTATAACTAATTGGAAAAATAATCCTAAAGAGAGTAATTAATATTAAACCACTAACATATAACTAATTTTTTTATAGTCATTACTCATTTATTTTGTATAGTTATACAAAAAATTTGTAATTAATTGAGAAATAAAATGATAATTATTCCCCAATTAGTTGCAGATTGTATAGTTAATGGTAATGACTATATAAATAATCCTAAATAGAGTAATTACCATTGGATTTGAAGTTCAACTAATTGATCAATGACTATATAAAATAAAAAAGAATTATAAGTGAGGTTTAGAAAAAATTAAAAACCTGAGGTAAGTACCTTATTTACCTACTTAAAGACACGACTGTGCTTACATTTTAATCAAATTACCTAGATCTTAAATCATATGGACAAGTAATAAAATAAATGAAGAATTCTATGGTACAAAATTCACTTTTGTGGTATGTCATGCAATATAAGAATCCAAGCCTTTAGTTTATCATCCATGAAATCTATGCCCTACAACTTAATGAAGCCACATGTTTTATTTAATTTTTCATTAAATACTCATTTGTTAGTCATTTGCAATTTGAGAGAATATAATCTTATAGCAAATATAATATTTAATTTTTATTTATAAAATTGACAATTATTATATTTTTTAAATTGTATAATTAATATTATTAATTATTAATTTTATTTTTATTATAATTATTCATCACTCTATTCATTTGAAATATTAAAATATTAAAATCAATAGTTAAATAACACCTTATCAGTATCAAATACATATTTACATTTTGGTTATATTTTTCCTTTTTATCATTTATTGTAGTATTAAATATGAAGAGAGGGATAGATAATTATAATAAAATAAAAAATAAGATACTAGTAATATTAATTATAAAATTTGAAAAATATAATAATTACCACTTTATAAATGAGGAACTAAGTGTCATATTTTTAAGCTTAACTTTTTACTTTTGGAAATATGTCTAATTGTCATGCACAATTGAGATTTCAACACTATTATTTTCAAATATGATAATGAAATTAATTTTTTTTAATATTATAATTGAGTAGATATTAAAATTAAAGAAGTGATTTTTTTAATTTGTCAAAATATAAAAATAATAATATTAAAACTTCATATAGGGCAAAATTTAGATAAAATTTCTTATGTGTTTATTGTAAGATTATTCGTTCATATTAAAGTATATATATATTAATTGCTCTATCCTAAAAATAGAGAATGATACAAAATATCCCATTCAATTTTGAGATTGTTAGAATTTGCTCTTTTTAACTTTTAAAACATAAAAATTATTTCTTTAAATTATATAAAACTTGAAATTAACACTTGTCATCAACTTAATTTAAAATTTCATCAAATTACATAATTGTTTAACCAAGAATCACAATATTATATGTTATATGATTAATAGAAATTAAATTAGATATATAGAATTTTAATCAAATAATAAAAAATAAGTTGCAAAATTACATATGAAAAAGGTCCTAAATAAAATAATATATTATAATATTGTTATTTTTATTTAAATAATTTATAAAAAAACTCATTTAATTTGATAAAATGATAATGAGTGTTACTTTCAAATTTTATGAAGTTTAAGGATGTGATTTTAAGTTTCTAAAGTAAAAAGAGATAAAATTCAATCACTCCAAAAATTAAATAGAGGTACTTTATGTTTTTCTCAAAAAATAATTACAATATTGGTAATTATTATCATCATTACATTATAATACTTAATAATAGATTACAAAATAATTAATACATATATTTTATTATTTATAATAAATTTTATGATTAATAGATAAGGAATTTTATCTATATTTTATCCTTTTAAATATCATAGAGAGGCTAACCTTTCTCGGTATCAAGGAATTTTGTCTTGTTTTAATTTTCTTTATTTGCAACTAGACTCCCCAAATTCAAATTAAAAGAAATTTTTTACAGCAACAAAAATAAAATGCATTATTATTATAAAATTTTATTTACATATATTTTATTTTTTTCTCACATGCACAAAATTGATAATTTTTAAATTAAACTTACTACAATTAGTTTAATAATTTTTTAATTTACTATCAGTGTAAATTTTTTTATAATTTTAATAAACAAGGAGAGGGAATGCCATTAAAAAATGAAAAAAAATTAGTTTTACATTACCAATGAAAAACTTTATGCTACTCATATATAAGTTTTCATCAAGCACATTATTTTTGCAACTAATAATTTATTTTTTTAAAAAATAGCTTATTTCTTGCTTGATTAAATTGTTAAGTTAAAAAAATATACTTGAAAAAAATTATATGGGCCAATATTGAGTTTTAAGTGCTGATATAACATTAATTATTTTTTATTAAATTTTTATCAAAAATAAAAATTTTATCAATTTTTCTTTGCCAATTGTGAAAATTTTCTATTATTTTTATATATTTCTTATATGTATAAAATTGATAATTTTTAAATCAAATTTACCTCAAATATTTATACAATAAATAATAAGATGTTTATATCATTAAAAATAAAAATAAATAAATAAAGAGATTTTATTTTCTAATGACTTAGGCCTTGTTTGGCAATTAACAGATAATTGTAGTGGTTAACTGATTTAATTAACTATTAACTGATAACTAATTTAAATAGCTAATTGCTTTAGCTATTTGAATAAAAGTATTTAATAAAATTAGCTATTCATAATTATTTATTTGTATGTAAAATAATAAATATAGGTATGAGTATATTTTATAAATTATTTAAATATTTTTTATTATAATATCTTAAATTTTATATATTATTTATTTAATTAATTTTTTATAAATAATATATTATTATAATTTATTATAAATTAAATATTTTTTAAATTACATTAATATAATTTTTATATTAAATAAATTTATTAATAAAAATTAATAATTATAATTATAGTTTATTTATATTATTGAAAGGTTGTAGGGGGAGGGCTAATAACACCAAAAAATGCAGTAGTATTTTAACTTAAAAAAAAAAGAAGGAAGACGGAATAGCAACCGAGCAGAAGAAAGATGCAATCATAACTAAGCAGCAACCTTAGGATATTTATGTCCTTTTTTGTAACAATAACTAAAAAGTTGAAAGAAGACGCTGCAAGTAGCAATGTTTTCAGTATTAGCTGATTGGGAGCAAAAAAATATTTGAAATAGCAATTCAGCAAACAATTGATTTGGCTAATTTAATTAGTCAATTAATCAACTTCTCATCAAACAGTCAAAGCTACTTCAAGTGCTGTTTAGCAAACAAGTCCTCAGAGAAACTTGCCCTTTGTCACATAATTTTGCTATGCTTGGCGTGAAAAATCTTGCTGAGGGACTTTAAGATGGTTTCCTTTGAAGCTTACCAGGGAAGGGACTTGTTCGGAATAAAAAATGATCCACGTGTCAAATATTCATAAATTTAGATTATGTTGTATAGCATACAGCGATGGAGATGTCTAAGTTGGTTGTTCACATGTCTTTTGATTGGTTTGATAAAAATCAGATGATTAATTTATTAAATTAATTAATTTTAATATTTGACATTCAACTAATTAAATTAACAGCTTGTTTTTTAAACTGCTATTTTTAAAAAATTAAGAGAAGTAACATTTTGGAATTAATTGATCAAAGAAAAAAATTAAATTACTTTTGATTAATTTTTTGTATTTTTTATTTTGTACTTTTGAAAGAACTTTCTACTATAAAACATTTATTTTTACATAAAAATTATAATATTTATTTTTACATAAAATAAATTTTTATATTTTCCATTTTTTTCTTAAAAAAAAGACTATTAAAAAAATACTATTAATCAATATTTCCATTTCTTCCACTATCAATTTATAAAAATTTATAATATTTATTTGATATGAAAATTCAATAATTATAATTATAATTATTAATTTCTTAAAAAAATTTAATAACTATAACATTATATTAATTTAATTTTAAATAAATATTTAATATATAATAAATTATAATAATATATTATTTATAAAAAATTAATCTATTAAATAATATATAAAATTTAAAATTTTTAAATATTATTAAAATAAAATAATACATAAATAATTTATAAAACATATTTATATTCATATATATTATTTTATGTATAAATAATTAATTAATAATTAATAATTAATACAACCGATTAATTATCAAATAAGGTAATGTATGAATTATACCATAGAAACCTTCGAATGAAACATGGTTGAGGAACTCAACTGCAATTTGAAAGTAAAATATTATTTTTGGTGGGACCACTGCCATTCACTGGGGCATGTGTGCCACTAGGCTATTGAAGTCCGTGCCGATAAATTTAAATTGCGGACAGCCTACGAAGAGAATTATACCTGATGATAAATTAATTAATTTTATGGTGCTCGCTAAGGTGCCATAAGAATTTGATATTTAGGATGATATGATAAAATATAGGTCACTAGATGAGATTATAAAAATTTTGATAATAATTTAGTAATTTCATTTAATAACTTATATTTTGCCACACCACTTCGGGTACCAAATCCTTAAGGATACTTTAGAATTCACCTAATTTTATATATTTTTAGAAAGAGGTAATGTGATATTACTAATTTAATAATGTATTGATATATTATTAAATTGAATTATATATTAAATTTATTTGTTAATATAATATATTAATATTTAAATTTGATAGTATATTACTATACCATTACATTAATAATATACTATAATTATTTTCATACTTTTATTTAGTTGAAAATAATATATATTAAAAAATTTTATTTACGAACTTAAATTTATGATCTAATATAAATTTAGATATTTTTATAACATTTTTATAATAAAAATTTTATTTAAAATTATTTATACCAATAAAATTTTAATTGAGATAAAAGTAAATTTTTAACCAGTGCTGGATAAGCTTACAAACTAGTTTCAGGTTAATTTACCGGGTAAGATCCGAGTTCAAATTAAAGTAAATTGATTATTCTCCAACAGTTGTAAAAATATATAAATTAAAATGAAAATAAAAAGCTTTAAAAAGATAAAATTGAGACACAATATATTTTATAAAGATTAAACCATAATTTTAAAAATAAGATTGAAACAGCTGGTTGGACAGGTAAACTAGCCCCAATTGAAAGTTGGATTGAAAATTTTTGTGAATCGACATTAACCGATTAAAATTGATGCAAACTGAATAGAACAAATTCGTTACAAATTTTACATATGTTTTATAGATAAAATAAACAATTTACAATTTTATAAAAATTAAAATATAATTAATATTTTAAAAATTAAATTAGAGAAACTATCAAATCATGGTTCAATTGATTCAATCAATTAAATCAATGTTCAATTTGAATGTATTATATATATATATATATTATATGTATGAGTGTAAACATAATTTTAATAATTCTAACTCTTAATACAAAAAACTTTAGCCCCTGTTTGGAATGGGCATAAGTCGGAGGGAAAAAAATTGGTGAGGCGAAATGGGGGTGAAATTTTAATTTTCTCCTGTTTGGCTGATCGGTGAAATTTGGAATTCTTTAAGAATAATTAAATTGATTTTGTTAATTTTAAGTTGATTACATCAATTGATTATATTAATTTTGAAAATCATGATTAGATGATGAAAATATTAATGATTATTATTAATTAAGTGATTACAATTAATTTAGACAACTTTTTAAATTGATTTAAAATTTTTCTTATATAAAACATTGAGAACTAACTCACAAATGAAATTAATTAATTAATTTGTGACACTATATAGTGATATTTAATGTCTTGTTATTAAAGTGTATAATTTGAATAATATTAAATTAAATTTATTTTGACAATTGTTAGCAAATAGGATTATGTAATATTTATTTTGAGAATATATTGTTGGCATTGCCATATATATCTATCTTTTATTTAATATATTATTTATGTAATAATATTAGTGTTAGAATTATAAATGATAGAAGTAAACATGAATGAAGGAAAAATATAAAATATACAACTAAGTAAATAAGAAGAAAAGAAATATTAAATTAGCTATAAAGTAATAAGAGTTTAAAAAAAGAATATAAAGTTAACTAATTTAATAAAATTAAAATTTTAAAAAACTTTTGTAATAAAAAATGTATATTATGTTATATTTATTGAATTTAGTTATATTTACACAAAAATAATTTACTTGAAAGTTAAACGAAGTGACACAAGGATAAAATTGAAAAATAAAGGCTAAAAAAATAATTATATTATTAATATTGATTATTAATATTGATTATTAATAATAATAAATTTTTTAAAAGGATAAATATAAATACAACAAAAGAGTAATAATAAAGGCATAATTGGAAAGAAAAATTGAGGCATTTTGGCAAAAAAAACTTTACAAAAAGGTGACACTTTTCCAAAGAAAAACCTTCGATTAATTGTATGACACATAGATTGATAGATTTCTTGACAATTTTGAATTTTATTAGAAAATTCATATATAAGCTTTAAAATTTAAAACATTTTTATATAGGTATTAATAAATTATAATTTTATCGCAAAAGATATTTTAAAATTATAATGCAAAGTTTTAAAAAGTTAATAAATATATTAAATTTAAAATTTTAAATATAAATATATAAAGAATAAGTGTAAAATTTGACATAAATTATTTTATTCATATATTATTATTTTTTTATTTAATTTTATTAATTAATATTATAACTATCTCTCCATGATATTGTAAAAGGGTATTTTGGTTATTTTATTTAACTACATTTTTTCCCTCCCTTATTTTCACCCATTTCAAATAAAAAAAATTCATTTCACTCTTATTTACTTTCTATCTCATTTTCATTCATTCCAAACACCTTAAGGGCCTGTTTGGAATGGGTGAAATAGTCAAGGGTGGGAGGAAGTGCTGAGATGAAATCGGGGGTGAATTTGCACAATTTGCTTGTTTGGCTGGGGGTGAAAATGCGAGGGGGCAAATTAAAAATTTGAAAACTTTGTGGGGGCCCAAAAAAATTATCCCCCTCCTTTTTGGAGTGAAATCGGGGTGAATGCTTTTATGCTTACCAAAATTCCATCTTCTGCCCTTATAGGTTCTGCGCGTTCATCCTCCTTCTGCTCTGTCACTTTCGTCATCTCCCACCGCATTGCAATCCTGTGAGATGTTTCGTGTTTGAAGTAGTTCTAGAAGCCTCAGTTAATCCTTTCTCAAACGACGAGGCCCCTTAATTTTCAATCACATTGCAATCCTACAAAATGTATTTACCTTTGAAGAGTTCCACAAACGATCAATTCCTTCTTTAGTAGTGAAGTCCTAGTAGATTGATCTCCCTTTATTCGTAAGCCCTTTGAGCACGTTGTTCCTGTAAAATATGAAGGGCAAAATGGCCTTCCAATTTAGTTCTTCATTGGGCCTGCAACAAGTAAAGGTCACTATGTGTGGGGGTATGTAAACTGTAATAGTTATTTAATATGATATATATCTTTCTCTACAAATAATCAAATTAACAAGATTTCAATTTGTGGTAATTTTTTTAGTAATTATGAGCTTTTTACTAATTAATTCTATATAGATAATTTTTCTATTTTCATTCATTAAAAAAAATATGTGTAATTAATTACTTACTAATGTCATGAATGACAAAATAATTTAAATATAATTTAAATTTATCAAATTAAATTATTACCATCAAACATCTACATTTCTATTAAATAAGGACAAAATGGTAATTTAATTCAATTCCATTTCCTTCCTTCTTAATTTTCACTTATTCCCAATAAGTGAAATCAATTTTACTCTCATATACTTCCTCTCCCATTTTCACATATTTCAAACAAAATAAGTGAAAATTCTTTCACCCCATTTACTTCTCCTTTTATTTTCTTTCATTTCTAATTTCTTTCCCCTCCATTTACACCTCTAGCCAAACAAACCCTAAGGTAAGTTCCTTTCACCTCCAATTTCTTCCTCCTCTATTTCCTTTTACTTCCATTTACTCTCCCTTCTATTTTCACTTCCATCTAAATACACAATTAAATTTATTGAATAATTATATAGCAAAGCTAAATAATTGAATATATTATAATATTTTTTATTAAAATATTAATTATATTATATAAATGACATTCCACTCATAGGATTAAGGTTTAATTCTTGACATGCATTTTAAATAAAAAAGCTAGGTGATCAATTTTTGAAAATTAAATCTAATTCAACAGTTTGAGCGAGTTAATCCAGTTTTAAATGTTTTTAACTAGTTCAACTTGAGCTAATTGCAATAAAGGGAGTATGATATGAATGAAACCTAAATCATGCTCGGTTCTTGATTGAAATGGTTCAATTTTATAAACACTGGATTTAATAATTTTATAATTTTAAATTAATTAAATATGTATTATTTTTTAATATTTATGATATAAATTATTATTACATTATTTATATTTTATTACTTATTTATTTATATTATATTATTATTTCAATTTTATAATATTAATATATATGTGCATACATACGATTCATATTTTTAATTTAAAATTAATTCAATTAATAAATCATTATCTAATTCCAATTCACCATTTGGTTCAATTTTAAAAATTATAAATGAAATAATTATTTTACTTATGATTTTGAGAAAGAAGTAATGAAGGAAAAAATTGATGGATTAAATTGATTGCGAAAAATATACATACTTATTTTGTCTCTTAATTTGATACTATATTCCACATGGTGGTTAGGAATTACTAAGAACTCTTGCTTTCTATCCACGATAATTTTCACCAAAAATGACTTCAAGAGGGAAGGTTTGGTTTCTAAATAAAATTTCTGATTGTGTTCTCTCTCTTTTTTGTTTGTGGGTGGTTATCTTTTACCTATTTTGTTACCAGTTATTTAAAAATAATTAATTTGTTTCCTTTAAATTTAAATTCAAAATTTAAATTATGATGATGTGGGTCACCCATTATGAGTGTCCCCATATTCATCATCTCCCACTCACATATAATGAGATGAGCCACATCATATAATCTTTATCTTTTTTTTTAAGTTTTCATACTCGGTACATTGTCGTGATAGCGTGGGTATAACGTCATTTTAGGTATTTTTGTACTAGAAATTCTTACACATAATCAATATAAAACAATCCCTTTTTCTATTTATTTATGTTATGCCTCGAATGCCCTAGTTTTTCCCATATACAATTCTTATTTGTAAATTTGATCTCTTGCAAGCTTTATTATAAGCATAGATTGTCATTCACATATGCATAACATCCACGCTTATGATGTTATTAAAATTAACTTTATAACGGACATATCTCAGATACTAGCATAATTGCATATGTGTTAGGAAATCTTCATTTTGCCTGCATATCATTTTGATTTGAAACAGTTGCTTTCCTAGCATTTTACCTTTTAGACCGTATATATTATGATTATAGAATGCATTCTAAGGTAGCAAACATTGTATCATTTCTCCATGATATCGTTAAAATTAGAAGGTATCCATGAAAAGAATTTTCCTTTTTGGGACTCAGACAGCAATGAATTAGGGATCTTTCACTTGCTTCCTATTTGGAATTCTTTTGCATATATGATGTGAATCACATGCTATGATGTTTTCTTTATAACACAAAGGCATATGTCAATTTTATTAGTAACATCGTACAAACTCTAATTTAGGCACACATAATGTCTAACCTGAATTCTTTCACATCATTCGATTTATTTTGATATCAATATTTGAAGAATTCATTGTCTGATTATAAGTATTATGGAAGGTAGGAGAATCCATAAGTCGATTTATATTTATATCTCAGGTCTCATCTCAACTTTACTTTTTTGAGACGATATATTTTATTTTGTGTTACTTCTCTACCAAAACATAACATTTCTCATCGTTATGTTGGTGAACACATATCTCATCTCTGCTCGCTTTTCATGAGCATTAAAGGTAGTGATTTATGTGAGAGAACTAACTTTATCAACTTGTATGACATACAAGACATTTGTATACTCATACACATATTATAACATTTATAATTAAATAAAACATACTTTATTTATTTCAATTTAGAAATTGTTTGATTACATTTTATGCATACTAAGAGATTTTACATGTTAAATATACACATATCTAGGTATAGGCTTTGTAAAAGGATTTACTATTATCTTTTGCGTAGGAATGTGTTAAATGGTGACTTTTTTCTGCGCTATAGCGCTATAACATTTTTCACAAAATGGTACTATATCAATATGCTTAGTCTTGCTATGATATTTTGGATCTTTTGTATAGGTGATGGCTGCCTGACTGTCACAGTATATCAGGATGAGGTTTGAATTTTCACCATAGATCCCTAAATGTTCTATAAATTTTTTCAACCATATAGCCTATTGTATTGTTGTAGAACATGCCATAAACTCTACTTCCATTGTTGATAATGCAATACATGTTTGCTTCTTGCTACACCATGATATGGTGCCACTGTTTAGCAAGAAGGAGTAACCTAATGTGGATTTTTGCTCATCCAAGTCTCCTACTCAACCCACATCAGAATATTTAACTAAGCATAAATCGTTTCCTTAATAGCATAGCATATAATTAACTGTGCCTTTCAGCTATCTTTATATTCTCTTCATAACTTTTCAATGTTTTTGTCTGGGGTTTGATTGGTATCTATTTATAAGTCCGATTGCATGACAAATATCTGGTCTAGTACATATCATTGCGTACATCAGACTACCAATCGCACTAGAATAAAGGACTCTTTCCATTGATTTTTAAAAATTAATTTTGAGGGCATATTTCTTAACTCAATAGTTCATTCTTATTTATAGGGGTATCCATAGGTTTGCAGTCTTTCATATTGAATTTCTTAAGGATTCTCCATATATAATTTTCTTAACAAAGAGAAACAACTTTCTTGGAATAATCCCTAAAGATTTTAACTTCAAGAATGTAATTTGCTTCACCCATATTTTTCATCTCAAAATTCGAGGATAAGCATTCCTTAATAGCCATGATCGAATTCAAATTATTCCTAGTTAATAGTATATCATCCACGTAAAGGGATAATATTATAAGATTACCTTCATATCACTTAATTTAAACACACCAGTCTTTCTCAATCATTTGGAAGTCAGATGAGGTTACAACTCGATGGAACCTCAAATATTATTGTCTGGATGAATGTTTGAGTCCATAAATAGACCTTTGAAGTTTACAAACTTTCTTTTCCTCTCTCTTTTATATGAAACTTACTGGTTATTTCATGTAGATTTCTTTATCTAGTTCTTTATTGAGAAAAGATATTTTCATATCCATTTGATGTAATTCTAAATCTAGATTTGCTACTATGGCTAAGAGCAATCTTATTGAATTGAAATGTACAATAAGTGAGAATGTGTCTTCATAATCTATTCCTTCCTATTGTGTATACCCTTTTATAACTAGTTGAGCCTTATACCTTTTAATTGATCCATCTTCCTTTCTTTTAATTTTAAAAACCCACTTGTTTCCAATTGCCTTTCGGCTAGATGATAGGTTAACTAACTCCTAAGCTTGGTTAGTTTTCATTGAGTCTATTTCTTCCTCTATCATTTTCTTCCAATGTTCTTTAACAGGGCAAGTTAGAGCCTCTTGAATTGTTCTTGACTCTTCTTCATCTCAAGGAGTAATCATAAGAGTTGATCCTTCAATTGAAAAACATCTTTTAAGTACACTTTCTATTTTACTCTTTTGTAGTGGGTTTTCTTGTATTACATCATCTCTAAATACAGGGTTCTCACTCATTCTCTCAGAGCTCCCACTTGCATTAGTAGGTACTCTTTGAGAGCTCCCATTTGGATAAAATGGATAAGATTCAATATTATTAACTTGATCTTGTAGCTCATAAAAGGATACAATCCGATCAATTTCTCTCTTGCTAGGAAACTCACTTTCTAAAAATGTGTCATCTCTTGATTCAAGTTCCGTCACTATTCCGTCCTCGTTTTCACTAATGAAAACGTATCCATTAGATAGTTCTAAATATCTTATAAAGATACATTTTTTCCCTCTTAGACCTAATTTTTCATATCTATGGGAAGTATCATGTACATATGCAGCAGATCCCCATAGTCTGAGAATACTTAAATTAGGTTTGCATTTTGTCCACAGTTTATAGAGTGTGAATGTAACAAATTTTGAGGGCACACAGTTAAGTATGAAAGTGACTATCAATATAGCATCTCCCCAATATGAAAATGGTAGATTAGCTTGTACCATCATTGACCTAACCATGTCTAGAAGTGTTCTATTTTTTCTTTTAACTACTTTATTTTGTTATGGAGTGCAAGGGATTGTTAATTGTCTTATTATCCACTTTTCTTCACAGAGCTCTTTAAATTGTTTAGATAAATATTCATGTTCATAATCATTTTTTAGTGCTTTAACCTTCTTATCCATTTGATTTTCAACTTCATTTAAATAACATTTGAAGCATTCTAATGCTTCTGACTTATGTGAAATTAAATAAATATGACCATATCGTGAGGAATCATTAATGAAAATGATGAAGTACCAAGCTCTGTGTCTTGCCCTCACACTCAAAGGACCATATATATCGGAGTGAATTAATTGTAATAAAGTTTCTGTCCTAATCCTTTTTCCAAATGATTTTTTGGTTGCTTCACTAGCTAGAAATGTTCACATAAGGACATTTTCAATTTTAAAATTGAACCTAGTAATCTATCTTTTGCTAGTTTAATCATTCTATTTTAATTTATATGTCCTAATCTAGTATGCCAAATATCCATATCAATTTAAATTGAAAGTAAAAGCAACAAAGCAATTGTAAGTAGTATTTTCAATAGCATCCAAAATGATAAAACCATCAGATATAAAAGCTGGAATCATAAAGTACATTTTCCTTAAAAATGTCAGCAACATTGTCATGAAAATTAATTAAAAATCCAAACTGAAGTAAAGAATAAATAGAAACTAATTTTCGTCGAATGTTAGGTGTATAAAGTACATCATATAGGATTAAGGTTCTTTTGTCAAGCAAATTCAATTTGCATGTACCAATGCTCTTAACCTCAGTCCTTGCATTATTTCTAATGTAAAGCCATTTGCTTTGACTTGATAATGGACAATATTCTATGTAGGATCCTCGATCCTTGCTCACATGATTTATGGCACTTGAGTCCAAAATTCATAAAGGATGAGTTTCTGTTAGAAAAATAGTACTGGAAACATATGGAAAATGTATAAGTTCAGTATTCAATAATACCTTATTTTGTTCATTTTGCTGAGCGCAATCTCGAGCAAAATGGCCCATTTTCTGGCAAGCATAACATTTGATCTTTTTGAGATCAAAGTTTTTTGTGCCATGCTTTCCCTTTTTTCTTTTTGAAGGTTTTCTTACCCTTGAAATTAGGCTCAGGTTTTATCTTTTGAAACTTCTTACCTTTCTTGGAATTGGAAGGTCCTGCTCCTTCCACTATATATGCTTGTCCAGAGGACTTATGAGCCTCCAAGCGTTTATCCTTGAGTTCTAAACGTCTTGCCACATCATTGAAAGTAATAATACTTTCATTGTGAGTTAGGTTGACCTTTATATGTTCCTAACTTACAGGAAGTAGCCTAATTACAACTTACACTTATTGCTCATCAGAAAATGCATGTCCTGTAACTTTCAGTTCACGAATCATATTTGATATTTCACATAAATGTTGTTTCATCGACGTATTAAGATGAAGTTTATAAGTGTCAAATTTAATTGTGAGTCTCCTCAGTGTGGTAGCAGAAGTACCACTAAAATTTTCTTTTAAGGCAATCCATATACCCTGGGCAGTTGAGTAATTCTCATACTCACACATAAGGTCATCTGCCATTACACTTAAAAATGTAATGTGAACAATATTGTTCTTTTTCTTCCAAATAGTATATGCTTCACCATCCCTTCTATGCTGAGTTGTATTCCCATACATAAGTTTCATGATGATATGGTTCAAGATTTCAAGAGCATCTTTCTTTTCTAAGATATAGGATATTTTCCAATACCATATATCCCAGTTATCCCCATTCAGTTTGTCACCTTTGTTTATTTTGACAATTATATTCTTGCTAACCATTCAACTAAATTATGATACATGAACATTTTCTATAAGTATATAATATCATTTATTTGCATCGTTCTAACATAAAACAATAATGACATTACTTAGTTCATGATCAGGAGTTTACGTTTATCATACCCCTATCGCTTGTTTGCCTAAATACCATAATTATTTCCTATCGAGATCATTTTTATGTAAATATTATATGTTGTATTGCTCTAAAAAAATCACAATCTAAAAGCTCCTACTCAAATGTAGGATTCCACAAGATAAATGTATATGAAATAAAGAGATTTAAATATTCACCAAGCAATAAATAAATTCAACAAACCATATTAAGTTCAGAAAGCAAACAAAATGTAAAGACATGTGAAAAAAATCATAAATTTAATAGTTAATGTTTCTATCCTAACTTCCTAATATGAATTTAGAGTCTTTATCTTTTTTAAAGTATTTAATAATTTTAGTGAATCTTTTATGGAGTGAACTAGTTTAAATTTGTGTAAATTCATGGTTTTAATTAGACCCTTTAGGTGAATCCCCTTTTTTAGAGTGTTGTGCTTAAAATGTCTTACACTATTCATGTTTAGAAATTGTCACAACATAATTGTTTTACTCCAATTCGCTTTAACATAGTGGACTTCCGTAACCTTAGTTCTTCCATGCATTTTTCAAGGCTAATGTATTTGATGATTCCTAACTTATAATCTTTACATTGCTATAGTATCTTTTTAATTGTTGTTTAGAAATTATCATTTGGAATTTCTTTCAACAAGGTACGAACTAAAAAATGATTAGGAAACACTTTTCCTCTATGGCTGAGGTTCGCTTTTAGGGCTTTGACTTCATGCAGGAAGGTTTCTATGGGATACATTGTACATGTATTTCTTTGATATAATAAGTGCATAGTTTCTTTAAAATCTTTAAGGGTATCTACCCAATCTAACTCTTTAAGGTTTTCTCCTACATTCTCCATAAAGTCATATGGATCATACT
This sequence comes from Sindora glabra, assembly GCA_020226215.1. Classification (NCBI taxonomy): domain Eukaryota; kingdom Viridiplantae; phylum Streptophyta; class Magnoliopsida; order Fabales; family Fabaceae; genus Sindora; species Sindora glabra. The sequence continues at coordinate 31,525,326 of CM035228.1, read as the reverse complement.
CCTCCATGAACCATTGTTCCATATCTGTTTATAAAAAATAGATATAAAGTATAGTTAAAATGTGTCATCATTGCCACTTGTTAAACAAAAATAGTGTAATAAAATTTTTAAAAATATATAAATTATATACCAATGTATAGATCTTGAATTTAGAGATTTTTTGAATTAAATTGTGTCTTAAAAGGACATTGCATGTGCTCACATGCACCACCACAATAATCTGGTGCGAAAAAATCCAAAAAAATGAAAAAAGTAGGGATTTTCCCACTCTTACCATTGGAACATGACGTCTTCACGCCACCGTATGGGGTTTTTTCAATTATCCAAATCGGTCATTCGGGGAGAACTCTCTCTCTTCTTTCCATTGATATATGACATGTGCATTGAGATAAAGGGGTGGGCCACACGCTCCCTTCTCGAGAATAAGAAGAATTTTTTTATATATTTAGGTGAAACGACATGTTATTTAGCATAGGGCTAAAATGACTTGTTGTTTAGGTAGTTTTTGACCTCTAGACGGGTCAATTGGGTCGACCTGACCTGGTTTGCAAACCTAATTAAGTTTATATGACCTGAAATAGTTTTTCAACTATAACTTTTGATCTAGAGCTCCATTTTAAGTGATTTAAAAGCTAATTTTATCAAAATTTTACGTTCTACAATTCTAGAGTAATTTTATAGCATAAAAATTCATTATCCATAGGACTCATTATTTTATGGCAACGGGCATTATGGAGTCTTTTGATGTTGTTGCTATTTTCTGCCATTTATAAGTGTTTTATGGATGTTTTATTTGCTCTTATTAATATAGAATTTATCTCCAACAATATTTTTTCATGAACAACAAAATCAAAAAAAATTTCTTACATCCAATGGTTATATTCCATACCATAAAAGTAAAATTAGGAAGTATGCTTTTGATAAAAAATTACCAGTTATATATAGTATACAACAAATCCATATAGTACATCTCATATAATGCATGCCTTACATTCAATTATATTTAATATATGTAGGAAATCATAGATACCAAGTTAACCAAGCTTTGATATCAATGAAGGGAAAAATTGATATATTAAATTGATTGTGGAAATATATATAATTGTTTTGTCTCTTGATTTAATGTTATATCCTACACGATAGCCAAGAATCACTAAGAACTCTTATTTTCTGTCCATGACAATTTTCACTAAAAATCACTTCAAGAGAGAAGATTTGCTTTTTGAATAAATTTTTTGATTGTGTTCTCTCTCTTTTTCTTGTAGGTAGTTATCTTTCTTTTTATTTATGAGTAGCTATGTTTTACCTACTTTGTTATCAATTATTCAAAAATAATTAATTTATTTTTTTAAATTTAAATTCAAAATTTAAATTATGATGATATGGGTTACCCATTATGAGTGTCCCCACATTCATCAAGTAAATTAAATAAAAATAAATTTAAAATTTTATCACCTTTTAAAAAAAATAAAAATAAAGTTTTTATCTCACTCGGAGCCTTTTGCTACTAAATTAACTAGTTATCGATAATACAACATTTTTATGTGAATTAGGACCCAATATTTTTACAATAGATATAAATAGATAAAATTTTATATTTGTTTTCCTTTGACGTAAGTAGAGGAACAAATAAAATGGGTAAGCATCTTTGTACTCGTGAAACGTGAAAATTATTTTATACCTTTTCAGTAATGTTACATATAATAAAAATAAATTTAAAATTAAATTTTAAATATAAATTAAATAAATTAATAAATATAATATTGTGAGTAAATTTATAAAATTTAATCGATTGAAAACTTGAATATCATCTTTACTATTTATCATTTTTGGAGATTGTTCGGTTTGTTTCAATAGTATGAAAAATTCTATTTCTCGGTAAATAGAAAACTGTTGAGTTGTTTGATTAACCATTATCTCACAAACTGTAGGAAATAAAATTTTTTAAAAAGTTTTGGGCCTTGTTTGGCAATTAGTTGTTAGCTGCAATCAATAACTGATTCAATTAGCTGTTAGCTGATAACTGATTGTATTAACTGATTTAACTAGCTGATTGTATTAGTTAGTTGAGTAAGAGTGTTTAGTAAAATTAACTGTTTGTAATTAACTATTTGTTGTAAAGTGACATAAAAGTGTATTAGTATATTTTATGAATTATTTAAGTATTCTTTTATTTTAATATTTTATATCATATATGTTATTTAATAGATTAAATTTTCTTATAAAGAACATAGTATTATAAATTATAATATATTAAATATTACTTCAAAATTAAACTAATATAATTTTTATATTAAATAAATTTATCAATAAAAATTAGTAACTATAATTATTTGATTTTTATGAGAAAATAAATATTATAATTTTATATGTTGATAGTGGAAGAAATAAAAAATTAATAAATTAATATTCTTCATGGATAGGAGTCAATTGAACAATAAATTATTAATCATAAAATATATTACAAAATTGAAAAGTATCAATTAAAATAAAATTTTAACAATAAATCCATTTTAGATTAAAAGTATTTAACACCATTTAATGCAAATGCTCATAACATCTTAAGATGACCGTCTAGTTGGTCTATCTGCCATCAAACTAGAAGCAATTATGTCTCGAATAGTTGTCATCTCTTCACTTCTCATTTCTCCAGTAACATCGTGTGAAGAACTATCCATAACATCTGGAAATATCTCAGGAGGTATAAAATCAAGATCTTGATCTATGATTGTGAAAGTTGGGTCACTAAGCTTAATTCTTCTAATATAATTATGCAATGCAAAAGCTGTACAAATAATTCTATTCTAATCCATTATTGAATATTTGGGTATTTTTTGTAATATCCTCCATCAAGCCTTAAGAACACTAAAAGTCCTTTCAATGCAACTTCTCAAAGATGAATGAGCTCAATTGAAAACTTTTCAAGATCCTCTTGGTTGCACCACGAAATTCTGATCAATGATACTGTGTCTTTGGGTATGAAGCCAAATATCCCTTTCTATCTAAGTAACCTTTATCCACTAAGTAATATTTTCCTAAGAATATATAAAGGTTATATAATTAGAAAGAAATTCTTCATAAATCTATAGGTCAGACAATAATTAAATTATTAAGAACTTAAAAATTTACCTGATGGCAGTTTTAGACAATATAAACTTGGATTACTAATTGTATCAAGGAAAATACGTGCATCATGTGCTGATCCTTCCCATCCAGCCAAGACATAGGTAAATAACAAATCAAAATCATACACTGTCAAGACATTTGTGGTCGTTATTCCTTTTCTCCCTCTATATCATAGTTGATCCTTTTCAGGAACAATCACTGCTATGTGTGTTCCATCAATAGCTCCAATGCAATCCTGATATAAAATTATATTCATGAGATGATAAACATTTATTTTTATGAAAAAATTAAAAGAGATAGATGCATATTTGGTTACCTTGAAGTGTGGCATGTATCTAACATCATTAGCAATTTATGATGGAATTTCCTTGAATTCAGGATCTTTTAGCCTGATTATATCTCTAGAAAGGCCATCCATAGCATCCAAAACTTCTTTAAAAACTCTACTCACAGTTTCACCAGAGTGTCAGAGTGTTGAAATCACTCTTATGCATCTCGGTTTGAGGCACCCTTACTAAGGATATATACAAACGATCCTTCTTTCTCCAAAATTGATATCCTATTTGAAGATCTCAAACCATATTTATTTTCCAAGTCTATGCATAATTGGCGAAATATATCTTGATTCATTCTAAATGTATTAAAGCATTATTTTTCATGGCCAGTTAATAATTCATTGATCCACATTTCTCCTATTAAATAAGAAGTGTAGCATGACTCCTTATGGACATAATTTAAGTAATGCACATATAAATAACCTGTTGCACACACTACTAAGTCCCAAAACTCATTGTCATTTTCTAGAATTTGATAAAGAAGCTCCCTATTTTGTAGAATTTGCACGATTTGCATATCATGATTATCCATTCCTGCAAATTAACTAGTAAAATATAAGGAATATATATACAAGTTTACTCTTATCATGAGACAACTTATAAGGTCCAAACTATGAGATATAGAAGACGAAGACAATAAAGTCACTATCATGTAATTAGTATTAATAGTAAGTATCATACCTTCCACAATGTCTAAAATATCTAGGAAATAAGAAACCAACAATAGAGCTCACCTGAAATGTTTAACATATATATAAGCAAACACAAATCAATAAGTTTTAATAGAGCTTCCACCTAATCAAATTATCCAATACATAGGAAAATAAACCACATGACAAATAATATGAAATGGAAAATAGAACATTTAATGCAAAGTTAGTCAAACACCATGACTAAAATATCCAGAAAGTTTGAGTCTCTATAAGTAGAAATTCTGAATATCTATAAATATTAAGTACAATAACTTAAATAGTTTAAGTGTACATAGTCATAAATATCTTACAATAACAACTAAACATATAAATGCCTAGGATGAGGTCCTAATGCTCCTTCCGCTCCTTATACATAAACTTTATCCATTCAACTACCGCCATGTCACTTGGCAAACCAAACAGAATTATCCTTTTTTGAGGATCTTCAATCATTGTGCAAGCAAAGCTAAATTCAGGAGTTCTAGGCTCTAATCCAGGTAAAGCACAAATCTTTGCCAAAGCATCAGTAAGACTATGCTTTGAAGCATCTTTCATATTATGCTTAGATGTTTCTATGAGATTCAAAAAGTTTATCATAGCAGTGTTTCTTTCCTTAATGGTTTCAAACAAAGCATCAAAATTTTCACACATTATTGCAGTGGCTCCTCCTCTTCTAGTAGAAGTGGTCTTTGTACTTTTGTTACTTTTTGAGCCATCACTTTCCAAGACCCTTTTGTTTCTTCTTCTTCCATCATCCCTTTCATTTTGTGTAGCTTCTGGCATAGGGGTTGAATCTCCCCATATATCTTCCCATGCACCTTTCATATAGCAATTATTAAGATCACTTGTCTCATCCATATTATCTTCATAACCCAAAGGTATATCATGAGCATTATCTTTATGAGGTGGAGAAGGAATATAAGCATTTTTTATCTCTTGCCTTTGTGGTCGATCACCAACGGGAGTAAACTTAAACCCTCATCCAGCTGATGAATGTCCAAAAAGTTAATCCATTTTGCACTCAAGTTTAGGATCAATACCTTCATCACGAAATGTTTCAAATTTGCTATTTTCCTATAAAACAAGACATAAGTAATTAAGATTAGTTCATTTATCTAATTTATCAAGCATTAAAGTAAGCATTAAAGTAAGCATTAAAGCATTAAACTTAAACCCTCTTCTTTTCAATTGTTTCCAAAGACTCCATCTAGATCTCATCCAATCATACTTGTTTTTAAGTTTACCTTTCTCCCATGATAATTTCGTCCTTTTCTGGAACTCTGTTTCTATTTTCTTGCATGGTAACCTTTAGGAAATTGTTGCACTACTTTGTCCTTTACTTCTTTCCATTAATTGATTACATATGTCAATGAAAATGTAAAGTGTTTCTTTTGACTAAGTAACTCTTCCTATGTCTCTCCTTCCTTGACTTTCTCCTCCACTCCCTTGTTAGGTAGAAGCCATCTAAGTACTATGAAACAGCATTGAAAATATGGAAATGCAAATTGATGTGCCTCACAGTTTTATCTCAGATTGGAGTACCAAATAATCCAAACATATGCACTGTATAAATAGCCAAACAGCTCCTATATTTATCTTATATTATGTTCAAAACTGAATTTAGGATAAGACATTATATTTATCTCATATTAAGCTTAAAACTGAATCATCCACACATACCATCCACACATAACCAAAGATTACTTTACAAATGCATTTAGTCAGATAACTTCAAGCAAAATCACACAAGTAATTATCTATTTCTATTTTTAATCTTAGCTATATAGGGCAAAACAGAATCTGAACTAGCTGGATAACAAAATCAAATAGATAACTTCAAGGAAAATCTGAACTAACTGCATGGGGCAAAACAGAGACATAAACCAAAAAATCAAACAGAACGTTGGATCCAAAATTGAATTTTAAATATAAATCAACCATCGCCAATTGAATACAAGATAATAAGATAAAATTTATAAAACTCAATTTAATAAACATAAAAGATTTAGAATCCAATTTTAAAATTTACTTTTGGTATATATAATTTTTTTGTTTTATATGTATATCATTAGTGCCTATATGGTAAATGCCGAAGATAAACAAGTCGAGGAATGGAGCATTACTAAGTGGGTTTAACAACTCAACAACTCATTCAATATTTTAGATAAAAATGAGAGGTATTGACTTATTTCCAGATTAGCAGGCGTTGAAAAAGACATAATAGTTGGATTACATATACAAGATTTTAGATGCAAAGTTCTTTATGTTTCATCATGGTGTTCGTACTATTAATGTATCTGTAATTCATATTACCTTACAGTATGAAGGGAGTTCAACTACAAACACAAAATAGAAATCTCCAGTAAGAACAACAGCCACAACTAATACTGCACAATAGAGGCCATGGAATAAGTATCGTACAATGTTGAGAAGGCCAAAGTAGTAACATTAACTAGAAAATTAAACAGAATCTGAACTAACTTATTACCTTATACGTTGAGTGTCCACCTACTTCATGAAAAAAAAAATATAACAGGGAAATTTGAACTAATTGCGTAGGGTAAAATAGAGACATAAACCAGAAAATTAAACAGAATCTGAACTAGCTGCATCTCGGCAAAACAAAGACAAGTTTGGAAATGATGACAGGGCAAAACAGAGACCAGTTAAAAGAATGGAAAAAGAAGGTCTCCTAACAAAAAATCAATCTTCAGAACTGTCCAGAAAATTGAACTTAACTCCTAACACAATCGATTTCAAGCAGACAATAATTCATCTTTGTTTAAATTTTGAGTTCACAAATCGATCCATAAGCCAGAAAATGGACTCCATCTCTATCTAATTACAGCAATTAACTCACAAATTGAACTCAACAGTTTAATTTAAAGTATTCTATGAATTCCAGAAGGTAAGAAATGGGCTCAATGGGAAGAAAATCTTACGAGTTATGTGGTTGGAATTTCACTTGCTTTAAAATGAGTTGCCTTTCTCTAGTTCGGCAGCTTTTCCGGTTCAGTTCGGCAGCTTCCCTTTCGATTCCAGTCCGTTAGCTTCTCCAGTTCTAGTCCGGTAGCGTCTCCTTCGGTTCCAGTCCGACAGCTGCTTAACACAGTAAATTGCCCTAGAGTTGAACGAAAATGTGAAACAAATGCAAGACTAGACAGCAGCTGAGGACATTTTTTAAAGGGGCAAGGTGGGAATTATGAAAAATACTTAGGGGCAATTCAAGCATTTAGAAATAGAAACACATCAACTACATCCAAAATGCTGCTTGGTCCAGCATTTAGAGAAACAACTTTTTGATTGTAAAAAGTTATTGCAATAAGCTGTTTACCAAATAACTTTTTAGACTAAAAGCTAAGTTAACAAGTTATTCTGAGTCAAACCAGTTAAAAGTTGTTTGAAAAGCTGTTCACCAAACAGCTCCTTACTTCTTACAAAACATAAGAAGTTACTTATGTACCTCTCTTTAAGTAAGTTTTATTTTTCATATTATTTATATATATAATAATAAAATTATCTCTATTAAATTTAATTAATGATAATTAAAATTTATTACTTTATACTATAATAATATTGAGATATAGTAATCATTTTATTAATACTTTATAAGATATTCAAAATTAAATTAAATAAAATATAAAAAATTACTTTCTAAAAAATATTATTTTTTATATATCAATTAAATAATTTTGAGTATTTTTTACAAAATTTATATAAAAAATTATTTTTTAAGGAGTTCAAATTACTGGGAGAAGTTAATTTCTGAATGTAGTTGTTCTTCCTCGATGTTTTTTCCATTGCGCTTCAAAGTTCATTGTATGACCCCGTTTAAACACGGCCGCAGCACCGTCTGATCAAACTGTCAGACTTTATCAACGGTCCAAATGAAATAAGATCTCAGATCCTGGTTCTGTTGCTCTTCCTTCTTTATCTGACGGCTATTCAGTTCCCGTTTGTTCAATTTTACGAATTACAACTCGCCATTTGCTCCTCTTATCCGTCTCTTCGTCTTTCCCTCGATGGCCACTGTCCTCAGAACTCCGGCATTCCGGCCACCGCCGCCTCCACACTCAGCAGCAACCGTATCATCTAAATCCACCAAGCCTATATGTTTTTCTTTGAGACAAACTAGTAGCTACAAACCCTCTTCGCTGACCTCTCTTCGGTTGGCTAATACAGCATCGCCATCACCACGGTTCCTGAAGTATGTGCCTTTTGCTTTCGAAGGCGAAACTGGGACAACTGTAGAGAAAGAAGTTCAGGAATCTGAGGTTCAGGTGATTCCTTTTTTGAATTTTTTGATGTTTGTTTCAGTTCGGGACTGGGTTAATTGCTGACAAAGTGCAGAGGGTGGAAGGAAGTTTGCTACAATTTGTTATCGTTGTCAATTTGCATACCAAGAGTTTAAAGTGAAACAGCTGTATATATAAATTCCAAAATATACTGCACAATTCCCAGAAAAATTGTTCCACAGGAAATTAATGCTTTAAGATATGTGGCAATGCTCCAACTTTATATGATCTTAGTTTAAAATTTTAAACGTATAATGAATCTTATCTCAGTTCTTTTATATTTCACTTGCTTGTCAACTCTAACGAAATGAAAACTTATCTTTTGATTCATTTCATATAAGTTTCAACTGGAATCTTGTTGGATTTTGATTATGGTAAAAATTGGGGATGTTTCTATGTCTAGCCTTTAACATTAGGGATGCGTTTGTTATGTTGTTTACATATTTTGGCTTTCCTCCATGTCTCCGATGAGGGGTGGATGCAGGTAAGATAGCAGCCTAGCTTATTTTTTGACCAGCCAAGTCTATTTCTAAAATATATGCCCCTTGTGGCCGAGCTTATTTCTAAAATTGAACATGCTTCTGCCAAACTTTTGGCTTATTTTACTAAATATATCAAGTTATATTATTTAAAGCCTGGCCTATTAATCTATTAAGCGAATTAGTAGGTTTAATACATTAAATTATACAATTATACAATATAAAAATATATATAATATTTAGAAGAAAAATTTATATATAGTTTGAGAAGTGTATGAAAAATTTTGACACATCCTTATTTTCTCTTATATTAAAATATTATATTATAATTATTTAAATAGTTAATTTATAATTGCTATTGTGATATTTACATTTATTTTGAAATTGAATCAAACTTAAATTAAGTTCAAATTGAGCCAAATTTTGAACTTCACAATTTTTGTTTGGAGTTCTAATTAAAATATGATTATTAATTCGAGATTGAAAAAGTTTCTATATCAATTGAGTTATATTTGATAATATCAAAATTTGACTTGACTCAACTTAATTATATTCCTTATAGTATTTTTGGAGAATATCTACTACTTATTAATCAGCTTGTATAAGCTAACAAGCTAAGCTAGGCCTTGAAAAATTTATATATAAAGCGGACCAGATCAAATTTTGAGCCTATTGCAAATTTATAAGCCAGGCCAGGCTGATTTTTTTTTTCTTTTTATACAGTTTTGGCCTATTTTAGATAAATCATTGTTTGGCCTAACTTACTTCCACCCCTATCTCAATCCTCTCCCCTCCTCCTTAAATAAAATTTTGACTTTGGTGCAGACGTGCAGTTGAAGCATCATCATCGTCTTTTGTGTATCATCTCGTTACCCTAAGAGACACTTTAAATTATTGTAAATGCTCCTTGAGATGATATATGTAGGTGATTACTTTTTGTTTGTTTGCTTTGTAGAAATCCGACTTTTATAATTGTAGCATTCTGGGTTTCATACCATTGTATCCTTTTCTGGTTGTGGTTAACTGTCACCTTTTATATTTTTATTTATCTACTCTCCACATTTTATGATGAACATAATTTAGTGCTTGAGTAACTATGCTGTTTCCACCTCAATATGCTCATACACCCATGAAACAGGACTCATCTGATGGCGCTGTTGATGTGGAGAATAGCACGGCAGACAATGAGGTTACTGATGCAGCGCAAACACCCGCTTCACCCCTGCTAACGTTACTTCAATGTTACAAGGAAGCATTATATAATAATGATGACAGCAAAGTTGTTGAGTTGGAATCATCATTGAAATCAATTGAAGATGAGAAAATCGGTCTTGGAGGAAAAGTTACTTCTTTGTCTGAAGAGTTATCAATAGAAAAAGATCGGATTCTGAGGATTAGTGCAGATTTTGACAATTTCCGCAAAAGGACTGAAAGAGATCGCCTTTCACTGGTAACAAATGCTCAGGGGGAAGTTGTGGAGAGTTTGTTGCCTGTATTAGACAATTTTGAGAGAGCAAAAACTCAGATCAAAGTGGAGACAGAGGGAGAGGAGAAAATAAACAACAGCTATCAGAGCATATATAAACAGTTCCTTGAAATTCTAACCTCACTTGGGGTTGAACCTGTGGAGACTGTTGGAAAGCCCTTTGATCCGTTGGTAAGTTAAGAATCACTTCTGACTTTGAAATAGAAGTTCTTTTTAACTATGTTGTCAATAATAATGAGGTCCTAACTTTATCAATATCCTTTTCTTTGGATAGTTTTTCTGGTACGTGAGTGTAATTCCATTTGTTAGTGCCATACTTATTATTTGCCTAATTTTTCATATGCCACTAATGTTTCACACCAGCCAGCCAATTTTTGCTACAAACTTGTTGATGGTTTCATGTTTGCATATTAACAGGTTATGATCTTTTGACTTTGACATAATTTATACACTTTTAGGTTGTCCGTCATGCACTCAGTTGCTTTGAGATTCTTGATTCTCATTCATCTCCCCTCTATACAAATCCTCTTAATATTAGAGAAGTTTTCACTGTCCCACCATTTTCTAGGCATAATGCTATCATCTATTATTGATGCAGGCACGCAAGCAAGTTGGCTTGAAATTCAATCGTGTATTTGATAAAATTTTACAATCACTTTATCAAGTTTGTCCAGGTTTCATGAAGACCTGGATACGTGTTTAATCTCAAGGCAATTCTTGATTGATTCGAGCCAACTTGGTGAGTGTAAAGCCATGTTAACAAATAACTGAAGGGGGAAGAAAAAGAATAAAGAATTTTGTGTAATAAAATGTCTATGAGAATATCAATGTGTATTTTTAGTCTGAGAATTGTAAAAACTTCAACCGAGCTAGTTGCTCGTAAGGTGTTTAGTTTGTGGTTCTTCAAGGCATCTGAAGTCATCTAACTCTTTGAGCAGTTTGCTGATAAACTATGTTTTGCACTTTCTTTGTAAAAGCTACATGAAGCAATTATGCGTGAGGATTCCGCCGAATTTGAGGATGGTATCATACTTCAAGAATTCAGAAAAGGTTTTAAACTTGGTGACCGGCTATTGCGGCCATCAATGGTAAAGGTATCAGCTGGTCCAGGACCTACAAAGCCTGAAGAAGAAGAATCACAAAAGGAGCAAGACTCAAATCAAAGTTCTGAGACCAGCCCGGGAACTGAGTCCACCTGAGACCTGTCTGGATTCAGTTTTGGAACAGTAGTCAGTTTAGTCACTAGGAACATAATGCTGAGCTCAAGAGTTGCTGAGAAAATATAACAGTCAAGTTTCATTCTAAATAAAGTTATTATTGCTTCTGAGATTTTGATTGGCAACTTCAGTTTAGCTTGCCCTTGCATAGATTTATAGAGGATCCGGAGAATTTTGTTGTCTTCTGTGTGCTCTTGAAATTGATTGAATGTTGTATGAAGAACGTATGGTATGAACTTGTTAACCATTCATTGCATCTGAAAGGTTTAGCATGAAGGAACTTTCATGGAGCAGTGCAGAAGTAAATTTTTGTTTATATATGAAACATTGGCCATTGTGATTAATTAGATGCATATACGAGGTGTTCATGGGCTTGAAAACTCATAGGGGCCTGTTACGCTAAATCCAATAGGCTTTGACCTTGTTTATTATGAGTTATGAACTTAATCTCATTTAATAAGTTAAGCCTTTGTGTACAGTGATTAATGAGATGCATATATAAAGGTGTTCATGGGCTCAAAAATTCATGGGAACCTATTAGGCTAAATCCAATAAGCTTTGGCCTTATTTATTATATGAACTATGAACTTAAACTGATTTAGTAGGCCAAGCTTTTATATATAGTGAGTTAAGCCCATAGTTGATTTGGGTTAAGTTCAAGTTCAAATTTTAAAATAAATATTTATATTATGATTAATTAATATATTATTAAAAAATATATAACAAAAATTTAATTATATATATAAAATCTTATTTCAATTGAAAAAATTAGTTATAATTTATCTTATATTAACTTTTAAAATTTTATCCTTTTTATTATTTTTTCATGAAATAAGTCATATTTTTTTCAAATGTATGTATTATGGCCTTTAGATGAAGTCTTTTACATATCTATTATTCAAAATTTTTCTATAAAATCATAATTTTTTTAATTAAATTACAAATTTTTGAACAAATATTTCTTAAAATTTATTAAAAAAAGTTAAAAAAATTATAGAATAATAATTATTTAACCTGATCTCATGAAATAGCGTGACATTATTTATGTTTTTATGCTTTGATTGCATGCAAAAGAAAGTGGATGAAAAGAATGAGAATAAAGTTGTCAATTACATTGATGGAATAAAAATTTTTGATTTAAGTAAGTCAATTGTTATTAGACAAAATAATTTTATTTTTATATATACTAAAAAATTTATAATTATTTAAGAAAATTATAATTTTTTTGCTAGTTTTCATTTAAGATATTGTAATTTTTTTATAAATTAAATATAAAAAATTATGAAACATTAAATAAATTTATATACATAAACTATTCAGATTTTAATTTAAAAAGTTACAAAAAAATTAACTAAATTTGTAAAGATGTAATTAATTTAATAAAGTTCATATCTATATATATTTTTTAACAAAATATTTAAATTAATTGTTAATTGCATAATTTACTAGTTTTATTATATGTGGATTTTGTGTCTGCTAATCATCCAACACGTTATGTTACTGCCTGACATAAATCTTGCGCAATTTCAATATTTAAGCTAAGATATCTGATACCGGTAAACAGCCTGATTACGTTTTTTTTAATTAAAAAAGAAGATATAATATGAAATGGTTTTATAGATTAATATGAAAGATTACGATATCAGCAGGGTAAGTGTAGTGTTAAACTGGGTGGCAGCAGTGCTGCTTTATAATTTATAAAGACAAAATATAATGCCAGTGATGCTGAGAGTTGGGCTTTACTAATTAATTGTGTAGCTTTGTCTCGTAACCATCAAACATAATCCGAAATCATTAAATTAATAATCTTCATATATCTCAAGTTTACACCGAGCCCAAAGATGAACTAATACACTTAATTTCTTGAAAAAATTTAATATATATAATTTGTAAAAAAATTAATTTAACGAGATTTATATATATACCTTTTTGTATTAAATTTATAATAATAGTATATATAACAATAAAATAAACATATTCATAATATATTATTATTTTATTATAATAAATTGAATTTGTTATTGTGCTTAACTTAAACTTTACCAAATTTCATAGACTTAGGCTCTAATTCATAAATAGATTTAAAATTATAAAGATTAAAACTTGAATTTTAACTTGAAACTTATTATATATCGTGGGCTTTACCCAAAGCCTGACTTACAAAACCCATGAACAGTTCTACTCATAAACTTAGGTCCTAATTCATAATGAGTTTAGAATTACATAAGCTAAAATTTAAATTTGACTTATATTTCATTATATCTCACGAGCTTTGTCCAAAATTTGGCCTACAAAACTCATGAGTAGGTCCAACTACTTGGTTTTGAAAAGTAGAATTCAAAATTCGTGGGAGAAAATAGTTGCCCTCCTCTTCCAAAGCTGAAGATATCTGGAAAAGGAAAATATTAGATTGCTGGTGAAGTTATGATTCAAGCAAAAGAAAGGGCCAGGGCTCAAATTGTTACTTTGAGCCGTCAGAGATATTCACATATAGCAACAGCATTCTTTGCACAGCTCAAATTGTTAAAAAGATACATGGCCAAAAATAAGTAAATAAATAAAATGATAATATTGCCAGTAGCATAGGAATGTAATAATATCTAATGTTATTTTAAGAATTTTTTCATCATATTGGAGGTTAAAATTTAAGATCTCTTGTATATATTAAGTGAACTTCTACTTCTACTCTTACAAATAATAATAATAATAATAATCTTGAAATAGAAAGATGAGTAGTGTTGCTTGCACGAAGGTACACCCAAATTGATCTGACATATAGAGCGTAATTTAAGTCAAATTGATATAATTTGACTTGTTAAAAATAAAACAGGGTTAATTCAATTTAAACTGTATTGTGTTATGTGTGCAAACATGAGGTAAAGAAGTAAATGTGCAAGTATACTGGCTGTGACAAAATTTTGTCACCTCCTGCTGTGACAAAATTTCATACGGATGCAGGATGGTCTGAAAGGGAAGGTTCATGTGCAATTCTGGCTTGTAATTATTATGGTGACGTTCTAAAATGTGTTATGATAATTTTGAATGCGTGGCCCTTGGAGGCTGAGTTATTGACAATTCAAGGGTACTGTGGTCCCTTACAATTTATCTTGATATTGAAGTTGTACAGTCATTTGATTTATCTTAATAGTATGAAAAATTTTATTATTTCAGAAATAAAAAAAAAAAGTGAGTTATTTGGTTATATACTATCTAACAAATTAGAGGAAATAAAACTTTCTAAAAAGTTCTACTTTTTACAAAATATGAGAAGTTACTTACCCATCTCCACTTAAATAAGTTTTATTTCCTCTGCTATTTATAGATATAATAACAAAATTATTCTCATTAAATTTAATTAATAATAACTAAAATTTATTAATTTTATGTATAATAATATCAATGATATAATAATCATTTTATTAACACTTCCTATAATATTTAAAGTTGAACTAAATAAAATATAGGAAGTTACTTCCTAGGAAGTAATACTTTTTATGTATCAATTAAATAACTTTGAATACTTCTCAAGAAGTACATATAAAAAGTTACTTTCTTGAAAGCTTAATTTCTTGCAGGGAAATTACTTTTCTATGTGAACCAAAGAACTTTTAAACGCTTTTCTATGTATCAAGCAAACATTTTTGAGTATTTTCCAAGAAGTACATATAGAAAGTTATTTTCTTGAAAACTTAATTTCTTGTGAAAAATTACTTTTTATGCGAATCAAATGACTTCTAAACACTTTTTATGTATCAACAAAATATCTTTGAGTACTTGTCAGGAAGTACATATGGGAAGTTATTTTCTTGAAAATTTAATTTTCGTAAAAGTTACTTTTTATACGAACCAAATGACTCTTAAAAGTAATCGTAAAATTGTTACTAGTATCTTGTTGGTTTACATTAATTGTCCTTGGCATGATCATCTTACTTTTGAGTTTGCTAAGAGTCTTTTTAAATTGTTCAATAATATTGATCTAGTGTGGTGTCCTAGGGGAAGGAACAAGGTTGCTTATGAGATAATTTGGTGGGTTTTTAGTGTAATTAAGAATGGATCAAGATGTCTATCTTGTATCCTGCCTTCTTTCAAGTTGTTTATCCTTAATAACATTGTTGATGAGTGGGGTTAAATAAATAAATATTTGCATTTGATTAGGGGGAAAACAACTTATGTCTCTTGTTGTGATGTTTTGAGTATTTTTAGGAAATACATATAAAAAATTATTTTCTTAAAAGTTTAATTTTCGTTAGAAATTACTTTCTAGCTCCTAAAAGTAATTGTAAAATTGTTATTAGTATCTTGTTGGTTTATATTAATTGTCCTTGGCATGATCATTTTACTTCTGAGTTTGCCAACAGTCTTTTTAAATTGTTCAATAATATTGATCTAGTGTGGTGTCCTAGGATGGAACAAGGTTGCTTATGAGATAATTTGGTGGGTTGTTAGTGTAATTAAGAATGGACCAAGATGTCTATCTTGTCTTCAACCTTCTCTGAAGTTGTTTATCCTTAATAATGTTGTTGCTGAGTGGGGTTAAATAAATAAATATTTACCTTTGGTTGGGGAAAAAAAAAACTTATGTCTCTTGCTACAACGTTTTGCTGTATTCGTTAAAAGAAACAAATATCAAATTTTATTCATAGTAGGAAAAAAAATTCAATAACCATTTATGGATAATAAATTGACATGTAATCGTTCTGCAATATTTCATACAGATTATTTTTGTCTTCAAATGAAAGAAAAGGTGCTTCGATGGAAATCAATTCCTCTCATATCAGATGACAATAATGTTATGTATATTAAAAATGAAATTTAAAATTAAATTTTAAATATTAAATTATTAATTATTAATTAAATATAAAATAATTAAGTAAATTTGTAAAATTTAATTCAATTCATATAAAAATTCAAAATTCAATTTAGAGATATAATTTTTTATTAGAGAAATACATATCTAATACAGGATTACGAATGGCCCGATAAAATCTTACAATAAGATATACATTCAACTTGAGGCATGTTATTATCGGCCAGCTATCAGTCTTCTTTTCGGAAAATTAACATATAATGCTGTATTTAATTGTGTAATTATATTTAGTATTATTTAAGAAATTTATTTTTTATAATATTAAAAATTTATATTCAAAATTATATTGTATATATATATTTAATTATCATTATTGGAAAAAAATGAAAAACTAATGTAAGGCGATGCACGATTTGAGAATGAGATATGTATGGTTATAAAATAAAAGAGGTAGTTGAATGTAAGATTAGTAATTTAGTAATAAGTTAAGCTAGATTGTAAGATAATTAAAGCTCAATTCGACTTTTAACTTGATAAGTTAAGATAATGAATCAAATGAGTGATATACAAATTAAATAATTTGACTCATATATTAAATGAGTCAAATTTGAATTTAAAGATGTTTGACTCAATTGTATCATAAGTTGACTCGAATAATAAATAAAATTTAATTAATATATATTAATATATTTATATATATTAATTATAAATCCCTTTTATAGTATATATTTTAAATTAAATACTTGTTATAAAGAAAAATTAATAACCGTAATAATTGTAATTTAATGTTTAAAGTTGAATTTGAATTATAATTAAAATAGAAAAATAAATAGAGTTAATGGTAAATATTATTAATGTTATTCTTATTTTGAAATTAGTTATGTAGTTAAAGTAAATGCAGATTAAGAATATTATTTAAGAGAGGAGGCAAGAAGGGATGAATACTCTAAACAAAAGCTCACATCAAATATTATAAATGATGAATATAAATATTTTTACTATAAAATGAAAGTGATAATGTGGGAAGTTTGAAACTATAAAAAGACAATGATCAATTCATACTTATTAATTGGTTTAATATTGGTTTGGTTGGATTTTTATATGGTTTTAAAACTTCCAGTAGTTGTAATGAGTTGGACTGAATATATGTTCAATTCATAAGTTTTTTGGTTGAATTATCTAGCTTAGTTTGATTTTTTAAACACTTGTTTAAGTTTATCGTGTTAAATTAAGCTAATTGTGAGTTTAATTTAAGTCGAGTTCAAGCAAAAAAATTTGATTTGAATTGAATATAGATTAAATTATGAGTTGAATAAAATTAGAATGAGTCAAGCTTAAACTAAATTTAGTTTAGCTTAACTTAGTTCATCGTCAATCCTAATTGAATGGTTTAATAGTAATATTTAAATTGGACATATTAAAAATGATTTTATTTTCCCCATCATAAGAAAAAAAAATTAATGTTACGTCCTCAATTTTTTAAAATTAATGCTTTGTTTGGTTATGAGGAGAAAAATGAGGAAAGAAAATAGAAAGAAAGTGAATGTGTGGAAAAATATTTTTTTATTTATTGTTTGGATGAGTTAAAAATTAATGAAAGGAAAATAAAAAGAAAATTATTTTTAATTTAATTAGAGAAAAATTAAAAGAAAAGAGAGTATAATATAATCAAATTATAAATTTACGCTTTCTTTTATATATATATATATATAATATAACAATATAAATTTTCAAACACACTCTATCATATATATTAATCAATTATAAATATTTATAAGAAATGAGGTTTTAATATAATGTCCATAAAAAATAAATTACTAAATATATCAATTTACAATTAACTGATTATGAAAAAAGATACAAACCACGAACAATATCTGACTTCTGTTAGATACAAAAGGTAGAATTGAAAATATAAACCTTCAATGTGTTTTCTACACAAATTTTGCCCAGCTTGGAGTAGAAAATTTTTTTGCGAACCCACTGGTCCTTTACCTCTAAAATTTTCTTTCCTCTCAATCTCACTCTTTTTATTAAATAAGAGATAACGTCTTTTTATTAAATTTTTATATTCACGTATCAGTTTCATCTCATGTCAAAAGTTAGTAGCAACTTGACTAAATTTAATCTAAATTTGACTTGAATAATAATCGTATTATGTTGGATGAACTCATTTATTAAACATATTGGGATGGATTAATTTGTCTAACCTATTTAATAGTTTTAATAATAAATTTTACTTTGTAAATATATTTATCAGATATTATTATTTATTATTTTTTCACTAAAAATATTTTTAATTATTAATTAAATACTTTATTAAATTTTAATTATCATTTTATTATAATTTAAAATTTATCTTTTTATTATATTTGAGTATTTATAATTTAGTTATTAATTATTCATCTAATAATATTTTTAAAATTATAATATAAATTTTTAAATAGATTAGTGTATTAACCTATTTAATTTTATGCCAATCCTAATTCGGCCTATTCATTATTCATGTTAAATGTATTGATTCATATATAATTCAAATTTTATATGAGTTCAATGTAAGACACCTTGTATTTACGTTAGATTTTCATGTTGCATAAAAAATTGCCACCCTTATAAAGAATTAACGGAGGAGGTTAATGTGTACCATTAAATAGATACATGAAGATAGATAACACATTTTAATGCCATGGGGAATAAATCACATATTAATAAAAAATACATGAGAGCTACATGTAATTCATCCATAATTTAAAATATTTAGATAAATATCCAAATTTCATAAAAAAACCAAGATTTTAAATAACAAAAAAAACTTGTTTATCCAGTAAGTTGAATATTAAAAAATATAAACAAAGTAAACTCTAAATAATTTCATTGTTTAAACCGAAACAAAACTAGAAAAAATCATAGATTTAAATAATTTCATGGTGCCAACCGAAACAAAACTAAAAGAAAAAAAAATGAAAAAATTCACAGGATTAGTTATCATTGCAAATGCATCGCACTCGAAGAAATATTACCCCTTAGATGCAGGTAAACACTCTGAAATAACGAGAGTGGTTGAAGTGTTTGAATATGGAAGATGTAAAAAGAAAGTGACAATGCAGCATTACACGGAATTATTTTAAAAATTTTCCACCCGGTTATATTTAGGATGAAATTCAAAATATTACGTATGTGTTAAATTATTATTCCTATTTTTTAAAAAGAAATAGTTAAAAAATGTGGTATAGCCAAGAGTGAAAAAATTCACACCCTTATTCTTTCGGTGGAAAACCTTGAAATCTTGCATGCAAAACACACAACACACACATTCATTTACAGAGTAATGTTAGTTGGACTTTTTGTAAGAAATTTTATTATTTTGGGTTACCATTAGTTGGATTTTCTTATTTGTATTAAAACCAGATTAATATATACAGTTCAATTTTATAATCTGAATTATTATTAAATAATTCAATGGATTTTATTTTACTTCTTAGGTATATTATTTTATTAAAATGTAATGGGGTTTGGTAAGGTAAAGTTAGTGTAGGATTGTCATTAAACTTATGATAAATGAACTTAGTTAGGGTTTATTAATATGAGATTAAGTTCCCTCTCCACACATGAGGCCGTTGATAACTTACTCCATCGAAATTGTTATGTGCTGTTGGATGTGAAAGAGAAGACCTAAATCTCTCAGTAAACACTTCTATATTGATAATTTCTTTAGAAAATTATTGAAATAAATCAAGAGATACATGATCCTATCCTAATTCTCTTTTTAGTTTTATTTATTACTTATTGTATGAAAATAATTGAATTAAAAAATTCAAGTATAAAATTTTAAAATTTATTACTGCTCAATATAAAGCCACCGTCATTAATCAAACTAGAGGTGGAGGAACTAGAATTTTGATTATTAATTCAATCAAGCTAGATATCCTTATATGGTTTGTATTGTTTGATTTATTTACATGAGTCAATTATGTATATTTGCTTCTTATATGTTTTAGTGTATTTGAGCCTTTTTGTTCAAATGTAGTTGATTTCCATTGTTTGAGTGAATAAGTTTTAAATATAAATTTAGCCAATTTATTTTCTAGTTTTATCACATAAATAACCATGACTTGAAATTGCTTTTCTTGACTATTCATTGATTTTGACCATATTTTATCTAAATGGTGAAGGGTTACCATTCTTTGATGAGACACTAAAGCTCATCTTATGCTTCAATGGCCAACAGGTTATGATCTGTAATGGAAAAGAAGAAAAATGATTTTAAATTTACTTTATATAATTTTTCATGAAAAGATTTAGTTTAGCTTGCTAGGTTAAACAATAAGGCAAAAGACTTGTGGAATAAAGGTGAAGAGCTTTAATTCTTATGGTTACAAATTATTTTTTGGTTTTTAATAATATCCATGAGAGGATTTTTTTTTAAATTTTATGGCTAACTGCAATATGATGGTGTGCAATGGCATTAGTGAGACGGAAGGTTTGCCATTTAGCAAAAGATTTCTAATAATGTTAGATAAATATTTATTTATATTATTTTAACATTTTTTACAAAAATTAAAATGAAATGCTTATAATCCATTGATGAAAGTTCACTCTTCTAAAACATTTTTTTGATATTTTTTTAAGAGTGAACATAGTTAAAAGTTATAATTAAATTGGATTGTAAATTATATTTAAAATTTTGTACAATATTGTTTGAGGACCAATTGAGACATATTAAGTTTTAGAATTATTTTTTAATGACATTTTATTTCTTAATAAAGATGGACAACATTAGAATATGAACTTTATTTTATCTCTTATTTAATATAAAGGATTTTTGAAATATATATTAGTGAACTTTTCTTAAAGTTCATGTAAAATACATATGAAAAAAATTAAAGATAATAAATCATATATTTTTCAAAGTTCTCTTTTTCTTGGAGAAATATAATATTGTATATTAAAAGAAGAGATAAATTATTTTTAAGTTAACTTGATACATTTATTAGCGATGATTTCATGTCAATTTGACACAATTTTACCATATCGTGGACATTTAGATGTGGTTTTATAACTTTGAAAATTGTTGAGATAATTATGTTAATTTTTAATATGTTACTTTAAACATTTCATTTATAAGATGCAGACCTTGAAGCATATCTATTCAATATATCATTATGGTATGATATGACTAAATTTTACATTAGTTAAGTCTAATTAGTTTTAATTTCATGATAAGTAATCACTTTT
Organism: Sindora glabra; assembly: GCA_020226215.1. Classification (NCBI taxonomy): domain Eukaryota; kingdom Viridiplantae; phylum Streptophyta; class Magnoliopsida; order Fabales; family Fabaceae; genus Sindora; species Sindora glabra. The sequence continues at coordinate 31,503,654 of CM035228.1, read as the reverse complement.
GTGATTTATTATTATGAGTACTAATGAAATTTATTTTATTTTCTTATATGTTTTTTGGCAAAACATGAAATCCGAAGATAATGAGATTATTAAATTCAACCATTGCAATAAAATTAAGGAAAATTCTAAAAATATTTCTAGTATATAATTTATTATTATTTTTATATTATAAAATTTATATGAATAATATGAATGTTTTGGTTTACACATAATGTATACATTTTATGAAATTACATACCAATGTACACTCATAAAACGATTTAAGTGGGATTGGTTTTGTTTTACTTTGCTATTGAAGCATAATCAATTGCTTGCATAATAATTGAAATAGTTAAAATTATTTTATTTCTTGGGAAACATGCATGTTCAAAATGGATATAAAAATAATAACTAATTATAGGTCATTATTTATTTCATAGGAATTTATTGGTAAAATGAATGGTTTTCACTATAGTAATTCACTTATTAAACTAATATATTCCTGTTATATTCTTTGAGATATGATACTTAATTATAACCTATTGGTTATCTCATAAAATTTTATTGGTAATATAGGTATCTACCATTGTAGTGGATTACTTACTGATCTAATAAAATCTTGTTAAAATATTTTTGAGATATGATAATTTATCATATGTTATCCCATAAGAATTTATTTGGTGTTAATAAATATTCGTTATCATAGTGACCATTTAATAGGCTAATATATTTCTGTTAAAATTTATGGAATATTTTTATTATCTTAATTAATTTATATTATAACTTACCCAAGAAGGTTATTGTATGAATTAGTTAAATAGAATATGATTTTTTGGATAATTTTATATATTGAAAATCTATTTGCCTATTGTTGTTGGATCTGCTTTTATTAAGTAAAATGTGTTTATTTTCCAATTAGCATGTTATTGAAAATTTTCTTGAAATATTTTATATTTTTTACCTATAGAAAAGTTTGTAATGATACACTTAAAGTCCCAATGCTATAATGATTGCCACTATTTATTTTTCATATGTGAAATAATGATTATGCAATGATAGCACATTTTTTTTAAATAGTAATTCAACTTTCATTAGTGAATTCTGACTTTGTTTATTTAAAAGAATAATTATGATTTTAATTTTAAATGCTCTTTATATAAATATCTAGGAGGATATGCTTTTTTTTTAAATATCCTTGAGGATATGCAATTTATCATTTATAAAATCATTTATGATTATACGTATATATTATTAAAGTTATTATTATTAAAAAAAATTTCATTCCAATCTTGTTAGTTTAATAATTTATAAGGAATGTTGTCATAATAAATTATTGGTAATATTGTGAAATTTATACTTTTGTTAGAACAATGTGAAAATTGAATACTTGTACACTTATTTTTTCAATATTAAATAATTTTTTTATAGTTTGTAGCATTTGTTGAACTATGTGGGAATTCTTGTATATGTTAGACATTTTACTCATAAAAAATTATGCAGTTATATACTTGAAATTTTGTAAAATTTATTAATCATATTTTAAAATTATTTTTTAATTTTATAATTAATTTTATCAATCATTTGTGCATATTGCCTATAAAGAATTAGAGAAATATAAACTATTTAAATTTTTTAATATCAATTTATGAATTACTTGATGAAAATTTTAATTGGAGAATTTATATAAAGAAATAATGAGCACTATAAACTTATATGTTAATATGTGCTTAACATTTTTGTATATAATTTTATGCATTGGAAATTCTTTCATGATGTCTATTGTAAATTTTGACAAGTGATTCATTTATTTCTAACAAGTGATATTTTTAATTAATTAAAGTGAAAATATTTTAAAATAATTATCAAGGAATTTTGACATCAGTGAAAGTATTATGATATCAAATGTAATTATTTATATTAAATATTGATATTATTCTCTAATATTATTATAATTTTAAAATTATGATATTATAGTATAATTAAAAAGTTCTATTTTGAAGTTATATATATATTCTTGTTTTTATGATTATATAAGGATTGAGTATGCTCATATGTAGGTATAGATTTTATGAGCATTTTGTCAATTTTTAATTATATATATATATATATATATATATATATATATATATATATATATATATATATATTATGTTTTATAGTTTCTAACACAATGATGTACTTAAGAATAATTAATATATTTTTAAATATATATTAAAGGTACAATAAGTCTAGACTTTTGATTAATTTTTGAAGTTTTAGATTATGATATAAAATATTGTAAGATATAATGATTTTATATCAGGATATTAATGATTCTATGATGAATTAATATACCATTTAAATGTTATTTTCATTTTGATAGTAATTGGTTCCACTTGTTAATATACATACCTTTAAAGGAATATGAAATTAAGTTTTTTAATGTTCATGTTTACCTCATTTAATAATATTAGGCTTCTGTTTTAAGTCTCAATTAATATTCTAATAGACATTCTAACATCAAATTTTTATAAATTAAATAATGGGTTTAGAAAATTGGAGAGTATCTTTTTAGGATATGTTTGATACATTAAGCATAATTTAAAAATCTTACTTATTAAGGAAATATTTTGTGATAAGTGTGATATTAACAAAAATTTATAAGGATTGTATTGTCCTTAATTGTCTATATACCTTAAGCTAGGATAAGCTTGTCATTAATGATAATATTGATCGTATATTTTAAACTTAATATTTTTTTTTAATTGAAGTGATTAATGTATTAATTTTAAAAAATTTCAAGTAAAGTTTAATTGTTTTCTCTTTATTAAATATCTTATTGTCAGAATGATTTTGAAAAAGGAAATTTGTTATTATTATCACTAAGATCAATATTGAAGTTTTAAAAACTTCTTAAGAAATAAATTATTTTGATTGATCATGTGAAGAATAAATTTCATTTTATTTCTTGTAACTATTAATATGATTGATTAGTAGGAGCTAATGTACATTTGGATAAGTAATTATGCCTTGATACTTCCACTAGATAATGTAATTGCACAAGTAATTATGCCTTATTGATTAACTTATTATGACAATATTTCTTTTGAATTATATGTTGGTACCATTGATATATCTTAGGATATGATTGTTTTCTTAGTAAAATAATGTTATTTCAATAAAAGTTGTTATAATCGTCTTCTTGTATAGATGGTTAATTGAGATTTTATTATAAATTTAACTATAATTATTTCTTTTAGAGATGTTAAATTATTTTGTAAAAAACTTAGATGATTTTCTTAGAGAGATATAGTGACTTTTGTGAGAAAGATCACAATGAAGACTTTTACATAATAGTATAAAAGGATCACTTGGTAATACTATGAGTGTAATTATATATTCACATTCTTGTGATCATATCAATGAAGTAATTGACTTATATAATTATAAATGTACTATATTATTATATAATACACCATCGTCCAAAATTTTAAATTATTGCTTTATTGAACTTGATTATGTTATGAGGTAAATTTATTGGATTATAATGTTTTGTGGCCACTAAAATTGTTACTAATCTTAGAGTCATTTTCTTTAAATTGTTTTCAAAATTAATAAAACCCAATTAATTTTACCCGAGTAAGAGAATGTAATTTTTATTATTTTAGGCTGCCATTAATTATATTTTTTTATTTTTATTAAAACTAGATTAATATATATAATTCAATTTTGTAATCTAAATTATTATTAAGTGATCTACTAAGTTTTAATTTATTTCTTAGGTATATTATTTTATTAAGAATGTAATGGGACTTGTTCAGGCAAAGTTAGTTTAAAACTTGTTATTGAGTTCATAATAAGTGGATTCAGTTAGATTTATTAATATGAGGTTAGGTTCACTCTCTACATGTGAAGCTATTGATAATTTGCTTTATCAAAAGTTAGTCTTGTGCTATTGAATGTGAAGGAGGGGTAGACTTAAATTTCTCAATAAGCACTTCTATACTGATGATTTTTTTAGAAGATTATTAAAATAAGTCAAGAAGTATACAATCCTAATTTTTTAAGTAATTTTAGATCTGATATAAAAATTTTGTTAAATACTAAAATTTCTTAGACTTTTCTCCTTTACTTCTCTTTTTATTCTCTTTTTTATGAAATAAAATAAGTTAATTAAGTTTTTTTTCACAAGTTTAGAAGATGTTTTTTTTCTTTTATATGAGTAGGAAAGAGAAAAATAAATAAAGAAGAAAGAATACAAGTAGTATGATTCATGTGTATGTATTTATGTGTATATGTATATATCTAATCCTTTCAAGACAGAAACAATAAATTTGTACGGCACCTTTATCATATGTATGCCTGGTTGTTATACCGTATGAAACATTGCATGATTTATAATCACATCTATTGAAAATTAAATAATTATAATTAGATAGTTTAATATAATAATTTTAAAATTTATCACATTACTCCAAATCTTAAAATTTTAGATCACCACAACAACCATCTCATACCATAAACCCGCACATCTTTCATAAATATTCCTCTGAACTTCATATAAGCATTTTTTTCTTGCCCTCCTGACTGCACATATAGGCTTGTGTGCAATCCCGGTTAGATCCATTTACATTATTTATATATATATAAGCGAACCTAGATTCCTCTCTAATTAAATTATGCATAATTATATCCTAAACTATATGATTATTACCTCAGTTCTATCTACTCTTAATCATACCCAAATTTTTATATATATGATAAATTTATTTTTAAAATAAAAAAAATTACTTTCTTCAAATTCATTATATTTGATATTAAATAAATAAAATATTTTATTTTATTTTAATATTTTATAATTATATTTTATGAAAACATTTTTCATTAAAACAAATGGAATTTATAAATATATTTGGATGGAGTATTTGCATAAGGGAATTCATTTTAAAAAGGTAATTGAAATATTATATTGCAAAATATCCTGTTTGGATAAATAATATGAAAAATTAAAAAGTAATAAAAATTTTAAATGGAAATTTTGATAGTAGAAAATAAAAAATTTAGAATTCCACCGATTGGGCTAAAATTACAAATCCCCTTCCGTTGCCCTTTCCAAGATTCAGTATTCATTCTGATCCGTTATGATTCGGTTTGTACTTTTTTTTTCCTTTTGTCGTCTTGCTTTTGTATAAGTATTATGTATAATCCTCGATTAATTTTTTTCTTTTTTAATTATATATACTTTTGCTTCATGAAAATTATGTATGAATGTTAAAATGAATTTATCTTTTATGAATTAGTCACTACAACATTTTACATCATCTTATTTTAAAATTAAGTTAAGTTAAAAGAATTTAATAATGATATAAAAATAAAATATATTAATTAAAAATTTTAAATAGGTAAAATATTAAAAATAATACAAAAAAAGAAAGATCTAACAAAGTTGCACTAATATTATGTTAATCATCTATTAATTTGCAAAAGTAAATGCTTAAAAATACTTCAATGTAAATGAGTATTAGCCAAAAATTTAATTTTAAAATGAAAAGAATTAAGATAAAATTATTTGAAATACTTAAATTTCAAATTCTTTAAATTTTATAAATACTCTACCTAAATATAACATAAAAGTCTTTGTAATTGATATGTTACCCCAAAAATTGATAGCATCCCCTTCAATGGGGATTGTGGCTAGGTTCAAAGATTTGAGCAATATGATACTTTTGAAGATGCTGTACCAAGGCTAGTATATTTTGCTAATTAATATATTTATATTTCCTTAGTTACCAAAAAAAGATATAAGCAAAACTAATGGTTTATTTCATAGATAATCGTATGTCAATTAATGTATATTAATTAGGGGCACTTCTTTCTTTCTTGCATTTCCCTTCTCCTCTTCTTCTACTTCTTTAAAATTCTTTACTGTTTTAATGCAAAAAATCTTTTGAATCCTATTATATTTTTATAAAAACATTCTCCAGAAGCCTCTTTAACTTAAATATAAAAGCCGATCTTTCTCTCATAACTTTGTATAAATCTTAGTACATAAAACAATTTTGTTTCCAAAAAAATTATTGTCTTGAATCCTATTAAAAATAATTGCTATAAACTTTGTTTAAAAATTTTAAAATATAATTTATTAAATAATATTTATTTTGTTATTAAAAATATTAATTTATTAAGAAAATGCCCCATAAAATTTTTTCCTAGTTCCGCTGTGTCCTACCCTTATTTATTATACTAACTCCTACATTTTAGCCTGCATTTTAGCCAACATCTTGGGCATCTGGTTTATATATAAATAATACAAAGTTTCTTATTTAACCCAATCCAATTCACAGCCCTATTAACTAGCAACAAATCACTGTTCGAGCGTAAACTCGTACTTATCAAATTTCATAGATACGGATGCAACGGACGGGGGTCTGGATATATTCGAATCTAATTAGATTCCAATGATTTGTTATTTTAGATTTATTAAACATTTAATAAGAAAATTTAATTAAAAAATATAAAATAGACTAATTTATCCTACTAGTAAAAATATAATTTTATTTTTAATAAAAAATAAAAAGTTGCTTTTTTGCAACTAATAAAAAGTTATTTTTTATTACTAATAATTACATCTAATAATTATAAATTATATTTATTTTTTCATTCATATTTATTCTTATTTTGATTAATCCATATTATTTAAATTAGTTTTAGGATTAGTGTGGGTTGTGTTATTATCAACTTTGTTAAATAAAAATCGTATTGGGTTAACTCATAGATTATTATTTATTCATGTATTTTCATGAAATACTTGAACATTGTATAAATTAATATTATAAAATTAAAAATATTATTTTAAACTATATTTATAATTTAATATAAATTTAAATATTTTAAAAATTATTTATCTTAAATAAATTATTACAATATTTTTATATATTAATTTTTATATAATAATAGATTAATTATAGAATATGTTATTCAAACAAATCTAATATAATATTTAAAAGGCATTCAAAATCTATTGAATATTTATAAGAGATTGATTTGTATATTATATAAATTAACATTATAAAATAAAAAAAATATTGTATTATTTTTTGTGTAATTTAAAGGATCTCATATGATAATAAAAAAGGATTCAAGACTTAGGATCTGTTTGGTTTAGGGAAAAATAAAAATTTTTAGAAAATACTTTCATAAGAAAACATATTTCTAAAAAATCAATTAATTTTTTGTTGTTTGGTACATAAAGAAAAAATATTTTTTAGTGTTTGGTGCATAAAAAAATTAATTTAGTTTAAAATAAATTAAAATTATTTACTTCAAAAATATTTGAAGTAAATCAAAATTATTTGCTTCAAAATCATTATAATTTTATGTACTTTTTAAAAAAAAATTTTAATTTTTTTATTATTCTTGATACTTAATAATCTAATAATGATCAGTCTCTAATAATAAAATATATATTAAAAATATTATAAAATCTTATATATAAATTCATACAATTAGTGTAATTAATTATTATGAAGTATTATATAATAGAGTATCTATCATAAGAAATAAATGGAGAATATTTTAGTAAATATTACATAAAAATGTACATATGAATTTTAATAAATAAAAATAAAAATAGAGTATTCATCATGAAAATATTTACTAAATAAAAATAAATTTTGCGTGTGATCGCGATTACATAACAAGGTGAGAAGGTAAAAAACTTGAACTCAAGTATAAATGTATTGAGTAACAAGGAAAATAAAAGTTGCTTTCTTAAAAAATAATACAACTTTCTAGTTGACTAGAATTTATTTTTCTGTTGAGCAAAATTTTTAAATGTCAAAATAAGGGAAAGTCGGAATATGAATTCTAAAAATTTATTTTCCCCCCAACCAAACGGACCCTTAATGAATATTTAATGCCTAGATCTAAATTTAAATCATTAACCATCGAATCTAATTTGGAAAAAACTCATTGGATAAATATCTATCGATTTAGGTAAAACTCATTAATTATAAATATTTTTATCATTCCAATTCATACATTGCATAATACATAATCAAAAATAGAATTTTTGGCTACTTTTGTAAATTGTGCCATTAATAGTCATTTTTATAAAGAAATTGAATCCAATCAATGTGGAAATCTCCCATTGTGTTAAAATGGCTATTGGTCTTAGGAATATTATTTTACTATATTTGGTTCAATTAAAAAATTCCTATAAATATTATATTATATTTAATTTATATATTTTTAAACATAATGTTATATTACCAAAATTTTTTTATAAAAATTAAGTGGTTAGCTACCTTTGGCTAGAATGGGTAGTGGTTAACAATAATTAGTGTTATCAAATGAATTTTTTTAATGATGGTGAATAGTAGTAAGTAATAGTGAACAACACTAAATAACAACAAACGATGGTCAAGGATAGTTAATAATAATAAAGAGTAGTTAATAGTAATAGATGACACCTAATAATAATTATTAGAGGTAGGCTATGAGTAGACCTAAAGGCTCCTAAACTGATCTTATATATTATATTATAAATTATAAATTTTTTATTTGAGTTTTAGAAAATTACACATCCCCTGTCCCAAAATGTATTATTGCTCCTACATATATTGTGTAATTTCTAAATAAAACGGTTTCTTACTTTTATAAAAATAAATTTTATCAAACCAAACATACTTATTTTTTTATATATATGTATATATGCATTTAGTGTTTTAGTAATGAATAAGTTAATTCTTATCCCATTTTAGTAAGGTATTATTATAACTTAAAATTATTCATTTTTAAATAAGAAAAATTTAAAAATATTAATGCACTTGATGGTAACATAAAATTATGACAAAAATATGTTACACTTGTATAAATATTTATATAAAAAAGAATATTTTTTTTATCAAATTTAACTTTTAGTTGTGGTTTAAGATGAAACATAACAACTTGTTTAAATAAAAATTGCTAAATCTATCATAAATGATGATATTGTTTTGAAGTTATTCGTTAATTAAATTTATATAAAATTACTGTTTTTTTAAATAAGTTTAATCAAAATTTGAATTAAATACTTATAATTACATATATTCAATGTAAAAATTTTGAAATATAAATACCTAATTAATGATTATATAAAACTATTTACAATGTTAAAAAAATTTAATTTTAATTTTTTATTATATAGTTTTATTTTTTTAATTTTATTTCAAGTAAAATTTTTTTTACTCCTAATGATACTTATAAATGTATACATATAATTGGCCCTCTCAATGAAATATTTCTAATTTCACTTGTGGTGGCAGTGGGCAGTAGTTGATTGTTGTAAGTGATAATAAATTTGAATTAATAGTGGTGAGTGATGATAGTGACAAATAATAGTGAGAGATGGTATAATAATTAGTAAAATTTTAAACGATACATAAAATAATTATTTTACCTCATTAAAACGTTCTCATAATATGAGAACATAAAATTTTTATCTCTTCTTGAAAGAATATTTTAAAAAAAATATTTGGTTGAATACATTTTCAGAAATGTTAAAGAATATTTTGTATAATTTCCATCCAAAATGCGAGAATTTAACATATTCTCTTACAATATTTTTGCAAATGATTTTAAGAATCAAAAGTCACAGAATTTTCTCCCTAAAACTTAATTAGAAAACTTCTTACTCAAAACTAGGATCTAGCCCAGTTTCAGATACAAACTTTGCAACAAACATAAAACATTTTAGTTATAACTTAAGTGTAAAAATCTAGGTAAATACAATTCCATGTTGAGTAATTTATATATCTTAGGATAAAACGCTGGTTAAAAAGCACAAATAATCTTCTCAACTGTGTTTTTCACTTTCAAATTCTTTTCACTAAAAATAGGATTGTAATTTACGTTCATGCACTACTTGATTTATACACTGTCATGGAGGCAACTGATCAACCAACTTTAATTAAACCCAACTTATGTGCCATATCATTCATTGTACTATTCTAAGTGACCAAAACTGCAAATTAAAGGGTGTTACAATTTATTGTTTGGAAGTTAAGAAAAACAAAAAGAATAACTTTAAAGGAAAGATAAAAAGAAAAATTCATCAAAAATTACAGTAGCATTTGAATATATAATTTTTGACATCATCCCACGCGAATTCACTCAATTGGCAGATGACTATGATGGAAATATGGCAACTCGGCATAGTTGCGAGTTCAAATCCTTCTGGTCCATGTTGGTGCTCTTACGGTCTTATTGATGAGTTATCTTCACTATGTACTTATTCGGTAATTAACTGTTAATTATAACAATTAGTTAATTCAATTAATTATTAATTAATAACTAATTATATTAACTGATTTAACCTAACTGATTATATTAGCTGTTTAAATAAGAATATTTAGTAAAATAAGTTATTTATGATTAGTTATTTATATGTAAAATAACATATAAGAGTATGAGTATATTTTATTAATTATTTAAATAATTTTTCTTTTAATATTTTAGATTCTATATTTTATTTAATAGATTAAATTTTGTTATAAATAATATATCATTATGTAAAAGAATACTTTCTTAATACTGTATTTTATGTTTTGTAGTGGATTAATATTTATTCTCACAATTTCTTATTATTTATTGAACTTGTTTCATTTAAATATATCAATATTTATAATAAATTATTATTACAAATATAATTTACATCGATGGCTTTATTATATAACTTATTTTACTCTCACTTTTGTTTCAATATTAATTTGAAGAATAAATTTTTTATCTATTATAACTCAAATTTTTTTTCACTTTTTCTTCTTTTCATTTTTTTACTCAACTAGTATTTTAATATTATGATATATATATTATTTCATTCATAAGCTTAATAATTAATAATTAATCATATAAATCACAAAAAATTATGATATAGAATATATATTAATCTTTGTCATTCTTTAAAGAGGCTTCTCTATCTTTTTGGCATTTTTGCAGCATCCATAAACTATCAATAACTTGATTTAACTCTGCTAGACTTTCAGGTTGCAGATGGGGGGAATTTTGATTCTATGCATGTTACTTGGTTCTAACTTTTAATTTAAAATTGACCACTCTCTTGTTGACATGTGTTTTGGGCACATTTGCCCTCCTTTTTTATTGGACGCAGTAGTTTATTTGTCTTTATCGCCATCCGTCACTTGTGTCACGCAGTTTTAATTTGATGGTTTTAATGCGAAGGATAAGTTGGGAAATATTAAAATTTATTAAGGGTAATTCAAGTATTTTATAAATATAAAATTCTTCAGCTGAAGCAAGACATTGCATCATGCAACGTTTAGAAAAATGACTATTTCATTGATAAAAGCTATTTCAAATAATTATTTACCAAATAACTTATTTAATTGAAAATCAAGTTAACCGGTTAAATTGAGTTAAACTAGCTATAGAAGTTATGTAAAAAGTATTTTATCAAACATTACTTATATTTGAATAGGGAAGAATGAGTAAAAAAGCATCACAAAAAAAGAAAAAATAAGAAAAAGACTCTATACTAATAACAAATATCATCCACATAGATAATAATATCATTTTTATTATATTATGTTAAAGATAATATTGTCAAAACAAAGTTGCTGCTATTAGAGTGTAGCTACAGGATTCTATACTAATAATTTAATTTGTTATCATAATAGAGAACAATATACTGATAATAGATATTGTTGAAGTAGAAGTCTGTGGACTGCATCTAAGTGAAGTGACAGTATCTTTGTCTTCACAACTATGCATCATAATCATAGAATGAGCTAACATGTACTTTGTCATCGGTATTGTCAAATTTAAAAAAAATGCTTAAATTTTTTGTTATAATTAATTATATTTTATAACAATATTAATAATAAGTATTATTATTTGTAAATATTTTTGTAATTATTAGAAATTTAAAAATATTATTATATTAATTATGGTACAAAATGAGACAAAATAAAAAATGAAATATATAACATAAAATCACAAATGATAAACAATAATAAATTATCATAGTATCTATAAATAATAATATAATCTAACAAATGAAAAAATTAATGTATAATCTAAAAAGCTTTTAAATTAGGTAGTTAATGGTGTTATCATTGCTATGCAATTAGGCTAAAGGCAGGGTGGAGGCAGCAGTAGCACAGTAAATCTAGCTAGCAATGAATTAACGAACACCTGATAGTTTAAGAAGAGGAGGATGCAGTGTAGGATGTGGCAAAGTGATCTCGACTCTAGTCTATGGATGCTCATATATTGCTGCAAATTGTCGCTCGATGTGCTGTAGTAGCTGCTTCTTGATATTCGATGTGTTATTGTTGTACATCTTACATCTACTAGTTGTGAAAAATATTACTCTGTAGATCCTCAAGCAATCTTGCATCCTGTTGTTGCCCTAGAGGATAAGTTACAATCGATGAGCTGCTAATAGGGATAGCATATGAAGTCCTAGCAAACACATAACTAACCTTTTCCTGTGCCCTTGACAAGTACTTAACACTTCATTGGCAATAACAATTCATCAATTTGCATTGGGCCTACCATTAAGCTAATGGAGGCATCAACAGATTACAACTGCAGTTGAGTAACCCAATCCACCATCTTATTCTTAATTTTAAAATAAAATGAGAGTATAAGTGAAATTTTTTGAAAAGTAATTAAAATAAGAAAATAAGAATAAATTTACTTGTATAATTGACCTTAGTAGCTAGAGAAACCTACTACCTCTATGACTTGTATAGCTTTCATGCTGATTCTCCATTAGTGGTTGTAGCTTACCCTGATAGAATTTATAAGCTAAGAGGGGGATGGATTGGTTTTGACAAAATATTGATAAATAAAATTTGTGATAATGCTTTAGTACAAAGTCATGTGATGTAAAAAAAATTTTAGTATTTTGATGAATACGTAATTTCAAAAATATAAAATATCATAATAAGATTAAAAAAAGATTTAAATATATCTCTTCTAAATTAAAGATATTTTTTCAAGAAAAATGTGAGAGAGAATTATCTGATTTCTTTTTCTTGAATATGTGAAATTTTTGAAATTAAAAAAAAATAAGTAAATGAGTATAGGAGAAGAATAAATACTAAGAATTTTTATAGAAGTTCAAAGGTTCGAAAAGAATGCTTTTTAGGTTTACTCTTCTCTTTTCAAGCAACTAAGTATCATCTGAGGTATTCACTAACTTTTCACCAAGGTACAACACTTAACTTTACAAAATCTTTTTAATCTATATTACAATTTTCACTACCACGTAACTTTATGAGATTTTCCTAATCTATATTAAGATTTCAATCCCTACCTAACTTTTCAAGATTTATCAATCTATACTAGGATTTTAAAAAAAATTAAAAAGGATTTTTCTCACAATCTTTTTAAGAGATTTTACAATCTTTCACTAAATAACACTTTTAGAATAGGTATGTAAATTTTAATTCTAGAGTGACAAAAAAAGCTTCGATTTTAGCTTAGATGAGAGTTAGAGAGGATTTGCAAGTTGTAGTGCAATACTTATTTTTTTCATCTTCAAAGTCATACAATCTATTTATACAGAAAAAGATGATAAAGGCAACTTTAGTTTCAAGTCATCTTTGTTTTGGCTTCATGTAGTCTTTAGCTCCAAGTTACATTTAGGCTCCAAATTTAAAATTTAAATATTTGGGTTTAAGTTTAAAATTTAAAAAATGGCTTCATAAAAATTAACTTACTCAAGAAGCTTCCTAAAATATCTTATGGGCTAAATATACCATGTATGTACTATAAGAGATAGGATTTAACCACTTTTTCACTTAAAACTTATTTTCATATATGATAGCAACTAGGTTGCTATCAGTTGCTATCTCGTTGAAAGTGTATTTTCTTTTAGAATTTCAACCAAATTAGCTTATACTGCATGATTACGATTTGAAACTATTTTTCCACCTATAAAAAGAGCATCTCAACTTTATACAATATTTTTTTATTAGTTTTAGCATATATTAGATAATTTGAATTTAAATTCCTCTTATTTTGAAAAAGCTTATTACAACTACTAAATATTAATGATTAGATTTAGTTATCTTTCCTTTGAAAAATAAATATTGAATTGAAGCCAATAAGATAATTATTTGCAAAGTAAGTTTGGCATTTTCAAAATAAAAGAAAATAGAAAATTTTAAAGTAATTTTGTAATATAAGAAATATAATTTATATCAACTAATTTGATCTTTAAAGAATATAGAAGTATGATGGCCCAAAGTCCAGTAAAAGATTTGATGTGTTTAAAATTCACAGTCTATAAAATTTTGCATCTAAATAAGTTGGATATACGATAAAGGTAATAAGCTTAAATTTTAACTTAGATTTACAAATTAAAATACTTTATAATTTAATAAATCTAATTTACTTCCCATTTGATTCCTCATCTATGTGTTTTTATTTCTCTGGGTTAGTTTTAAAAACAAGTAGAACAATATTAGTAATTATTATTGATAGTATTAAATTTGAGGAATGTTAACTTAGCATACTTTATCATATTGATGCGTCATAATAGTTTTTAATTTATGGTGATTGGTGTACTTTTTTTGTGCTTTGTTATTTACATTTCTCCTAAACTTGTGCAAATTCAAATTTAAAACAAAACATATACAATTACAAGAAAAGTAAGCTTGACATTAAAAAATTACACCACTAGTATTATTTAATTCATTTTTTCCTTGTACTTTCATAGTATTAAACTACCTATAATAACTTTCTTAGTGATTTGCTAGGGTATTGGCTAGAATCTCCCGTATTGCATGATTATACTTATTCCCCTTACTTATCAAAGTGTGCATGTAGCTCATGTTTCTAATCCCTAATAGTAATTGGTTGCAGTGTGCTCTATACCCTTAATCACATAGGTTATTTTCTCTTATGATACATTAATAAATTGAAATGATTACTGTATTGAAAGATGTGGAACAATTGAATATGAGTGTGAAACAAGAGTATAAAACAATGATAATATCAAATGTAAATTAACATAGAAAATAAGTTAGTACTTACCTTGATTCCATATCTCACATGTGTTCATTACTTCTCAAGTACACATTATTTCCTGACAAGCATTCCAATTAGTTGTGGGAAGTGCCCTTAGTTCTTCATCATTGATTTTCAAGTCACTTGATTAAAGTTAATAGGTAATAGTTCACCTTTGTTCTTGGTAATTTTTTGTTAGAGGCCTAAAGCTCTTATTTTACAGCCATAATTCTTAGGCAAGTGTAGCTTAAAAAATTAAATAGCATGTTAATTAGAAACATATATTTATATATGTGTAAAGTGAAAAAACAAACTAATGTAGTAATTGTAATTTTACCTATCTTATATGTTAAGGAAGGCGATTAGGGTCCAGTAATGGTGCGATTCCATGTCTCTTCCATAGTTGGAAAGTTGAATAGTAGCCATGATTATAAAGCATTATGAATGGTAATCATTACAGAAGACATAAATAATATTTATTACTACATATTAAAATTATTCATTACATAATTTTTACATGTGAAAAAGTAAAAGACTATAAATCTATATCTTAGTCATTATCACTAGAAATAACTTGCCTATCTTCTTTGTTGTTAGTTTCGATGGCGTTATTAAACTTTAATTGCTCATCTTCTATGTAATCATTAATTATGTCATCTTTTAAAATATTCAGCATCATTTATAAAGTTATTGACATCTTTCATGTTGGCATGAACATTTTTAGAAGATAAAATATATTGAGGATCATTATTCTAATCCGTTAATGTAATAATGTCCAATTTTGAAGGTCAATTATGAGGGTGAAGGTTGAAGAATTGGTGTCCTATAATATTAGGACTCTATGATCATTAATATCATTATATGGAAGATCTAATATATTACAATGCATCATATAAGTAATGACTTTCTAATTGGATCCATTAAGAGGATTATTGATGTAAAAAACCTATTTTGCTAAAAAAGCCAACACGTATAAATCATTTTTGTATCACTAAGTGTTGATAAAAATGCTTGTTATATTCTTGTCATTAACAATTTTGTTTTTTTATAATCGATGTTAAACCTATTTACACTTGAATAAAGTTATAGAGTAATTAGTCAAAGAAGTTAACTCAATAATATACACTAAAAGATCGTACAATGTGTTTTTATTAATCTCAGGTACAGAAATCCTACTATTTTGTTTCTTATGCCTAGAATCCCAAGAATAAGTCATAAACCAAACTTTATTGACTACACATGCTAAACACAATATAAATAAAAAATTTAGTCTAGAAGCTATTAAGAATAGCTTATTGCTCACCTTTTAGGATCCATTCTTGTGTAGATGATATATATATATATATATATATATATATATATATATATATATATATATATATATATATATATATATATATATAATTGATTAAACATAACAATATTAAAATTAGCAATGAAGAGGGATAAAATTATGAAAATGAATATGATATGGCTTTACTTTTGAGTAAAACCATGAAGGCAACTTAATTTTGTAGAGTTGAAACAAGTTTTGACCACCTCTTGCTTGTAGTTAAGTTATGTGTTCATTATAGAATACAAGTTATTCATTAAATGAGAAAGACTTGAAAAAAAGATTGAAAAGTTTGGGAGAATTACTCAAGATACTTTTGAATTTTGGCATAATTATTTAGGATACACCATATTGTAATGTCCCAATCTCTTTTATCAAAGCCTAGAATTTTTTCTTGATAAGTCAGCAATGAGATCTAAACATTGGTAATCATCTTTCAATTCTAATCTAGAAAATATCTTTGTGTCATTTAGGTTGATTGAATTTAGTTTCCACTTTTTACAAATATATGGAATAAGATGTTTAAGTAAAACCATAAAAGTAACTCAATTTTCTGGAGTTGAAATAGGTTTTAATCATCTCTTGCTTGTGGTTATCTTATATGTTCACTATAGAATACAAGTTATTCATTAAATAAGGAGTTGAAAAAAGATTGAAAATTCTAAGAGACTTACTCAAGATACTTTTGAATTTTAGCATAATTATTTAGGATATGCCATATTACAATATCTTGATCTCTCTTGTCAAAGCCTACAAGTTTTTCTTGATGAGTTGCCATTAAGATCTAAACATTAACAATAACCTTTTAATTCCAATTTAGACAATATCTTGGTTTTGTTTAGGTCAATTGAATTTAATTTCCATTCTTTACACATGCATAAAATAAAATGTCAAAGTTTCATCTACAACATAGCCTTCTATGATAAAACCTTCAGGTTAAGTATGATCTTTAACATAGTCCTTCAACTTCTTGATGTATCTCTCATATAGGTACCTCTACAAAAAATTAATGAGTCCCTTGAGAAATGCTTCTTTAGGCAAACGTATTACCAAGTACACCATTATGTCAAAGAATACTAGAGGATATTTCTATTTAAGTTTGCAGAGAATGAAAATAATATTTTCCTTGGCTCTTTCCACATCTCTTTTGTTCAAAGTTTTAACATACATTTAATTAAAGTAATTATAGAGCTTAACAATCGAAAATGATAGTTCTTTTAACATGAATGCTTAAATTATAGGTGCTAATAATTGTTGTATAATGATATGATAATCATGAAATTTCAATCCCTCGACTTTAGTATAATTGTCGTCACATTCTTCCTCAGGTTACCAATAAACCTATATAGAAACTTAGTATTTTGGATTAAATTAGTAGAATTATCATTAAACATTATCGTTGAGTGTGTATTTAGCATGTGGTTTCATTAACATATTTCCTTTCTCATATAGATGTCATTTTAATCTTATTTTTATGTCGGCTAGATCATGTCTTGCATTATCAATATCCTTTAATTTGTATACATCGTGCACTAATGTGCCTGCAATATTGTCATATACATTATTTTCAATATGCAAGCTATCAATATTATGCATTAACTTCATTATGTGCCAGTAAGAAAGCTTAAAGAAAATGTTCTTCTTACTCTAATTAAGTTTATCAACCTTTTTCTTTTATTTCACTCCATTAAATTACTTGTGTTTTCCAAAAAGTCTTTGACTTAATTTACTTAATTAATTCATCATCATGTCACTAGTAAATTACTTTAAAAGGGGTCTTTTTTCAATTTTTCCATTAAAATGCTTGTCAAATCTCCACCTGTGAATTCCCTAAAAAAAGTGATGATGACTAATATATGTTATTTTTCCTCCAACTTGCTTTGATGGAGTATCTTTATTATAAGTTAGGCATACTTTATACCATTATTTACTCCAACCTGAAAGATTATTACACATATGAAAATCATTAACAATCCATAGCAATGCTACTCACATCTTAAAAATTGTCATAATTAGTAGCATCTCAAGTTTTAACGCCCCTATCCTATAATTGTTTTAATTTTTCTACCAGTGGTCTTAGGAAGATATCTAAATATTTTCTTATAGTTCAAGGATTAAGAAAGTCAATGTAAAAAAGACTTTTTCAAACAAAGTTGTGGTGTCAAATTGTAAGCCATCATCGCCATTAGCTATATGCTAGAGGATTAAAAGGATTGAATCTATCTACATTTAAATCTAGTTGAAGATTCCTTAATTTTGTGAAAAAATTAAGGTGGTTTCTTTCAAAATCTTGGCAAACTTCTCCATCAACAAAATGTTATATAACCCTATTTTCATTTAACTATCCTATATGATGCTAGTTCATATCTTTTGTTATATGTCTTAATCTGTATATTCATTTCAATTTAAGTATTAATGAAAAATACCTTAGCACTTTATGAGACACCTTTTTTGCTTTTCTTTTTTTTTGTTAACCCAACAACTCTCTCTACAAATCGGATAGTTCTCCCTTATAGTATACTTTTGTTCAAAAAGTGCACAATCATGCTTACAAGCATGAATCAACTTGTACCTTAACCTTATTTTTTTAAGCAATTTCTTTGCATCATAATGTAATCCCATCAATTTATTTCTTTAGGAAGTGCTTCATTTAATACCTTCAAAAGAGAACTAAATAACTTATTAGTCCACTCATGTAGCACTTTTAAATATGTAGGTTTGACTAAAAAGTTCGACAATGAAAAGTTTATGCAACTAAGATATAATTTTATTTTAACTTCTGCAAATAGCTCATCAAACCTTTGATCATGAGGTGTGTCACCTTTTAAGGTATCTTTATTCCCATCTTTATTATACTTGATTGTTTAATCATTGTAATGAATGCTAACGAAATTATGTATAATATTAACTATCTCATCTTCATTATTAGGAATGCCTCACCTTCGGCATTGGCAATTTATGTATCCTTTTCACTATAATAAACCTAATTTATGTAAGATGAATCAAATTCAATATCTATTAAGTATGCCTTTATGGTTTATAAACTTTGATAAAAACATATATTTGTAGTTTTTACATGGATATCTTATTAACCTTAATCATTGATGCAATTTCTAGCTATCTTGATAAATGCTATAGCATTATTCTAGTACTAATCGAATAGACAATCTCACATAATTATTCATCTTTTGTCAAATTGACATGGTTTGTTACCCATCAACAACATCATAAGTTATTATCTTAACTTATACAAGCTATTATTTTGTCAATCTTGCATGCATATTTGTTATATGCCATAAATCCAACTGATTACTCTAAAAAGTAAAGCCCTATCCTATTTGAGATATACTTTTGTTATTGTCTTAACTTATATTATTGTTTCTTAAATAGATAAATTTTTACAAACTATATTTCAATATAATACACACCAAAGAACTAGAAAGAAACATGAAATTTCTATAACATGAAACAATGAGTAAATAAGTTAAAAACACTAAGTAAAGGATTGATTCCAAATTGTCTAAAATTATAAAAAAAATTCAAGGGTTAGTTGGTTTACAATTACTAACTAACCTTTATATGGCTTTGAGGTTATAGTCAAAGTGCATTAGAGAATAATTATAACAATTTTAAGTATTTTATTTTCACTTTTGATATGTATGATATATTTTGCTCATACTAACATTGTAATATTCACTCTTTTACAAAAAAAAAATCACTTTAAATATTTTGTAGTAACTATTTTCTTACACTAATTTCTTCCATCTCATTATTTAATATTTTCATTGTTTAAATATAAATATTTTGATTATTTTTGAATTTTATGGTTTATTTCTTCATCTTAAATGTCTATTACTTAGTATCTCCTTCTTTTTTAGTGTTAACTAAAATTTAATACATATCTAGTACTATGTGTAAATTTTATTCATAATATTTTTCATGATTTATTCACTGCTTTTGTTGAAAATCACTATCTTACTATGAATTGAAGGTTTTTTTGGTCATTTGTTGCTTTCTTTTGTTCATTACACATGTTACCTCCTCATTTCATTTTTTTCCTGCCAATTGTTTTCAGTTTTTCATTCCCATTTTGACCCTAAATTCCTTAGTATGAATCTAAACTGTATTGGGATAGGAAAGGTTCTTTGGCAATTTTCTTAGGACACATGTTGGGCTGTGGGAAAATTTTTTCCCACCTAATTGCTTTTTTCTTTTTATTTGTATAATTATAATATTATAATATTATTAAATATTATAATTTTAATATAATATAATTTTTAGAATAAAATATTTTAAGTAATTTAAAATTTTTATTTAATTAAATTAATTTATTTTATTATATATTTTTTATTTTTAACCCTTACTATTTAATTTATTTTATTATACATTTTTTATTTTTAACCCTTACAATCTTATAATTCAAGTATAGCTTCTCCTTTTTTGTTTTATTTTTATTTTTTATTTTTATATCCATTTTCATTATTTTTAACCCAAATAAATCCACTTTTAGTATATGTATAATATTATATATTTTATATTAAAATTTTTATAAATATTTTAAATAAATTAAAATTTTAGCATAAAAATTAATAAATTAATTAATTAATTGCATATTCTATTTTTTAAATACAATACTTGAAAATCAAATTCATTTATTTAAATTTTATTAATATTTTTCTGACATCACGTTTATGTACTATATATCAAATTAAATATATATATTAATTGAGATTTGGGTAAAGCTCCACACTTCATATACTATTTTTATGTTTTTTTTTCTTTTCACTTGTATAATTTATCACAATACAATTTTTTGATAAAAGTATTTTAAATAAGTTAATTTTTTATTTGATTAAATTAATTTATTTTATTATATATCTTATTTTTAACTCTTATAATTTATTAGTATTTTGTTTATTTTTTTCACTTTTTAATCTACTTATATTGCTTATAACTGGATATTATTATCATTGAATATTATAAATATAATATTATGCATTTTATTTTTAAAATTTGTAAATATTTTAACTAAATTAAACATGTTTTAAATTTTATTTATTTAAAATTTTTATTTCTAATAATAATAATTGTCAAGTATTATATTTTAAATTAAAAATGTATCAATTAAGATTTTATCAAAAATTTACAATCCACATAATATTTTCATTTCATCTACTTCATTATATATTTTTCTTCTTTTTTATGTTTACTCATACTATTTAAAGTTTAGATGCAATATATTGAATAATTTAGTTATAATAAAATTTTTATAAGAAAATTATTTTTAATAAGTCAAACATTTTGCTTAATTGAATTAATTTATTACATATTTATTTTTTAAATCCTTTTTGTTTTACATTTTATGCATTATTTCTTTTATTTCAATTTTTAGTGACATATTTATTTCTTTTATATTTATTCATATTATTTACAATTTAGACATTAAGTTTGTTAAATAGTATAAATATAATATGATATATTTTATTTTTATTATAAAATATTTTGAATAAGTTTAAAAATATAGAAAGTATTAATTGAATTAATTATTCACACTTCCTATTTTTGGTAAAAATATTTAAAACTTTAATTTTATTTATTTAAATTTTATTAATATTTTTATATTAAATTTTGAGTACTAGTACTTAAACTTTATATTAATGAAATCTTATTATAAATAATTTTTTTTCCTTATCAACACCATCCAGGATTTCTTTTCATTTTTATGCTTTTTTCTTTTTATTTATATTATTATAATATAATTTAAATATTAAAAATTTAATAGAATATGTTTTTTGAATAAATATTTTAAATAATTTAAAAGTTTAATATTAAAATTATTAATAAAATTAATTAATTGTATATTTTATTTTTAAAAATAATATTTAAAAAATAAATTAATTTTTTATTTAAATTTTATTACTTTTTCTTGATAATAATTTTAAGTATCATATTCTAATTTAAAAATACATTAATTAAGATTTTGTCAAAGATTTTTAGTTTATATACTACTTCTTCCTCATTTCATCTATTCTATTATATGTATTTCTTATTTTTTTCATATTCATTCCAACTATTCAAATGTAATATATTAAATGGAATATTGAATAATATGGATATAAGACAAGTTAATTTATTTTTATTATAAAATTTTTTAATAAGTCATTCATTTTATATAATTGAATTAATTTATTATATATTTTATTTTTAACTCTTATTATTTTATTGTACATAGATTATTTCTCTTTTTTATGATTTGTTTTGTTTTATTTTTTTCATATTCACTTATATTATTTATAATTTAAATATTAAGATTGCTAAATAGTACAAATATAACATGATATATTTTATTTTTATTACAAAATATTTTAAATTAATTATGTAAAAATAGAGTAATATTAACAATTTATTATTTCTTTTATAGTAAGAATGATTAGAATAATGTTCAATGAACTTAGTTAATGTTAAGTTAAAAAAATTTACTAGACATCAAAATTATATTTTCAAATAAAAATTATAATTTTTATTAAAAATATTATTAGATATTATTCTATATTTAATTCTCCATAAAATTATGAAAATATTTTTTATTTTTATTCTATTTCTCATTGTTATTTCTCTTTTTATCTTTCTATTATATATTTATAAAATTAAGTTACTTATAAAAAAATTTAAAATAATAAAATATGTCTTATTTATTTTTTAAATTTAATTTTTATATATTAAATAATATATTTAATATTAATAATTATTTTTATTAAATACTAACCCTGTGCATAGTAGGGGATTAAAAACTAGTTAACTCTAAATATCCAGTAATTGAATATTTTATTTTTTTAATTTATGTCCAATTTTTATTTATTTAATATTTTTATTAATTAAATTTTAATTTTTCATTACTTTAATATTTAAATTTTATGTATTTTAATTATTTAATATTTTCTTTATTTCAATTTTAATACCTTTATTAGTTTATAATTTTGAAGTTTATTTATTTCTTCCCGTTGTTTTGTATCTTCTTGTTTATTAAATTAACATAAATATAATATTCATTTAATATTATACATAAATTTCACTCATAAAATTTTTCATATTTATTCATTATTTTATTTAAAGTGAACTCTAAATCTCTTATAATTAAATATTTTATTTTTCTAATTTATGTTCAAATTTTATTTGTTTAGTATTTTTATTATTTAAATTTCAATAATTTATTTAATATTTAAAATTTATGAATTTTTATTATTTAATATTTTTTCTTTTGAATTTTAATGCCATTATTAGTGTATAATTGTGACGTTTATTTGTCTCTTCCCATTATTTGATGTCTTCTTGCTCATTATTTGGTCATTGTTTTATTTAAAATTAACTCTAAATCTCTATTAAATGAATATTTTATTTTCCTAATTTATATTCAATTTTTAACTATTTAATGTTTTTCTTATTTAAATTTTTATGTTTTTCTACCTTTAATTTTCAAAATGTATGTCTTTTCATTATTTAATATTTTTTGTTTAACATATTTTTTAAGTTAAATTTTTATATTTAAAATTTATATCGATTCATTATTTAATATTTTCATGTACTTTTTTTGAATAGTCAGTAAGACTTTTTCTTAGAGTTTAGGAAAGATCTAAAGTTCTATAATACAACAAAACGAAGATAAAGATTCAAAGATCATAATCATGTGCTTATTTACTTGTATTGGATAAATTATCTTAGCCAAAATTATAAAAATACCCCTAAAATAGGGAAAACCCTAAAAATTGTATACAAGTTAGAGTCCCTTTCAAATTTATGCCGCAAGACTTTCACATGATGCTGGAATTTTGTACAAAGTTTCATCTTAATCGAAGTTCATTTGTCTTGCCAAAATAGGTCATAAGTTTGACTTATGACATTCTCCTCTCCTTGAAAAATGTTGATATCCTCATTGACGATGTAATATGATAATTTTGCAAGAATTTTCAGTCTACTTCCTAGAACTTTTCCTTTGATTTCTTTTTAGCTTGTCTATTTGCCCTTTATCAATGTTTGTTTTCAACACTTTAGTTTGACATTACTCCCATGAAGCTTTTACTTACTGCTTTTGAATCTTCACGTTTGTCTCTTTGAACTTATTATTGATAATGAAACTTTCCTCTAACTCCATTAAGCTTAGTGAACTATCTCCACAATCATCGAGCTATTTGTTTTTATAGTTATTGTATAAGCTTAGTGTCTTGAAATTGCCTACTACTAAATGTCTTACACCTAATGTTATATTTCATTAATGCAAGAGTCAAGACTTATGCTTGATCTACGTATAGGCCCTATAACCTTACTTTCAAGTTTGTCAATATTGAGTTTAGTTGATCTTAACGCTTCACTTCGTATTTGCTACTAAAAAAATCATTTGTCCTCTTGAACTCGAGCCCAACACATGCTTGGTGTCTCCAAGGCATTTGAACACGATACTTATAGTGTCTTTTACCATGGCTGATAGGTTGAAAAAAATTCTATCTACACTCTTATTCTAGTTTGCATATGCTTTTGCACTCTAAGTCTTTTGCCATAAGTTGCTTTTGTGACTAACTACTAGCATTTTCAAAATTGTGTGAGCCATTTGCTATTGTTGTAGGTGAAAACTTACAACTATATGATTCCTTGCAAGTAAAAAGCAATTACAACAAAAGAAAATTATATGTATTAGATAGTTACTATTCAAACACATGCTTGCATTCTTTAGTAACTTTATAAACTAATTCTTAAAAGGACTTGTCTCCTTATCACATCTAATGAAACCTATACAAAGGATTCCTGCTCACCACCTCTATTACCTATCTTACATACTATATAGGTTAATACTAGTTATCCCACACAGCTTTTTACGTGATTAGATCCCTAGTAGGGAAAAAAAGATTTACTCTGCCATTTCATTTCTAGTTACTTTTACGGTGCTAGGATTTGGAGTGCATTGATCCTAGCACAAGTTTTACCTTCCTTATTGATTCATCAGTTTCTCCTTTATTGCCTTCTGATCCTTCTCTTTGGAGTCTGACTTATAAGGCATTTAGGGTAGCTCTTGTAGACACTCTGCCACCTTATATGGTTCATGGCAGAAGAAACAGGTTAGGATCTTCTTCCCTTTATTGTTAAATAGTTAAGATAATATTGAGATTTGCATGTGAGTAGGTGTTAGTAGGACCTTTCCCTAATTATTAGGCTTACCACTCTTGCTTGACTATTTGACACCCTCATTAAAATTAGACCTAGTTCCTTTAGGGGACTTTATATTAGAATTGGGAAAATTACAATCAAGTAAGCATTTGACCACTATCATTACTTTTGAAAGGGTCTGAACTTTTCTCTTTTGAAGCTTTATAGTAACTGCCCATGAAAGATCATCAACAAAGTAGAAGAGTTTATTTTTCTTAGTTATATCTCGAATATCCAACACCATCATTATTAACTTTTCACATACTTCTATATAAATCTTATTTGTTGTAACTCTCTCAGTCTATATATGGCCAAGTAATTTAATTACATGAGCATAATTTTAATACTTATTGATTACTATAATCTAATTTTACTCATACTCATATTAGGTCAAGAATTTTATGCAAAGTCCAAATATAACATAACTATCAATATATCATACTAATATTCTCATACTCATTACAGGTCATAAATCATATGCTAAGTCTAAATATAATATAATTATCAATATATCAGGGTCATATAATATATCTAAAGAAAACACCACAACAAATATATCAAGCGCAATATACATATTTCATAACTAATCTTATAAAAGTAAAAGAACTTTATACTAGTAGCATGCCACATTTTAAAATTAAACTTCAAATACAATAGTATTTAAGAAATTTTAGTTTATCTTAATGGAATAGTGGAAGAATGAATAGAAGAATAAGCAAAAGAATAGCAATATAATCTAGCCCATTTGCAAAACCAATGTAAAAAAATAAAAAAAGGTAAAATGACAAGGAAAACATCAAAATTCATACTTGAAATATAGAGAAATTCCTTTATCTTTTTTAGCTTCCTCATGTGAAAGGAGGAGATATGGCATTTTGCCAAAATTTAAGTTATAGGCTTAAATTGAAGACACTTTTTCGATTGTCGGGATAGGCTATTCGAAAAATAAGCACTAGCTTGTGTCCTTTTATTTTTTGGGGAATCCTATAGTGATCACATTATTGTTAGAATAGAGTAAAAATTCAATTTTTAAGTTTTTAGAAAATGTTACATTAATGACAAAATCATCAGAATAGACTCACGTTTGATTGGTGCTACCTGTTGACACCCTAGTTTCTAAAGCATCCTATACCGACCACTAAGGGTCATTGATAATTGTTCAAAATTTAATTATTTCATTTTACAATTATACATTTGTATTTGTTCACAATGTATCAATGACATTTGTCATTAAGATAAATATTATTTTTCTTTTTTTAAAAAATTATTGCTTTACATCAACAATAATATCATCGATAAATGATTAATATTATTTTTTGTCAATGTTATACTAATGAAAATGTTGTCAATATAGAGTTGCCAACACTTATTCTTAGCACTTAGGCTTCTTATTGTACAACTTTTGACTATATATTGATAATCAAGAAAATGTCATTGAAATATATATCATTACTATATGTTGATTTTATTGTAATGAAGGAAAAATAAAAAAAATTATCATCATTAAAGAGGGGAAAAATTAAAATTTATAATTAATTTTTTAAATTCTTCTAACATTCTTTGCTATTTATTAGTTTGTGTTACTTGAAGATTTTTTTAAAATGCTCTTCTAATACTTAAATAAAGGAAAGAAAATACGTCTTTTAGTTATTTATTTTTATCCTTTTTCATTCCCGTCATTTTTTTTGTCCATAAACCTCTAATATTTGATAGATTATATTGAGTCCTTGATTAATCTAGAGTCAAATTGGATTAGACCATAAAATTCTGTTAACATCTATTTTTTTTATTCATAAAGTTTAAATCCAAGATTTTAATTATCTTTTATAATTTCCATCTGTGTTTCTTCCTAACTCCTATGCATAACATTAGCGACCAGCAGGGAGCATAGGTCTTTCTTTGCTTGTTGTGTTAATTCTCTCGCCCTTTGTAAATTGATATGTATGCTGAGCAATTGATGGATTGTCAAAGAAAGGTATCACGAAATGTATCACTTTTATTGATACACATCAACAGATAATATTAAAATAATTTTTTACCCATTGATAATTTTATGTTTTTATGTATATATACTAAACAAAAAGGCATGATGACATGAGTAATTATGAAAATGAGAAAAAATGTACTTGGACTTTCTGGCAATATTGGAAAAACTACGCAAATTTCTTCTTTGTTTTCAAAATTTACACAATTCTCTTTTAGATGATCAATGTTTGTTGTATTTTTCTTTAGTTTAATATTTTTTCTGGCATCCGTTAATTTCTTCGTATATATATAGTTATCAAAATTTTCAAAAAGAAAATTTCAATTTTACCTTCTATTTTACTATATAAGCATATAGTTTGTTTTTAGAAATATTTTTAGTCTATTTTTTATTTTGTTCAATTAATTAAAAACAAAATATAAGATATTTTAATATGAAAATAAGTTTTCTATTATAAGAAATGCTTTGTCATTAATAAAAAAATATAACATATTTTATTTTGGAAAATCATTTTTTTCATTTCATAAAAAACCATTTTTATTAATCAAAAGCAAAATATAATGGATTTTAACATAAAAAAAATCATTC
The DNA here is from genome assembly GCA_020226215.1 of Sindora glabra. Classification (NCBI taxonomy): domain Eukaryota; kingdom Viridiplantae; phylum Streptophyta; class Magnoliopsida; order Fabales; family Fabaceae; genus Sindora; species Sindora glabra. Next base: position 31,475,578 of record CM035228.1, on the reverse strand, counting down.
TTTATCATCAACCAAAAAATCATTTTCACTAATAGAAAACACAATATAATGTATTTTATTATAAAAAATATTTCTTTTCACAAAATAGAAAATATAATGTTCTTTAACAAGAAAACCATTTTTCATTATCATAAAAATATTTTTATTTAATCAAAAAATAAAATATACCTAGTTTTCTGCCCGCATTAAAAATTAAAAGCTGAAAATATTTAAAAATTAAAAAATTGAAAAAAAGAACAATGACAACTTGTTATTAGTATAATGTGGATGAGTGCAATTGAGCCATATTTGAAATAATTACACCTTTGAAAATAATTTCATTTCAAACTTTTTATGTCCAATTCTATAATACATTGAATTTTATTCAATGTATGGATCAATTGATTTTATTAATGAATTATAAACCATTAGATTGAATATTTTTTACCCACAAAAATATAAAAGTGAATATGATGTAGGAAAAATTCATGTAAAACAAAAATTAACATGGATTAAGAATACAAAATACATGATTTCAAAATAAACAACTTATCTATTTGGCTATCATAAAATAAGGATTAATCAATGAATAGGAAGTTTGATCTTTTTTCCTTCTCTATAAGTTTGCAGGTAATGTGGAACTTAGATTGGAATTCATGAAATGTTTAAGTTATGATCAAGCATAGAATAGCTAGAAGAATCTAACCTAATTAAATAAGAAGATCCTACTAAATTCACTCATGAAAAGCCTAATAATTTAAAAATTTACATTTACTGTCAAATATATTAACCCACTAGGTATTTTTAATCCATTAAAACGATCATAAAAATTAAATCCAAAATTATAACTTTAAGGCCAGACTTAGCCCTTTTAAAATAAAATAAAATATCAAATAATGGTAGTTCATTAAAATATCTTTACATTTTCCCACTTGGACAATAGTTGTAATTGATTTATTTTCATAAAATATTTTACTTTGAAAAATAACTTTTGGGCTAAGGATTAATTTTAAATACATATGGCCACAATTTCAAAAATATACCACCTTAGAGATAAAGCTTGAAAATTTGATCATACCTATATAGTTAACAATACTAAATCATGGCGGCAATTACATTTTTTATTAATATAAGACCTTCCATGTTAATAAATATCATAAACTACATATATTTAATCACTGATGTGATAGTATAGCATGAAATATAGCATCAAAAATTGTGATCAAATCATGCTTATCTTCATATCAATCCTTGACGATTTCTCAAATAAATTTAACATAACATAAGAAATCAACTAGCAACATACAAAGGTAGATAATCTCATAAATCCTAAAATGATGTCAATTTTGAGATAAAAAATCAAGTTCAAGAACTAACAATTAACATCGAGTCTTAGCCTTTACAAAATTATAGCAATCTTAGCATATTATAATCGAATGATCCATGCATCAACAAGATAACATAAATTTATAATCAATGTACCAATAAGCATATATGAAGATATAATAAAGGAAACATATCAAAAATGCATAAAAGATAGTCATATGACAAAAAATGACTCTTACTAACTAAAGACATTAAAAGAACTCATAATTTATATGTTCTTAATATGGTTTTGAAAAATTGTAGGCTGAAGTCCTTTAATCATAGGATCTACTAGCATAGTATTTATTTGAATGTGCTTTACCATTACATCCCCTTTCTTCACAAGATCTCTAACTGTGAGCTATTTGAACTACAAATACTTCGATCTATTAGAACTTTTATTATTTTTGGTGAAGAAAATTGTAGCACTATTGTCATTATAAACTTTTAGCGATTTAGTAATATAATCAACAATATGTAATCTTGAAATGAAATTTCTTAACCAAATAGCTTACAAAGCAATACCATAATAGGCAATGAATTATACTTGCATGGTGGAATAAGCTATTAATGTTTAGTTAACACTTTTTTAAGATATAGTAACCTTAGCCATCATGAAGATGTAACCTAAAGTAAATTTCATATCATTGGAACATCAAGCAAAATTTGAGTCTGAATACCTAATGACATCTAATTATCAACCTTCTTATGAGCAAGCATATAATTCTTAGTTTTCTATAAGTATCTCATAACTTTCTTGGTTACACACCAATGATTTCCCCTAAGTTTAGATAAATACCTGCTAAGAACATTGACCATAAAAGTTAAATTTAGTCTGGTGTAAACTTAGGCATACATCAAACTTCCTACTACACTTATATAAGGAACATTTCACGTTGGCTATTTTTCTATCTTATTTGTTGCGCATTGTTTGTTACTAAACTTATCACTTTTAACAACTAGAACATCCTCACTTTACAGTTTTGCATTTCAAATCTTTCAAGAATTCTATCGATGTACACTTTTTAAGACAATCATAATAAGTTGCAAGTTCTATCTCTATGAATCTAAATTCTTAAAACAAATGATGCTTCACTAAGATCCTTCATTCAAAAGCCTTAAACAACTTTTATTTGGTATTATATAGCAAAGCTAGACTATTGCTCACTAATAAAATATCATTAGCATACAAGACAAGGAAATAAAGTTGCTTCCATTGACCTTTAAATAAATACATTGGTCAATCTTATATTTTGTGAAGCTTATAGATATGATTAACTCATCAAACTTCAAATACCATTGTCTGAGATGCCTATTTTAAACCATATATTAATTTTCGTAGCTTGTACACCAAATGTTCATATTTATTCATCTAAAACCCTTTAGGTTATTTCACATGTACGTCTTCCACAAGTTCACCATTTAGAAAAGTTATTTTAACATCCATCTAGGTGAAACTCCAAACTGAAATGTGCAATCAAGGCTATAATAATCCTAAATAATTCTTTAAAAGATCCTATTAAGAAGGTCTCAAAGTAATTAATTCCCTTTTTTTGAGCAAAACCTTTAGCTACTAATCTTACTTTAAATTATTTAATTATATCATTTAAGTCTAGTCTTGTATACCAATTTACAACTAATTGCATTATAATTCTATAGAAGTTTGAAAAGTTCTCACACTTTATTTTTTTTTATCATAGATTGAATTTCCTCATTCATAGCATTCACTTATAAATTAGATTATTAATTGTTCATTGCTCAACTGTATGTAGTTAGGTTAATAACATCCCTAATGTTATATTCACTCTTTCTAAGATATACGTAATAATTACTTGAAATTATTATCCTTCTTTGTCTAACTGACTTTCTAATTGGGATTTACTTTAAAAGTTAAATAGGTTGAGGGTCCTCAGTAGGAACAATTGCAAGAGGTTCTATATTTTGGTTAGGCTTTATATTTTAATCATTTTATGTATTAATATGAATAAGTGGAGGTACAATACTTTAACTAGGTAAAATTAGTGGAATAATGATGAAAATTATCTCATTTTGTGTTTCAACATGCCTTAGATTTGGTGGCAAATCAGTAACATCAAGTTCAAGAAATTTAGTAGTCATGGACTTAACTATTTTTGTATAAGGCAGGAGAACTTGTATCTTTTTGTATAGTCCAAATAACTTATGAAGTAATAATGAATGAATCTTAGATTAAGTTTCTTCATTGAAGGATTGTAAATTTTCATCTCAGAAAGACAACCCCAAACTTGAAAGTAATTTAAGCTAGGTTTTTTACTAGTCTAAAACTGAAAACATATTTTAGGTGTTGACTTGCTAAGCACATGATTAAGGATGTACAAGGTAGTTTTGATGGTCTCACCTTAGAGAAATTTAGGTAAATTTATTTCAATCATTATGCTCCTCTTCATGTCTTTAAAAGTTTAATTGTGCCTTTTAGTGATGCCATTTTACTCAGGACTACTAGGTATGGTATATTACCAAATTATTTCACATTCTTGTTAAAACTTGGCAAATGGTCCTTTGTGTTGTCCAAACATATCTTGTTTGCCATAATATTTACCTCTCTAATTAGATCTTATAATTTTATTGACTTCTCATAGTTATTTTTCAACCTCAATTTTAAAAATTTTGATATTTTCAAGTACATAAAAAATTTCTTTTATCAAATAAAGATATTCATATAAAGAAAAGTCATTAATAAATGTGATAAAATAATGATAACCATAAATAGTGGGAGAGTATGATCTAGATACATCAGTATGAACTATCTTTAAAAGATTATGACTATGAGTAGCACCTTTCTTTTTAGTCTTGGTTAACTTATCTTTAGTATAACTCTTACATATATTTATATCATCAAAATCTAAGGAAGAAAGAATATTCTCTTTAATTAACCACCTTAAACCCTAGATATATGTCCCAATTGCTTATGCCGTAATATTGATAATGTTTCCTTAATTTTAGTTCTTCTTAGAACCACATTTTTAATATTTAAAGAAGTATAACAACTATCAAAGGCTAATACCAATCGATATAAACCATTATCAAGCATTGCAAAAGCAATGGACTTAGAATGTAATAAAATATCAATCTTAGAATGTAATAAAATATTAACTCTTTCATTTTCAAATATAAATGTTCAAGCTTATTTTAAAAAGAAATTGAAATTAAATTACATTTAAAACTAGGAACATAAAATACATTATTCAATGTAATTTCAATATAGTTTTCTAAACATAAAGTAACATTTCCTATGGATTAAACTGCATCTTCAATATCATTCCTTACCTCAAGCTTAGACTTTCTCTCACTTGGTTTTCTTTTACTTATGAATCTCTACAAAGTAATTACAACATGAGTTATAGAACCAGTATCAAATCACTAGGAATCTATAGGGACATTAACTACATTTGATTCAAAGCAAGTTAAGGATAAAGGTTTACCATTCTCATTGTCCTTTTTCTTCTCTAATTTGGACTTGAACTTATAGCACTCATTTCTTTTATGACATTTCATATGACAATGATAGCACTTTACATTCTTATGAATGGAACTTCTAGGACCTCCTACTTGTGATTTATGACTAGTATTATTATTGTTACCGTTCCTTTAGACCTTTGAGAATCAGAAGGATTATTTCTTAGAGCATGTGATTTGGTTTTTTTTTTCTTATTAATTAGGCTGTTACTGGGTAAGGATTTTGATTGGGTTAAAAAACTTATTTCACTCTTTTCTTTCTTTAATTTTTCTTCCTTAGCAATGTACTTAGTGATGAGTCCATTAATAGTTCAGGGTGTGCTCAGGATATTATAAGCTATCCTAATTTAATTGAATTTTAGAGGTGAGGAATTCAAAGCATATAAGATAAGAAAAGTATTAGGTGAGTCAATTTTTAAGTTCTTTAATTGAGGTTGAAGGTGAACCATTTTAATGATAAAATCTTTTATGCCACTAGTGTTATCATACTTCATATATTATATACTTGAAACTTTTGCTCTACGATATTAATAAGCTTTTTGGCCTTGGTTATTTTTACCAATCCACTCAATAGATGTTTAGGAATAGATCTTTTAATAGTGATAAGATTGAGCCTATTAGATCTCTTCTATTTTGCATAAAAGTCTTTTTACTCTTGAGTACTTTCAAAAGTGAGCATTAGTGGTTCTTCTCCACGTAAAGCTAAATCAAGATCTACAATACTAAGAGTACAATTTATATCTTGCTTCCATATTTTATAATTTATACATTTAACAATTTAATAATTGCAGTGTTGTTGTTTATTACAAAAGAAATTGTAAAATAATAATTAGAAATGGAGTATGCTAGTTCAAGCCATTTTAGATTTATCATTGACCATATTTAGGAGTATATTACATATCACTACATTTTCTCTTTTAGATAGATAATATAGTATATAAAAGATCCTCCTAAAATTAAAGTCAGTCAGGATAATATATTATTATTACAAAATTATCCTCTTTAGGTAGATAAAATTTATAATAATAAAATAAATTTATAAATAATATTTTACTTTAATAAACTAATTTCTAATTATAACATATAACAACCCTATTTGGATAGGTCATTATATGAAATAATTAAAATATATATATTTTGATAACCTCATTTTTAATTAAAACATATACTTTAATTAAAATTATCCTCTTTGGACAGATAAAATTTATAATAATAAAATAAATCTACAAATAATATTTTACTTTAATAAACTAATTTCTAATTATAACATATAACAACCCTATTTGGATAGGTCATTATATGAAATAATTAAAATATATATATTTTGATAACCTCATTTTTAATTAAAACATATACTTTAATTAAAATTATCCTCTTTGGACAGATAAAATTTATAATAATAAAATAAATCTACAAATAATATTTTACTTTAATAAACTAATTTCTAATTATAACATATAACAACCCTATTTGGATAGGTCATTATATGAAATAATTAAAATATATATATTTTGATAACCTCATTTTTAATTAAAACATATACTTTAATTAAAATTATCCTCTTTGGACAGATAAAATTTATAATAATAAAATAAATCTACAAATAATATTTTACTTTAATAAACTAATTTCTAATTATAACATATAACAATCCCCTTTAGACATGTTATTATATGAAATAATTAAAAAATATATATTTTGATAATCTTATTTTTAATTAAAATACATACACCTTTTGGGCAAGTATTTATGTGAAATAATTTAAAAAAAATTAATTCTATAAATATTTATTAATAATTCGAAGGGTTATAAATTAAAATAAATGATTTTACTTTAGTAATAACTTTCCAATTCAATTTATAAGTCCCCAAAAAATTGAGATATTTAAATTAAGCCTAAAACTATAAATTAAAAAAATTATAAAAAATAAAATATGGTCAATCCATTAAGGAGTATCTAATAATATGCACTAATATTGATTATAAAATAAAATTATATTATATCACATCACAATCTCAAATTTTTTTAATCAATTTTGGTATAAATTAAAAAAATAATAAAATTTTCTAATTTTCTCTTGACTTCTTTAAGAGAGTACAATGTTGGGAGAGTGAAATACAATAGTACAAATATGAAAAATATTATTTTTTCAAAAATTTTCATAAATTTTTATTGAAAAGTATTTTAAATTAATTAAAAGAAATATAAATATATAATAAATATTTATTATAAAATAAATAAATAAATAAATGTCGCATGGACCACACACCAATTGTGGCGCGTGGGTCTCACCATGTATTAATCTTTGGTCATAGGTGCAAGTTGCACCTTCAAGTTCAACCAAAAAAAAAAAGCCCATTTTAAGCACGAGTACAGTTTGCCGACGGGGGACTGCAACTTCATTCTCTCATGAATGGATACCGGCAGCGACAAATTGGTGATTAGTTGTGTCATCTCCGGAAATAGTGCAGCAATTTTTTTAGCCAAAAAAAAGCAACCAAAAATAGAAAAAATGGTATTGTATCTTTTATTAACAATGGAAAAAAAAAAACACAATCACACCTTAAAATAACTGAATTTGATAAGTCTAACACATAATTTTAATAAATAAATTATGAATATGAAAAGTTTAACACATAATTTTAATAGATAAATTATATGTATTCATTATCCAAATAGTTCCATCCAGATCAAAACTTGAAATATATATATATATATATATATATATATATATATATATGTACGTATAAATATAATAGTAGAAGATGAAATAGTGATGAATTATATATAATTTCAAAATGATGTTTAGTAAATATCAAAAAAATCAAATCAAGAAATTTATAATATTTGATATTATAAGTATATTATATTATTTGTAATATACTTTTATCAACTTTACATCAGTTTGATGATAATAATAATAAAAGATTGTAATTTTACAATTATACAATCATCTAAAATAATTACAAAAATTGTAGATAAGATGAATATAGTTAAAATTGATAAGATGAAAATAAATAATAATTTTATTACCAATCTAATAATAATCAAACAAGAAAAATAGATGATAATAATCATCTAAGAATATAGATCACATAAAAGGAATATGTATTTTACTTTTGAATCAATTGTAAGTAGTTTTGATATTATATAAGCAAAAATTCATATAAGACAAAAAATTTCATAAATTAATAATACAAAATATATAAGTTCAAAATAAATAACTCACTTATATTAGCTATCTAAAATAGGATTCAACCAATGAACAAAAGGTTCAATTTTTCTTATTTTCTCTACGAGTTTGTAGCCAATAGAGCATTTAGACTAAAATTCTTGAAGCGTTTAGATTATGATCAAGCGTAGAGTAGTTAGAAATACTTAATCTAATTAAATAAAAAAATCCTGCTTGACTAATCCACTAAAAGCTTAGAAAATTAAAAGTTTACATTTGCTGTTAAACACATTAACTCATTACGCATTTTTAGTTCATGAAGTAATCATAAAAATGAGACTCAAAATTATTACTTTAGAGTTAAACTCAATATTTTTAAAATAAAATGAAATAAAAAATTCAATTAATAATAATCCATTAAAATATCTTTACATATGAACCATTAGGTACTCAATGTACAAGGGAACTTAATGTATAGAAAAACTTATCAATTTTTATTTTAAAGAAATTTTGAATATTTCTAACAAAGGTCGTTTAATTGACATAATGTGTAAATTTTAAAAATAAATGAATAGTGCATGTAGTTTTTTTTTTAATATTTCATAAAGATTTAAAGTATTTTTCTATTAAATTAACAACTAGTTTGGAATTAAAACTATCATCACTCTCATTTAAATCAATGAATGTCTTTGCGACAAAATCCAACTCCACTATGGAAGATGTAAGTGGTTTGTCATCATTACATGATGAGAAATCAAACCTTAAATAATGAAATCTTAGGACCTAAGAGAATAAACCAAACATAGAGGCGTGAATCGGATGAGAGCTGATCTATTATGGAATCCTCTCATAGCAGTTTTCGCCCCCCTTTTTTTTAACTCTTCTTTTCTTGACTAGAACATTAAAATTATATTTGATTGAGCAACTTTCTTATTAATTCCAAATATAAGAAAGTTAAGAGAGTAGTTTTAAAAACGCATTTTTCCTCCAAAACAATTGGAGGCTAAGATCATCCTATTCTTTCTTTTGACTTTACGTTGGAGATTTCACACACTTGTTCTTTTTTATACTACTATTTGTTTTGTGATTGAACGACAAAGTGTTATTTATAACACTATCATGTCCTAGGTTTTTTTTTCTAATTAAAATTTTTGGAGTGAAATAAATTATTCCATTCTAACAATAGTTGATCTCTTTAAAAACTAATAATATAAATTATAGATCTCATAATCCCTTGAAATTACATGCAACAAGATTTAAACATAACATGCTAGTAATTGAAGTTAATGAAATTTATTAATTGAGTCAAGGATATATCATCAACCTTTTTGAAGACCTAGAAGGTGAGAGTATGTCGTCAATCTCTTCAAGGACCTATAATGATACTTAATTATAGATCATTTAAGCCCCTGAAATCACAACTAAAAGGATTTAAACTTAGAGCATGAGTAATTATAATTAATGAACTTTACCTAATCATTTAATTATAGATCATGTAATCCTCTATGATGATGCTTAAGTTTTGATGATGAGTTAGACTTAATTGGATAACTTATAAGATGTGAAGACAAGGTTTTTATATAGTATTCACAACATTGATATGTTGGGAATATGCTTTCTGGCTTTAGGTTCCTAACCTATGTAATTGCAATTTTGATTCGTACTATGTTAAAATGTTTTTTGTCCTAGAATAGGATGGAATTGATTTATATATGTAGCTACTTTCCATATTGATGATATACTACATATTTGTGTTGTTAAAGTTTGAAAATCATCAATTAATTTTGGTTGCTTTTTTTTTTGTTTGCATAATATTTTACTATTTTTTGTAGAATCTTTTGTTTCTATAGGTTGCTTTTTGTAAAATATCACATTAAATTGACTCAATAGTGGGCTATTGTGCTATTATCTAATTGAAGAGAGCAAGCTACAATATTGCATAAAAAGATATAGTCCTTTATAGAAAATTCAATTTTTTTGACATAGCAAGTTGATTATACTTTTATAATACATAGTAAAAATGACATTTCAAGCAAGCAAAGGAAAGAGCAGGCTCTGCATATTCGAACCTACTAACTTGGGCAATGACAAGACCTCATCATTTTAAAAAAAGTAAGCTGCCTAGAACACTCAAAGAAAGAGAAAAATCTTTTTAAGTTGAGATTTCTCTTTGGAATCTAAAAAATTCCAATGGGCAATTCTCACCCTTTGTTTATAAATAGGGTATCTTACTTCATTGGTAAGACACATAAGCATTTCATATTCTCTCTAAAAGGCTTTCTTTTGCTAAATTCTTTCTAACTTCTCAAGTCTTCTTTCTTGTGTATAAACTTGCAAATCAGCACCATTAATGTGATAACCTTGTAGAATGGAGTATAAGACAAACATTTGTAGACACCTTATAATTAGATTGTGAGAAGAAAATTTTCAAGTGTTTGAAGTGTGATTGCTTAGTTCTTTGAAAAATCAAGCAAGAAAGTATAAAAAGGTTTTATAACAAAAAAATAAAAAAGTTCTAGTGAACAATTACCAAGGTTGGATTTGGTTTTGGAAGAGTAGAGTAAACTCAAATCAAAGAATTTTCTTTTAGACTATATAAACACTATACATTGATATTATCTTTTCTTTCTCTTTATTTTATATATTTATTACTTTTTTTAACTTATCACTTGCTTGAATTTTCAAACTAACAATTTGGTTGCCTTTTGGGGATTTTTTTTTAAAAGCAAGCTAAATAGTAAGGTATTTTTAAAGTTTGAATTTTTAATTTTAATTAATACAGCAATTCACCCCACTTAATGCATTTTTATTCAATTAATCAAGGCATGAAATTTTATGGTTTAGGTTTTGTTTGTTTTGAAAAAAAATTATCTTCCATTGGAATATAATTATAGCATAATAAGATAATGAAAAATGTTATATATGCTCATATTAAATGTAATGATGAGTTTGGTGAAAAATAATTTCCTCCAAGAACAGATTATTTTTCTTTACTATTATAATTTTAAATATTACTTTTTTAATCATAAAATATAAAGGAACATATTATTCTTTTATTTATATATAAACAAAAGGAATTTTCTTTATAAAAAATGCCTTCCAAACAATCAAACGTAGGCTTAATGTTTACAATCAGAGAGGGCTTTGTCATCTTTAAGCCTGTCTTTTTCAATTACCTATTATTTCCTCGAGTTGTCTTTTTAATTACGAGGTGAAAAATGACTTGATATATACAATACATATCAATGGGTTGGGGTGCCCTACTAAGGAGAAAAGGTTCAATTCTCATTAATGATTGTGAAAATATTATCATCCAAATAATTTCTTTTAATAAATTTACTTATATTTAATTTTGAAAAATTGACAGGTATACTTAATTTTTATATGTTATATTGTCAAGATTTTTATGAATTCCACTTTTGCTCTGGCCTTTGTAATTGAGGAGTTATTTTTTTTGGGTATATATTCCAATTCCTCTTAACATCGTAAAAGAGAATTTCGAACACAATTGTAATTAATTAAAGATATAAAAATATATTTTACTTTGCTTACCGCAAAAAATATTTTCCTTAAAGTAAAGAACTTAATGGTTCACAAAATAATGTAGGTCTAATGAATTCTTAGGCAATAAAAAAACCGAACATGATTTCTAAATTCCAAACCAGAAAAATCTTTAATTTAGTTGTGCTTAAATATTTTTGTCAGATATTTAGCATAGGTTGTAAAATATGACACCGGTAGTTTTGCAAACCCATAAAGTATTGCCCACGATGAGCATGGATCATTTTAAAATAGATAATACTAGCTTTTTTCCCCCTTAATCCATCTGTTTTTAACCAATTTTATAATAATTTAATTTGTTTATAATTTTTTACTATTACCAAACTGTTCTTAATCGTAAAGTTGACTATTTAGGTAAAAAATTATTATCCACAAATAATTATTATCTTACATAATCATACAATCAATTGCTATGATTATTCAAATTGAATGGTACTTATTTTTTTTCCTGAAAGATTTTGCATTTCCTCTTCATTCTGGATTCCATGAATTCTTATATGTATGAGTTAAGTGAATCAATCATTTTTATCATCATTTAAAAAAATATATTAAATCCATTTTATTTATTTTAGTATTTGGCAACAAATATCTAATTAAATATATTGCATTTGAAAGGGATAATGATACTAACAACGTCTCACAATCTTATCAATACCCGCATTCATACCATGTGGTGGAAGATTGAAGAGGGGAAAGTGATAATAAATATCTAATGGAACATAACAAATTTGAACGGATAAATTAAAAAGATGGCATTTTTGAAATGTCATATTAAAAAGATGGCATTTTTGAAATGTCATACTAATGAAACCTACAATTACAGCTTTATACATGCACATCCCAACTGATAAATAGGAGTTATTCCTGTTCTACCGGCTTTAAATCATTACATACAAGGGACATTCATTGTGAGTATTGGAAAAAATTATTTCAAACAAGAATCACATTCGTAAATACTCATAGTCTGTGTCGTTAGTATCCTGTTTGTTTGTTTATTCATATGGCAATAATCGAAAAGAACATAGGAGAAAGAAGAGATTTACGTATTTTGAATGAAAAGTTTAATTTTACAACCTTAGACCTATATATATATACTTTTTTAATTGGATGGAAAAATTATCTTATTAATTTAGTGATTATAAAATAATAAAAGATGTTATAATGAATTTGTCATCATTAATAATTATACTATTTAATGAGCACATTTATCATAAAAATAAGAAATAATAAATTCAGTTGACTTAAATATTTTAAATTAATATTTTTACATTAAAATTATTTAAATACCTTTTATGATTTTATTAATATCTAACTAATAACAAAAAATTTTTGCATAAATGAAAACAAAATGAAAGTTGCTAGATCATTACACACACTTAACTCACTAGGTGACATCAGATATTTGTATGTTTTGCATATGTACATGCACATATATGTATATAGAAGACATATTAAGCAAAGTGAAAAGAGTATTTTTATGTCTTTACTCTAGTAGTTATGATTTGCTTCTCCCACTCTCATGTAAAAATATTTCTCTCATATAAAAAAATGAGATAAGATTAATCGACATCAAGATAAGTTTAAATGATTTATACCAAATCTCCGCTTGCTGTTTTAATTTGATTTGATGACTACAATATATGCATATTAATTTAATTACTAAAACTAACTTTAATAATGTGAGACGATTAATATCTATCTCATTGAATTACTGTCTCTCTTTTAATATTTTTTAATTTTGAAATTTTAATTTATTTTAGAACACCAAATTATTCTAAACTCTATTTTTCTTTTTACAAATTACAATCCATTTATTTTTTAATTTATTTTTATTCAATTTTCTATCTCTGTTGTCACACAAAATTATTTAAGTTATAAATATTTACAATTGAAATCAATATAACTTATTATTAGTTAATAAATCTTAGTAATTTAAATATGATAAATATAGATACAACATACTAATTTAATTATTATTTTAAGAAGGGAAGTGTCATTTATTTCTTGTGAAAATGGAACAATAACAATAATTTTAATAAAATTATAGTTGCAAGATGAAATAAAATATAAGTAGGATTTCATTTATTGTATATTAATATGAGGAAAAAAATAGTTATGATTTTAACCAATTTGAGTAATTAAAATCATAATGATTATTTGTTGCATGCTGAGAACTTAATTTATATTAAATTTGAGATATTGATTTAATATTTGCACAATTAAATTTGTAATTTGTGAAAAAATTGAAAATTTTACAAAAATTTTGTATTTAAAAAATCCCCACCCAAAATTTGAAAAAAATTGAAAATGTTAGGAGAGATAGAAACAAAAATTAAATATTATCTTTATTTCTTCATAAAAATTTAAGACTCTTTATTAACAAATTATTTTCTTTATTTTTTTAAAAAATAAAAAGATATATTAAATAAAACATATTTATTAAGATGAAAAGACAGAATAATGTTGTTATTAAATTGAGATGGGATCCTCAGATAGTGTTATCTAAATTTTGATATTCAGTGAATTGCTTTTTTATCTTTTTTATATAAATCAATTAATATGTTTTATGTAATATATTTTTTAAAAAAAGGATAAAAATGATTTGTTAATAAAGATTCTTCAATTGTTATATAGAAATAGCGCTAACATTTAATTTTTGTTTCTCTCTCTCTCCTAACATTTCATTTTTTCTCTGATTTTCATTGAGGATTTTTTTAAATACAAAATTGCTGTAAAATTTTTATTTTTTTTTCACACATTACCATCTTAATTTTGTAAAGATTAAATCGAATTCTCAAATTTAAGATCTAAATTAAATTCTGAGCATACAACAAATAATCATTATGATGTTGATTACTCAAAATTGAAAAACAAAGGTCATAGTAGTTTTTCCTAATATTAATATAAAACAAATGAAATATTACAACATTTCATTATCTCGTCTTGCGATTATAATTTTATTAGAGTTGTTGTTATTATTCCATTTTTACAACACATAAATATAACTCTTTCCTTCCTAAAATAATAATTAAATTAGTATATTGTATCTATATTTATCATAAATTATAAATATTTATCAACTAGAAATAAGTTATATTGATTCTAGTTCTAAATATTTATAACTTGAACAATTTTATATGACCAAAGAGATAGAAAATTGAATAAAAATAAATTACAAAAATTGAATGGGTTGTAATTTGTTAAAAAAAATATAGTTTACAATAATTTTGTGTTCCAAGATAAATTAGAATTTCAAATTAAAAAAAGAAAATATTAAGAGAGAAACAGAAATTAAATAAGTTGGACATTAGTTGTCTCTTATCATTAAAATTAATTCTCTCTCATCATTAAAGTTAATCTTAATAATTAACCGTTAGATTAAATAAATGAATGGTGAAAATTTAGTATAAATATTTTATATTTACACGTGTCTATTATTTCTCTCCTATATACTTCCAATGTTGCCCCACTTGATAATTGACCCTTTCTCTCTCTCTCTCTATATATAGTTAATTATCAGGTGGGACAATATGATAAGTATAACTTCTTAAGAAATAAAATTTTTTGAATGGCCACTAACTGTCAACATGGAAAATGTAGAGTTTTTTTATCAAGTTCTACTTTTCATAAATTACAAGAAGTTACTTACTCAAATTTCTTCGATAAGAACTTCTTGCATTTTTTATAAATATATATGCAAAATTACCTTAATGTAATTTATCAAATGACCATTTTCACATTTTTATCATTGTTATTTAAAAAATATAATAAATATTTATTAATTATAAATAAATTTTATTAATTATAAAATATAAATACACTTATTCAAATATAATTATTAATTATATAAACTATAATTATTTTATTAATTATATAATAAATACAATGAATATTGTTTAGAATAAAAAATAAATATTATATCATAAATATAGATTGTAAATATAATCATTGATATTATTAAAATAATAGAAATTTAATTTTTAATATAATAATATTTATTATATATATCTACTACATTATATAATTTATTATTTTAATGTTCAATTATAAAAATAAAAATTTATGTATTTCCTACCTATTTTATATAAATTTGATACAATTAATTATTTATTATATTAATTATTTCATTAATGTTTTTCTTCATTTAAATTTTATTCTATTTTAATTATATTAAGATAATTATATATATATATATATATATATATATATATATATATATATATATATATATATATATATATATATATGAAAGGCATTTTAATTTTTTATAATAAATTAAAAAGTAAGAAATTACCTATTTAGAAAAAATATAATGATTAGGGGGACTAGAAATATAATTTAAGAAAGTAATTAGAGGTAATTAAAATTTATCAATATTTCTTATTTTTATATTATAATTTTGAATAGTATATTAGTTATTTTGATAATACTTTCAAAAAAGTTTAAGGTTAAACCAAACAAAATAAAGTATAATAGTTCATGGAAAATACTAATTTTTATTATCAATTAAATAATTTTAAGCATTTTTTATGAAATTCACAAAAAAGTCTATTTTTTAGGGAGTTCAACTTCCAATGAGAACTTATTTTTTATCTAAATTGAACAATTCTTAAAATATTATTGAATTTTGCCTCTTTCAACAAGAGTTATCTTTGAGATTCACTTGAAAGATTAAAATAATAACGAATTCCATCCTTTCAACAAAGTTATATTTGAAATTTAAATACCTATAAATTGATATGTAAAGTCCACCTAAGGCCAACATATTTTCCATTAAAATTATGCTTTATTGGTAAGTTAATCATATTTTAAACTATAATCATTTTTAATTTCTTTTAAGAAATGTTCCACCCATTCTATTATTTTTTTTAAGCATTGCAATTAATCATTAATTTTTTATTAACACCAAGTAGTTTATAAGATTGGTTAGAGAAATTATCATGAATTATGGGGTGGTAATAAACTAGATTATTAACAAGCTAGCCCCTGCTTATGATATGGCTTGTTAGAGGCCTAACTTGATTTATTTACTTAATTAAAAAAGTTAGGCCTAAGTTAATATTTTGATTTGCTTATTAAATAGATCAAGTTTATTTAACTTTAAACTTAGTTTGTTGGCCAATCAAGTTAAGCTATTTAATTAATATATTATTCTAATCTAATACTATTAAATTGGTTGACATAGTTATATTATTATTATTATTATTATTATTATTATTATTATTATTATTATTATTATCATTGTACCTTCTTCAATTCAACCATCAATTTTCTCAAATTTCTAAAGTTTGTGAGTATGATAAATTTATATTATTGTGTAATTTAGTCATTTTGATTTTTTTTTGTAATGTTAGTAATTTTATTTTTAATAAATATGATTATAATTTGTTATATTGAAGTATTAAGAGTTTTATTTAATAAAATTAGAGATAAAATTTTATTTAATGCATTTTTTAGTTAATAAACTTATTATTTTATTTTATTTTTTTATTAAGATTCCTGTTAATGGATTATTTTATCTTGATTTATAAACTTATCAACAACTAATTTTATTTCATTGATTATGCCTAAATAGACTAACAAGTCAGACTAAACTTCTTAAATTTTATAAATAAGTCAAAGTAGGTAGAATTTTAATCTATAAATAAGTGTTCTACTTATATTAAAGCTAAACTTAACTTTACTCACTTCTAATATATCCTCAAATCTCACCCTAAATTCTTAAATGTGCATGTATTTCTTTGGTTAATTATTAGTCACCTTGTCTTAACTTTTACATGACACTTTTATCATATCTAAATTTTTTCTATAATAAAATTGTCAAGTCATTTAACATATAAGGTCTTAAATTCAAATTAGAGGGAAATTTGATAGACAACTTTAGGCTTTTTTCCCCCTCAAGTCTTACCTTCAATTCAAATATTATTGTATGCACATATAGACTACTTATATTACTTTTATACTATCTAATTAAAACAAGCTTCCTTTATGTTAAGTAGGCATAAATTTAAATTTTTTGCTTCTAATGTATAAATTGATGGAATTTGGTTTTCTTTAAATATAATGTTTTATTTTAGTCTCTCTAAAATTCAAATTGAATCATATTTCATCCCTATTAATAACTTTAGCAAAATTGAAGAACTAAAATTTTAATTGATACACAAATCTCGAACAAGGCCCTAATTTTATAATTAATGGAAAGATAATTAGTCAATTATATAATATAAATGACTAAATTAAGGTATTTTTTCACATTAAGTGAATTATATGATTTTAATTTTTTTTAACATAATAACATTCATTTTATTAAAATTTCGTTTATAGTGCTTGTTTATTAAAGTTGTATTGAAGATATGTATGTTAAATAAGAATTTTTGTTTTAAGCTTAACTAAAGTTATTAATTTGGACCCAATTTAGTTTAATTTGTATATTAAAGGTGTTAGAAAAATTTGACAATATATACAGGGTCTTCAACATGTCATAATTTACAAATACTATTAAGCAATCATAACAATTATGCATAAATAGATTAAGCAAATATCCTAACTTCTTTTCATCTTTATAAACTAAAAAGTGACAATAAAAGTTAAAAAATATACTTTTCACCAAAAAAGTTGGGGCCTTGCAAGAAACCTATAAAAAAATATTAAAAAGAACAAAGGTTTGAAACAAACTTAGTACCTTGATCTTTCCTCTCCTTACTTTCCTTGTTACTCTAATATAGTATTAGGTGATAAGAACCTCTCAAATCTAGTTGATCTTTAGCTTATGGTGTTAGTAAGTGGAGAGAGAGATTAAGAGCTTTTTATATAAAGTTTCAAATGATTTAGTTCATTAAAGAGTCATGACTTTGTAACTTCCTTCATTAAATTAAAAAACCTCATTTCATTATTTTAAGTGATCATTCAACTGTTAGAATTGTTCATTTCTTCTAAGAAGAAAATTTGGAAAGTACCCATTAATCTTAGTTAATGAGCAAAATTCTATCTTAATATGACCTTAATATGTGAGTTTTATAATTATAATCATGATTATTCTATAAATAAATTGATTAGTTTAATATACTTAATAGGTAGCAGTCAAAATAATTAAAAGGATTTAACTATAATGATTACAACCTTTCATATAGTCATAAAGGCTATTGATTCTAACAAAGGGGACAAAAATAGAATAATTTCATGCAAAGGGGATTGTATATTATTTCTATTTTCATAAGGTAATGTATAGTGCAAAAATCAAATATGGCAAGCCAAAAAAATGACTTTTAGCAAGGAATTTGCTATAATTAATCCCTTGCAAAACATAGCAAATACAAGGGACTTGTAGCATAATGTTTCAAAAAAAAATAGGGGAAATTAATTTTAAAACAAGGTGTAAATAACATATGCATACAAACACTACAAGAAATTAGCAAATTAGTAATGGATATTTGCGAGAGACATCAATTCCCTTACTAAATTTATTGCTTTGCCACAAATTAATGATAACTTTAAGAGCAAAATTGGAAAGATATCCATTTCAATTTTTTTTATTAATTTGCGAGGGTTTTAATATGAGACATTCACATTTGTAAAGTTTATAATAATATGATAATCTTACCCACTAAATCATCCTCTTGTAAGGTTTAACATATAAGACATTCATATTTGTCAATTTATACTCAATTAACCACAAGAGGCCTAATCATAACCATTTCATCAAAATTTTATTGCACAAAAATAAATAATAATAGTTAAATTCCAAATACATATCACATGGTGTAACAATCAATAATAAAATACATATATTTATAGTATGACTTCCATGTTAACCTTATATTTTTCCCACTTGTCCATCTTTTTTCGTCTAAGGTAACCTTTGTAATTTTTCCCAGCTCATATTAAGAATTAATCATTCGGTGTTCACATATCCTAAAGCTCTCATTTCTCATAATAGGCCATAAACCATATTCATTGCATTAATAATACAATACGATGCCTTCATGCATAGCCACACATCACATTTCTCTTTATAAACAATAATATAAGTCACCTTACATCATATTTCATAGGGCATACTTTATAACTTAAACAAGTTATTCATCATTCACATTTTCAAATTTCAAACATTTCATATCTCTTTACATAATCACACAATGCAATTCATTCTATCAATAATGTGTGTATATATATATATATACACACACACACACACACACACACACACACACACACACACACACATATATATCAACTCATCTTAATTTTGACTCTTGAATAATATTTTATAAGTAACTCAAAATTTATAAACTTTTTATCCATGAAAGTTGTCTTTATGAAAATAGATTCAATTAGTTTTCCCTAGGTTAGTCTTTTGCTCAAAACAATTAAGATTTGCAAGAGTTATGCTCTTTATAAATTAGATAAAAAATTTTAATTTTCAAATTTCTAAATTTTTTAACTTTTGTCCACTATTTTAGTGATACCTTAAAATATACATAATATATTAGTGTAAAAATAGTCTCATTAGAAAGTAAACTCAATTACCTTTCTAACAATATAGATTTGTTAGAAATGAAAGTAAGATGATAAAGTTATAGCTTTCCAAAATTAACATATTTTGTCTAGTAGAGTCAATTAAATAGTTAACTATAAAATCTAAAGAATAATTATAATGTTTATATAAATTGTATAGTCAACCATTAGCACCTAAAAAGCCTTTATAGGCTTTTAGTTGATTATAAAGCTCTAATGATTACATAGTTAATTATATAGTTTATTAAGGTATTGAATTCTAAAATTCCTTATGAAATCATAATTTATCCATATTTAAATTCATCCTAAACTCATTTAATTCATGAAAAACCTTAACTAAGCCATAAATTTCATTAAACAACATTCTTAAACATCAAAACCTATCATTTAATCCATCTATTTAATATATCTAATCATTGTTTTCAAGCATGATCCTTATTTTGCTATAAAAGCAACAAAACTTATTAAAACATCAAATTTAAGTAGGACATTTAGTGGAATACTGCTCACATAATATGGAGAAGGATGCTAGAAAGTAGATATAATGCTTCTTAATCCTAATCACATCAAAGTCAATAATTTCTTTTAGTTAGGATTCAAGTTTCCTTTAAGACTAAAATAATTGTAATCCATAATTAAAATTAAGGAAGATGAAAAGAAAACTTAACAATGATAATGATTTTACCATGATTAGATAAAGAATTTGAAAAAGATTAGTGTTTTTCTTGCTAAACTTAAAAAGAGAAGGGGAATAGTTTAGAGATGAGGAGAGGAAATGGGAAGGGTTATAGGAAATTTAGGGATTTAGGGCAAATGGTGGGGTTTGGTTGATTTATAGCAAAAAAATGAGGAATAGTATCTAAGGATATTTTTTAAAATATTTTAAATTTCTTTTATACTCACATACTGATAATAGCTTAAACCTTATACTTTAATACTTTACTAAATTTTTTCATTCATTTCTAATAAAATCCATGTTTCCATATTTACTGCTATATTAACTTTTATTCTATCCCATAATTCATTTATATCTATTCATCAAACTTTTATTATACATATATCATTTTCATTTTAACTCAAAGGTATACTAGATATTTTAATTATTCCCTTCAAAACATAAAATTTTAATAAGAGTGTAATAAGGGATTTTTATTATTCTTTGTTTTATTTAGTTATATTTTAAGGATTACAAAGCTAGAAGCTATTATGCACAATTTTCACCAATGGCTAAAGTAAATTTTAGCGACTCATTAACCTTAGTATGTGGTTATTAGTGAGCTTTAATTTTGAGAGGCTTAATCATCTTGTAATTACTTAGTTCTCTAATGTTTGATTGCTTAAGGTAAAAAAACCTCAACTCTATGCTTCCTTCTAAATTTTTTTCGAATAAAGCTTAGGTTTTAGGTTTTAGGTTTTAGGTTTTAGATTGATTATTGTTTGTTTAGTATAGAAACGTTGAATTTTTTGCATTTATGGATCACTTCATGGTAATATAAGTTGCATTTGGTATTGCATTTTCTCTTTTCCTTGTAGGCTTTTTGTTATTGTTAATGATGCCCAATTTGATCATGAAATTGTTGTTTAATGTCATCTAGATAACCATTTAGCTATAATTTTAAGCTTAGCACTTTTAAATACATTACTAGGAAGCCAACATTCATAATATTACAAAGCTTTGCTACAACTTGATTTTCTACATTGAACTTTTCATGTCTTCCTTAGCCCTAAAACGTAGGAAAAGTGAGCAAAGTCTACCTTGATTAAGTAATTAGGGCGTAATATATTCAAAATTTTTATTGTGATGTTAATCCATTAGAAAAACAAAATGAAAATGACCTTTTTTAATATAGTTAAGAATAATGCATAATTTACACTAATTTAAAGAAATGGAAGGATTATTAATCAATCGTAAACTAATCATGCTCGTAATGTTTTCATACATTGATTTCATTCTATCCATCCAGTGATGTTTTTCCTTTCATGTATCGTTATTTTGAATGTCAATAGAATTATAGTGTATCAAGTTTGTTTACTAATATCCCTTTCATTTTATAGATGCCTTTTATCATAACAAAAATTACAGATTGCACCTTTTCTCCATTTGTACCCTTTCTCCATATTTGTGCTCTACTTTAGCGTTAGGTTTAGTATTAGTCTTTAAACCTTATCTTTAAATACATAACTAGGAAACTAGCACTAATGTTGCATGAACATTTAACTTGCTATAAACTATCCTTTAAGTTAAGTTGATAATTGCAAGAAGAAGGTTTTTATTGATTTACTAGGATCTTGAGTTTGAAATTTAAAAACTTCATAATATTTATAACATGTATTGATACTTATTGGAAATTGACAAGTGTAATCAAAGTTATATTTATTACTTTTCAAATTCAATGCCTTCTTTATTTCTAAAATGCCTCCTATATTCAGTGTCACATATGGTAATTGTTTAAACTAATCTTATATAAGACTTACCTTAACTACTGGCTAATGACTAGAAATATAAAACAAATTAGTAACTACACTTACATAAGTCCATGTTCATATTAGAATCTAGTTAAAAAATTAAAAAACTTATAGGTTTCTATTATATTAAATTTAATCAAGTTAACCTCTGAATTTAAAATTTTTATGTGATATACTTTTGTGCAAATATGATTATACCACATAATATTAATGAGCTAGCATATGTTTTATCTTAAATCTTAGTTTATGTGCTACTAATTAGTTGGAATCCTTATCTACCAACTATTCTTAAATATGGCTTTAGACCACGCTACCTTTAATAAAGACTCAAGACATAAGCTAACATTTGATATTCCAATTATTCTTTTTCTTTGTATAAAAAGGTAAATTTTTCTTACCATGTTTTTTTTATGAGGAATAGAGCCTGATAAGAATGTTAGGTAGATCAAGGATAGAAAGGAAAAAGTAACTCACAACCAAGACTTTGTATAGGTAATCTCCATTATATGGTAAGATTTCATAATTTTAGCATTATAATATATGTTGCATTGCTTCCAAGATGATGAAGTCTTTTGTTTATAATTGTTTACATTCATAATATTTTCCATAGTTACTAATCTTTAACTCATAATTCTAAATGGCCTAATATATGGAGTGTAGTATTGCCTTGCATTCCATAATACTTTGATTGTGATTATTATTTGTACATTCATAATTTTCATTAATTGCCTTGCATGTAAGTATCATACCTTAAGGATGAGGTAGGACTAGGGTTAAGACATCATAAGATGGCATTAAACAAAAGGATGGTTTTAGAGGGAATGATTATTTAGTTGAAGATGATCTTGGTTTGTTCTATGAGGATTAAAAGGGTCTAAGAACATAGTTTACATAAAATAAGGCCTTTCAACTACAATTGATATGGTTACATTGGACCCATCTAACCATGACTAGCTTAATGGAAGTGGTACTATCACGACCCTTTTGACCATTACCAGTATGGATCTTATTATCAATATCCACCAACCTATCTAACATAATATAGTATCATTACATAGTGACCACTATGTTAACATGATTCATTAAATTACTACATAGTCAAAGAATATTTACAATAATAGTTTAATTATAAGCTCTAGTTTACATATTTACAGAATTTGCTTAGCAACTCATAAAATTCTATTCTAGTTGCCTAGTTACTATCGATGACTACTAAGGACATTCTTACTCCTGAATAGGTAATGGTGGTTAAGAAGCTTTTGCTTAAGCATTTGTAAAATATTTAAAACACAACAATGAGGATTTAAATTTTAGTAAATAAGTAATTTACTTATTTGTTATACTTAACAATAAATTCTTAACTCATAATTCATGATTCATGGCCATTATATAAAATGCATCATAATTAATATTGCAAACAACGATTAATAAATAGTCAATAAAATAACTTGCTTTATGCCTCTTGATATATCATTCATTATAAATCTAGACTCATTCCTTCGGTCAAATCTATATGATTTGTAACAAATGTAGCCTTATTCTTCCTAATATATATAATTCATGACAAGCCTAACCTTGTTTCTCCTATCCTTCATTATTCATAATCATTTATTCCAAATTTCTAGTAATTTTATACCATAACATTTGCCTTATGCAACTTATAAAAGATAAATCTATAATTTTATTCATAATTTAAATATATATTCATAAATCAAGGGGGAAGGTGATAACTATTAATAAGATGTTGTTTATTATTTCTATAAACAAATCCACTATAAAAAAACTTAGTTTGTAGTGTTTAAAATAGCAAATAAGAATCAGGGCATTAAGAGCTTAATTGATTCATAGTGGGAAGTTTTAGTTTTGGACTTTTTGAATTGATTGAATAATCAATTCACATGTCTAGGATTTCTCCGTAGTAAAATGAATCAATTACGCAATCAATTCGTTCATGATCAATTTCTAGGTTCATTGTGAATCAATTGCATAATTGGTTCCTTGAGCCTAGAGTTTGATTTTGGATACTTAGAATAGATTACACAATCAATTCCTCCCTGCGATATTCCAATTTTTTACAAATTTTCAAGAGTTTCTTTTACCCTAAATGCAAACCAAACATACCCAATACATAAAATCCTTGAAACAACCATTAGAACACCTATATAGCTTTTTTTACATCATTTTCATCATTAATCATTTGCATAAAACATTAAATCAATACACTTTAGTAAAATCAAAAGAGATTCTAATTTATTTAATAAAATGAGTAAGTAGATTATTTACTTATCTTAATTTAAAAAAATGAGAAGGATAATTTAAGCCCAAGATGAAGATAATCTAGTCTTTACTTAATGAGTAACAATTAACATCTTCTTAACTTTTTAAAATTTAATTTCTTGCAAAAGATTGAATGAGGGATTATTAAGAAGATAAAAGAGAGAGTGGAAATGAAAGAAAGTCTACCATTAAGAAAGAAATTATTAACAAAGGACTATATTCATTGTTTATTTTTTTAAAAAAGGAAGAAAATGATTTGTTAATAAATATATTTTATGTCCATCTTTTCGATAATCATTCTCTACAAACCTTTAGGGGCATATCTGTATAATCCTTCCCTACACATGAAAGGATTAATCCCTATGATTGAACATAAATGGAAACATGTAAAAACCTTCCTATGTGATCATTAAGTTTTATTTTTTTCCTTAGCCATAATTAAACACTAACAATATGTTTATGATGAAATATGAAACAATAATAGGAAATGCTAATGGAGATTCAACTCACATTATCATAATTATTTTTGAAAACCCACAAAATTAGTGAGTAGTTTGCTTATAAAATGTCTCAATAGATATGGGTAAGTGACCTTGTTCCATTTATTGATTCATCTTGCTCACCATTTAATTCAACAATATAATGATTATAAGCACTTAACTAATGGTTTTGTGCATAAATGATATTATATTGCCATAACTATGCCTTTTTTTTTTGCCTCCCTTATTTTTAATGTTTCCCAATTGCTTTGGTACAACTCCTCAACTATATCACATATGTTGGTTATGTTTATATAGCTTTATATGTTATGTAAGCTTTATATTTGTACTATTTAGAATACATATTGATTGTACATATATCCTACTGCATGTTAAATGTGTCTTCAATTCCTTAACTTTGGTTAATTAACATTTAAAGTCAATATTTCTTTGGCATGAAAGGTATACTTAGCTTAGTTATTAAAGAATTTAGGAAGCCATCAAGTAGTACAATTAATGGTGAAAAGGGAACTGATGGTGGTGAACCTAGGATAAAAGAAATATTAGTAGTTAATGATGTATACCTATTTTACAAGATAGTTAGTGAGCTTAAAAAAAAGGAGGTTGCACAGGTTTTGTTCCAAATACCATATCCTAGTTATAGCAATTAGGTCATTTATTTTGCCCTAATTGACGTAACCATAATTCACAATTAAGGATACCATTGCTTTTTTTGCCATTTAAGAGTACCTTGGAACATATATTGGATGAGTGCGACTGCCAAACATTAAGTGCATGAATCTAACTAATAAATGGTATAATTGTGATCCAGTTATCTGTTGCTTTGACTCTATTGACATCTTTTACCACCTAAAGCCTCTTTAGATACTAATAACATTGCTTCTTTAAATAATGTTTAGCAAGAAGGCATTTAAAAAGGAATTGTGGATATTAAAGGAATTTTTCCAAGTCCTTTATGGGCTACCTTTATAATGAGATTTTAGATTATCTTTATTTTAAGCTATATGAAACTTCATATTCAAATATTAATGCTTGCTTTTGGCTAAATTATATATTATGTATATATGTATTTTTATATATGTTTATTAATAAGCTTGAATGTTTATGCTTTGTGAAGATCTTGCATATTTTCTAGCTATTGGATATAGGTTCAATGATATTTGTTTTTGTTTTGGCAAATGCAATGTAGTTTTGAAATTAAATATAGTTAGGGCTAAAATTTGTTATTTAGCCAGGGATTTACTTTGGCATGTCCCTTGTAAAACATAATAATGAGGGACTACAATGGAAAATCCTTAGCAAAACAAAGGATAGAGAGCATATATACAAAAATAGTGAGGGCATCAGCAAGGGGTTGTACTCCTTTGCTAGAGATAGCAAATGATGGTAACCATAACTAAGGTCTTGCAAACACTTTCAAATTTAAACTATTTTACCTAAATTTTGCAATGGAATAGTTTAAACTAATAATGGACATAACCTTTCATCACGTTGTAAAAATTTAGTGAGGAAACTTTTGCAATGGACATTATCCATTGCTAAATTATTATTAGCAATGGGTTTATTGCATTTAGTGAGAAATTTGGTCATTGCCAAACATTTATTTTCTTTTAATGAAATAATAAGGGAATCAGTAAAAAAAAGCCCTCGTTAATTTACATTGTTTTCTTTTATTTTTGAGATTGGATAAATCAATTTAGCAAGGAAAATTCCCTCATGTAGCAAATAATTAACTAAGAAGGTTCTAGTCATAATTTAGAAATGGAATTTGTCCATTACTAGTTTGATTTTTTTAATGATTATTGCTATTTAGTGAAGGAAAAGTTTGTTACTAATCCCTTGTTTTTCTTGTAATAGGAGCAAATGTGATCATTTGGAATATTATAGATTAAAACTGTAATCAAATTAGTAAATGAATGAAGATATATCAACAAGATATTAGTTTAGTGAAAAGTATGTTAATTCCGAATAAACTTTACTTATCAAACTACATGAGCTCAAATTTTATAAATGATTTGTATTAGAAAGAAAGAAAATTCATCAAGCATCTAATCCTTAGAACCACCATTTTAATTATAAAAAAGAATTAAGTGGAGATATAAAGTTTAATACAAAATAATAGTACTTTACACATATATAAATAATAATATAAAAATATATATGACATTAACATTTTTTTCTTTAATTTTAAGTAAATAACTAATGTCAGTGCACGATTGCGAATTATAGATAATTTTATCCAATGATATTCTTATAATTTTTATTTATTTTAATTATATTCTTGTTTCATTCTAATAAATATTTAATTTCCAAATTAATAAGATATTTTTTAATAAAAATAATAGAATGTAATACAAAGTTTTCTTGATCTTGATCACTATCATCTATATTTTAATTATTGACGAAAGTAAATGAATAAATTCTTTAGGTAGCTAGCTAGATATCTAAGAAGTTATCTAGTTAGCATAGGAAATAACTTCTTGCAAAAAATTGAAATTCTAAAGAAATAATTCACTATATAAATTTCCTAGAAAGTATTCAAATTTATTTGATTAACCCATAGGAAATAACACTTTCTAAGAAGTAATTTTCTATAATTTGTTTAATTCAATTTTGAATATCCTAAGAAATATTAATAAAATAACTATTATACTTTTAATATTATTATAATATAAATTAATAAATTTTAATTATTATTAATTAAATTTGATGAGGATAATTTTATCATTATTTTCATAAATAATATAGAAAATAGAACTTACCTAGAAGGAGGATGGTAAGTCACTTCTCATGTTTTGTAAGAATTAGGACTTCACAAAAAGTTTTATTTCTTCCAATTTATTAGATAATAACTAATCAAACAATCCATTTCTTTCCTATTTTCTAAAAAATAAAATTTTCTATGCTATTGAGGTGAACTAAATAACCTCGAACTATATATCATATATCCATCATTGGTTGGAGGTTGAATGAAGTAGTTAGCTAAAAAACTATCCATATAAATCATTATTCCCCAAACATAACTAAACCCAATGTACTACTAAATTATTTAAGAACATTTTCTATAATTTTTTGCATGGTTTAGAATTATGTATAGTAATAAAAAACTTAAGAAGTAGATGGTGTATTACTACCAAAAATATATTAAACCTTTCAATAAGTATTTTTGTTAGATCCCAAGTATAAATTCTGCCAAGTTATAAATTTGTTCTATAATAAATATTATTATATTTATTTTAATTTATTTAGTTTTAAGCTTAAATGCGCTTTTTAGAATTCAATTTTATTTAAAGTTATAATTTTGTTGCCTATTTTTAATTTAAAACATTAGTGTTACCCTCTGCCTTTTCTCTAAGTTATAATTAACATCATGTTTAGCAAGATGAAATTTGCTATATGGTCATCTATTAATTGGCATGAATTCTATATGATACATATATACCTTATCTATGTGATCATCATCTAAATATATAAAGTGAAAAAAAAAAGACCTTTAATCATGTTAGTTGCACTTTCGATACCATTATAAGCTTTAATTAATAATATTTTCTTATTCTTTTCCTATTTAGATTATAAATACATAATAATTAATGTGTCATGTAAATATCACATCAACAAAATAAGCATTTTACTTTGCAAGTTTTTATCTTTTTTTTAAGTAACCAATTGGAAAAATTAATTGCAATTTTTTTCTTAAAAAAGTGAAATATAATATTGTTTAAATTAAAAATAGGAGATTAAAATTATAATTCTAAATAAAATTGAGAGGCTAGAAGAACATTTAAACCTTAATTTTAATATATACTAATTACTTTATTTAGCATTACTTGGTTTAAAATTTGTTTCACCTCATAATAGATTTTTTTAAAATCTACAATAAAATTGATTATAGATTTTGATAAACTAGCATATAAAATGTTATGATTAAGTAATTTTTGAAATTAAGGGAAGAGTTTTTTAATTTATTAAAAAATAAAAAGATATAATAGTGAGGATATAAATATTATAATAAGACTAAAATTTTCCAATTAATCATAGAAAGCTTGGATAATGTAATTTTGACATCACATTTAAAGATGAGTCGTTATCAATAAAGATTCTTACTATAATGTGATCTTTACATGTGATCGAGATGTGGAGTGCTTTATGATGTCTCATTCCTTTAGATGGTATCTTATCATTAGTAAAAGTAAAGTAATTATCTACAGTGATATTATTAATAACACCACCAAGTTTTTCATTGAGATAAAATGGCAAACATGAGCTTTGATTTAACACCTTGATTAGCATTAGGAATGTGCTTCTAAGTTCAAGAACAAGGATAATAAAGAAATTTTGGTAGGTGTGCAATTCAACTGCTCGATTACTTTATAATCACTTTACTTTATAAGTTTCAAGAACTCATAAGCTTTTTCTTCTATCATACTCTTTTTACATTCAATATATTGAAGTCATGTAGGGTCACCTTGCTTCTCTTTAAGATTGCCCTCTACAATAACTTCTCTTGTTAATAATTTATCCTTTCTTCTACATTGTCTTTCTAATTCTTCCATCCTATGCTTTTCCAATTCTTCTAGGGAAGATTGCCTTCTACAATAACTTTTTTTATTAATGATTTATCCTTTCTTCTTCTTTGTCTTTCCAATTCTTCCATCTTATGCTTTTTTTATTCTTCTAGGATATAATAGCAACAATTTGAGTGATAGTGATTTGATTAATCCTAGAAATGTTAGTGATGGTCAAAACTGGCATGGGTATGGCAAGAACTTTGTTATTGCTAAAAAAAACCTGATATGCATAATCCCATGATACAACATTGGTTTTTTTATATAGAAAAGAACTTAGAATTTCAATTTTTATTGGCAATAGATTCTTATACAAAGATATCAAAGGGACTGATAGATATGATTTTCATTATATCAAATGGTCAAAGGCTTAAGGATGAGAAAAGATGCTTATGTATCTCTCACTTCATTAATATTTTTTAAGCAAAAAAATTAGAATTTTTAATTGCATTAACACTGATATCTTTAATAGTGTAATCGATTTGAACAATCATCCATTAAGCCTTGAAGGATTTCTTTAAATCCAATACAATCTTTAATAGAATGTCCACTTTCACTTCTATGAAATTTGCAAGTTTCTTCACAACACTAAGCCTTTATCTATGATGACTGTAGGTGGAAATAACCTATTTCTTGCAGGATTTTAAAAAATAATTCTTATAAGAATTTTTATCTTAGATACCTTTTTTTAATGCACTCTATTGATTCTCCACAGATAGCATTAACCTTAGAATTTTTATAGTCAAGTAAAAGGTTACAAGTCACATTAGGTGCTCTACTCATGCCTTTAAAGCTTAACCATTTAGCATCAAATAAGGCTTAGACATTATTTTTAAAAGTAGTACAATTCTTGGTAGAGTGTCCTATAATTCCTAAATAACAATTGTATCTGGCATTGGGATTGTACCATCTTGGATATAGAGGTTCCATCGGGGCTATAGTTACTTTGCTATCTTGGAGGAGTTTAGGCAAAAGCTTGATGTAAGATATCAAGATGCGGTTATATTACATAACCCTTCTCTTTTGATCATTTCAAGTCCTTCTTTTATTAGCTCCTTAGTGAGGGTTTTGACTTAAAGGTTGAATCATTTGATAATTTCCACTTTGCACATGCTGAGGAATGAAATAAGGTTGCACATATAGTGGTTGAGAAGTTGGAGCCACATATGGATAAGACATGAAATAAGATTACAATGGCTAATTTACATGTGGCTATTTAAGCTTCATTTGTTTTTTTTTCTTCCCTTTATCATAATTAACATTATGTACTTCCCTTTCCTTTTTCTTACTAATGATCGGCCTTTTTGAGCTTCTACTTTTATTCGAGTTATTGAGTATCCTTCCAACTTTTACATTGTGTTCAATTCTTTCTCCAATAATAACCATATCAAAAAAGTTAGTAAAAGTATTACCAATCATTTTATCATAAAAAGACGATAGAGTGTGCTAATAAATGCTAAAACCATTTCTTTATTCGACATAAGTGATCGTACTTGAATAGCTAAATATCTCCTTCTTTAAGTATATTCTTAAAATGTTCTAATGGCTTTCTTTTTCATGTTTTGTAATTACATTCTACTTAGAGCCATGTCAATATTATAATAATGTTAACTTAGAAAAGTATTAATTAAGTCTTTCTAACATTGCACTATGTTTTGATCAAGTTTAGTATACCACTTTAATGTGGCATCAATCAACCTATCTTAGAAGAAATGAATCAATAACTTATCATCTTGAGCACAAAATGCCATCTTCTAACAATAAGGTGTTAAATAGTTCATTGAGCATTTAATCCCATTATATTTTTCAAATTCTAATACTTTGAATTTGGGAAGGATGACCACAGCAGGCATGAGGCATAATTTTGAAGCATTTACCATTTCATACTTATTGGTTTCTTTTATTGCTTGCAATTTTTCCTCTAAGATTTTTATTTTCTCTTTACTTTTAGAGTTTTTAACAGACCCTTGCTAAGAATTCCTAAGTTTTTCTTGCACTTTAGGATTAACCAGATCATGAATTTGGTTTAATGTATGCACACTTTCATTTGGTGCCATGAGTTTTAAAAAGTAAAATGGAAGAATTAGATGATAGTAATATTGCATCCTTAGTCGAGGTTGTGACATTGATTTAATTCTTCGAGGAGGTATATTGCCTTTAGTAGAATTATACCTTACTAACAAGAAGGATTTTAGGCATTAATATATGTAAATCCAAATGGATACATAGGAGTGCTTAGAGGTGGTGCATTTTAAACTTGATTCTAGTTCTGATATAAAAATGCTTTTTCTCTAGCTTTCTCTTGTTTTAAAGATGATAACATTTCCATGATTATCTCTAGTTACTATTTCAACTTATCAATATCTTTCTTCATTTGTTCTTGGTATGTGAGAATGATATTGCTAGAAGGCCATTCATTTAACTACATATATTAAAGAAATGCTTACTTATAATTAATCATGAACTTCAAATTTTAGTAGAATCGAATGTGCTACTCTAAATCTTTACCAATATTAAAAAGTAATTCTCAAGTATCATTTAGTAGTAGCTTTGCTTCAATTTCCTGAGTTATTCTTGCCTTTTTTTAAAGCCTTGTTAGTGACTATCCTTATTACTTTAATTAATTTGTTTGCTTGTTATTTAATTTCATTTGATTTCTTCACTATTTCTATATTTCTTTGGTATTGGTAATTATTATCTTACAACAAGTTATTTTGCAACCTTAACTCTTGGATTTTATCATGATGCACTTTTAATTGTGGACTTAGATCTTGCAATTGAAAGTTAAGTTTCTCATTTTTCATATTTGTTGTTTGTGTCTTCTAATACTTTTTTCAAGATCTTGATATTTTTGCTTAAGCTCCCTTATTTTTATGATGCACTTTTTAAAGCTCTTAATGATGTTTCAAAACTTCTTCTTGGCTTGACTTTTGCAATTCCCATATCTTTTCCTTAGCTTTAGTCGCCTTATTAACCTATATATCTTTCACGATTGATAAATTTTTACTTTTAGCAATCATTACTGAATGTTTCTTTTAAGCTTGACAATACGTCACTTCATACTTTGTCTTTGCCTCAGCTTGATAAATAATTGGTTCAAGAAACAAATGCATTGGTGGTCTAAGGTTTTCAACCTTAGGAGCATTAAAGCTTTTTCCTCTACTAACTTGCCATAATATATATCTATTAGTCGTCATATTAGAAAATCTGAAAACTTCTACTCGATGTACTAACTTTTAAGCTTCAATAGCCTCTTTCATCTTTAGCAGTGAGTTTTTATCTTTGTAGGAGTATTCCATGTCAAACAATCCATAGGTCATTGGAATGAATTGTTTAGGCCCTAGTTGCCTTCTTACCATTGTAAGTGCCTAACTAGTCACACCCTGCAAACCAATAAGTGGGATTTAAGGTTTTTTACTATACCTATATAATGTTGGAACATGTCATATCCAAGGAGCTCTCCATAAAATTTCCTTCAATTCTTTGAAATAATTTATCCATTAATTTTTAGTTAGTGTTTGATATGGCCAATTAGTAATAACAAACTCTTGCAAAGGATTCTTGTTTACATAATGATAGGGTGTGAACTTAACTTTGGGATATTAAAGGCAATTAACATCAGAAAGGTGACTAAGTATCCATACTACTATTAACTAAGCACAACCCTTGAATTGACATTTTCCTTTCATCCGACAATAATTAATCAATCTAATTATTTTTGCTAAAATTGCTAGGCCTGGATTGATTTTGTGCTTGATTTTTTCAAATAACTTGATTATATACCCATTTATATATCCTTTTGCTTTGGGAAACATTACTAAATCATAAATAGCCAAGGCTAGCAAGGATAAACCATAATCATTATTAATATGTTCTAGGGCAAACTTCAATAATAATTTACAGGTAAACAATAACTATCCTTTTTTTTCTTCATATGCTTTATTGTTTTACAAGTTTGAACTCCCATCATTTTTTCCTATTATCTTGTAGATCCTTTCCCATTGTGAAAATATATCTTATCTTTTATCATAGTTATAATATCAAAAAGTTCTTCATACTCATCAGTGGCAGGAATCATGTCATGTTGGTTGAATATAAAGCAATGGTAAAACAAATCCTAAGAATGTAACATAGCTTTCAATAAAGGTATATTAACTAAAACCAACAAAAGGTGTGCAATGCTACCATACCTGTTTTTAAAAGCATTTTTCCTTTTCATTTTATGCTAAATCTAGATGTAAGGATTTAGATTATTTTATTCAAAATCTATGGGTTTGTTTATTTTTTATTTTTAAAAATAGGAGAACTTGTTTGATAAGCTATTTTGAGAATCTATTTTTAAAAATTATTTTCTAAATATATAACTTAAAAACAAGAAAATAGAAATAACTTTTAGTTACTTTCTGAACTTGTTCTCTTATTCTAGATATCAATTTTATAATTAAATGAAATATTTCTTTTTTTTTTACAATATCAATCACCCTTTAATCTTTGTTTTTCTTCGATTCAAAAATAGTGTTTGAAAACAAGAAAATAATTTTTAAAAATAATTTTTGAGAATAATTTTTAAAAATATAAAAATAAAAACATATCCAAATCCACTCTTTGTTTTCAATTTTAGGCAATTATGACACATTCCTTTGTTAAAGATAATCCATTTTTTCTTATTGAGTGGTTTTAGATTCTTGCAGTATTAATCCTTGAAGTTCACAATCAACTGCAAATTTGATGCTTTGTTTTTCCATGTTTTAAATGAGTTTAAGTAATATGAATAACCTTCAGTAATATTTGTGTATGATGAAATGCAATATGTCAAAAAAAGGAAAAAAAAACAATAATCAAGAATAAAACACGAGATAAGCTATTCAATTTTAATTCTTAAAATGATGGCAAGCCACATAGTTTAACTGATACATGTCTTAATCATCATTTTTAGGTAAAATTGTATGGCTTAGATAAAAGATTAATCATATAAGAGTTCCTTTATATGTACTATAAGGATTTTTCCTAAGTTTAAAATATTATCTCATAAGATAGACTTTTCTAAAAAACGTAGTTTTGAGTTTATTTTAATTTATGTCTACTTTAGGTTTTATGATACCTAATTGATAAAAGGTTCTCAAATTATCCTCATTGTCACCACCTTAAGCTAGCAAGGCCCCTAATCCTCACCTATGATAGGCCACAAATGAAAAAGGTTCAATTTAAGCGAGGGTGTTTCACTAGTCTGCATGGAGACAGGCAATCTCATAAAAGCATCACTACTTTGCCCCTTAACGAATTCTAAAAAGTAATCTAAAGCTTGGATATGAGGCTTATGACATGTGTGTGAGATTCATAATGTACGATGTGTGAGAGGGAATATCAACCATTCCAAAATCTTCTTATGACTAAGTTACTATAAAGATAACCATAATGAGACAAAAAAAATAAACACATATGTAAAGAAAATATTAAATCAATATGGACTAAGAAAATTCAAAGTTAAAATAGAAAAAGAAGAAACATAATGGCCTAACTCTATTTAATCCCTAATAAAGTCGCCAGGTTATTATGACGTGTCCTACAGTGAAATCATGGGAGGTAAGTAGTTTCGTGTCTCTTCAAAATATTAGAGTATGAATAAAAGAAAATGAAGTCGCTACTAATCATTTTTAATGGTATGATTAGAATACCAAAAGAGGTCTATATTTACAAAGTTCAAATTTAAAAGTTAGTTATATGTAGGGAAGGTATTAACACCCTACAATATTTGTACAAAGAATGATTACTTGTATATTCTAATTCTATCTTTTGAATTGAATTAGAATAGTTTTTACTACATTATAGGCGTGTTTTTCAAAAAATGTGACTTTAATTTTAGTTAATTCATTTCTCAAATCTGTTCAACTTCATAATAGAATTTGAACAAAACAAAAATCCTTCAATAATATTAAGTACAATTATAATCACACTTACAATCATATTACTTAACTTTAATGTATTATAAGCATAAATTTTGTTATTTTTGAAAGATTCTAAACTTATAATTTTTGAAAGATTTCTAATAAAATAATTGTAATATAATAAGATAAAGAAAAATTATTTTAATTAATATTTTTTATTTATTTAAAAATATCAAAAAAATAATTTTTAATTTAGAATATCAAATTTATCCAACTTCATGTCTAAATATGAAATAAGAACTTGCTTGGAAAAATTAAAATTATATTTATTTAATAATTTTAAAGTATCAAATTTATTTAACTTTATGGTCAAATCTAAATAAAGAAATTACTCAAAAAAACTAAAATTACAATTTTAATATCATTTTATAATTTTTAAAGTATCAAATTTATCTAATTTTATGATCAAATCTAAATGAAGAAATTACTCAGAAGAATTGAAATTATATTCATTATACTTGTAATTAATTTCAATATTATTTCGTCATCAAAAAAATATATAATATATTTTTTTAAAAATACAAAATTATGAATGCACATAATGAATATAAAATAATTTTACGTAAAATGATATTAATATTTTTTTAATTTAATTGACTCACCCAACTTAACTTTAAAAATATTTCTTACCTTGAAATTATTAAAATAAATTAAATTTTAAAATTATTTTAATTTATTCCATCATTATACTTGCATAAAAATAACATCCTAACTTTAAGAGTTTTTAAGTCAAGTGGCATCTAATGTCCTATGAAAGTTTTTTATCTTTTACTACATTGAAGATTTAATCCTTGATCTTTGTGTGTAATCCTTAATCTCTGTGTGTATGTATCTAATGATTTAACTACTCCTATCATTACCAAAAAAAAAAGATAACATCCTAAGAATGTTATTGAAATATAAAGAGAGATTTTTATTTTAAGAAAAAAATAGAAGATAAAGATGTCATGTGGGGTGGAATGACATTGTCATAATGTCATCCCATCCATTTCATCAAGTTTAAAAAAAGGAAACTTTTTATATTTATAATATAATTTTATTATTTTTTAAAAATAAATAAAATAAAAATATAATACAAATTATAAATATACATATAAATGTAACAGAATAAAATAAATTAAAACACCTTATATACGAAAATGATAAATATAAGATAATTTTTTATCCAATAATATTGGATTTTTTTAATTTAATCAATTCACCTAATTTAAATTTTAAAATATCTCTTATCTTAAGAATATTAAAATAGCTTGAACTTTCAAACTATTTTAATTTATTCCGTTATAAAAACTGTACAAAAATAATATCTTAATCTCACATATCACATAAACAAAATATTATATCCTTCCTTTTCAAACAAAAGGAAATAATAAAAAATATATGTAATAATAATAAAACTAAAGAGGGATAGGAGTTATAATGAACAAAACATGGAGTCTTATCCTATTTCTAAAAAATAAAATTAATTGTAACTCTTTTTATTTGATTTGAAACTTATATTCCTCCTCACTCTTATTCTTTATGCCTTTTTTGCAATTTCAATCCCTCATTCTTCCTTAAGAGCTCAAGATTATGCATTTGTTCTTTTATCTTTTTCATCTTTTCATCTTTTTTTTATTTTTTTGACACAAATATTTTTAAAATTAACAATAGTTATGATTTTAGTGTATGTAATCAAAATTTATTTTATACTTGATACATCCATTTGAAATTTTAAAACAAAGAAATTTTTAATATCTCAGATAAGAAATTGAAAAGGGTAAACAAATGTATCCCTAATAATAAAGGAATTTTTTTCTCAATAAAATTCTCTATTATCTCTCCCTTTTTTTTTACTTTACTTTTTCTAGTTATTTCTCTTTTTTTCCTTTCTTATGTTATTCTTCCACTTCTCCGGCACTTTTTCAAATGCTTTCAACTAGTTTTCATTTCTCTTCTTATAAGGAAGGAATTAGAAACTAAAATCTGTATTGAAATTTTCTTTTTTAATTGTTTTGCCAAAAATAAAAAAATCATAACCCATTACACATGCTAGGTTGGCCAAAAGAACTAAAATTCTGATATCTTGTAGGTTGAAGGAGAAAAACATATTTCTTAGTGTGCAAAGTGTTCACAACTTCTCATCCACTAATTTCTCCAATCTTGCAAATTTTATTTTTTTGAATTTTTAATAATTATTTTTTATTTTAATTATATTATTATTTGGATAAATTTGAGTGTTAATATATCTTAAATTTAGACTTAATATTTTATATATATAGTAAGTAATTTATCACTTTTTATTGTTTAAAAAAAATGAAAAGAGAAGCAAATATAAAAAAAAAAGTGAATCTCAATCAAGTGAGATGGATATGATTGTACGCAGGTCCCTATCCTTGCATCTCCCTTCTAAGAATAAATAAAGGAGGTCTCCCCCTTTTTTAAGTTGAATAGAGTTTCTCTTTTTCTTTGCGTAAGAGGATAATTATAATATTTTTCTTCAATTTTCTTTTATAAATATACATTAATTATTAGTTTTTGTAATTTTTAATCAATAATCATCTCTTATAAATTTTAACGTTTTGAGAATTAAAATTTTATGTGGGTCTATCGTAGAAGATTAATAAGTGAACAATAAAATTAATACTTATTTTATATTTAAAAAATTTTGATGTGGACACTTGTCATTAAAAATATAAAGATTATATTTTGGACTTTTATTTCGTGGCTGGCCGTTTTATAACTGCATTTACTTTAACGGCGTACGTGTAAAATACTGTGTTTTATGTTCTCTTGCAAAGATTTAACATGAATGTTCAAAAATAAGACATGGGGCAGTGTTTATTGTGCGATTATCATAAATACAATTGCATCCCCTTATTTTTGGACAGCCCCTTGAGCAGGAGAAATTGTTACATTCTCTCATCGTAATGCGTGTTTTCGCCATTAGTCAATACAAAGAAGTTACTCCCTTTATTTTTGTTTTTTTTTTTAAGTATAGTTTCAAAGAAAAAATTTATTTTAATTGATTTATTATTTTAAAAAAATAAAATTGTATTGATTACTTTTTTAAATATTATTTTTATCATCCAAATAAATATCTAACAATTTTAATTATTTATTAATTTTTAGTAAAGATTATGTTAATAAATCATATCTCATCTCTCTCAAAATTAAAGTTATTTATTGTATTTCTTAATTTTTATATATTAATCTTAAATAACACTTAAAAAAGAATGAAAAGTATAATTATGATTATTAATATCCTAAAAATTAAAATATATACTCTCTCCATTTCTTATTATTTATTGCATTTTGAAAAAAATATTTTTATTTATTTATTGCTTTAAAATTTCAATAAAATATCAAATACAATTTTTCCAATTTTATTCTTTTGTTTTACTAGTAAATACTTCATTATTTCTCTTTAAATGTCTCAACATATTTACTCTTTCATTATTATTTTTCTATTTTCAATTATCTTAGATTTTATGCATAATAAAGGATTAAAGAGTAGGTTTAAAATTTTAATTAAAAATAAATAAATAAAACTATTTTTTAAATATGTAAAATCAGTTAATTGCAATAGATAATTTTATTTATTTATTTCATTTTAAAAAAATATTTTATTTATTTATTTATTGCTTTAAAATTTCAATAAAATATTAAATACATTTTTTTTATTTTATTCTTTTGTTTTACTAGTAAATACTTCATTATCTTTCTTCAAATGTCTCAACAAATTTATTCTTTCATAATTATTTTTATATTTTTAATTATCTTAAATTTTATACATAATAAAGAATTAAAGAGTAGTTTTAAAATTTTAATTAAAAATAAATAAATAAAACTATTTTTTTAATATTTGTAAGATCAGTTAATTACAATAGATAAAAAGAAATGGAGGAAATAATATATAAGATAAAATTATCATATGTTTCAACTATAACATTTGCCTTTAATCATATGTAATAAATGAAGATTAATTACCAATTTTTAAAATAAAAAAATTAATTTTCTTAATGTACTTGAACTTATATAAAATTAATAAATAGATAATAAGGCTTCATTAACCTTTATTTGTCAAATATAACTAAATACATATATTATAATTAAAATATATATTAGTCATACAAAATTGGCATACAACCAATAATTAAGTGTAATAGCTAAATATTTTAATTTATTAAATAAATAAAATTATTAGATAAAAATATAAAAATATTACAATGTTGTAATGTAAATTTTTTGAAGAAAATAAATAAATAATTTTTTTAGAAAATATTTGGATATATTCAAAAAAATTTATAAAGAAAAAGGGCAAAATTGAAAAGGAATTATATTGGTAAAAGTGTAAATTTTTACAAAGTGAAGAGCAAAATTGAAAAATAATTTATGAGGACAAATATGTAAATTCTTAAAAGACAAAGGGCAAAATTTAAAAATAAAAATGAGTTTAAAAAATAAAAAAATAATTCACGCATTATAAATATGGGGAGGGGGGAATGGCCTTACGGCCAGAGGAAGAGAAAAAGCAAGGAAGCAAGGGAGAAAGAGAAAGAAAAGGAAAAAGAGAAAAAAATAGTTATAAATTTAAAGATATCCTTAAAAGAATTGAGATGAGTTCTATTTATCCTAATTTTTAATTTAATTTTATGTAATAATTTATAATAATTTTTAATAATTGTGTTTAAATTTCAATAATTCTAATTATGTTTAATTTTTGCTTAGAAAAATTATAGAAATTACAAACTTGAGGATTGTAGTTTTAGAATTTTCATTTAATTTTATTAATAGTGTTGTAAACAAAAAAATTAGCAATATAATTGCTAATTTAACTGTTGAACATGATAAATAAATAATTTATGATTAAAATTATATATATGATTATTTTATAAAATATGCTTATACGTACGGAAATCATGAATTTCTTTAAAATTATAGGCTATTATTATATTTGAATTATAAGAAAATTTTGATGAGAAGTATATTAAACATACCTTAACTCCTTAAAGGGGCAGTCCTATATAAAAAGAGTAGATTTTATTCGTATGGAGGGAGTTTTGGCCTAGTGCCATTATATTGGAGAGTGAGATAAGGCTAAAATGGAGGAATAAAGTTGGGGCGTAAGGGATAAGGTTGGATTGAAAACACAAGGTGAAACCTGTACCTTCTCACCATTTCTACTCATGTAATAAACATTAAAAGTATGTTAGATTTAAATTTAGTTAAATTGATAAAGTTAGATTATGTTGATAGACAATTATTATTAGTTAAATATTCATCAGAAAAATAACAAATTCTTTATAAGATTATTTTAAAAATTGGAATGTAAATAGGCTCATTGAGTATTTAAAATACTCATTCTATTATTTTAAATTTTTACAGATGGATCTCCAAATTGTGTATAATCGCTGGTATATTATGTATTTTGAACTGTTAGATATTTAAGGTATAATATATTAGTCATAAAATACTACTTGATGTTTGTATAAATTATGAAATAGTACTTTTATTTTAATTTATAAATATAATTGATCTTTATATATATATCTTAATTTATTAGTATTATTGTATCTGGTTAGAAATGAGATAAAATTTGAGAAAAACTTAAATATATCATAAGATTATAATATATTTACACTAATCACGATTTTCAACTTGAAAATTTGAGTCGAGACGTTAAAAGGTTAATACTCGAATTCTTTTTCTTTTGTTTGACTGAGAGTAAATACGTATGTTATCTGTTATCCAGCGGGAGAATACGCCGAATCAATCTCCCCTCTCTAAGAAATTCGATAACATGATATGGTCTATCTTCCTCAACTAGACGACAGATTACACACTACTTGATTCCATATAGCTCTCTCTGCCATCCCGCTGTCTGCTAAGAGGTCTTGTTTTAAGCTCTCACCCCTCCCTGCCGTCGCTATATAATCGCTTCGGCTTCATCCAATTCTCTCTGTGAAAGAAAATAAAGCAAAACCTTTCCCAACCTCAGCCATTTTTCCAGACCCCCTTCGCTTTGCAACATCTACACCTTCAGGTAAACTATAGAGGTGTACTCCTCAGTCTTTCTCCCTTTCTTTATCTATATATATATATGTAGAGTACTATGTGCATGAATTCTTCCTTTTAATTATCGTAATCTTCTCGAGTTCTGTTTTCTCTGTTTTCCCTTCATTTTCTCAGCAGCCAAACAATCACAGAATACACACACACAAACGGTTTGTGCGCTTTTCATCCCCTTCGTTTTCGCAGCAACCAAACAGACATATCATAACCATCTTTTGGATAATATAAATATTCATATGGATGTTTGATTGCTTAGAAAAGGAACGAGATGTTTAATTTGGTTGCTGAGAAAACGGAGGATATGATTCGCGAGGGACCGAAAAAATACCACTCTGCCATGGATGGCACAGAAAGTGTGTTTAGTAGCAGAGAAAAAGACGAGATTATAGAACATTATAAATTCTGATTGCTTACAAATCAAACATATCGTGATCTTGAGTTTTGTTTTCTCTGCGTTTCCTTCATTTTCTCAGCAGCCAAAGAATCACAGAATATACACGTCACTTTCCATCTCCTTCATTTACTCAGTAACCAAACAGACATATCATAACCATCTTTCGGATAATATAAATATTTATGTGGATGTTTGATTACTTAGAAAAAGAACGAGATGTTTAATAATTTAGTTGCTGAGAAAACGGAGGAGATGATTCGCAGAGGACCGGAAAAATATCACTCTGCCATGGACGTCACGGAAAGTGTGTTTGGTAGCCGAGAAAAAGACGAGAATATAGAACATTACAAATTCTGCGTGCTTTGTTTGAATTCAATAATTGAGAATTTTATTTTACTTTTTTAATTCTCACATGCCTCGATGTGGGAACAGGGGGTGGCTAACTTCTTTTAAATACCTATCTTCATGTTTGGTTGGGAGCTGAGCCAGTGACGGTCTTGTACGAAATAAACGAGAAAGTATTCGTATGCTTCGACTTGCTCTCAATTAGTGGGAAACGTAGTTATAAGTTTTATGTTGCCTTTGATAGGATCAAATAAGAATAGGAATGGAAATGAATCAAATAAATAATTTATTTGGTGGATATTAATGAGATTGTTGATTAAATGACAAAATTTATATTTCATAATAAAAGTGATAAAATAAACTAAACTATTTTTTATTTAAAATATAATTTTTGTATACTTCTATTTTTTATATTTTTATATTATATTTATTAATAAATAATAAAATAATATTTATTTTTCAATAATTTTACTATAAACATAATTTGATAGTTATATTTTTAATGGTGAATCATAAAATATAATATTTTGAATTATTTGTAAAAAATAGTTGGAATCAATTTTTTATTATTTGTATTCCTTTTCAAATATGAATATGGGAATAATTGAAATATTTAGTTGATTCAAATAACTCTTTCATTATCTTTATTATGTTACCTTAGGCGAGTCATATTATTATGGGTTTATACTTATCATTATGTTTATTTTTTTACTTAGCTTATTAGTTTCCAAATAGAGCATATACTTTATTGAACTCATTTCATATTATTGTTCAGATATTAAAAATCAATTGCGTTTTACTAATCTTCTACAAATAGAAAAAAAAAGTTTACCATAAAATTGGGAATCAAAGTTGTCCTTTTTTTTTTCTTTTCAATTGAGGATTGATCAAAACCTATCAAATAGATAATAGATAAAAAAAAATTAGGAGATGATACATACATTATATATATGTGTATGTATATATATAGGAAGATATATATCGTAGATTGATCCATATTAAACAAATCTTTATCTTTATTTTTATATACGACAATAACAATAATAAATAGTTTGGTCGAAATAAATAACAATAATATATTTTTATTATAAAACGTTTTGTTAATTATAATTTTGTTTATAAAATTTAAAATATATTGATATTTTACTATTTATTATATGATATTATAATAATATTATTGTTATTAATTAATTTTTTTCATTTTACTCTTACACTATTTTGATGTATAAAATATAATTATTAAATTTTATTTTATTTTTTTCCAACTCTATTCTATGGTATTAAACGTAACGTGCACTAGAAATTGTAATTGCATTCATTTTATTAAAGATAGCATGGGGTCATGATATAATTAAAATATATAAATATTTTCCATATATTAATAATTATTATCCGTCATTTTAACGTCACTGGAAGTTTCAGTTTCATATACAGTACCCACGTTTAACGGCCTAGAATGGAGGATATTATCTTTGTGGTCTCAAGACTCAACTTTACATT
Source organism: Sindora glabra (assembly GCA_020226215.1). Taxonomy (NCBI): domain Eukaryota; kingdom Viridiplantae; phylum Streptophyta; class Magnoliopsida; order Fabales; family Fabaceae; genus Sindora; species Sindora glabra. Next base: position 31,431,446 of record CM035228.1, on the reverse strand, counting down.
TTACTTGAAGTTGCTTTTCTGGCCCATATATTAAGTTAAAAACATTTTAATTTTGTCCATGGCTTCATGACTTTTGGAAAACTTTCCTACCTTTTTTTTTTTTTGGGTACGTAGATCGCTGTGATTGGTAGTTTTACCGATAGCCAATTAATTGGAAGTTAAATTAGATGAAATTTAATATGAGAAAATTTTTCCAATATTTAGTTTTCTTACAAATTTTGAATTCAAAATTTTATTTAAAAATATTTATTTTTTTAAAAAAATTCATTTTGGAACCTAGGTTGGTCCCAATAATCCAATAAAAAGAGTATAATTAGAGAGTTGTACATAAACTACTACGGGTAAGAGTGGGCAAGTTGTGTGAGAGGTAGAGTCATATTTTTAGGTAGGTAAGTAAGGTACTTGCCTTAATTTTTCAATTTTTCTTAAGTTCGACTTATAATTTTTTTATTTTATATAGTTATTGATTAATTAGTTGAATTTTAAATCTAATGGTAATTATTCTTTTTAGAATTATTTGTATAATCATTATTGTGGACTATAGAATTTGTAACTAATTGGGGAATAATTGGGGATTTATTTCTCAATTAGTTGCAAATTTTTTATGACTATGAAAAATAACTAATGATTATAAAAAAATTAGTTATATATTAGTAATCTAATAATAATTATTCTCTTTGGGATTATTTCCTAATTAGTTGTAGATTTACACATTATTACCAATTGATAATTTTTAATATTATAATTTATAATAGTCATTTTTTTAACTATATATACCACATATTTCTAACATTTTCTCTTCAAATTTTCTTAATTCTCACATTTTATTCTCCCTTTTCACTCTTATCTTTATACTCTTTTAAAGTGAATTCTCAAAGTGAATTGATATTAAATTGTTGCAGTAGATAATATGACATACAATTCTTTTTTTTCTCAAGTTTTTAGGTTTTATCATTTCATCATTTTTTCTATTTACTTTGTACATCTATTTTATTTATATTTTCATTGTTGGTGTTATTCTATTTTACTCTAATAAAAATATTAAACTATATTAAAATATTATATTTATTTTTAAATGCATGCATTGCTTATAGAATATTATTAACAATACTTGTAATGATTGCTATTGATGAAATTTTTTTTAAAAAATTAACATTACTTAAATCCCATCTGAGATCAATTATATTACAAAATAGATTAAATGGTTAGTCATATTGTTTATTGAGAGTGAAATGTTAGAATTACTTAATTATAAAATTTTAATAAGTAATTTTGTAGTTCAAAAAGTTAGAAAAATAATAAAAAAATTTGATGATTTATATTATATTACGCTTCTTTAATAATTTTACCTAAGGCGTCAAAATATCTAAACACGACACTGATGTGAGGTTAAAGATTCTTTAATTTTCTAAGCTAGAGATTATTGACTTGGCTTTGTTCTGTTTTTAATGGAAAATATTTTTATGATTATAATTATAAATTTTTATAATAATTAAAAATATTTTATATATTTATTTAATTAAATATAAAAATTGAATGGAATATAATTTTTTTTAATTTAAAAATTATTTTTTCATTATTATAACTTTAATTATTATTTTTTAATAATAAAGTATATAAAAGATATATCATTTTTATAAAAAATTAAATAAATTTTTTTATAAAGGATGTATACCGAAAAGTAAACGGAACTTCATATGATTTATCTTTTTAGGATTATATATATAATGGTTTTATGAAATAAAATTTAAGATTTGTATATTAAAAATTTTCTTGCTAGAATATGTTAACTCAGACCACAAAAATTTTGGGTGCGGGACCAACATTGCAAAGGGCTATTGACATTGTTGATTGTCCCGAGGAAACCATTTGGGCGCTTACCGCACTATAAAACACATAAAATGAGGTGAAATTTGTTACCTGTCTGCTTCACTAATAAGTTGTTATTTTATTTATTTATTTATTTTGCACTTCTGGTCCTTTTCAGTTTTCACTCTGCCAATTATTTGCAAGGATGGTCCTGTGCATAACCCATTTTAGCTATAAAAGAAAAAGAAATTATGATATTTTTTAAAATGCTCATTTTTCCAGAAAAAGAAAAAAAGGGAATAAGCATGATGCATCAAACAAGATATGGGACTTGAGTAAGAGACAGGCTAGTCTAAGAAGGGGTGATTGCCGTGGTAATCATGGGATTTCAAAATGATATGATAAGTTTTAAAATAATTAGATTAAAATTATTTAATTATAATTATTTTTTAATAAATATAATTAAATAATTTTTAAAATTATCACATAAACTTAAATTTCGAAACCTTTCGAAACCTTTGCAATTTTGGACATGCAATTGCATTAGCAACACAGAGTGCGGCAGCCCTGCAGGCTCCCATTCATGTGGTCCATTAGTATTTTGATGGAAAAGGCCTTTCTATTTAGGACAAGTGGTCTAAAAGGGTTTTAGGTCCTCCTTCTCTTAATAATTGATGCCTTGGGTTCCTTTATTTATAAATTTTTTTTTTCCTGATCAGGGTTATTCTTATAAATTCCCTGCTTTAGTCTTGTATCATATAATTTTGCAATTATCACTGTCTTTTGACAACATGTGATAGAGATATGCTATTTACATATATTATCTTTCATCCTAGTCTACATGATTCATCTAATCAGTTCCACTTAATTAAAATAGATAGAATCCAATTTAATTCAAATTATGTTATATATATGTAAGAAATTATATCCGCAGGTACCTTTTTTTTTCTTTTTTTTGCAATAAGCTATTGCATCCTATATATATGAATTTGTGCTTACCATGTGAACCCAGCTAGAAGAGAAAGCAAAGCATAGCAGTGGAAATGGGGGAAGAGCTAAAGGCGAAGCTTTTACAGAACAATTCAGAGGCAGGTTTTGAAGAAGAAGAAGAAGAGCCATTGAGGAATAAGATATGGAAAGAAAGCAAGAAAATGTGGGTTGTTGCAGGTCCAGCCATATTCACAAGGTTTTCCACATTTGGCATCCAAGTAGTCAGCCAAGCCATCATTGGCCATATTGGCTCCACTGAACTTGCTGGCTATGCTCTTGTGATGACTGTCCTAGTAAGGTTTGCAAATGGCATCCTGGTAAGTTTCTTTCTCTATGAAGTGTGATGTGGTCTTATATATATATATATATATGGCATCTTAGTATGCAACCAAAGGTCCTATAATTTTTTTGATAAAGGTTAGATACGTATGATATTTATCTTCTCATATTTATTTTTAATAGTAGTCAATGTGAAGAGATATGAATGAAATATGAAAATATAAATATAGTAGTAGATTTATTCTACTTTTCTTCCCTTTGTTTGGGAATTGGCTGTGGCTAGAGACCTAATTCCTAAAAATTTTTATTTATTAGTAGTTATTTACATAAAACATTGAAAAATTAAAAATTATATATAATTGTTTAAGATATTTTGTATATGTATCTCTTAAACTAAAATATCCATCTCTAACATTCTCTTATCTCTTATTTGAAACTTAAAAAAAAATTTAATTTATTTGCAATTAAATTTATATATAAAATTATTCATGAATTCAAATTCAAATGAATTGAATTTTACTGTTTTTGGAGTTGCAAACAAGGAGTTACTCTCAAATAAAATATGAATTTTGAGAACAACAAATTTTTTCTTTTTTTGGGGGGTACCACGAAAATTCTAGATAAAATTTTAAACCCAGAATTTATTTTCCAAAGTAGAATTTCTGTAATATACAATATAATGATTTGAATGATTGTGAACTATCTATTGGCGAGTGCAGCTAGGCATGGCAAGTGCATTGGAAACTCTCTGTGGGCAAGCATATGGGGCAAAAAAGTATGACATGCTTGGAGTATACCTTCAAAGATCTTGGATAGTCTTGTTCTTGGCCTCAATCTTTCTCCTCCCAGTCTTCATCTTCACTGCCCCAATCCTGCAGGCCTTAGGCCAAGAAGAAAGCATTGCCAGAGCTGCAGGAAGCATTTCTCTTTGGTCAATTGGCGTTGTGTTTGCTTTCATAGTGTCATTCACTTGCCAAATGTTCCTCCAAGCACAGAGCAAGAACATGATCATCGCCTACCTCGCAGCGCTTTCGATCGGGATTCACCTGTGTCTCTCATGGCTCTTGACTGTCAAGTATGATTTTGGGCTTCCTGGTGCAATGACTTCAACAATTCTGGCATACTGGATAACAAACTTGGGTCAGCTTATGTTTATCATGCATAAGTGCCCTGAAACATGGAAGGGTTTCTCATTTTTGGCTTTTAAGGATCTGGGGCCTGTCATCAAGCTCTCTCTGTCTTCTGGAGCTATGCTGTGGTAAGAAGCTAATAGGCAATTTTCATCATCAATTGATAAGAACAAATGTTACTAAGCTATGTGATAGATTAGAATTCGGAATTATATAATATTATTTTCTTCTTTAGTAGTGATCATTAGCTCTATACCACTTCTCTACTTCCATTTTAGCATATGTTTTAAAGAAATACGACTTGCACTTTTAATTACACCCAACTAATTGTATATGTTATTGTGAAAGAATTGTGAACAATAGGAAGTGTAAGTAAAATTTTTCTGTATTTTGCAACGACTAACATGAGGCTTGATTCATGTTTACAGTCTTGAGATCTGGTACAACACAGTTTTGGTTCTTCTAACAGGGAACATGAAGGATGCTGAGGTTGCCATTGATGCACTGTCCATATGGTAATCCAAACTCCATCTTGCTTTTCATTTTGTCCTCAAATTTTCATATAAAGCTTTATTATCCCCCTGCTTTATATGAGCATTTTTTGACTGATTTCATTGAAATATCATTCTTTTGCAGCCTCAACATCAATGGGTGGGAAATGATGATAGCCCTTGGTTTCTTTGCTGCAGCTAGGTATTTTATAGTCACCAGAATTATATATATATATATAAGTTTTTGGGAACATTAGTTGCATTTGTAGAATTCGAATAAATAGTACAAGTAAATTAATGTTATTAGTTCAAATCAGACTACGACATGTGTATAGTTATTGAAAATGTTAATGCTTGCTCATTAATTTAAAGTGCATGTTTCCATAGCATTTTTTATATGGTACTACTGATAACAATACATGGAGATCCTTGATTTTTTGGGGCCAAACCATTGTATCATTATAGTAAGAGAGTTCACAAAAATCAAGAAACAAGATGAATTACTATCAATAGCCTGTAGCAGTGAAATTATAAACTTAATCTTATTACATTTTTATAAATAAAATATCACCCCTACTCCCAATTTTCATCCATTACCAAATTAATGTTAGTTAATCTGCAGTGTGAGGGTGGCAAATGAGCTAGGAAGAGGGAGTTCAAAGGCTGCAAAATTCTCCATTGTGATAACAGTGCTGACATCATTTGGCATTGGGCTTGTGCTATTTTTCATCTTCTTATTCTTGAGAGAAAGGCTTGCTTACATTTTCACTCCTAGTCCAAAGGTGGCTGAAGCAGTTGGGGATCTGTCTCCTTTGCTGGCATTCTCCATGCTGTTAAACAGTGTCCAACCTGTTCTCTCTGGTAATCTCTCCATTATTTCCTTAAACAAAATTTTATACCCAGACAACCATTGTCTACAACTTTTCTTTCAACTGTGGATATTACATAATTTGAGTCAAATTAGTTTTATATATTTGAAAAAAAAATAAGTTAATTTGATTTAGATTATATTATGTATATAATTGTAAGAATGAATTGTCATACAACGTAATTGGCATTCTCTAACTAACAATGCTATATGTATTAAAAGTGAAATTTAAAATTGAGTTTCAAATATAAATTAAGAATTATTAATTAAATATATAATTATGAATAAAAAATTTTAAACTCAATCTAATGAATATAAAAGATTTAAAATCTAATTTCAAATTTCATTTTCAACATATATAACAATATCTTTGTTTTCTAACAATTTGTATAATATACAATGCTATGAACCTATGGTGCTGTAAACAAAGAATTAATATATCTTCAGAAATTTGCTATAAAATCTGGAATTAATCATCTATCTTTTTAATCAATAGGAGTTTCTATTGGAGCTGGCTGGCAAAGCATTGTGGCATATGTAAACATAGGCTGTTATTATCTCGTTGGTATTCCTGTTGGGGTAGTGCTTGGAAAGATCATCCATTGGCAAGTCAAGGTAACATCTCATTTTCCCTCTCTTACTCTCACTCAAGCATGATTGTCCCTTTAATACTATATAATCACTAGAAAAGTATGATAATATATATTTTTTAAATATCATGACATATTTATTTAAATATTTCATCCATAATACTTCAACTTTTCTTCGTATTTTAAAATTTTAAGAACACTTACATCATCGTATTTCATCGGATACACATTTATATACAATATGTGAGTTTCAACCAATCTTTAAAAAATCAGAGTAATCATTAAATTAAAAATGAGAATAGTTCAAAATTCAACAGTGGAAACTAAAATTGACTTAGACTTTTAATACAAACTAAAATTGTAATATAATTAATTGTAATTAAATTAAGTTAAACTCATACAAATACAATATGAAATTATTTCATATATTATAAAATAATTTTATATTTTTACAAGTTCATACTTTCTATTATAAAAAAAATTAATATGAGGGTGTTTGGTAAAGAGTTTTTTATGAACTTTTAACTGATTTGATAGTATTTAGTTGTTTGACCAAGTCAATAAACTAATTTAATTATTTGGTAAATAACTTATTCAATTAGTTGATTAGCCCTCAATAAGCTAATTTGAAAAAGTTAGTAAACTCAGCATTTTTAATTAACTTATTGATAATGAGTTTGTAAAAATACAAAATTATCCTTAAATAATATGCATATTTTCAATTATATCCTCACTAAAAAAAGATTAAAAAATTTATTAAATAATTATTATTAATTTCTATAAGTATTTATGAAGTATAATAATTTATTTTTAAGAAATATAATAATTTATTTTTAAAAAAATATAATAACTTAAGAAATATAATAAATCTTTAATTGTATTTTAGATTTATTATATTTTTAAGGAAGTATGACTTAAAAAAATTATTTAAAATAAATTATCATTTTTCTTAAAAATAAATTATTATATTTCTTAATATAAATCATATAATAAATCTAAAATATTATTAAATTAAAAAATATTTAAATAAATCATAAAATATATACGTATCCTTATATGTCATTTTACATATAAACAGCTAATAAGAAAAAGTTAATTTTATCAAATATTTTTATTCAAACAACTAATGTTATCAGCTCGTCAAATCAGCTACAATCAACTATTGGCTAATAGATAATTGAATCAGTTAACAGCTAATCGAATTAGCTAATTATCAAATAAGGCCTATATTTAGAATTTTCTTACCCTCTGATGCTCGTTTATAGAAGGTTATGTTAAAGTATTTGGGATAAAGGTTATGTTTAAGCATTTGATACATTAAATTATAAATATATATATCTAAGTTATATCCAAAACCATTTTTTTTAAATGATAGTAATTTTTCTAAAAAGAAATTAATCCATCCAACCATGTGAATTATGACTGTTTTGAACGATTTGGCTAATTGATCACTAGTTCATCAATTATTTGATTGATTATTTTCATAGAACAATTTTAAGTATTAAAATGACTGAACACACGATTGGTTCACATTTTAAGATGTTAAACTTTAAATATACGTAAAATATGCTAAAATACAATTGGTTCACATTTTGAGATGTTGAACTTTAAATATATGTATAATATGCTAAAATAAAATTTTAAATAATAACAATATTCCCAATTAAATTATGTAAAAAGATAATATTATATGTAAATAAAATAAATAGTAATTATTTGATGAATCCATTTTTTGATGATTGTAAAATTTGAATTTGCTATAGGTCACGTGTTATTCACAATCAATTTTAATCACAAATTCCAATAAATATTTGCTACTTATATCAATCTTAAATGAGTATTCGATTTTGGAAAGATTTTTTGACACTAATAAGAAGTGATCAGAATCAATCTTAAAATTTAAGAATAACAACCTTTATTTATATTATAATAATTAGTAAGTCGACCCATCACAAAAAATAATCCGTTACCATGCTATTGAGTTAAATTATGATTAAGCCCAAATTATATAGTTATTTAATATTGGTAAAATTATTTATATCTTATTTTATTATTAAATTAATAAATCTACAATAAGAAAAATCTAACAATCTTCCACTTCATCTATATAATTTAAGAATAATGGTCATTTTAATAAGATGTAAAAGAGAATTATAATATCTTTACATCCATAGATCTAAATTAAAATCATAAATATCTAATAATATAAAATATAATATTTGATACAATATCAATGAAATATATACTGTATACTTATACCTCGCTAATAATATATACAATATTCGATAGAGATATATATAATAAAAAAATTAAATTATTTTTATTTTTTAATAATAAAATGAATTAAATTATTAAACACATCATATTTTAAAGTTAAATTAAATTTAGGATATTAAAAGAAAATAAAAATTTTAAACATTATCGTATATCACTTAAATTAAAATATTACAAAAAACTAATCCTTTTTATTTTGTGCAGGGTGTTTGGATTGGAATGTTATTTGGAACATTTGTTCAAACTATCGTACTTATAATAATCACTGTTAAAACCGATTGGGACAAGCAGGTAAATTCACACATCCCATTGTATTTTCCGCTGTTATGATTTCAAACGTAATGGATGTTGACGTGCAGGTAATATTAGCCCGCAACCGCGTTGACAAGTGGTCGGTGGGGGAACGTCAAGAATCAAATGGCACATCAACTATATAGATTCGAGAAATATTTTCCTTTTTTTTAAATCCGTTTAATCCATTAGTTTCTAATATATAAAATGTTTATTGCTCAGAATCTGTTTACATTCTTCTGGTTTTTTTATTAAATTCATGAAATTCATGAGAATGGTTATTCTGATTGTTAGATTTAATGTGTTACATTTTTATGAAAAAGGCTATGTCTAAATCAGAAAAAATAAAAAACTCAGGCTTCATCTATTTTGATTAGAAATGTAAATACATTGGGTCAAATTAAACTTTATTTTAAATAAGTCATATTTATTTTTTAAATCATTGCTTTGAGTTTGATCCTTTAATTTATATAAAAATAAAATTCAAGCTTGATTTAATTTATTAAAAAAATTTGACTTCATCTATTAATTTATTTGAAAATTTATTTATATAAATAGTTTTCAAATTTATTAATAAACTAAAGTTATCTTGAAGTCCAAAACTATTCAATAGTGTAACTAGGCTTATATACATAAATATATAAATATATATTAAAATATTTATATTATATATAATATATCTATAAATATTATTTATAATTTATAAATTTATTAATAATTAATAAACCAGCATGATTAGCCTACAAGCTAAGTTTAAGGAAAATAAACTTAATCTATTTATTTAAATAAGTTTATTTATTAGCTTTCATCTAACTTATTTAAATAAATAGACTAAGTTCAATTAAGTTATTAATAGATTAGGTTGTAAGCTCCTAATAGATTACCTTTGCACCCCTAGTTTTGATTACAAATATTTTTGCGTAAGAATATAATTAATGAAAAATTAGAACAAAAAAATATTCAATTTATTTAGGTCTTGTTTCTTTTTCTAGAAAAAATATTTTTCATTAAAAAATCTTATTTACCTATGTAACATAAAGATGTGGCATGCCATTATTATTAATTCATTAAAAAATTATAATATTTAGAATTATGATAATGAGAAAAAATAATTTCTTCTTTAAAATAAAAGATATTATTTTTCACCATATTCGAAGTACAACATTAAACAAATGGAATATTTTCCACCTTATTTATATTTTATAATTATATTTCTATAGAATATATTTTTTGTTAATACTAATGGACCCCAAACATTAAACGTGAGGAGTATGATAAAAAAAATAACATTTTTATTTCAAAAGAAAAGAGGTAATTTTTTGTCATTATCATGATACTATATAATATTTTTTAATCACAAAATATATAAATAACATATAATTTACTTATATATAAATAAATAATATTTTTTTTGCTAAAGAAATATTTATTTTATTAATAATTTATGAACATTCACATTACCCCTTAATAAAGAGATATCCTAGAAGCTATAGTTTTCTAGGATAGTTGGTAGCTAAATCATTTGCCCAATGCCACTTTTAATTGTTTGGGTTTACCCATTTCACTGCCTCATGGGCAATCATATTATAGTGTTAGAGGTGTTACAGTAATTCCATATTTTAAAAAATTGACAAAAAATTCCTAACCATATCAAAAATTGATAAGACTTTCCATGAAAAATTTATAGCCCCCCGTAAGAAGTCAATAGACACATTGCAATCACTCTCCACTTTAACCTTTGTTTTGGGAAAATTGTACACCAATAATGCCACCATCATAACTTTATGAATAATTAGGAGTTCTGTGGATAAGCTTGACACACATTTGTAATTGTGGTACCATATTCTCAAGACACCATCGTCATTGTTTCTAGGACTAATTGTTATGGATGCATAGATTATCGCATAAATGCATCAACATTCAACTTAATACAACCTACCACCAAAGGCTTCCAAATTAAAAGTTGATTAGCAAACTTTGGTGGACCACTAAGTTTTGAGCTTCCTAAATTCTTTTCATTGTAGTGGCCACAAGAACAAGAACCTCTCATTAAAGTTCCTAATTTCTAGTGATCCTCAATCTAGTAAACCCCTGAAAGATAGCTTCCAAGTAATCAACTACCATAACAGATTGTGACTTCTTAATTTGGACATCATGCATCCAAAACCACATGAATCATATTAAAGCACACGATTCTAGTAGGTGACGTTCAATTTTTGGTGCAATAAAAAACAATAGGAAGAGCACGTTCTTAAACCTTGCAAGCATGTCAATTCTTGATAAAATTGGAAGAACCCTACTCACAAAGCATTAAAGCATCATCTTTTACCATTTTTTTTCCATAAAAGTTGATAACAGAACAACACAACAAACTAAATAGAAAAATGAAATACAAGACCAATGCACTGAGACCTCGAAACCAAATAGTAAAATAAAAGACTAAGGCACAAAACAAAATTAACATAGACACCAGAATAGTAGCTAAAAACAAAGACATAAAGCATCTGAATAGAAACAAAGTAGTGGGGAACCATAACAGAGAACTATGAAGGAAATAGGCTCTTATCTTGTAGAAAAATGGAAATGAGAGGGGTTAAAGGGTTAGAAACCTAATCAATAGGACACATAACCCTGTTGACACCTTTAGTAAGCCAATCAATTGTATTGTTACTAGATCGTGGGATAAAGGCCATTGAGCGACCTAGATTATTTTGCAAGCATAGTTTAATATCTTGTATAATATGTCTCAACTACCAAAAAGAAGGTGAACATGAACTTTGAATTGCTTTCACTATTTGCTTTGCATTTGATTCCACTAAAAAAGGGTTTTAGGTGATTAAGGCACCCATTTTGATAGCATCCCTAATTGCCTACCATTGCTGGAGAAGAAGCTTGTACTTTATGGATATTTCTAAACACCAGCTCTCTTTGGGAGTCTCTGACCACCATAGCAACTAATGCTTTTTGCTTAGAGAAGTGAAGAATGCATCAACATTAACTTTTAACTAGCCTGAATTTTGAGGCTTCCATCTTTGAGCTAGGGTATGACTAGAATGAAAGACATGATTAACAATAGGATTATCAAATTGACTTTGTTATTGAAATTGTAAACTCTTTTTTACAAGGTGGTTGAAGAATTAACTGAAGTTTTTTTAAAAAAGTGCTCATTCCTTGTCTTCCAAATTTTCCATGCTATATTTGCCATTAAAGAGATGCAAGATTTTTGTTGAGCATAACTCCATTGAAAGCAACAGCAAACTTCTAAAATCCAATCACCCAGAGAGAAAGAAGTTAAATTAGCAATTCTAATGCTCAATGATGAACCAAACTAAACTAAGGATGTCCAACTACATCCAAGAATGCAATGGAAAACATCCTCAATAGCAGAATCACAAATATGAAATATAGTTATCTGAGCACATTTCCTTTAATACAAGTTTCCATGTTCTAGATAAAAGACCATAATTTAAAAGGACAAACATAGGAAGAAGATACCTGAAAAGAAGACTTTTACTAAAAGATGAGAAAATGATATCCAGATTTCATTGTGTAGCATCCATTTGAATTATGTAGCCAAACTAAGGTGTCAGGTTAAGGATTCTTTGGAATATAGATATTCAGAATTGTCGCTTTCTCTAAAGAACTTACAAATTATTCTATAGGCTGCAGATTCCATACTTTTCCATATTCATAAATGAAGCCAACTATTAAAGATATATTGGATACTACAGTTAAATTAGAATTATTTAGTTTATGCCCATATAATTTTGGAATCCAAGGATCTTCCCAAGCCTTGATATTATGGCTATCACTAACCTGTTAATATGATCTTTTTAGTCCATCCTTAAGATGCCTGATTCCTTTTAGAAGTAAAAAGCAAGGTTCCATTAGGAAAGTATTTGGCTTTAAGAATTTGAATCCATAAAGCATGAGGATTTTGTAAAGCTCTCTAGCATTGTTTTGCTAACAACGCCTTGTTAAAAAACTTAAGATTCCTAAAACTAATACCACCATTCTTTTTACTAATAGAAAGTGTTTCCCATGCTTTCTAGTGGATACTTCTTTCTTTGTCTTTTCTCCCCTACCGAAATAGAGCCACTAGTGATTCAATTTGCTTGCAAGTTGAGGTTGGGAATTTGAAATAAGGCATGGGATATGAAGGAATGGCCATAGCTACTGATTTGATGAGGACTTCCTTACTTGCTTGTGATAAAAACTTCATTTTCTACCCCTGCAGTTTTTAATTAATCCTCTCTCATATATAAGCAAGTGCTTGTCTCTTGGATCTTCCCCATATCGTAAGGATTCTAAGATAATTACTAGGATTTTCCATCATTTGGACATTAAGAATTTTTGCTATTATTATAACCATATCTTATAACACATTTAGGCTAAAGAAGAAGGTAGATTTATAAAGATTCAACCATTATCCAAAAGTAAAATTATACTCATGTAATATCCTTAATAAAGTGGTGGCATTCTTCTTAGTAATTTCAAGGAATACAAGAGAGTCATCAGCAAATAATGAATAAAAGATACTAAGAGTTGTTAGAGCCACCTTTAAACTAATTAAACTTTTACCACTCCTTGCTATCTGTAGCATTCTGGATAGTACCTTAGCAGCAAGAATAAAAAATAAAGGAGAGAGGGTCCTCTTGTTGAAAACTACAAAAAGGAAAGAAGGAAGAAACCACCATACTCCCTAGCAAAATATTGAAAGTCATAGATTTCACACATTAAATGATCTAGTTTACCCATACGGAATCAAAGCGTATCTTTACCATCACATCTTCAAGGAAATCCCATTCAAGCCTCTCGTAGGCTTTGCTCATATCCAACTTGATAGCCACATACCCTTTCTTACTAACTCATTTATTCTTCAAGAAGTGAAAAACCTCATGTGCAATTAGTAAATTATCTTGAATTTGTCTTCCTTCAATAAAGGCATTTTGAAATAAAGAAATGCATGTAAGAAAAACTAACTTAAGCCAATTAGCTAAAATTTTTAAGATAATCTTATAGTTAAAGTTACATAGGCTTATAAGTCTAAAGTGTGAAACTTCCTTCTGATTTTCAATTTTAGGAATCAACACTAAGTTAATTTCACTAAAAGATGGGTGCAAATGACCATTATTTAAGAAGTTGAGAACTACTTGGCTAACTAAATCCCTAATGATATGCCAGAATTTTTAGTAAAACACTCCAGAGAATCTATCTAGGCTAAGTGCTTTGAAAGCTCTAAGTTGAAATGCAGCATGTTAAATCTCATTGTGTTGAATAGGTGCATATAGCTTTTGGTTCATTTCTTGGGTGATAGAAGGTTCAATGACTACTAAGGCCATTGAGGAATTAATAACATTGTCACCTTTTGAACAAAAGAGATTAAGAAAATGTTACCTAATTATGGAATGAATAGCATTTTCTTCCTCTAACCATGAGTCATTAACATCTTTCAATATTTGAGTTTTGTTTCTTTGTCTTCTCTGAATGGTGGTACTATGAAAAAACCTAGTGTTCTTGTTACCTTCCCTAAGCCACTTTATACATGATTATTAGCACTAATACATCTCTTCTAGTTACTACAAACTATCAACTTTTGCAATTAATTTAATTTTCTCCTCTATCACTATATGTGTTTGTAAAAGATCTTGAAGCTATTGAATCTTGATAATCAATTTTTCAATTTTTTTAACATTGTTGGAAAGATGTCCTTACTCCATTGCTTTAAAGCCTTTAAGCAATTTGTTAATTTTTAAGGTAATTTAAGAAAGATTTCCTCAGCCACTTCCTTCTTCCAAGCCTCTTTAATAACTTGCTCACAAAAGGATTCTAATATCTACAATAGCTCAAATTTAAAAGTTTTCTTAGCTTTCGACTCTGTAAGGTATAGATTAAGAATAATAGGGGAGTGATCTAACCCTATAGTTAGAAAAGCAAAAACTTGTGCATTAGTAAACAAAAGTCCCCAATCTATTGTGTAAAAGGCTTTATCAAACCTCTGCCTGATATTGGCACCACCTGATCTATTGTTATTCCATGTGAAAAAAATTCCCTTTTGCTTCTACATCTATCATATGACAAGAGAAAATTAATTCTTGAAAGAAAGGGAATTTTGAAGGTGTTTTAAGGGATCCACTATGTTTTTCCATGTTATGCTGAATATCATTAAAGTCTCCAATCCATACCCAAGGTTGGTGATTAAGAATAGCCAGGGATTAAATATGGGACCATAACTCTATCCTTTTCCTATATACTAAGGGAGCCCAAATACAAGACAAGCAAAAGGAAGAGTTCTTTCTCAGTAGATGGACCTTAACATCCATGAAATGATAGCTTTTTTCTGCAATAAAACAATTCATTTTATCTATCCATTAAAGGCTTAGATTATCACTTTAACTTATTGGTTCAATATAGCAACTCAAAGGCAATGCATATGAATTTTGCAAAGTTTATAGTTTGGTTGATGTATGTTTCGTCTCTATAAGGAAGACAATTTAGGGCCTAAATTTTTAAATCAGCTTTTACAAAGCTCTAATTGTCAGGGTAGCACCCAATCCTTGATAATTCCATCATAAAATGCTCATTGGGATTGTGTGATTGTTAAAGGCCAACCACCACTGCCCTGAGTAATCAATACTAAATTGTGAGTTACTTTAATAAGCACCTTAAACAAGGTTGGAAGGATATTATCTCTTGAATTAAAGTTATGACATTAGGACTTTCTAGCATAGTGGTTTCTACTCCTTCTTTTCCAAGACTGCCAAGGTTTTCGTTTGCTAGACATAGTGCACCTCTATCTTTTAGCAATTGAAAGCTTCTCAGACATTAGGGTTTTCCATTTTAAAGTTAAGCCTTTAAAACTACTAATAATATCCTCTATACCATGTGAAGTTTTGACTAAAGAATTGCATTGACCATTTAAGAAGGAGATTACTATATTCACATTTTCATCTTCATCTGGAAATTCAACCTGGTATGATGGCTTACCTTTGATTACTTCTTGGCATTTTTTAATTTTAACATTAGTAAGTAGAATATTCAAATGGCAACAATTAGGAAATGCTAGGCTCAATGCAGAATTTTCAGAAAATTAAATGAGATTGAATGGTGGACTTGGCATATCCAATGAGATGATAAGCTCCTTTAAACTTACATGTTCTATAGCAATGTTAAGGTCTAGAAGGAAAGCTAGCCCAAGGCCTGGCTCCATTTATCCTAAAGATAAGGTAATTTAACCCAAATTAATCAATGATGTTAATGTAAGATAATTAGTTACAGTCTGTTTACCTAGGTATAGGTCATTTCTATAAGATGTAGTGGATGTGCTAGCCCTCTATTGGCAGTCCTACATCAGTGAGATATGCACCCCATAAATAGTGCCATATTTTTCCCCATTTGGACCTCTGTACTGATTATCGTACATAGTATGACCAAGGATGTTCTATGGTCTAGAAAACTTTTGTGCACCAATCGCCATACCTAGGCCCATATTCCTATCACGTGCTTTCTCCTCATGCACCACCGCGTGATGTATCTCCAATATTGTCATTAAGTATAACCATTATGATGTCATTATCCCCTTGAAAGCATTTCATCTTGGAAATGCCCTTAAATTAGCAAAGTACTAACCTTAGGATAGATCAACAATTCACAATAATTTCTCCTTGGTGTAGAATTTCTGATCGTGACCAAGAATGCCACATAAGAGCAAAAATCCTGTAATTTTTCATACTTTATGTTATCTTAGGATCAAATGTTATTTCTCCATTGAATCCAAAAACCAATAGGGAGGGGTTTTAATATGTCAATCAAAACCTTTAGATGCAAGAATCCATAATTGAAACAGTTTTGGCCTAAAAAGTCTTCCACTACTACAACTTTACTAATTCATGATCCAATCATGTAGGTATTCTTTTGTTCATATATTCCAAAGGTAAGTCATGAACTTGAATCTAGAAAAGGCATTTTGAAAAGTCTACCTCATGAATAGCCATTTAGGGTTTCCAAGGTTGGAGGTAAAAAAGAGCACCCGAAAGAACGTCTTGCAAGATTTTTTGAGGCATTTCAAAATTTGAAAAATTGAAAACATAGGTATGAAAACCTAGTTCACCAATAATCAATCCTTCTAGGTTACCTCATCCTTTTTTGAACATATTCAATGATGGTTAAAGTGTTTGGAGATCAGAATTCATCCTATTAAAGTAATTTTGGAGAAACAATCAACTTGGGGTGAGGTAGAGGAAAGAGTAAGAATTTCCTTATCCATTATTGGTGCAATGTGGTGTACTGGGTATTATGGAGGAGAAAATAGGTTAGGGTTGAGCTTCTGCATTAGAAAATAAAGGCTCTATGGTGCTTCAGTTCATTAGAAAGATGGAGACTAATAGTAAGGATGAACAAATGATGGAGATGGAGTATAAGCCAAGGATTAATTAGCAACAGAAAGGAAAGGGTAGAAAAAGAAAAAAACGTTAAGACTAGTGCTCAGAAGCACCACTTATGGAAAAGGGGAAGAGCTCTCATAGAGGAGAGATGAGCACTATTTTATTTTCATCTTTTACCATGACTACAATTGAGAATTCCAAAGGTATGTCCATATTTGTCTAAATTTTAAGGAAGGTGAGATTGTATTATTGTATAATATGTTGATTTCATTACAAATTAATCACTATTATTTAAGCCTTAAATTGTATATGGTTACAATTTTTTCTATACTTGTAACCACAATATTTTTAATGCATATTCAATACAAAATAATTGCAAAATCAATTCATGATTCTGAATCCTCTTATCTTGCAATAATTCTAAAACCTTTAAATCATAATTTGGAATTATGTCTAGCTTAATTTAGGCATGAAATGCTTATATTTCAATACCCATGGATCTTGTAGAAAATGTACTAAATTCTCATCTCCTATCATGAAATATCTTCCTTTTGCAATTATAGTCTTGCCTTCTTGTATGCCTTTTCAAGTCCATAAGTCGTGAATATAAGGTTGGTCTATCAAATTATTCGACTTAACATATTTTTTGCTAAAAAAAAAACTTAATGTTTATCTAACCCTATTCCTAGCTTCCATGTTAATATGGCTTAGCAAGGAAAGGTTTAAATTATGAAGAAGTTTAAAGCCAATACCACCTTTTGCTTTTGGTAAACAAAGATTGCATTAAGTTTTGGGACAACAATAATGTTATTCGTACATTCCCACTCCTTACTAGAACCAATGACATATAGAATGCAACATTTCACCTAGCAACTTAGGCACTATCTGTTGGTTTGTGTCTTAGGAACTAATCATATAGATGATTGAAATAATACACAATGTATTGTGTTTTATTTTAGGCAATTTAATTATTATATTTTATTTTCATAATTTTATTATTATTCTACGCGATTTATAACTTAATATAATAATTATCCTTGGAATAGCTTCGCTATTCCTAAAATGCTCCTAATCAAGTATTATTATGAAAAGAGATAATAATAATACATCAAGACTAGCATATATAGTGACTGATGATTACGAATCATGGATATGTGATATCAAGTTAATACATGAGTGTATTGCTAGTAAATAATGTACTGGACTGACCTACTATGAGAATATTGCATAGATAGACGTGTCATAAGTTATTCTCATATGATTATAAATACACATAAACCTTTGACCTGAAGTCACTATAGTTTCCTACATGAGGAATTACTCACTTTAATATTGTCCTATGTTACCTTTAATCAGGATGACGAATAGGGCATTGATTGGGTGTATCATAAATCGTGCAGAGGGAAGTGAGTGATGTAGATAGGATTTTATTACTCTTGTATAAAAGAAAAATATCCTTGGGCCCCTTAATTGAGTGGGACTTAAAAATGCATAGCCATGCTCAATTGGATTAATATGTGATATTAATCATTTATTTTAAGTCTACTCAGTATCAAAAAATATAAATTAAATATTGACGGAGATGACACATTCCATGCCTTTAGTTCAATTTGGATATTATTACAAAAAAAGGATTATGATGCAAAACGTTAATCATGTATTAGGTGGATGTCGAATCACAGACATTCTCACTACTTGAGTGACAGTAATGTATTGCTAGATACCGCTCACTATCTATGACTCAATAATGAATCATTATCAACGTAGTAAGAACTTACAGGGTCACACAAAAGGAGTAGGAATAAGATAATAATTAATTAAACTTTAATTATATTAATATCCAATTAATTGGACTTATTTTCGTGCATATATATTATTATTAAGAATAATAATGTGTTATTCACGTAATATATATATAATATGTGATATTATTTGATATTAAAGTAATATTAAATAACTATATTATCATATATTAAATAAATATATTATGAGATAATATTATCTAATATTAGATAATTAATACATAAGTCCTATCTCTCCTCATTATCTCTAGGATAAGGATAAGATGAGTTGTTAAGTGTAATTAGGATTTTGAAAGCATTATCTTAGTAGGATTAGGATTGTGGCTTACTTAAGTTCTATAAAAAGGGGCTTGAGAGCAACACATGAGTGAGACGCTCAAAGCTTCCATACAAACCCTAAATCACTCAAAAAACATCCAATTTTAATTCCTAGAGAGAAAAATGCATCCTAGCATATTCGTGGAGGGTGAGAGGTCGTTGTTCACTTCGTGTGGATAATGTAAAGATGCTATACCTTCCGGCCGGCATTCGATTCATCCGCTCTCAAGTTTTGATCAGAAGAAATACGAGTGCCCAATAGGCAAAATCCTAATCATTGATTTATGCTTTTTGTATGGATCCTAAGTAGAATTCGGATCAAATTTTGAATTTTTGCTATATATGATAATCCGAATTTCCAACACTATCGTCACATATAGTAGATTGGGATTCGTTGTAAAATTGATTGAACCATTATTAGTTTTCTTACCTAAAATAATGCCAATTATCATTAACCTACTAATCTTTCCTCGGCCTTATTAATAAAATATTAGAAGTCCAATACTTTTGATTTGGATAGAAAAGGGGAACAGAAGGTACTTAGTGGAATCTTAAATTAGGTTTATTCCTATGAACTGATTTAATCCTCATCTCACTTCTGGCAAAACATTTCTTAAGAAGAAAATATCAAACTTTTTTACATTAACCTTCTGGCCAAATCATGCCTCATAACTCTTCAAAATTAAGCATAAAGTGATGATTTCATGTTTGCCTTAATAAATATTATAATGTGATTAACAAAAAGTAAATTAAACGTAATTGGCCCTTTACTAGAAAAAGTGATGCCATGTATTCTCTTTTGAATTTCTACTCTAAATATTAGCCTTGATAACACTTTAAAAATTAAGATAAATAAATAAAGGAATAACACGTCACTTTGTCTTAATGCTGTTAAAGGAAGAAATTGCTCTATATGACTACCATTTAGTAACACTCAAAATGAAACCATTGTTATATATTATTGTTTCTACTTGACAAATTGTGAATCAAATATAAATAACTTAATATTTTTATAGGACAAAGTTCCATTCTATTTGATCATAGGGCTTATGCATGTTTAATTTAATGCTCATTCAACCCTTTAGCCTTTTTTCTTTGAGAAAGTGTAGAAAACATCTTAGGCTAATAGGTTGTTTCCAACAATCCCTTGGCCCAGCACAAGTGTTAATCGAATCAGAGCTATCAATTTGTTTAGAACCCTCCTTATAAGATTAGCAATAATCTTTGAAATGAACTTGTAAATTAAATTACAAGAAGTAATACATTGAAAATCTTTAAAATTATTGGCTCCTCTTGTTTTGGAATTAGAACAATGAAGGTGTTGTTAAGCTCTTAAAGCATCTAACTTATTTTAAATAATTGTTGCACTTTTTGCACTACTTGTTCCCCTACAATTTCTTATCATTATTTGTGAAATAGAGTCATCATCCCACCTAGTCCCATCGCTTTGAGGACAAGCACATCCTATAACACTATAGTAATTTTTTCTTTACTAGGAATTGCATATAATAATATCTTTTCTCATAATCACTAATGGAATTAAGCCTTGTAAGTCATTCAGAAGAAAATTTGTATATCTTCTCTCATATCTAGTAATATGTTGCCTCTCAAGAATCCAAGTACCATTAGACAAGCAAACAATGACTATATTATTCTTTCTTCTCCAAATAATTGTAGGGAGATGATAGAACCTAGAATTTCTATCCCCATCATTTACCCAATTTTCCTTAGATTTCTCGTGTCATATGCTCTTTTGCCTTGGTAATTATTCTTAAATTTTTTATCTAACACTTTTAGCTAAATCTTGATTCTCTTGAGTTGGTTCCTGAGTTAAAACCTCCACTAGGGTTCTATGTAATTCTTGCAGCTTGGCGTGACAATAACCAAAGAGGGACTTCTTCCAACACCTCAAAGCATTTCCACTCTCTATATTTTCCAAACTAATTGAGTCGTTGAGGACCCAGGGCAGTTTTTATTCCAAGCTTTAGAAATGACTTCTTTACAAGAACTATCTTGTTGCCATGCAGCTAATTAAGAACTTGAATGGCCTCAGTAATTGTTTTTATCATGAAACAAGTACAACATGATTGGCAAATGATCTTAGGCTAAGCCGATTAAATGAGAAACCATTGCTTTCAGCAATTTAAGACACCGATTAGCACTGCATATTGCTCTATCTAGCTTTTCTTTCATCATTCTACCATTTACTCTTCCATTATCCCAAGTAAAAAGAGCCCCCAACGAATTCAATTTCTTCTCCACCCTTATGATACATAAAATCAGCAAAACCTTTGTCATTAAAGTTTCCTACCTCTTTTCCTCGTACTTTACCTTGCTCGTAAAGTAAGGCCTTAAAATCTCCAATTATCACTCAAGAATTCTGCATATATAAATAAATAATATTTTGTTATAAAAAAAATATATCTTTCGGATAAAATAAACCCCGTTTAAATTATTAGTTGTATGGAGTTACTCCATCCCGTCAACAGTCCATCAATACTAATAAAAACATGTTAGATGACCTACCTATGTCTTCTTTTAACCCAATCTGACGATATGATTTCGAAATACAGTCTTGTCGTTGTTAACTCAAATTACTGTCATAAACTAAATTTTTATTTATTTTTATAGGTGAAAGGGGGGAAAATGATGGAGACAACATAAATTTATTATGAGGATTTGGATTGAAAACGAAGTGTGGTAGTATATTTTAGACTTAAAAAGGGTCAAACTAAGTCGATTGTAAGTTGAAAATGACAGTTTGTATTTTTGGTAATGAAAGTGACAGAATGTTGATGGAGGAGATGAACTCCACGCAATTAATAATTTAAAGGCTGACATTATTGAATATTAAAATATTGTTTTGATTGTGTCATTTTAGAAAAAAATAATTTTATTTTTATTTATTTATTATTTTAAAAAATTAAAATTATATTTATTATTTTTTAAAAATTTCTCTTATTATTTAAATAAATATTTAATAATTTTACTTATCAATTTATTTTTAATAAAAATATATAATAAAATATAATCCATCTTTCTTAAAATTAAAATTATTTATTATTTTTCTTAATCTTTACGGCCTGTATGTAAGAAATAAATTATAGCAGACCTGTAATTTAAAAGGTGTCCGTGTAATTTGATAAAAAAAAACCATTTTATATTGCTAATTCGCTGAAAATATGCTTTATTTTATTTTTATTCAATAATAAGCTAAGTAAATTGCATAAAATAAAATTATGTGTGCTATTGCCCACGTGGAGATATTATCTCCATATGTTGCCTTATTTCAGTAATTCTTTTGAAATGAATTCTAAGATACTCTTAGAGATTTGATATTCGGAGTAGTGTGGTAAAATACAAGTTATTGGATAAAATTATTAAGTCAATGCTAAAATTTTTGTAATATCATTCAGTGGATTGTATTTTGTCACACCACCTTAAACACCAAACTTCTAGAAGCACCGTAAGGAACACCTTCTTTTAAACATTTTAAATGTCTCTCATTTTCAAAAGATGGAGTCACGAAATCAAAGTAATTTAAGCCACTCCGAAGGATTAGAGCTTGCGCGCGTCAACTCCCAACCACGATTCCATGTCAACTTTTTTTCCTCCTTCAGCCAACGTTTGGCGGAAGTTTGATTAGTAAATGTGAAAATTGGCTTAACATCCCCATATAAAAAAATTAAATTTATCAATTTTGTAGTATTTAATGATTTTTAAAATTTTTATACATTTTTATACATTCATGATTTATTATCATGCTCTTTATAGATATGTTTAATAATTTTTATTATTTAAAATATAATAAAAACTCTTTAATATAATACTAGATATTATTATGCCACTAAAAATACGGACAATTTCATCTTTATCAACAAAATACCCTTAATGATATTTGGTGTAAAAAGGCATAGATAAAATGAATAACACGTGAGAACAAAAATATAATAGTATAACTTTATGGTCTTTAACCTTAGTGTATTCACCACATAAACGCGCGTGTATATATAACTCCTTATGTATTTATTATTTTTTGGAATAATATTATATGTACTTCCTTTCTTTTATTCCTACTTTGCTCTTTTTTTCATATCCTAAAAAAAGACGTTTTAAACTTATAAAAAGATAGATTAGGACAATCAATTTTTTTAATATGAAAAAAAAAAAGAAGAGGAAGAGAGAGAGAAAGAGAGACTGAAAGTGATATTACACATTTTTTTAAATAATTATTTATACTTTAAAAATGTAGAATTGAATGCTTATAATTTTTTATTTTTCTGATTGAGCACTTGCTATCAACTCTTCATCTATTTTTAATAGCGATAATTGTAAATGTGTAACAAATAAAAAGTTATTTAAGGATTCCGTCCGATTTGTTCGTAGATGAGCCTGTGCAAACTCAATCTGAATAGACATGACCGAGAGGATTCGTGAATTCTGCGGATAGCAGAATTAGGTTGTGTTTGTTTTGATTTTGTTTTGTGTTTTTTAAAATAGTTTTGTAAAATAGATTTTTAAAATAATTTAAAAAAAACAAGTGAAATAAAAATATATTTGGCAAAACTGTTTTGAGAACAGTTTTAATTATAGAATTGCCATTAAGGAATGTACAGTATCTGCAATTTTTACTGTATTTGGAAAACAAAATTAACAAAACAAGTTCAAATTGTTTTTATTTTATTGTTTTTAAAACACATATTTTCAACACAATTTTTAAAAACAAAGACAGAAAACACTTCTCCAAACACAATTTTTTGTTTAAAAAAAAAAACTGAAAGCAGTTTTTAAAAATGGTAACCAAACAGGCTCATGAATTCCGGAGGATCCTTAAACTTTTTTTTTTCCCCAAATAATCCAATTTTTAGTCTTCCTTCAAGCACATTTTCTCCCAAAAATAGCCCAATTTCTTCGTCCTCTGTGACTAATGAATAAGTTTTGGAATTACTACGTTACCGATTATAATAAACCGACAATTTTTGCAATTATTATTATTCATGTAAATGGACGTGTTTTCAAACACACATCATATGTCTAATCCACTTTTTAAATTAATTGAAATATTAAATAAATACCACCCAATTCCATTTCGAGCACCATCTGTCTCCGCAAAATTGGAAACTGTAGTTTTTGGGAGGGAGAAGAATCCGAGAAATCGACTACTGGTCAAATTTTAGTATCTCTACGGGATAGATTTTAATCGAGAATAATAAAATTATTAATTTTATTTTTAAAATTATGAAATGCTGGATTTAGACTAAATTTATACCACCCAATTCCATTTCTAGCACCATAAATGATTCTTAAATTAAATTAAATAATTTATTTATTTTTAAATAATAATTTATATAAATAATTTAATTTTTATATAAATATTTAAAAATAAAATATTTGTACAAATTTATACAAAAAGATAAAATTATCTATATAAATTAATATTTAAAAATAAACTTAATTATTTAATATAATTTATGAATTATTTTATTAATATCTTATAATTTTAAAATTAAATTTATAACTTTATCATTAAAAATTGAAGAGTAACAGTAGCAAGGGAGAAGTGTGCTTCAATCAATGGCTAACCAATGAGTAGGGATGATCATCAGTCGGTTAAGAGCGGTTTAGGATTTAGGGTTTAGGGTTTTTAAACCGATCGATTTTAACTGAAATGTAATTTTTTTATCCGACTGAATCCAATTACATAACCTCAACCGAATTTAACCGATAAATTCGGTTTTGGTTGGTTAACTTTAGTCTAGATCGGTTTAAAATCCAAAAAAAAATTTTAAATACCTAAATAAATTAATTTAAAAGTTAAAATTAATTTATAAATAAATATTAATACCATAATTGTATTAATATAACTATAATAAAAAGTAATTAAGTATTAAATTACAAAAATTATTAATACAATTCTAAATATGAATTTTTTTAAAAAAATTAATATAAATTTCCATTAATGTTAGTTAAATTTGGTTAATTATGGTTAAAAATTTTCACCTGTAATTAATTGACTATTCAAAATTTATAAAAAAAAATTTTAATTTTTAACCGATAATAATATATTAACCGCTCTTAACCGAACAATTTCAGATTCAGTCGGTTGGTTAAAAGTAGTTTAATAATATTTGATCACCCCCACCGATGAAATGTGAAATGTTAATGATAACTTTAGTAATTGGATTGCGCCAATTGTGAGGTTTTTTTTTTTTTGTAAATTTTTAATTGTTGTTTGGATAATTGAATTAGGAGATATTGCCCCATCGAGTAAGAATTAAAAAGAAAAAAAAAATTAAGTACGGATTGTCCGTAAATTATCCGATTCGATTCCTGTGGGTTGCAATTTTATATGAATCGGATCATTTTGGATTCGTTTCCCGCCCCCGATCGGAGTTGATGGCAAATATTAGTCTTATATATTAGAAACTACGATACGAGGTGGAAAATTCAATCATCTTCCCCTGTAATCTTTCAAAACTTACGGTATGAAACATATGTTTATGAAGCGAGTCCTCAATTTCGATCTAGAAAACCTCATGAAAAGAGGTGTAGCTGTAAACAATAAATGATAATATAAAATCTACCACTACCTCCACCATTTTAGTTAAATAAAAAATTATATTATTAATTTAATAATAATAATAAAATAATAAAAATATTATAACTAATTTATTATTATTGTTAAATTTTAATTTAAATAAAAAATTATTTATTAATATTTAAAAAGATAATAAATATAATTTTAATTTTTTAAATGATAAATAATTAAGAATAGTTTTTTCCAAAGATGACACTTAAAAAAAAGTTTTAAGAGAGTATAATATATGATAAATTTGATTAATTTGCACAAACTCAAATCTATAATATCGATGCTCTTTTATTTTTAGTGGATGACTATTAATAATGGAGGGTTCCTAGTTACTATTTCTTACGGTACCCTACAGTACTCATTTGTTTTGTAGCCACAGATTAAATTATATATCGCTGTGGCAAAATGGCTACAGCTAATGTCTCGTTCTTTTCAGATTTTTCCTTAACTTTTTTTACTTTTTTTCCTAAATCTTTTTTTCTTATTTTCTCCTTAAGAACATGATCTTTATTCATTATTTTTAATCAAAAAAGTATATTTCATTTACTCATAATTTTACTAATTTTTACTTAATTTATATATATTTTTAATTATTATAATTTATTCATATGTATTTTTTAGTATTAATAATTTACTCGCATCGACATTTTTTATTCAATTTTTAACAAAATAAGTAATGTTATTTCACTCTTCTGCGCTCACTCCCAACTTACTCTCTTCTCACGAACTGTGTGGTCTAAAGTTTTATAGGCCTCACACTGCCCTTTTAAAAAGTGCAACAAGTATTTCTCTTAATAAAAATTTCATAATAAATGCCTTCAGTGAATTTGGAAAAAATCACAAAGGAGTGAATTATAAATTTTTTATATTTATATAAATTGATATATAACATTTTCAATGGAAACTAAAAAAATATATTATAACTATCTCTTTAATTTAAATCCACAAACTTTCTGTTATAATTACATGCTTTACAATATTATTAATAATAAAATACACAAATTTTATTATCTACAAATGTCAAAAGTTTTATTTTTTTTACTTGCATCATGTATTATAATAATTTTTCTTGTTTAAGATATGTTATTAAAATAAAGAGATAAGGGTAATATATTTTAGTCTCTATTGAGAATTCTTGATGTCAATTTACACAAATATAGGAAAATTAAACTTTATCTATACACATAATTTTTTCCAATCTCACTTGAATCGAAAGAAATCACAAATGAGTAAATTATAATTTTTTTCATATATACATGTATTAATGTTTAACACTTTCAATTAGAGTTAGAAAAATTATATTAGCATTGTCTCCTTAATTTAGATCCACAAACTTTATGTTATTATTACATGCCTTACAATATTGCCAGCAATGGAATATTTGAATTTTGTAAACTACAAACATCAAGAGTATTATAGATTTTTTTTCTAGTTTAAGATGTGTTATTTAAATATGGAGCTAAGACTATATATTTTAGTCCTTAATGAAAATTTTTAATGTCAATTTACACATATGTAGGAATTTCAATCCACATTTTTTTTGTTTAAATTATGTTATTAAAATATGGAGACAAGGCAAATATATTTTAGTCATTATTAAAAACATTTTATGTCAATTCACGCATATATTAAAAAAATACAAGGCATGAGTAAGAAATAAATAAATAAATGAATAAAACTCTCAACGTTTGTAGATAATAAAATCCGTGTATTCTATTATTGAAAATATTTGTAAAGTATGTAATAATAACATAAGGTTTATAGATTTAAATTAAAGAAACAATGCTAATATATTGTTTTAATCTCAATTGAAAATGCTAAATATCAATTTTATATAAATATGAAAAAAAATTATAATTTACTTTTTTTTTATTTTTTTAATTCATTTATTATGAAATATTTCATTAAGAGAAATTCTTAGTATACTTTTTAAAAGAGAAATGATTATAATATACAGTAGAATCCATAGAATTGTGTACTTTATAATATATAAGGTGAGAGTGAATTAGGTGTGAATGCAAAAAAATAGAAGCAATATTATTTATTTTATTAAAAATTAAGATGAATGAAGTGTTAATACTAAAAATATAAATAATTAAATTATAATGTTTAAAATTACATATGAATTAAATAAAAATTAGTAAAATTATAAGTATGTAAAATATAGTTTTTTCGTATAAAAATAAAAAAAATAAAGATAAAGTTATTAAGGAGAAAATAACAGAAAGGATTTAGGAAGAGAAAAAAAATTTTTAAAAAAAAAACAACGATTAATTGCCACAAGTGTCACGGATCATGGTGCTATCACTTCACCCACCGTCCCGTAGCACTAGATGACAAGATTGGATATGAACCACCGCGATTCTAAAGGACATTATGATTATGCTGAAAACACTATTAAAATCGTCACCGATGACACCAACGATGCGTCGGTACAAGTGTACAAAAGCTTGACCTCTTTAAAAATGAAATTTTAAATTTAAATTTTATAAATATAAAAAATTATTATTAAAAATACTTTATTTTCATATTGAATCCTTTGGATTCGAACCTGAATTAATTAAAAATTTAATATAATCTATCATATCAGATATTTCATATCAAAAAAAAAAAAACGTCACTGATGACATCTTGATCGACGGAAAGAACAATGACATTATTGTCGTCTTAACTTTTGTGTCCAAATTCCATTTGGATGTAGACTCCCAGCCAATGACAAGCAGGCAGACCTTCGAAAAGCGGCTTTACTTCAACATTAAAAATTTAATATTATTTTTATAGAAGTATTATTAAATATATTATTTTTCATATGATAATATAATTTTTTTCAAATAATTATTTTTATTAAAAATAAATAATTTTTTATCAAATTATATACTGAATTAAAAAATAATATAATTAATAATATTAATTCAAAAATAACATTAAATTTTTATTTTAATATTAATATGATACTATTTTTTTAAATATCTTATGTAATTTATGATGTGGATTTTTCGTGGATCTACAGAAGCAAATAGAATGGGATTCCTTCAGGTCCTCTTTATTAGTATTTTTTATTAATTTAAAAAATAGAGATATAATTTTTTATTGTGAGAATCAAAATCTTTTAATTAGAAATTATTAATAAAATTTTTATATATTTTTCTCCTAAATCTATACATTCAATTTTTCAAAGAAATCGAAAGATTAAGATCCAAACAAGATGCTCCGTCTAAATTATATATAGATAAAATTATCAATTGCTTTTTGAAATTATAATACGGTAACAAACTGGTCATGAATTATATAAAATTATACTTTTATTTTTAAATAATAATTTATATATATAATTTTATTTTTATATTAATCTATACAAATAATTTCATTCGTATGTAATAAAATTGTTGAAAAGAATTTAAACTTGCAGACAAATTCACGAGTTTATGGAAAAAAAATTATAAACTTAAGCCTTTAAAAGGAGGGTTCACTTAAAAGTGATCCAGTCCAAAAAAGCTTGCAATCTACACAAGCCAAATCAAATAATTCATGAACGATTTGCATTTTTTTTTTTATTCTTACTTAACGATCTAATATTTCCTAATTCAATCGGCCTAATCCAATTATTCAAACAACAAATAGAAATTTACCAAAAAGCACACAATTGGCCCAATTCAATTACCCAAATTATCATAAACATTTCACTTATATTGATTGAAGCACACTTCCGAAGTTATGAATAACATTTCTTCTGTCTCCCCAACCTACAATTTCCAGTTTTACAGAGATAGATGGTGCTGGAAACGGAATTGGGTGGTATTTATTTAATATTTCAATTAATTTAAAAAGTGGGTTAGACATATGCCGTGTGGGCTTGAAAACATGCCCATTTAAACGAATAATAATAATTGCAATAATTGTCGGTTTATAATAATTGGTAAAGCAGTAATTCCAAATCGAAAGCAGACTAAAAATTAGATTATTTGAAAAATAAAATAAATGAAAATCTGCAGACTCCTTCGTTAGCTCTGCAAATTGAAAAGTGTTGGGACCCATAATTTCACGGTTCGCAATAAATGTAGACACGTTCGGTATGATCTGTTTAGATTGAGTTGGTGCAGATTTGTTTTCGAATTGATTTATTAAATAATACGATTAAATAATAAAATTGTATATATAAATTATTATTCGTAAAAAATTATACTTTTATATGATTTAAGAAATATTTTACAAATATTTTATAATTTTATGAATAAAGTTAATAATTTCATCTTATGTTATGTACTCCTATTATTTCTCATCTAATATCAATTATTTTTTTTTGAATTATTACATCAACTTGGAACTAACATTTAGTTTAGTCCAATAAATAAATTAATTTATAATTTAAATATATAAATTATTAAATTAAGTTAATAAATTATAAGTTAACTCTTATAAGTATTTTTTATATTATTTTATTAAAAAAATATACTTTGATTTAATAAATTATCAAAAGTAAATTATAATTTATAAACTATTATCTTTTCAAATTTTTTTATTTATATTTTTTTTATTAATTTACAATTTATACATAAATTTAAGTTTTTTTATAAAATATGATTAACTTAATTTTAACATAATTATATCCTAATTTTAAATTATAAATATGTGAAAATACATTTATAAATAAATAATATCATAAAATTTAATTAATTATATTTTAAGTAATTATAATTTTATTAAAAATAATAATAAAATAAAAATTACGTAAGTAAATAAATATATAATTTTATAAAATATAATTAATTAAATATTAAAAATTATATTTTTATTCGTTAATATAATATAATTTTTAGATAAATATGAATTATTTAATTATATATATTAATATATTCTTTTACATAATTTTATAACTTTAACTGGTTCAACAACTAAATTTATGAAATACTTTTTTAATAATTATTTAATTTATCAATTATGAATTAATTTATTAATTAATTTATTAATTATTAATTAATTTATCAGTTACTTATACCAAATCCATATTTTAAAAAATCGTGAGATGAGGCAATAAGATGACCAATAGAGCAGTTTTTTTTTTCCTCCTTATCATGCAGGTTATCAAAATAAACACTTCTCTCTTTTTTTCGTTAGAATAAGACAATATATTGTTCGCACAAAGATTTACCTTTCATAATTATCAAAATATATTGCATTTTACTCCGCAGAATCATATATTCCAGAGGATTTGAAAACTCTAAAAAATATTAATTATTGAGAGTATGATTTAAAAAATGTAATATTGTCATGCTTACAATTAAAAAGATTTGGAAAATCTCTGTAATATTTTCTTTTACTTAAATTATATATTTTTAGAAATATTGAATATATTTAGATATATATTTATATTTATATTTTTAAAAATTATTTTCAAATTGAAAGAAAATAATGAATAAAGAGTATTGATATTATAAATAATAAAATGTTTTATTTAATTATAAAATTGATATCTAAAATAAAAAATAAGTTTAAAAAATGATTAAAAGTTATTTCTATTTTTTTATTTTTAAATTACATATTTAGAGTTATAATTTTTTAAAAAAATTAGATTCTAAAAACAAATTATTATTCTTCTATTTTTAAAAATAAAAAATTATTTTTAGAAATAATGAATAAATAAATTCATTAATTCTCAAAAGTATCCTTATCAAAGATTGAAAACAGTGGTAAATGTTAAAAGGTTGACTAATATGGATGATAAATAATGATCGCTAATAAATAATACTTTAAAAATAATAATGATAATAATGATTTTATAGTATATTGCACTCATCTTCTTTAAAACTTATATTAAATAAACATGATAATCCTTTATTACTAAAATGATTTCATTGTAATTTAAAAAAAAAAGGAAAAATATTCTTCTTCTTCTTCTGTATCAACTTTTATGTAAGTTTGATTAGAAAAAATTAGTATAAACTTAATATAGATTGTCTTTACTTTGTGTTAAAATTTTATTAGAATAATGGTTGCCTCTGCAATTGAATATTTCACGTCTTAATTTAAAAGTTCTGGTACTATATTAATTTTTTTAAATATATAAGGTATAATTATTTTATTGAAAAGTATCTTTTAAAAAAATATAAAAAAAATTATAATTGTAATGATAAAAAAAAATTATTCTTTTAAATTTTATATTTAATATTAAATAAATAAAATATTCTTATTTAAATACTTTCCAATTATATTTTATAAAAAAATATTTTTTATCAAAATAAATGTATTGTTAATCTATGAGAAAACTCATCAATATTTTATCATCACTTTAACAAAGGAATCCAAGATAGGAAGGAAAATTTCCTTCCTGACTTCTGTCTTCATTGTCGAAGTACAGTTGATTGCTCGTTTATAATCTGCAGCGAAAGACAGAGTAATTCTGTTAATCGAATTTTGATATTTTCTCTATTTTAAAAATTAGATTTTGTATTGAAGTATATATTAGAGGCAAAGATAATACAATATATTCAATTTTAAAACCACAATTTTCATCTCTACTTTTTAAAATTGGACAAATTATACTTATTTTTTCAATTTTAATTTAATTATACTTCTATTGTTTATATGCAGACCATATACGCTTGTATTTTTAGAGAGAGAGAGACAGAGAGATGTGTATACATTTAAAATAAAAGAAAAAGATAGTAAATATATATGAAAAAAAGTTAGTATATTTTCTATTTCATCACAAATTCAAATTCTTTTAAACATTAGCCATTTTATTTGACAAATATTTTCTTCTCAAAATAATCTCTTGATATTTAAAAATTAATTAAATTATTATTTCTCAACTCAATTGAATTTCGTAATAATCTCTGAATATTTCTTCGTCTATATCCTCAACATGTTAATCTGCTTAACAGACTGGGATAACCTTTCCTTGTCAACTTTTTCTTTTTATTTTTAAGAGATAAAAAAATGAAAGTGATGACAATGATTTGATAATTAAATAATAAAATTATATATATATATTATTATTCAAAAAATTATGTTTTTATATAATTTAAAAAAAATTATAAATATTTTATAATTTTATGAATAAAATTGATAGTTTCATCTCATATTTGTGTGCTATTATTATTTCTCATTTATATCAACCATTTTTTCTGGGTAATTGCGTTAACTTGGGACCAAAACGGTGGTTAAAATAATGGTGAGATAGGGCAACAAGATAGCCAATAGAGCAGTTTTTTTTGGAAAAAAAAAAACATTTAGGTTATTAAAATAAACACTGCTCTCTTTTCCTCGTTAGAATGCGAGAATATATTGTCTGTACAAAGATTTGCCTTTTATAATTACTAAGATATATTGCATTTTACTCCACAGAATCATATATTTCAAAGGATTTTAAGATTCTGAAAAATATTAATTATCGAGAGTATGATTTAAAAAATGCTGTATTGTCATGGTTACAATAAAAAAGATTTATAAAATCTTTGTAATATTTTTTACTTAAATTATATATTTTTAGAAATATTGAGTGTATTTGAGTATATTTTTATTTTTATATTTTTAAAAAATATTTTTATAAACTAATTTTAAATTTAAAAAATAAAAAATAAAGGGTGGCTGATATTATAAATAAAAATATTTTATTTAATTATAGAATTAACATTCAAAATAAGAAAATAAATTCAAAAAATAACTAAATTTTTTTATTTTTCTATTTTATGGTTAAACGAGTTATAATTTTTAGGAAACAAACTCTAAAAATAAACTGTGAAATATGTTCATCTAGTTTTAAAAATAAAACAATAAAAAACTATTTTTATAAATAATAAATAAACCGATCTATTAATTCTCAAAATTATCCTTATCAAAGATTGATAATAGTGGTAAATGTTAAAAGGTTAACTAACAACGATTAATAACAGTAAATAGGTATACTTTAGAAATAATAATGATAATAATGATTTTATAATATATTTCACTCATTTTTCTTAAAATTTATATTAAATAAACATGATAATCCTTTATTTCTAAATTGATTTCATTTTAATTTAAAAGAGAAACGGAAAATATTCTTCTTCCCCTGCATCAACTTTTATGTGTGTTTGAATAGTAAAAATTAGTATAAATTTAATATAGATTGACTTTACTTTGTGTTAAAATTTTATTAGAATAATGGACGCATCAGCAATTGAATATTTCACTTCTTAATTTAAAAGTTCTGGAACTATATTAAATTTTTTAAATATTTAAGGTATAATTATTTCGTTAAGAATTATTTTTTATAAAATAATATGTTAATTGTATTTGTAGTTAAGAAAAATCTATAACTATAATAATAAAAAAAATTTAATAAAATTTTACTCCTTTAAATTTTTATATTTAATAATAAATAAATAAAATATTTTTTACCCAAACAAAATGTATCGTTAATCTATGAGAAAACTCATGAATATTTTATAATCACTTTAACAACAGAATCCGAGGTAGGAAGGAAGATTTTCCCTTATATGACTTCTTTCTTCAGAGTCTGATAGATAGTTGATTGCTTGTTTAAAATTTGCAGTGAAAGACAGGGTAATTCTATCGATCGAATTTTGATACTTTCTCCATTTTAAAAATTAGATTTTGTTTTGAAGTGTATATTAGAGGCAAAGATAATACAATATATTCAATCTTGAAAGCACAATTTTTATCTCCACTTTTTAAAACTGGACAAATTATATTTGTTTTATTCAAGTTAAATTAATTATATTTATATTTTTTGTATTGAGACCATATACATTTATTTTTTTAGAGAAAGAGAGTTGTGTATACATTTAAAATAAAAGAAAAGGATAGTAAATACATATAAAAAATAAAGTTAGTATATTTTCTATTTGACCACAAATTTAAATTCTTTTAAACATTAGTTATTTTATTTGATAAATATTTTTTTCTCAAAATAATTTTTTGACATTTAAAAATTAATTAAATTATTATTCCTCAACTCAATTAAATTTTATAATAATCTCTGAATGCTTCTTTGTCTATATCCTCGACATACTAATCTGCTCAGCTAACCGGCCGGGATAACTTTTCCTTGTCACCTTTTTCTTTTTATCTTTAAGAGAAAAAAAACAGAAGTGATGACAATGATTTGACCTCACAAGAATTGAGCCCTGCTGATTTGCCTATGCAAGTCCAATAATTCTTTTTCAGACGTGCACGTGACGTATTCGTTGAAATGGCTCCATCTGCCGGAACCCTAAATTTTTTTCACTTTTTTGTTAACATTTGGCCAGAAATTTTTCTCTTTTAAGTGGCCCAAATTCAACAAAGGCCCATTTAAGACGTGTCTGCTAAAATTGGCGGAATGTTTATCAACAGGAGAAGCGTATGTTTTCCGAAATGGAAGAACAAGCTGTGTATTTATACTAAATATTAAAAAAATGTAATAATATTTAATATTATTTTAATAATTTTATTTTTATTTTATTTAAAATTTGAATTTAATATCTCATGTATTTATCTTAAGTAGAGGTATTACTTAATAAAAAATATATTAATTCTAAACAGATTTTATTTATTAAAAAATAGAGATTCAAATCATGAGGACAACCTTTGTTTATTAATACAGTAAAAAGTACGTTAATTGCGGGCAAACTTTATTTACTAGAGATTTGAATTTCAAAAATAATTTTTATCAAGAGAAGAGAAATTCATTTTATCTAAATTTTGGAGTGATTCCTTCACCTTGTACATAAGAAAATGAATGTAATTTTATCTACAAATAAATAATAATTAAGCAAAATAATTATTTTATATGTTTCAATTATTTTTGTACCATGAGAACGTATGTTATTCATCTTCTTCCATAGAAATTTTTTTAAAGAACTATTAGGTTAAAAAGTACTTTCAAAAAGTTGATACTTCCAAATGCCCTTTTTTAATTGTATAACAAATATAAAACATATTGAATTCTTCTCAGACATTTTTGAAAATCCAAAAAAAAGTCCCCAAATTAAATTTTTTAGATAAAAGTTTGTGTTTAAATTTAATTTTTTATTGATGTAAAAATTTTTATATTATTAATATATGAAAAAAAGAATGTTATTAAAATAATAATAATAATTAAGAATTTATAATTATGATAAAATAATTTTAATAATTTTTATTAACATAATAATATATAAATAAATCAACGAAATATATGAATAAATAATCATATAAAATTAATTTATATTAATTAAAATTTATTTGGACATTATTGTTGACTTTCTTATGAAAGATTCGTCGAATATATGCAGCCATGAAGAGGCGTGCGTGCAAGGAAGAAGTCTTCGCCGCGAAACACGAACCGGACAGAATGCGCGGGTAATCCATCCGCTTTTGTACAGTATATTCAAAATCCTAATAATTATCAGATTATTATTTTATTTTAAGCTATTTTTTATTAAAATTAAAATTATCATTAATTTATTATTATTTTTAAATTTGAATTATTTTATTATTCAAATTAGAATACTTCTATCAAGAAGAGTTTTTTTATAGTGCAAGGTAGATATGAGCAGAAAAGGAGACGTCTCGGGTTTTGATGTCATGTTATCTACACAGGGCAACGTGAGTTGTCGCGATCGAGGCAAGAGGTGTGCATTTTCATCACGAGGCCTTCGGCACATCGGCAGAGGGCAGAATGATCTTTGCAAATTATGACGACTTTTTCGAACAAGTTTCAATAGACAGCCCAATGGTATTTTTAAGCAGGCGAAGTGATTTGAGAGTTTTTATATATATTATTTTATAATTTTTAATAATATAATGAATTTTTATTTATAATTTTTTAAAAACTTTAGATTAAACTGTTTAGATACCTTATTATTATATTCAAATTAATTTAATTATATGATATTTACACATTCACAAGGAAGGCGTATTTTCCCAACAGAGTCTTCATCTGTGGTTTTCAATTAATCTCTGACATTGGATAAAGAAGGAAATTTCTGTGGCTTTCTAGTTGAACACTTGATCAACAGGGCTATTTCAAACCCTTAAAACTCTGCGGCCGACCTTGGCCATACAAAGGCATCTCCATTAAATTATTTAGTATTTAGCAAATCATTTTTTTTTTAATTCAAGGGCCTAAGTGGTGATGGCAAAAACACTCATACTCGATGGTCTCACCAAAATCAATAAATATTTATCTAATAAATCTTACTTAAATTAGATTTATTACTTAATGGTTTGA
This sequence comes from Sindora glabra, assembly GCA_020226215.1. Lineage (NCBI taxonomy): Eukaryota > Viridiplantae > Streptophyta > Magnoliopsida > Fabales > Fabaceae > Sindora > Sindora glabra. The sequence continues at coordinate 31,394,437 of CM035228.1, read as the reverse complement.
ATCTAAATTTATATGTTAAATATCTAATAAATTTTGAATTATTTTTTAGTATTCATTAATATTAATTTGTATAATGCATGAGTTTATTTTTTATAAATATTTAATAAATTTTAAATTTTTTTGGGTATTAATTAAACCTATTTGAATAATGCATTTTATTATTAATTTATTATTATATAAAAATTAATATTATCACATATATAAAAATATTATATGAGTTTATTTGAGATAAATAATATTAAAAATATTTAAATTTATATTACATTACAAAGATATTTTTAAATAATATTATTTTATTTTATAATATTAGTCTATATAATGTAAGAATATCTAATTATAATATAAATTAATAAATAATTATTTATGAGTTGAGCTAATACAATCTATATTTACTCTAAAATTATTATAAATAATATAAATAAATCAAAAGAAAAAGGGATATGAGTAAGAAAATAAATATAATTTATAATTATTAAGTGTAATTATTATCCATGAAAATGATACAACTTATATTTATCCTAAAATTAATATGGATAGTATGAATAGGTTAAAATAAGAATTAATGGAAATAAGAAAATAGATATAATTCATAATTGTCAAATGTAATTACTATTAAAAAAGGAATAACTTTTTATTTTTTATTAAAAAGATTTTAACTTATATTTATATTAGCAGATCCAAATAGATTTATTTTGAATCTTTTAATAAGATTTTATTGAATCCTTATTGGATATGAATTTTTAATGAATCCAAAATAACAGATCTTTAATGAGTCTAAATTTAGTTAAGTTTAATCAAATCTAACCCATTGTCATCTCTAAAATTTTAATAAATACAAAATAGTGAATTTTTAGTAGATCTAAATCTAATTAGATTTGGATTAAATTTACTTAAACACAACTCAACCCATTGCCATCTCTAAGCCTGAGCCCACATGGGAGAAACAAAAAACATCAAATGAAACAAAATAAAAATCAATAACTAACTACTCATGTTAGAATAACACACATCATGTTAGTCAAGATTAAAACTTAATGATCGTTATATTAGTTAAGATCAAAATTTAATGATTAAGAAGTTTTGGAAGCACCCTCTTTTATTTTGTAAAGAAATAGTACGCTTAATTAATCCATCTATACATTTATTTCTTTTGCGAAAGGTATGACAACTTCTTTTAACAATTTTTTTTTGGTATATAAAGAGAAGTCAAAACTAAGCTAAAACCAAATCAGAAAATGAAAATCCCATCATATCTGCTAGCAATAACATAGACATAGATGGAGGAGCTAACTAGAAAATATGCTCTGGTGATTGCATTGAGCAAGTAGAGAAGAAAAGGCTAGCCATACAGTTTGCCACCTTATTAATTTCCTGGTAATAGTGAGAAAATCTTATACTCCACTTCTTCAATATAAAAGATCTAATAGTAGAAACTATTGGGCCACAAGGATAAACCATATTGCAACCGTGTTGGATAAGAGAAACTGATGTAGCAGAATCTAACTCAAAATGAACTCTCGACCACCCATGTCTCCAAGCTAGTTGTAAACCTGTAAGAACACCCCAAAGTTCAGTAATTAGGATGTTTAATTGTCTCATCCATTTACAAAATCCCAATATCCAAGAACCTGCACTGTCTTGAAAGCATCCTCCACAACCAGCAATATCATTCCAAACTGAACCATTTGATTTTCATTTGATCCAACTAGTATCAAGTGGATTCCAGTTGATCTAGCTTTCCACTCTTTTAATTTCCTTTTCGGTATATTTATATAAGGATATAAAACTATGTAATTAGGTAGTTCGCAACTTAGCAAGGAAAGTAATGTACTAAATATTCTTTGTTTTTCCTTGTAACACCAGTATGTTCCTATTCAACCAAATTAGCCATATAATGAATCTATTTAGAACTTGCTAAGAAATATTTTTATTATTTCCTATGTGTGATGTCAGATTCCACTCTATCCAATCTTGAAGTGAGTTGGAGAAGAAATGAGACCAATGATTCATTTTTATTAATGTCATCTAGAGGTGTTGGATTCTAGGCAATCTCAGATCATGTGCAAATTAGTTTCACACGTTCGGTTACACCTAGGACACAAGTTAGAGCATGGCATATTTCTTAATTTTCTTTGAACGTTTGTCAGCATTTTATCCTTAACCAACACTAAAGGAAAGTTCTAATTCTTTCTAGTCCTAGCCATTTTTAGGTTTTCTTCCAAATATGGTGTTTCTCCCTCTTGTCCCTTTGAGATATCGATTGGTATGCAGAACAAATTGAGAACTGTCCATTTGGAGTATACTTCCAAGAAAGTTAGCCTAGCTCGTTAGTTAAAATTAGAAGGACAACACTTTGAATTTTAGTTACAATATTAGAAAGGAGCAGCATAGATAGTCTGACCAAGTTCCAGTCTTATGCATTAGTAACATAATTTACCACTGGTAATTCATCTTCAGCATTTGGTATGATAACTGAGGAAAGATTACAAAAGGGCATGCATTTTGGAATCCATTCATCTGCCTACAATTTAGTCGAAAGTCCATTTCTGATATTCTGAGGAAATCCTTAGGTAAATTTCTTCCAAATTTTACAAACCCTTTGCCATAAATTAGATTAAGCAGTAATTTGATTAACCTCTGGTGTACAAGATGATTTGTATCCATATTTCGATTTTAAAACTTGCACCTATAATGCTTTAGGATATTGTATTAGTCCCCAAGCTATTTTCATAAGATATGCTTTATTACATAGCTTTATCTTCCTCAAACCCAAACCTTCCTGGTCCTTTGGAGTACAAATTTTATCCCAAGCTATAAGATGAAAAGATTTCTTATTAGCTTAAGATCCCCATATAAAATTTCTGCTTAAGAGATCTAGTTGTGAACAAATAAAAAATGGAAGAAGACTTGTTTGTATACTATATTGTGGAATAGTTGATAGAACTGCTTTAAACAAAGTTATTCTACTAGCCAGAAAAAGTGTTTTCGACTTCTAAAGTGATAATCTTTGATTTAGTTTATCAATGACAAAATTAAAAGACTATTTTGATACTCGATTATGGTGAAAGGGTACTCCTAAATATTTTCCAAGATCTACAATAGTATGAAAGCCCAACTTGTTACTTATTTCCATTGCCCTTGTATGATTAACATTTCTTGAGAAGTATACTCTAGTTTTTTCTTAATTAACCTTTTATCTCGAACTATTGCAAAAAGTAGAAAGGCATTGATTAATAATTTTTTCTTGCTTTAAGGAAGCCTCAGACAAGAAAATTAGATCATTTATAAAAAATAAATAGGATATTAGAATTCCATCTCATCCCATATGTACCAATTTCCATAGCTTATTATTTACTATTAGATTAATTGCATGTACTAATCTTTCCATGTAGAGGATAAATAAGTAAAATGACAAAAGATCCCCTTGGTGTAAGCCTCTCGAAGGTTTAAAACTATCGCTGATGCTGCCATTCTAAACTATTCTCATAGTTGTAGTAGATATGAAGGCTCTAATTAGTTTGATAAGGCCGGTATCTTCTAATGTGGAGATAAGAAACTCCCAGTTCAACTTGTCATAAGTTTTCTCTAAATCTACTTTAATAGCCATATAACCGATTTTTCCTTTTTTATTATTCATCAAGTGAATGATTTCTTGAGTTATAATGATGTTATCAAAACTATATGTCTTGGGTACAAAGTTACTTTGATTTGGAGAAACTAAATTCCCTATAATCGACTTCAGGCGATTTGCAATAATCTTGGTAATTATCTTATAAATGATATTGCATAAGCTTATAGGATGAAATTCCTTCAAAGTTTTTAGTTTATCGATCTTTAGAATAAGAACCAATAAAGTTTCATTAATCTTTTCTATGGTTTTCAAGAAATCAAAAGCTTGTAGGATTAGATTACAAACTGAGTCTTCCACTAAACTCCAATGGCTTTGAAAAAATATTGCTTGTAATCCATCACTTCCTAGGGCTTTGAAAGCACCCATATTAAAGATGGTATCCTTCATCTCCTCTTTAGCGAATTTTTTTTAACAGATGAAAGGCATTCATCTTGCAGTCTTAGGAAAAATCCAATTAAAGAAAAAAGTGGACTATTAATAACTTCCTTGGAGAAGAGGGAGAAGTAGAACTATATAGCCATACTTTTTAAATGATCAGGATCTACATGCCAATTCCCTAATTCATCCTTAAGATATTCAATTTTATTCTTCTTTCATCGTACTATTAAGGATGTGTGAAAAAAGGACTTGTTACGATCCCCAAAAAGCATCCAATTGCAACAAGATTTTTGGAATCAAGTAACTTTCTCCTGCAAAATAATTAATTTATATTCCTGCCATAGTTTGCTTTAAAGCTTCACCAGGTAAGAATTAAAGGTCTTCTCTAGTGCTTTATCAATACCCTTTAGTCTCTGCATGATATTTCTTTTTTTATGAAATATATTCCCAAATGTGTTATGGTTCCATAATTGGACATTCACCTTAAACTGCTTAATCGCTTGAAACCAATCACCATTACTACATTAAGCATTCTTTACAACATCAGGAAAAGAATCATTTAAAAGCCATGCAACATGAAAATGGAATGGCCTTGCTAGAGCTTTACTTGGAATACGATGCTGCAATCCGACAAGAATAGGTCTATAATTTGATTTCATGAAGAATAAATGAACAATAAAGCCTCTAGATGAGATAATCTCCAATTTGTATTAGCAATAACTTTATCAATTATTTCTTTTAGGTTTTTTGTCTCCCATGTATATTTAGGACCCTTGAATCCTAAATCCATAAGATAACAATCATTCATACATTTTGCAAAGTTACTTATATCTCTAAAGTTAGGATGACTCCCTCCTTGTTTTTCATCTGCTGAAAGATAAGAGTTCTAATCCCTTAGAAGAATCCAAAGGGATTGAATATGTGACGCAAGCTGGTGAAGTTCACCCAGAGTTTCAAACGTAAGCTTTCCTTTGGAGAAGCATAAACGACTACTAGGAAACTAGAAAAGGATACGCCAACAACCTTATACTTGACATGAATATACTGATAATGAAAGTTAATAGCTATTATATTATAATAGGAAGAATTCCATAGCAACTAGATTCCATTTGAGAATCCTATTAGATCTTTTCGAAAGATGCTATCCATACCAATCTTCCTTATAACCCTAGCAGCTTTATCATCTCGGATGCGAGGTTCTAAGATAATAAGGATGCCTAAGTTATAGGGAAAAAATAAATCCTATGCCTATGAAACAAAAGATGAGGCTTCAGCCCCTCGACAATTCTAACTAATGATATTCATAAAAGAAGTTTGAAAAAGAGTTTACGCATGTAGACATTTAAACTATATGGTAAGTATTTCCTCCAAGCCTACCAATCATTCTCTGTCTTCCTTTGATAATGAGAATGCATACATTTTCACTAGCCTTATCACTTCAGGCGGGTCTAGTGGTTTAGGGGGATGAGAGGCTATATTCTATATAGACATAAGGTTAGGTTAGTTAACTGTAGGGTTATTCTCAATTTACATTGGGGAGAGTCATGTTTGGCTAGAAGGGTAATCTCCAGTCGTATTAATAATTAATGGAGGCTAAGGTGGGACTTTCTTCAATTGAGATGATCTAATGCTTAGTTTCTCGACTAATTAGCCCAAAGATAATATAGGCTTTGTAATATGCGAGTTATTAGACTAGCCCACTTAGGTGGTGCTATTTGTTAGGTCCTCCAGGTTCTTTTTATTCTTTTTAACATGCGCTAACTTGGAAGGCTTAATGGTCATTAGGGGATAATCATGATTTTTGTCATTATCAACCTCACTAAATGTAGTCTCAATCATTGCATTTTTACTAATTAAGGAGACATTTTGATTTGCATCTTCATTAATTTCCATTGAAGTACTAAATCTTAAAGCCACATTCCACTACTACTACTAGGGTTTAGGTCAACTATGACTACCTTCCCTTTTGACATAACTTTCATAATAGGTGCTTGCTTTTTCACCTGATTCCTTGCTTTCCAAATCTATTTGTAGGTTATTATCCATCCCCTAAAGTCTTCCTCACAATGATTATCCTACCGGTGGCATTGTTACTCCTATGAGGAGGATTTGGCAAGCATTTCCAACTCCTTTACACTGCCTGATAATCTGTTACATTTGATATTGACTCCTTAGCGGTAGAATCAACCGAATCTATTTTAACCCAAGGACATGCCTCCTTTCTATGACCAAAACGACCACATGCAAAGCAAATAAGGTGGAAGCCTTCATATTAAATAGGAAGAACCTTTTTATGAATTGAAACTTCAGAAACCAATTTCTTTCTAAGATCTACACAAATTTGAGCAAAACAACCATAATCAGTAACACACTCTTGTTCTTGATCTCTCAGAGTATGCATATTCACTTTGAAAGTTCTTCCCACCTTATTCCCTATACGTCATAGAAAATGCTTATTGTAATGTTCAAGATGTAATCTTGGTACACGTATCCAAGTGGCTAATTTCTTAAAGTCATCATCAAAAGGATTGAAATCAAGTTGCCAACATTGTACCACTAAGTAGTGGTCATAAATCATCCAAGGGCCATTCTCTATAGCATTCAAATAATCCTCTTTATCATTAAAACGAACCACATAATAGTTATTTCTGATATCAATCATTTAGATCATCCCTTTCAACATCCAAAACTTCTCTAGCCTTACCTTTAAGAATCTAAAAGCAATTGACCTACCCAATAGATTGATGATCAAAGAACTCCTCTAAAGTTTACACCATTCTTTATGTTCTTCTTATGAGACAGTAATAATCGGACATAGAGGATCTTGTTCCTCTAATATTATCAATCTTCTCTTCATTATCATTCTTGGACTCCAACTTTTCATAAAATTCACTCCTTCTTTATACAATTCATTATGGACTCCATTAATGTGGAGGAGTTTATCTCTATATGAGATAATTTTATGGCTTCGAATTTGGATACTTTAATACTAGATTTGTCTCCTGTCGCTCCTTTTTATTTTTCTTTAGTGAACATAATTGTATCTTCCTCATCTAGTTTCGCCTTTTTAGTACTTCGGATTAGTTTATCAGCTTCCTCACCGAAGAGTGAGCTCTCCTACCGTGCACTTCCCTCCCTTACTTAGTAGAGATTTTGCTTTAACTTCTTTTAACTTTCATATAAGAATAAAAAAATATTTTCAAAAAAATAAAAGATTTTCCTTTATGAGTTTTTTTGATATAGTATTGATAGATGAAATTCAAGTTTAACTTTCACTTAATTAATTATTTAATTGAATTATGTAATTTTTATTAATTTTTAAATTAAATTTATAATATTATTATTTATTATTTTACCATATTCATTTTTAGACATAATTTAATAATTTATTTTTAAATATTTAATTAAAATTATTATATATAATTTAATTCCTATTAATTATATAATATAAAAATTATGTACAAAAAATAATGTGACAAACTAACATACAATAACATTTAAATATAATAATTAGTTTCTCATTTATAAAAGTGGTTATCATTATATGTTTCTAAATTTTATAATTAAAAATAATAATTCCTTATTTTTATTTTTTATTAAATATTTATCCATCAATTTACTAATCATGTTAAAATGAATGAAAAATATTAAAGTGGATGATTAGATCTCACGTTGACAATGTTAAATATATACTTACTTGTTGATTATATTTTTTTTCTTTTAACCATTTATTTAATATTATAAGTGAAATGAGAGATGAATAATTATAATAAGAATAAAAATAAAGAATTAATAATCCTAATCATAAATTTTGAGGGATATAATAATCATCATATTTATATACAAGAAATTAAATATTATATTTATTCATATTTTGGTTCTTATTTAAAAATTTTATAAAAAGATCACATAATATAATAAAATGATTAATTAACTAGTTGGTGGATATTGATTTCAACTGTCATATAATTAGAGAGTTTAATTTCTAAAATTTAAAAAGATTAAATTTAAGTGCCTAAAATTAAATGAAATATTTTATAATTTTTTAATTAAAATTGGGGCTGCATGATGATATAAACAAATATGTTTTGGTGCAATGAGAAGATGCTTTCGTAATTTAGTTGACTTAACAATTCGGATCTGCTTGTAATTTGTAATTAATTGATTGAAGATGAGGTATTTCTTGAAAGTAGGATTTGTTTTTATCAAATTGTAGAGAATATGTATACTACAATTTGAAGCTACTAATTAGATTACGCACCTGGTAGTAGTTGAATTATAACATGCAGGGAAAAAATATTTATGTGTTTTATTTGTAACAGGTGTTTTTATTTTTATTTAATAAAAATAAATTAAATCTTAGTTTTATTATATATGAAATTCAAAAAATTATATTTTTAAAATTTTTAAGATTCTAAAAATTTTAATTATTAAATGAATGCGAGGTGACGTAATAACATGACCGAAATATATACTTCACTTATAATATATCTCTTCAAATCAAATTTTGATGCGTGCCGCTCTTGGATTTGAATTCAAATAGTATTATATCTTTGAAGTGTTGGCGTTGTCTTATTTTTATTTATTTTACTTTGTTCGTAACAATTTTAAATACGCATCTGTACAACTGCGATTAATCTATGTATTTAATATTAATTATTATTATTACTTATAATAATATTAATTATTTAAAAACACGAATTCGGATGTAAAATGGAGGATGTATGTTATGTATGGCATCAGAAATGATACTGGCCCCACCTTATCGCTAGACTTTCCCAACACGCGTTGCCTAAGTTTATTTGGCTTTAAATCAAAATCCTTTTTTTTTTTAAGTGCAGATGGTTGGTGGCTACAGTGCCATAAAATGGATGGTTTTTAAATTTGTATCATTCAAATTAATTAATTTATTAAATATATTAAAATAAAACATTAATTTGACTTGTTTAAAAATTTCAATTAATAAAATATATATTATAAAATTATTTATTAAGTTTAATTACTTATTACTTTTTATAAAAATAGTTTTAATCATTAATAAAAAATTATTTTAAATATTTATTATCATTTTATTAAAATTATTTATAATTTAACTATTAATTTTTCAATAATATTTTTAAAAATTCAATATAAATTGTTAAATAAGTTGGCTTATCAATTCGAATTCGAATAAATATGTCATGTTTGTGTCAGGTTATTATGTCATATTAAAAATTATCAGTTTTAGGCTCCATTTTGCACAAGCAATTGATAAGTTAGTTGGTAACTAATAAGTTAGTTAATAATTGATAAGTTAATTAATAACTAATAACTGATAACTGATAAATTTGTTGAAGTATTTTATAAAATTAATTATTAAATTAGTTAAAATTATAAAATGACATAAATAGATATATTAATATAATTAAAATAATTTATATTTATATAAAAATTAAATTATATTAACTCAATTAAAAATTTTAAAATAAAATTATGATATTTAATATTTAATTAATTATATTTTATAAACCTATATATTTATTTATATAATTTTTATTTTATTATTTATTATAAATTTATAATTACTAAAAATATAATTAATTATATTTTATTAAATAATTTATATTTATATTATAAATGGTATTTGTTGTAAATTAATAAAAAAATAAGAATAGATTTAGAAAAAAATTAAAAAGATAATAATTTATAAGTTAGTACAAGAAACATTTCTAGAGGTTACTCTAGGTAATTTATTAAATCAGAACTTATTTTTTTAATAAATTAGTACAAGAAATATCTCTAGAAGTTAATTTATAACTTATTGATCAGATCATAAACTAACTGTAAACTAAATTATTTGTTGTATGAAATAGAGCCTTAATTGATGGTTAGAGTACCATAAAATGAAATGGCTAGAAAAATTTGGTAAAATGTTTATTAATAAACACTAGAGACATGATTGGTTTGAGAAAAAAATTATTATCACAAATATTTTAAGAAAATATTAAATTTTTATGTGTAATTCAAAAGTAAGTAAAATATTTTTATATTCTCAAAAATATTTTTAAACTAATATTTTTCAAAATATTCTTATTAGAGTAAGTATCTAACAATCTCATAATATGAAAATAATTTAATTAATGAATAACATAATTATTTTGTTTATGTTTTTCTAAATTCTACCACTTCATTTTACTATTAAGTGCCTTTGGTGGTCATTATTTATGAACACCACTACTCATTAAGTTAAATTATTATTGACAACTATTTATCATCATTAACTATCACTAATTGTTATATAAACCTCCTTTTGCTGCAACTCTCGATAGTTAACTATCATTTATCACTGCATACTGCTATTAATTACTATTGATTGTTGTTTACAACTATCCACCATTACTTGTTATTATTCACTTTCATTGATCATCTACCTATGGCGTTAATAATTACTTACTATCATTTATCATTATTAATTATTATCTTTCATTATTTCTTACTATTGACCACCACCACCACTACCTAATGTGATTGGTTACTTAATTGATGATAACGATATTTTTAGTAATTTAATAATATTATTAAAATATATAAATTAATTAAATAACAATATTGTAACAATGTCAAGAATTTTTTTAATTAATTCAAATATGATAATATGACATTTTTGGAAGTTATCTTTATGAGAATCATGTTTCAAAAAATATTATGATTTCATAAACTAAATGCCACTTATAAAATGAGAATATTCATTTATAAAGAATAACTATTCTATCAAATAATATGATTGATTACTTTATATTCAAATAATATGAATGACTATTGTATCAAATATTATGAGTTCATAAACCAAATGCCACTTATAAGATGAGAATATTCATTTATAAGGAATAACTATTCTATTAATCATTATCTTTTACCATATCTTACTATTGATAACCACCACCTAATGTGATTGATTACTCAGGTAAAGATATTTTTAGTAACTTGATAATATTTTTTAAAATGTATAAATTAATTAAATAACAATATTGTAACAATTTTGAGAATTTTTTGAATTAATTCAAATATGATAATATGACATTTTTGGAAATTATCTTTATGAGAATCATGTTTAAAAAAATATGATGATTTCATAAACCAAATGCCACTTATAAAATGAGAATATTATTTTATAAGGAATGACTATTCTATCAAATAATAGAATTTCTATTTTATAGCAAAAGTAATAAAATAATATAATGATTTTTTTATATCCTTATCCTTTACATTTTTCATATAATTTAAAATTACCTATTATTAATAAATTATAAAAATATAAATTTTTAAATATTTTTGTACTAAAATATTTGATAATCATATTTTTAATAATAAATTTAGAATGAAATATTTTTATTATTTATAAAATTTATTTAGTAAAAAAATTTAGTAAATTTGAATTTTTATATTTTTACTATACATTTTTTTTATTAATTATAATTTTTATATTAAATTTTAAAAAATAAATTTTTTTATTATTGGTCATATCATATATTTTTATTATATTAAATTATTTATTATTTTTATATAAAGATATTCTTGTCATTAATTACTTCTTCATTTCATTCTTACATTATTTTAAAGTAATAAACATAAAAATAAAATAAAATGGATATTTCATTTTTAACCATGCTAAACATAATTATAAAATAATAATTTGATTTTATTATCGTTATGTATCACACTAAGCGCACTATAAAATATGCAACTAAATTTGCTTGACAATATATGTTAATCATATTTTTATTTTTTTAATTATTATAACTATGTATGAAAACCTTATGTTACATTTATCAAATATCAATAGAGTTTGAAATAAAAGTTTTTATATTTATTTATAAGAAAGTAAATAGAATTTATATAGAAAATCATAAAATTTTCAGCAAAATTAGGAACCAAAATGCACGATAACTCTTCTTTACATTTTTGGTTTAAAAAAAATGCATAATAACTCTTCAACTACCCGAATCCTTCCCTTTCCGTGATTCTTTGATAGAGGATCACTATTTAATTTCTTTTCGCGTGGGATTAATATTATTAATTATAAAATTTCAGAGAAATAATAATAATTATTTTTATAAATGAATAATTAAATGTTATGTTTATTTCTCTTTTGAAATTTAAAAGAGAAATTTCATATTTTTTTTAAAAGTTCCAGCAAATTTGTTTGTCCTTTTTAAAAAAAATGTTTGACAAATATTTAATATTTTGATGAAAAATATAAGAAAGACTTCATTTCGGAATAAGGAAGGACAATAAATTTTTAAACAGTCATAATTTTGACTTCATAAATGATTACTCTTTTATTATATGGCCATATTTAAGAATTTTAATTTTTTTTTCTTACGTCTTTATCATAGTAGTGTCACTTTGGCTCTTTCATATTAGCAATGTTGCGTGAGAAACAAGTTTTCGATGTAATGCTCTTTTAAAATTATTTTTCATTATAATATTGTTTTATAAAAAAATTGAACTTGAAATTTCATTCTTTTACCTATCTTTTAAAGATGATGTTGCTGCACATTGTGTTATATTTTAAAAAATTAAGGGGTTGTTTGGTTCGCAGCAACAACATGAGAAATTGAACTTTCCAAGATATAAACTACCATAGAGTTATTTGGTTGCGCAAATGGGAGGAAATAGATTTTCTCGGGAACTTGTATTTTTCATAAAACGCAGGAGATCACTTACCCATTTCCTCTTAGGTAAGTTTTATTGCTTGTGTTTTTAATTAATTTATAGACAAAAATGACCCTATTAAAATTAGTTAATACCAATTTTGCCCTTATAATTTGAATATCAGGATTCACTTCTTCATGTATGCCGTTGTTTCTCGAGCATTTCTCGTCTCCTCTCAACCCTAGCAGCAATTTTCGGTAACGGTACTAGCGATTTCTGGTTCTCGAGCTTCTCTCATCTCCTCTTCAACCTTAGCAGCAGTTCCCGGCAACGATACTAGCGATTTCTGGTAAACTTTGATGACCTTACTCATTATATTTCCTCTTTTTCTATTAAGTAAGCTACAGCCTTCATATTTGAAAATTTTTATCCTTCCCGACTTTCCGTCAAAGAATAGGAGCTGCAGCGTCGGAATACGAACAGTAATAAAATAATGGTAGAATTTAACAAAAAATGGTGTATGCTTATGATTTAGCAAATTGGGATGTTTAATCCAACCCTCATGGCAGAGCTTCTAAGAGGTTCTGGATTTGATATCGTTGTTATTTGCTTGTTGACTACCTTGAAAAAGATGAATGGTGTTTGTTAAATTCAAATTACTCAAAGTGGCTGACCATATTTTTATTACTCTTCTAACTTATAACATTCTTGCATATTATGTCATACAATTATGGCTCACTTATCATTGAGTAAAAAGAAGAAGATTGCTACTACATGTATTGTGTTATACACATAAATGATGCTCATGATTTTGAAGGCTATTTTTGAATTTTTCTATCTTCTGTCCTTTTTGGACATTAGATTGCCCAAGCCTATATCCTATATATTTGATAGTTGTGCTGAAGAAAGATATTATGCTAGGCTTTTAAATCTCAGGCCAATGATTCAAGAAAGTGACTTAGCATGCTTGGACAACCTTAGGATGAATAGAGCCTGTTTTTCTAAGTTATGTGATATGCTTAGAGATGTTGATAAGTTACAAGGAAATAGGAATACTAGTTTATAGGAAATGGTTGCTTTATTTCTATTCACACTTTCTCATGACACAAAGAATCGAAGAACTCAATTATATTTTAGGAGAAGTGGTGAAATAATATCTAGGCATTTCAATTCAGTTCTCTACGCTGTCCTTAGATGTCATGATATTCTATTAAAGAAACCTGAGCTAGTGACAGAGAATTACCAAGATGAGAGGTGGAAATGGTTTAAGGTAAGTTAGAATTTTTAAGAAGATTAGATGAATGTGTAAATATTTATAAATATATACAGTATCTATTAACAAGTTATATATATACACACTGCAGAATTGCTTAAGTGCTTTAGATGGAAGTTATATTAAGGTTCGTGTTAGGGATAAAGATAAAGCTAGATTCAGGAATTGAAAAGGAGAACTCACTACTAATGTGTTAGCTGCGTGGACGTAGAATTTGTAATTTATTTATATATTGCCTGGTTGGGAGGGGTCCGCACATGACAATAGAATGCTTTGAGATGCACTTTCTAGAAAAAATACTTTGATAGTTCCACAAGATAATAACATAGGTACCTTGACAATGCTCAATCTAAACCAAGGAGCTTATTTAAGATGAAACTACTTAACACTTATCTTAGTTAATTATAGGCAACTACTATTTGTGTGATGCCGGATACATAAATTATGAGGGTTTTCTAACACCATTTAGAGGCCAGAGATATCATCTAAGTGTGTGGAAGAGTGGTGCTTAACCAATATCTGCTGAGGAATATTTTAATATGAAGCATTCTCAAGTAAGAAATGTTATCGAAAGGTGTTTTAGATTGTTAAAAATGAGATGGGGTCTAAGATGTACAACTTGGTACCCTAGGAGAACTATGGATAGAATTATCTTGACTTGCGCATTGATGCATAATTTCATTCAAACATACATGAGTGTGGATCCCATGGAGCCCTTGCTTGTGGATGGTGAGGAAGAAGATAATGGTGAACTTAATATTAGGATTATGGAATCTAGTGCTGCATGGAGTACATTCAGACATGATCTTGCCAATGAGATGTATAGTGCATGGTTACATGACACCATATCATTGAACAGGGTTTAGCAAAAACTATGTAGTGTGTTTCACTTGTATTGCATTTATGAATTGATAGACAATATACATTTTATTCTTGTATTATTTTTATCTGAATTTATAATAAGACGGGAGTAATGACTTCGCTTTTTATTAAACTAGTAGTATGATCATCCTAAATTGCTAAATTATGAGCAGAATGCCACTCTAACGAATTCCTATGTTTCCTCTCTCTCTATTTTTCCTTTTTTACAGATGAGTCAATCAAAAGTTTAAAGAAATGCCAACCAAGATGTTGAGGGTGCGAACCCATCTAGAAGATGCACAAGATGGGGAAGCGCTAAGGATAGTGCATTAATTAGTGCAATGATGGAGTTGGGTGGTTGGAAAACAGACAATGGCCAATTTAAGAATGGTGCTTATAACAGGTTAGAACAACTTACGGATCAAAAGCTTCTTAGGTGTGGTATGAAGGCTAAACTACACATCGAGTCCCGTATCAAGTATTCGAGGAATCAATATAATGCTATTGCAGAGATGCTTGGTCCAGCAGCCAGCGGATTTGGATGGAATGATGAAAAAAGTTCGTAACTTGCTTAAAATCAGTCTGTGATGAATGGGTGAAGGTAATATTTTATATTATGCTTTTTCTTCTATGCACATATGTGTGTCTGTGTATATTTCTATTTATTAGTGATAACTTTTAAAGTTTTACCTTTTTCTCTCATTATGTTTTCCTTTCTTTTATGCTATAGCCACAAAAATGCCGTGGGGTTAAGACGAGGCTGTAAATTCATAAAATGCATTAGAGGGGATAGAAGATGAAGTAAGGGATAGAGAAGAAGAAGAGCAAGAAGAACATGTTCCTACCTTTTTCGTGGAGGACACTTACCCAGTCCCTCCATGTGCCCCGATGGGAATTTCTTCCTCAACCACCCTAGTAAACCGTAAGTCAAAGAAGGCAAAGATAGAAAATTTAGAAGTTTTGAGAGAATTCTCTTCTAGATTTGTACGAATGGGTAATGTGATGGAAGATGTAAGTAAACATATAAGTCGTTTAGTTTCTTATTTCCAACATGAATTTAATTCTGCAGGGAGAAGGATGCAAGTGACTATTGAGATTATGAAGATTAATGGGTTAACTCCTACCCAAGTTATAAATGTGGCAAGGAAAATTGCTCTCAACCCCTTAGAAGTTAATTTCTTTTTTAGCCTTCCAGAAGATTTCAGAGCTGCTTATATGCATAGTTTGTTACTTCCATATCAGTGAAGTTCTATAAAAACTAGCAGTCATTAGGAGCCAACACACTCACTAAACTTATGTTATGTTGTTGAACTTTTATATGTGCACCTATTTTTTGGACACTTATCTAACATCAGAACCCATAATATATTAGTTGATGTGGCTTCCAATTAATGTATATAAGCTACTAAACTAGATTTCTTCAAGCTTTTGGTGGAATATAACAATATATTCTTATTTTTTCCCATGGTAATTCTATTGAAACTCCTGTAGTACAGCTTAGTCTATTTCGTGCATCATCGAATGCTCATGATTACATATTATCTTGGATGTTACTGTTTTGAACGAAAATAGTAACACCCAAGAATGCAACCCATTGTAGTGTGAGAGAAATATGTTTATTGCTGGGGGTCTGTGCACTGTTAAGTGGCCACTTTACCTGAGAAAGCAGGTTAACCATTTGCATGTTACTATTTTAGTTGGAGATAGTAACATCATTGTGGCTGATGAAAAATTGATCTCGGGAGGATTACAAGTGGTTGGAATGTAGGTCTTGTTAGTTAATTATGTAACTTGACACGTTTCTCTCTAGATAAGATCCAACAACTGCCTCTTTGTGGGATGTTACTGTTTTGGACGAAAATAGTAACACTTAGGAATGTGGCTCATGAACTTTAGTCGAATGCATTTCCACTTCTAGGGTAGAGCCTGTTGTGCATTGGCTACATCGTCTGAGAAACTAAGCCAACAACCTGCATGTTATTGTATTGGTCTGAAACAGTCACATCATCGAGGCTGTTGGAGTTTTGTACCCAGAGGGTTACACGTGGATGGAAGTTAGGTCTGGGTGGTTATTTATGTCAGTTGACAAGTTCCTCTCCGGATAAGATCCCAAAAATATCTTTTTATGGGATGTTACTGTTTTGGACGAAAACAGTAACATCATTGAAGTTGTTGAGTTTTAGGCTCGGGAGGTTTCAGGTGGCTGGAAGTCAGGTCTGGGTAGTTATTTATGTCACTTGACGCGTTTCTCTTAGGATAAGATCCAAGAAATGCCTATTTGGGAGATGTTACTGTTTTGGACGAAAACAATAACATCATCGAGGCTGTTAAATTTTGAGCCCGAGAGGTTACGAGTTGCTGGAAGTCGAGTCTGGGTGGTTATTTATGTTACTTGATGCATTTCTCTCCGAATAAGATCCAAGAAATGCCTATTTGAGGGATGTTACTGTTTTGGACAAAAACAGTAACATCATCAAGGTTGTTGAGTTTTGAGCCCGAGAGGTTACGGGTGGTTGGAAGTTGGGTCTAGGTGGTTATTTATGTCACTTAACACGTTTCTCTCCGGATAAGATCCAAGAAATGCCTATTTGGGGGATGTTACTGCTTTGGACGAAAACAGTAACATCATCGAGGCTGTTGAGTCTTAAGCCCGGGAGGTTTCAAGTGGTTGGAAGTTGGGTCTGGGTGGTTATTCATGTCACTTGACAAGTTCCTCTCCGGATAAAAATCAAGAAATGCCTATTTGGGGGATGTTACTGTTTTGGACGAAAAAAGTAACATCATCGAGGCTGTTGAGTTTTAAGCCCGGGAGGTTACGAGTGGCTGGAAGTCGAGTCTGGGTGATTATTTATGTCACTTGACGTGTTTCTCTCCGGATAAGATCCAAGAAATGCCTATTTGGGAGATGTTACTATTTTGGACGAAAACAGTAACATCATCGAGGCTGTTGAGTCTTGAGCCAAGGCGGTTACGGGTGACTGGAAGTCAGGTCTGGGTGGTTATTTATGTCACTTGACAAGTTCCTCTTCCGATAAGAACTAAGAAATGCCTATTTGGGGGATGTTACTGTTTTGACCAAAAATAATAACATCATCAAGGCTGTTGAGTCTGGAGCCAGGGCGGTTACGGGTGGTTGGAAGTCAGGTCTGGGTGGTTATTTATGTCACTTGATGTGTTTCTCTCTGGATAAAATCCAAGAAATGCCTATTTGGGGGATGTTACTGTTTTGGACGAAATAGTAACATCATCGAAACTGTTGAGTTTTGAGCCCGGGAGGTTACGGGTGGTTGGAAGTCGAATCTAGGTGGTTATTTATGTCACTTAACGCGTTTCTCTCCAGATAAGATCCAAGAAATGCCTATTTGTGAGATTTTACTATTTTGGACGAAAACAATAACATCATCAAGGCTGTTGAGTCTTGAGCCCGGGAGGTTTCAGGTGGTTGGAAGTCAGGTCTGGGTGGTTATTTATGTCACTTGATGTGTTTCTCTCTGGATAAGATCCAAGAAATGCCTATTTGGGGGATGTTACTGTTTTGGACGAAATAGTAACATCATCGAAACTGTTGAGTTTTGAGCCCGGGAGGTTACGGGTGGTTGGAAGTCGAATCTAGGTGGTTATTTATGTCACTTAACGCGTTTCTCTCCAGATAAGATCCAAGAAATGCCTATTTGTGAGATTTTACTATTTTGGACGAAAACAGTAACATCATCAAGGCTGTTGAGTCTTGAGCCCGGGAGGTTTCAGGTGGCTGAAAGTCAGGTCTGGGTGGTTATTTATGTCACTTGACAAGTTCCTCTCCGGATAAGAACCAAGAAATGCCTATTTGGGGGATGTTACTGTTTTAGACGAAAACAGTAACATCATCAAGGCTGTTGAGTTTTGAGTCCAGGAGGTTACGGGTGGCTAGAAATCGGGTCTGGGTGATTATTTATGTTACTTGACAAATTCCTCTCCGGATAAGATCCAAGAAATGTCTATTTGGGAGATGTTACTATTTTGGATGAAAATAGTAACACCCGGGAAACTGGCCCGTGTGCATGTGAGAGGTGCATGTCTATCGCTAAGGATTGTTTCAAAGAATGTCCTTCGTTCATACTAACATTGGTGGTAGGTCTTACGAATAGTACTGCACAACTAGATATTGCTGCATCCGTAAAAAAAGAGTAACATCAACACAGGTGTTCGTAATTCATATGGCAACGTGTTATCTGAGTGCTAACATAAACTGGATATAAGATTAAACTATACAGAATATTAACATTTACAATTGAGTTATACATATAGTTGAATTTTAAATATATCTAAGACAATAGTTTTACATGAATTTAGTTTTACATATGTGCATAATAATCAACTTTAATGTTATATATGTGCATAATAATCAACTTCAATTAGGAAACTGAAATTCTTGAGGAATTTAGTAACTAATTTTGCTTTATATTGTCTCACTTTCTCCAATGAAAATTGTTCCTGAAATTCTTTATTGCTGAATATATTCTCTATATGCAAGCATACGAAAATCCCGCAGTCTTGCCTGGAAAATAGTAATAAGTTAGTTTGGTACCTACTAGACATGTTACCCTTGGATAAGAAAAGAACTTACTACTTATGACGTTTCTTCCTGTTGAGGTGTCCGTTCGTATGATATTATCTCAAAAGGTGGACTTGTGATGGCTAGCTCTACCCTTTTATCCAGTCCACTCTGTGCAAGGACTTCATTCATCTTTTTCTCATAATAGTCCTTCTGTTATTAGCAAACTAAAAAAAATGAAAAATGAAAACTCCATGCAACTGTCTACACTGTTGGCTATAACATCTTGTATTGTTATAAGTTATTATTTTTTGTTATGGCAATAGTAACATCAGCAAAAAATACATCCAACATACAAATAATCTAATGAAGTTTAATTAAAAAATGAAACTCTAAGAAAATAAAGTGTTACTATTTTTACAAGAAATAGAAATATCAACGAATAACAGCTTATCATCTAATAGAATCACACTTGACATGTTTTTTCCAACGGAAGACCATGCTATGAGTTACATACGAGAGATACAACGTTGTCTTATTGTGAGTATGATATGTTACTGTCTCTGATGGAAAGAGTAATGTCAATAAGATAACAAGGTACAGGGTTCAAGAATGTGGCTAGCAATGCAACTTCAGTCAAATCAAAAGTAACAACACTTGTTATTCTATCGTAGTATTTAATATCACTCACCACCATTGTGGCATCACGAAAGTATGGATCCGGTGCCCCTCTCTTTCTCGGCCTGCAGCGAGTTATAGTGTGTCCATTTGCACTCTTTATTATCTAGGACGAGAAGTGTGAAGTGGTTGGGGTTTCTAAAGTTATTCACGCCTGTAGAGTTCACTTGGAGGATAACAACATCTGCAGCCATTGCCGTTTCCATATGTGCATTGAATTTAAATTGCCTGGCTTCCTAGAGTAACTTGGCGTCGCTCACAATGTAAAACTGTCAATATAGTTTTAACCTAAGTCAGAATCAATGCTGCCTTCTGTGATTCATATTTGGGAAATGGATTCAGGATCTTACCCAACAGTAGCTGTCGAATGCAAATATCTTCCTTTTACTATTTGTGGAAGCCAAGCTCAGAGTGTAAGCATGGCCATCTATGATCTATATTAATTGTTTAGTTCTTGTTAGATGATTGATAAGGATGGCAAACTCCAAACAGTAGCACAAGAATCCAGCAGTTGAAACAGAAAGAATAATTGTATCTAACAACAGCTGTCGAATGCAAATATCTTCCTTTTACTATTTGTGGAAGCCAGGCTCAGAGTGTGGGCATGACCATCTATGATCTGCATTAATTGTTTAGTTATTGTTAGATGATTGATAAGGATGGCAAACTCCAAACAGTAGCACAAGAATCCAGCAGTTGAAATAGAAAGAATAATTGTATCTAACTGTTTGCACTCCACACAGTAGTAACCATGCTTTTTGAGACTTAATAGACTCAGTAAGTTCCTGTTATTGTTTAGGGAAGAAATAGTAACATAGTTAGAGGGTGAAACAAGACAAAACAATAATGCGTTTAAATGATCAGATGATACATACATTATTCATGATTGACTTCTTCTTCATTACTCCCACTAACTCCTCAAAGGTTATGAACAAATCCTGTTGGGGGATTGACCTGACAAAAATACTACATATGGTGATTTAGCATAGGGATTAGACGAGGCGATAGGTAAAACTTTCTAGTAAATGCAAAGAATTGAGAAGAAAATAGGACATGACTTACTGTGGGTCTCTTGTCAATTTTATTTGCACCATCTTACTCCTACATCTTGGGTCAGGTATTTTGCAGCTAGCAACTTTGTAGTATTCGTTGCCTTATGAGTTTGTTTTTTCTTAGTTTTATCTACTGGTGTATCATCTTCAATTATAATAGAGGCCTTTTTGCTCTGCCCATAGACCTCATCAGCAGTTGCTGTCTGTTGTCGTGCATCTATTTCTCTTGTACATTTTTTCAATGGCCCCGAGTACGTGAACTCTTCATCCCGTTTTATTTTTTTTATTTTCTTTTTAATATTCGCTATCATCGAACGCTGCTTTTTCTCGTCTATATCTTGTTCATCAGCTTCGGTAGTTTCTATCTCATCTTATTCAACCACCTGCACAATTGGTTTTGATAGCTGTGCATTAAGCTATTTATTCTGATTTTCCAAACTATCGTTGACCGCCCTGAGGTTTTCTACCTCACTTGTTGTAGTGGACAGTTGCTCCTGTAGCTGTGCGTTATCATGTTTGAGTTTAGCTATTGTCTCTGCATTTTGTTGTGTCTGTTGTTCTAACGTCTGAAGTTTCTTAGTAAGGGACGTCAATTCATCCTTCAGTTTGAGTATTTCTATGTTTGCACTGAAGAGCTGATCCCTAAGCCGTAGGACTTCATTGTTGTCTTGTTGCTGTTGCTCTTTGTGGGATAGTGCAATATTAACAAACTGATCCAGCTTTGTTGTCCGAGGTTGGATCACGTATTGGGCCGATGTTGTCTCAGTATCGTCTTTCGAATCCTTTGATTGGGAAGGTGTGTCCTGTGATTTTGTTTTGTCAACAAATTTAATTAATCATAGATTTATTTCTTCTGTGTAGAGGAGGTCGTATTCTTGTACTGTGGGCTCAATTTCTCTATTTATGACCTGAAACATAATAGTATTTTCACTGTTAGTGTGGTAAATCGGCATGTTACTGTTTTGGTGAGAAACAAAAACATGAAAATAAAGGACCAAGTTTCAGCATAACAATAATTATGGGTAAATTATTAACTATGAAACACAATAAATGCACAAAATAATGTATTGTTAATGAAAAGAAATTGGAATTAAAAAATGTTTCTGTTACCATACCAGATCAGCAGAACCCCACGATATGTTACTATCTTACGTGGAAACCCTAACACAAGGTCAATGAAGGGAAAAAAAATTAACAAATCAAATATTACTAACTGTTAAAATCGATAGAGGGTGCATGTTACTGTTTTTAGAAAATACAGTAACATGTTGCATTGTAACTATAGCATGCTTGTGTTTGTTATGAAACAACAACATCATTCATAAAACAAAGTAAATTGCTGTAATGAGGATCAAATTAACAATAGAAACTTGAAGAGAAGGACCTGTTACTGTTTCACGTAGAAACAGTAACATCTTGTTCGATGTTACTATTTCTCATGGAAATAGACAGTAACATGTTTTTCTGGTACTGACATATATCGGGCTTCATAATAAGTTGACATTTTTATACGATTACCTGAAGCTGGCTGATAAGTTGATCTCTCAGTTGGCGTATGAGGAGCTTCGGGTTCCATTTGAGACATCTTGGAACTCTTTTGATGTGATGCCCACTCAGCACGCTTGTAATCTCACACAGCCAATACTGTCGACAATAAATCATTCATTTTATCACGTTAGTTTCCTTTGGAGCCTGTATCCAAGGATGGAGTAATAAAAAGAGCAAGAAAAACTGGAGGTAAACAAGTTATTCTTGTACGCAGTCATCAATATGAAAGAAAAACTCAAAAATAACTATTAATTGAAATCACATTAACAATCAAAATGCCATAAAACTTTGGGTTACCATTCACAGACAAAGTAGGGACATGTTACTGTTTTACCTAAAACAATAACATGAGCCAAGACTTGCGACAAACATACAAAAAGGAGATAGGAACATTCACTCAAATGAATGGAAATGAATGAAGACAATGTAAAGGATAGGGACACGAAGTAAAAAGGAGTTTTAACATCTTTAACTTACTGGCAATAGCATGACACAGCCGGTTCCATTGAGGGTGCTGTCCTTTTTGAAAGAATTCATTAGTTAGTCGTAAATGTGTTGTGACCACCCATACTGTGCTATTGCATCTACTTCCTCTACGTATTTGATATATGACCAGCCCAATATGTGGGCCCTGTTTGGTACGAAGAGGGTGACTAGAAGCATTAATGTCATAAGATGGGAGACATCCTGCACGTCAGTCTCCAATGTTCATCGCACTGTTGGTTTACTCATCCGTGCTTTGCCACGGAAACACCTTATGTTGAAGTCTGACCATGGCCTTTTGCCAGATGTTATCTGGATGGGCTGGTCTCCATCTCTTATTCCAAAGATCAGCTTCACTGATGTTGGTGTTATTCTGAGATGTTCGCCCCCGATATTGAAATAATTATTCTTTTCTGAGAAGGTAACAATTATGGACTGAATTTCAACATCGCTCTTCCGACACATACTGCGATTTAGTTCCTTTGTTATTATTGCATTTATTAAGACCCAAAATGGGTTGTGTCACAGCACCATCGTGTGTTTGTTATCAAATTGAAGCTGATCAACCTACCTTATGCATGCCAACAGATTGAACCTGTATTGCTAAAATTTTTAGGTTTCTTCTTCAGAATCATCTGCTTGTATGAGTGCTTTAGCACCTTTCTGTTCAAGTAAATGTCAAATCAAGTATTAAATCAAGCATTAAATCAAGTATAAATAGATAAAATGAGGTATGATTAATAATGCAACTTCTAATTCTTTCTAGTGTGTTACTGTTTCATCAAGAAACAATAACACACTATAAAAAATGAGATATACATGTTTAACAAAACTCTACTGAACAAACAACGAGCAAAAACATGTATAAGTGCTATTCTGTGAGGTATGAATAACAATGCAATATCGTAGCAGTAGTGTGTTTCTATTTCATCGAGAAACAGTAACATGAGCCAAGAATTGATATATAACTGTCTTACGAATCTCTACTGCATTGATAACGAGTAATAGGAACATAAGTTGAGAAGATAAAGTGTGATTAACAGTAGAGCTTCCAAGGAACTATGTGTTACTATTTCACTAAGAAACAGTAACATAAGCCAGAAAAATGAGATATGTGAGTTTGACAACACTCTACTATGTTGAAAAAGAATAAAAACATGTACAAGTAGACAATATAAGGTAGGACTAATAATGCAACCTCTTAGTAGAGATATATTACTGTTTCACTAAGAAACAATAACATGAACCAAGATTTAAGATATAACTATTTTATGAATCTCTATTGCGTTGTTAACGAGCACAAGCAACATAAGTTGACAAGGTGAGGCATGATTAATAGCGGAGCTTCGAAGAAATTATGTGTTACTGTTTCACCAAGAAACAATAACATGAGCCAGAAAAATGAGATATGCGAGTTTGACAACACTCTACTATATTGAAAAAAAATAAAAAGATGCACAAGTAGACAGTATGAGGTATGACTAACAATGCAACCTCATGGTAAAGATGTGTTATTGTTTCACCAAGAAACAGTAACATGAGCCAAGAACTGATATATAACTGTCTTATGAATCTCTACTGCATTGATAATGAGCAATAGAAACATAAGTTGAGAAGATGATGTGTGATTAACAGTGGAACTTCCAAAGAACTATGTGTTACTGTTTCACCAAGAAATAGTAACATGAGCTAGAAAAAATGAGATATGCGAGTTTGACAATACTCTACTATATTGAAAAAGAATAAAAACATGCATAAGTAGACAACATGAGGTATGACTAACAATGCAACCTTGTGGTGGAGATGTGTTGTTGTTTCACCAAGAAACAGTAACATGAACCAAGATTTGAGAAATAACTATTTTACGAATCTCTACTGCGTTGATAACGAGAAAAAAGAATATAAGTTGATAAAATGATGTATGATTAACGGTGTAACCTACAAGAAATAATGTGTGACTATTCCAGCAAGAAACCGTAACATGAATAAAAAATAAGAGATGCATGTTTAACAAAGCTCTATTGTGTTGACAACGAGTAAAAACAACCATGAGCAAACAAAATGTAGTATAATTGACAATGCAACCTTGTGGTAGTGGTGCGTTGCTATTTCACCGAGAAACAGTAACATGAGTTAAGAACCGATATATAACTATTTTACGAACCTCTACCGTGGTGACATGGTTGTGTTTGGTCGGCAAACAGATACGTAGCCCAAAAAATACAAGATATAGATAAGATGATTTGTGACTAAATGAAAAATCTTGACAAAATCAAGGTGTTTACCTTATCAAAGACTAATGAAATGAGGTATTACTATTTCACTGAAAACAGTAACACCTACCACATTATGGTGATAAACTTACAAATTAAACATGATTAAATGCAATGCCGATGGAAAAGCACTTTACTTTTGAACATCAGATGACTCCCTAATGTCCGTTTATTTTTATGTGAACAGAATGTCAAAAAGACAATGAAATATGCACGGTGCCATTTTTCTATTTCTCATACAAACAGATATTATGTGTAGTGACAGTAACGTGCAATAAAATATTTGGTATACCGTGGTCGTACAAACTTCTAGGGTTTCCCTTAAACTTACATAAGAATACAAATCTAAGGAAACTGTGACATTTCCGTTCAAGTTAACTGAAGTATAATGCCTATACTAGAGTCAATGCTAAAGAGGAGGTAGGTTTACCTGTGGACGACCCATTTGTGCGGAGTTACTGTTTGATCTTCTTTTAAGCTTCCGATGTCAAGAAATGATGTTATCTGATTGTTCAAGGTCGTTAGAGTCTTTTCTTGTTGTATTTGGCGATGATTTGCACGATGTCTTCCTGGGTCTTGAGATCACTGGTATTGCGTTTTGAGATGGAATGCGAAGTATTGTTACTGTTTCATCCTTTTTGTGCCCCTCGAAACGCCCATCGCGTGCGTCGTTTCGTATTTAAGCCATTACGTTTTGTCACTTCGATGTTGTGTCCTTTCATTTTCCCGCCTCGAAGAACAATAATAACACTTGGGACTCTTATTTTTCATATAAAAAAATTGAAATCAATTAATATCTGTTAATATATTATTTTGGATGCTATTGTGGTCATTTCATTGTTATATCTTAGGAAATACAAAGTTAAACCAAATAAAAATATAAGAATTTCTTTACTGGGAAATGGGACTTGCTCCATGTCAACCAAACAAAATTTGGGATTTCCCAAGAAGTTCATGTGGGAAATCAACTTTCTGTGAAATTTCATTTTCCATGGAAACTTAATTCCCGTATGAATCAAATGACCCCTTAGTTAGGTGTTAGGTGACCTGTTACGCCTTTTATTCCCACAAACAATTTATTACATCAAGTTGGACTTAAAATTTCATAACAAAATTAAACTTCAATTGAAACCTAATGCATAATCTTATCATTAGGTAAATGGAAATGGGAATAATTATAGATTATAATCTAAATTATTAAAATAAAAATTAATAAAATATTACTTTACATATAAACTATTCAAAATACAAAACAATTAAATTTATTTAAATTTATATATTACCTTCATTACTTAAAATTTCTGAATCTATTCCTATTTACAACTCTATATGATTCTACACTTGGATAATTTTAGAATAACTTTAGAGGTGAAGTTCTTCGTTCTCGGAGGTAAACTGCCCAAATTGGATAGAGTAACTCCATCACTATTCATTGCATCCATTTCTTGCACATTCGCATGCAATGAATAGTAGGGGAGTTATTTGGGGTAGGGTAACTATCCAATTTGAATGACGTTACTGCAAGTAACTCCACCGCACAATAGCCTCTTTCATCAATAAAATAACATCATGTACATCGGCTATATTTTAGTAGTTATAACATTAGTTTGGTTCACATATAAAATAATTTTTTTTTAGAAAATTGAATTTTGAAGAAAATAATTTTTTGGAAAATACATAAAATTATTTGGTTAACTCATAAAAAATAACATTTCTTGGGAAGTAATATTACTTAGGAAATAATCTCATACATTTTATTTGATTCAATTTTAAATATTTTAAGAAGTTTAATAAAATAACTATTATATCTTTAATATTACTATAACATAAATTAATAAATTTTAATCATTATTAATTAAATTTAATAAGAATAATAATATCATTATATTCATAAATGATACAGGAAATAGAACTTACATAGGAGAGGTTTGTAAGTTATTTTTCATATTTTATGAGAAGCAGTACTTCTCAAAAAGTCATATTTTCTTTATTTTATTAGATAATAAATAACTAAACAACTTAATTCTTTTCTATTTTTTAAGAAATAAAACTTTCCATACTATTGAAATAGATCTAACGACTTCATATTTTTTAAAGTCTATTGAAACTCATGATTATGTGTACAAAGTAATCATTAATTGTTTTTTTTTATAAAGTTGCCAATTATTTTTGAAATTTTCTTTTTGTATTTTTGTTCTTTTACATCTTTAATCTATTCTAAAGTTTTCCTCATATTAACAAATAAATAATATAATAATGTCAACTTTTCAATATTTTTACTTTAAAAATATTTTAATAATAATATTTTGAATAATATATTTTTTAT
The DNA here is from genome assembly GCA_020226215.1 of Sindora glabra. Taxonomy (NCBI): domain Eukaryota; kingdom Viridiplantae; phylum Streptophyta; class Magnoliopsida; order Fabales; family Fabaceae; genus Sindora; species Sindora glabra. Next base: position 31,366,766 of record CM035228.1, on the reverse strand, counting down.
ATTATTTTATAAAATAAGCAAATATAATTTGTTATACGAGATTATTTAATATAAAAAATTAATAAAATAAAATTTATTATGATTTTATATTAAAATTTTTAATTTTCATAAGAAAATTTAGAACATATTTTCTATTATTTATTATAAAAATATAGTTTATTATAGTGAATAGTATAATAAAATATTCAATTTAAATTATAAAATTGAATAAATTTCCATTATTTTTTAATAAGGATATAATTGTTATTTACTTTTTTTCATTTTATTTATATATTATTTTACAATGTCAAATATATAATTAAAATATATGAAAATAAATTAAAAATCTTAATTATAAAATGAAAATTATAATTGTCATTTCCTGGGGTGACTTTCTTTTCCGTTTCAAACAATCGTAAAGGCCGAAAAAATACCGGCATACAATTTTTGTTTCCTCTTAGAGGAGGGCAAGTTTGGAAATTCATTCCCCCAACCGATGCCAGCGCCCCCATTATTCAATTTGAAATTTAAAATAAACACAATTAATCTTTCGCTTCCGAGATGTTAGTTATTATATTCCTAAATTTTGTAATAAATATTAATAATTTTTAATTTTATTATAATTCTTCGTCTTACTCTTTACTGATAATATTAAAATGAATAATGAACCGAAGGAAAATAATAAAAATCAACTAATATTTGATATTATCAAAAGTATAGTAATTAATTTCAATAGTTTTTATTTATTTTACTATTAAAAGGAATAATAATAATTATAATAAAATTAAAAATTATTAATATCACTTATAATATTTAAGAGATATAATATTTATAATATAATATAATAACCAGTATCAATAATAAATGAAAAATTAAAGAGAAAATATACAATTTTGTCACTAAAATTAAGATGTGCCAGGAATTTCGTTTTTCAATTATATAAAATTATAATTTTATTTTTAAATAATTATTCATATAAATAGTTTTGTCCTTCAATTTAAAGACAATATTATTTATACGAATCTATATAAAAGAATAAAATTATTTATATAGATAATTATTAAAAAATATAATTTTATATAATTTAAAAATAAAATTATAGGTGCATCATTATTTTATATAATTTGAAAACGAAATTATAGGTGCATCAAATTATATATTTTCTCACAATGAAACGTGGTGGTTAGTATTTTATAGATATTTTTGACCGAGAACGAGTGCGATAAAACGATGGTAATAATATGTAATAGAGAGTGGCTGTGCATTTTCCAAAAATAAAAGAAATTAAAAATGAAAGTCCGTCCAATTTGTATTCAATTTTGGTTCTGCAATCTGTCCCATTAGGCAACGTCTTGCTTCCCTGTTTCAGCTGCCAGAGGACGAAGCTTATAGAGTCATAGTCATTTCCGCAGCAAACTCTTTGTCAGCTGAAAAGCGTCAAAATCTCCATTAAGTTTTCCTCTTCCTTTCAGAGCCGCCAGAAAGCTAAGCACATCCAGCTCCAACAATGGAGGATGATCCGAGGCAAACGTTGCTTAGTAAAAAAACGGCGTTGGAGGAAGAGGAATTGCCATTGATGAAGAAGGTATGGAAGGAGAGCAAGCTAATGTGGATAGTAGCAGCTCCGGCCATATTCACCCGATTCTCCACTTTCGGAATCAATGTTATCAGCCAGGCATTTATTGGTCATATTGGTTCGAAGGAACTGGCCGCGTTTGCTCTTGTGTTCACCGTTCTGATTAGGTTTGCAAATGGTGTTCTGGTAAGCGTCGGATATTTTCTCTCTTCTCCGCTTCTACCTTGTTCAAAAGTTGTTGATTTTATTGGATAAAAGTCTTGTATCGTTTTCCTTTGTGACATTTTTGTGCCTTAAAAATTGCTGAATCATGCAAGACTCTTGACTGTATAAGCGGCTAAAGCTTTAGTTCTTTTTTTCTTTTTTTAACCAGTCAAAATTAATACTGGAAAACTGTTCATCTTCTTCACGGCTTCTTCTCTCTCTGTTTCCTATTTTCTCTCTCTTCCTTCCTGTTCTCTCCATGGATATAAACAATTGTCAATTCACTCTGTGGTCTATATAGTCGCGGGGGAGGGGTTTATATATAAGCCTTGAAGAGGCGGGATAAGTTTTCGAGTAATACAAGCTTCCGACAGTATTTCTGCATAGCAAAACAGAGATCTCTCCCCTGTTTCAGACATTATAGTAAGGATTTTCTAAAACTTCCTGTGTTGATTAAATGGGATCTGAGAGTGTTATGCAACTTCTGAACTTCTGAAATTATATTACTGATTTTCCTAAAAGGATTTCTGTGTTGGTTAGATAGGATCTCTCAGTTTTCAGCCATTAATTCCATCAAAATAGACAAAATAGGGATGTGATCATGTAACAGAGACTTATGCCTTAGGATTGCAGATTTGCAGTGGAAAGCATAACAGCGGTAACAAAAACTCTGTAGATGTATAAGTTGCAGGTTGTAATATCTGCTATCCAACTGTTTGATAAAATTCATAATCGTGGGATTTTATGGGTATGCAGAGTGTGTTTGTGCTTTATTTCAAATACTTGCTTGACCTACATGTTTCTTGTATGCAATCTAATCATGAATAAATTTTGAGAATACTTGCAATTTGAACCCTTCATGACTTAATCCAGACAATGTTTGTACATTGACAACTGCAGCTAGGAATGGCGAGTGCATTGTCCACTCTCTGCGGCCAAGCATTTGGTGCAAAAGAATATAGCATGATGGGAGTTTATCTTCAAAGATCATGGATAGTCTTATTCATTACTTCAGTGGTCCTTGTTCCTGTTTTCATTTTCACAACCCCAATTTTGAAGCTCTTAGGTCAGGATGATAGCATTGCCGAAGTGGCCGGCACCATTTCTCTTTGGTCAATTGGTGTGATGTTTGCTTTCATTGTCTCATTCACATGTCAGACATTTCTACAATCTCAAAGCAAGAACATCATCATTGCGTTCTTGGCCGCCTTTTCGATTGCAATTCATATATTGCTTTCATGGCTTTTAACTATCAAATACGAGCTTGGGATTACTGGTGCAATGACCTCAGCAATTTTGGCATACTGGATTCCCAACATTGGTCAGTTTATATTTGTCACATGCGGTTGGTGCCGGGAAACATGGACAGGTTTCTCGTTTCTAGCATTCAAAGATCTCTGGCCCGTTGTCAAGCTTTCCCTTTCATCTGGTGCCATGGTGTGGTGAGCGCTTTTCTCCATGAAATAGTGGTTTGAGGTATTCTAAACAAATGCAGTGAATGCTAAATAAATCTTAATTTATATTCTAACGGAAGTTTGAGGTATTCTAGGCAACTGCAGTGAATGCTAAATAAATCTGAATTTATATTCTAACGGAAGTTTGAGTTATCCTAAGCAACTGCAGTGAATGCTAAATAAATCTGAATTTATATTCTAATAGACGTAATATTCTATTGATGTTCGTAAACATATATAGAACTTCCTGACTTAAAAAGTTATGATATATGTTGCAGCCTTGAGCTCTGGTACAACACAGCATTGGTTCTTTTAACAGGTAGCATGGAAAATGCAGAGGTTGAAATTGATGCTCTATCTATATGGTAGTCATTCTGCATCTCTCCTTATTTTTTCCTGAATGGATAGGCTTTTCTCTTGAGTTGCTGATGCTCAAATTTTATTTTTGCATGCAGCCTCAACATCAATGGATGGGAAATGATGATATCTCTTGGTTTCATGGCAGCAGCAAGGTAATTACTTCTCCACCCTTGTTATATTTCTGCAAGATAAAGTCATTTGTATATTGGAATCTATTGAAATATCTGTTAAAACCCTGAAGAAAACTTCATTCAAAACTTCTTATGCAATCTCCCATGGCTTAAAGCTAAAAAATGGAACCTAAGTCTTGACTCTTAATATTAAGGAGACATTGCATGTCTATTGTGAAAACCAAGTTTTATCTTTACCAAATTTGCAGTGTCCGAGTCTCAAATGAGCTGGGAAGAGGAAGCTCCAAAGCTGCAAAGTTCTCTATTGTTGTGACAGTGCTTACGTCTTTCACCATCGGATTCCTGCTGTTTCTATTTTTCCTATTTTATAGGGAAAGACTCGCTTACATATTCACTGCAAATAAGGATGTGGCTGCTGCAGTTGGAGATTTGTCACCTTTGTTGGCTCTTTCTTTACTGCTAAACAGTGTTCAACCTGTGCTCTCTGGTATTCTTTTTCCCAGCATTTGGTCTCTCAGAGTTGGTTTAGTGAATCAAATTTGAATTTCGTTTTTCCTTGAACAACAAATTAAATTAACTGATTCTTGGAAGATGCATGCTTATCTGAACATTAAAGCTCCGTTTATTTTTGACAGAATATATTTTTCGTAACATATAATTATAAGATATTAAGATAAAAAAATATTTTATTTGTTTAATATAAAACATGAAAAATTTGAGAAAAGTAAATTCCTTTTTTTCAAAAAGAAATTTATTTTTCTCTATTATAATGATTTTAGGTATCATTTTTTCTTATCACACGTGTAAGTGGCATGTCATTCTTTTGTTATGATACATATAAATAATATTTTTTTATGAAAATTTTTTTTAATAAAATAAGCAAAGCCTATGTATACCTTTTATTAGATATATCTGCGTATACCGTATAGAGTAAGAGAGTAAGCAAAACACAATTTTCTCTTCAACAGGAGTTGCTGTTGGAGCAGGCTGGCAAAGCATTGTAGCATATGTTAATGTAGGCTGTTATTACATCATAGGAATTCCTGTTGGAATTATACTTGGTAATATTATCCATTTGCAAGTCAAGGTAACCTATTATACACTCTTTATTTAATCATTGTACATGCATATTACAATGAACTTGAAGTGCAGTTTCCTTTAACCTACAAACACTTTTACCCTATTGCAGGGCATCTGGATTGGAATGTTGTTTGGAACATTTATTCAAACTGTGGTGCTTGCTATAATCACCTATAAGACTGATTGGGAGAAGCAGGTAATTATCTTAATTTTCTTTCGAGTTTTATTGTACATACATCTCTAAAGATACTTCAAAATCACTCTTACACTTCTTTGAAGATACTTCATAATCATTCCTTCTTGCAGACTGTGAAGTCTATACTATGTTAATTTCATTGTCTATTAGGGAAAGTACATAACATGAGCTCAAGATAGACTTGCATCAAGTTTTTCTCTTTCCTCCAAGTTGCCATTTTTAATTATTAATCAAATTGCAAATCACACTAAACGTAATGACATTATAATGTTAATGTGCAGGTAATCATAGCTCGTAACCGGATTAGCAAGTGGGCTCGTGTGGATACTGAAGAAGCTAAAATAAACAGATCAGATAATTAGTTTGAGGCTTAACCTCCGGTTTTTTTTTGTCATTGTAATCATATGGGGTTCTCTGATGTTGTATGTCCATGAGGTTGATGCAAAAATGCCGTGCAAATTTAAAGTTGATACAGATCTAATGAATGCTTATTTGTTTAAGTCTCTACCTTAATTGGCGGACTCGTGAAAATAGTAAATAGTGAAAAGTGTGAATCATGATTATAATTAAAATATAAAAATTAAATAATTACTTATGAAAATTATATGTATATTTTAATTTTAATTATTAATATCAAATTTTATTCTACAATTCAATCATTTCATCTCACTCTCTTCTGGGAGGAGGGCTCTCAAACTTATTGCTTCATACATACACTCTCGTTAATTGTAACGTGAGATTTTGATGCAACAGGCCACGAAAAAACTTGTAGATTTTATAGGAAACATACAACTTTTCATATAAAATTTTGCTTCGTTTTCATAAAAATAATTCCAAGTTCCAAGTGTGTATAATTTTACATGTAATAAATATATGAAAAATTGCAAGTCTGTTATGTAAAACTACAAGAAATTTTTATTTTCATAAACATTTAATAAAAAATTACATATTACTTTATATAATGTATTGAAGCATAACTCTAACCTATGGTTATTCAGCCATTCTACCTATCAAGAAACAATGGTCAGCTTTCGCAGTTTTTTTTTATCAGAAGGGGCAGGGATTGAAATAACAGGAGAAAAGATGAAGGAGTTTAGAGGGAAGGGGAAATCGAACTCTGTATTTTTATGTTACAAGACTCTGTAAGCATAAAAGTGTGCCAGAACCTCGGTGGCGGTCAGCTTTTGCAGTTACTAGCCCTTGGTTACATAGAAAAAGGTCACAGAAAAAGCCGTGGAGAACGCAAAAGGCTGAATGGGCACGGAAAACGTGGGGGAAGAAGACTTGTTAAAATTGTCACTTTCATAATTGTCCCCACTCATACAATCCAAACGTGGGAGTATTAATTGTTTCTTTTATTTTTATTTTTTCGTTGAAACCAAACCTGACAATTGACATGTGGACGGACTTACACACACTACCAAAAACGTGGTGCAGCCCTACCCGCACCTATCGTTTAATGAAAGAATCACGTTTGACTGTAAACTACCTCCTCCGGACAAGATATTAAAATTGTAAAGTGACCCCACAAATTTAAGAATTAACAAGTATACAACTTAGAGAGATTGAGTTGGACTAGGTGCGTACTAATCCCATTAGGAGGAACCGGATGTGTTTCGGAGTGCGGTAGTGGGTTAATTTTAGAAGGATCAAAATAAAATTTTATATTTTAAGGAGACTAAATATAAATAAAATATATATTAAAGGGACCAAAAGTGAAATTAAATATTTTAATATTATCAATATACATTACATAAATTTATCAAAATAAAATAAAAAACTTAAAATTAAAAATATTTAATATTAAAATCAATAAATTTATATATTTAGTTTTGTCAATATATGTTACACAAAATTATTAAAAAACAATTACATTGAAATTAAAAATGAATAAAAATTATGAGAAAAATTAAAATTATTATCATAAAACCTAAAAATTAGTAAAAAAATACCTACAAAAAATAATTGTTATAACTTAACATACATAAAATAATTATTATAACTAAGTAAATATATTAGTGTAATAAATTATTACTATTAGGTCAAACTAGTGATATATTCATATATATATATATATATATATATATATATATATATATATATATATTACAAATTTAGTTAACAAAATATTTTATTTATTTTAATTAATAACAAATTTTTTCCTAGGTTTCTGAAATTTTTCTCCTTTAATTAGAGAAATTTTCATATTATGATTGTTAGTATAAAAATATTTTAAATAAAATAAATATTTAATTTAATTACATTCATCAAGTATACGTCTTGTGATATTAACTCTTACATTACGTAATATTAGTGCCACAATTTCCATTTTTTTTTTATTCTTGACTGCATTTTTTTTTTCATTTTTCTACATCGTTTTGATTTCTAATTTAAATTCATAAATCACTGGAAAATCCATCTACAACATGATATAGAAATTTCAGGAAGCTTTTTTTTTTTAATAGATTGAAGATTTAATTAAATTGAATTACTGAACTACATATTTTTTATTTTAATTCTTATATTACTTTACCACCAATCCATTATATCTGCGCTTTTTATTTGTTTTGTTGAATAATGCTTTTTCGATTTTCATATCTGTTACTATTTTTTACAAGTTAAATGCTAATATCATAAGTAATATAAATGTAACATAATATATTAAATATGATTGTGAAAAATATTTTAAATAATTTAAACATTTAATATATTTTGAATTAATCAAATTATATAATTTTATTTAAAAATTTAAATACAATAATATCACTTACTATTTCATTAATGTTTTATAGGTCACGGGTGCACTATTTCTGTTTCCTTGTATTTTTTTATACAATATAATTTTTATTGTTTACAACATAAATATTTACAGACTAATACTATAAAAATATTATAAATGACTCAAACAACTAATTTATTTGAATTAATAAATTATGCAATCTGTTTTTAACTACTCTAAAATATTCTTATAATTTAATGTTCACAAACATAAATATATAATATTAGATTAAATATTATAAATTAAAATTAAATTTTACTATTTATCTGCTGATAATAATAAAATCATAATAAATACTTGTGCTTTGCATAGATGTTTGTCAACAGTTATAATTAAAAGTTTCTTTCTTTAGTAACCATCATTTTCGATTGAATTGGGTTGGAGGTCTATAACTTTAGGACTTCAAATTTATTTAGACCAGTGCACTAAATGAAATTTCGTACCACTTGGCCAGTGGCGCGTTGTAATTGCCACCAAATATATATATCGATGACTTTCATATTCACTTTGACACTCTTATTGTTAATTGAAGATGTCTTATGCACAGTTAATTAATAAATTAATTATATAAAAATATCTTATAATATTAATTATTAAATTAATTAAAAATATAAATAAATATATAAATTAAATTAATTCATAATTATTTAAATAGTAAATTATATTAACTGAATTAAAATATTAAAAAATATAATTATCCAAAATTTTGCTAATTATATTTTATAACCTTACATATTTATTTTCATACTTATTTTTATACATTTATAATTTAAAATAGAAATATAATTAACTATATGACATCATGTATCTATTTATTTAATTACTTATATTTATTTAATTTTATAATGATTTTTTATATTATATATTTATTTATTATTTAAAATAAGAATACAATTATTAAAAATTTTAAAATGTTTATCAACTTAAAATTTATTTAAAGTAACTTATTAAATTAAATTTTATATTTTTTTAATAAACTAATGCATGAAATACTTCTAGAAATTAATTTATAACTTATTAATTGATTTAATAAATTATAAACTAACTTATTTATTACATAAAATAAAATCTTTTACAGACACATTCTAAATGTCTAATGGAAAATAAGTCATCCTTCATTATTAAACATTCATAGAAGTCTATAATCTCTATCAATGAATGCATACATGTAACCTCTCACTAATTTTCTCTCTTTGCAAATCATTACCGTAAAATAATAATATGAAAACTGTTAAATGATTTTGATATCCACTTTTTTATTTAAAAAAACAATTTTTTATTTTTATTTTATAATTTTTTATAACAAAAAAATACATTTTTTTTATAATGATAAATAAACCACTCATCCTATATACATAAAATCATAGATTCAAATTATAAATATGATAGGAAGTAAAATTACAAAAGTAATATCAGATGCTACAGAACCTTTGGAGTGCTTGCCAGAGATACAAAATTTTGATCACCTTATGTTCCTACTAATTGAGAGTCTTGAAATTTTAATGTTATGGTATGCTTTTATCACTTAAAAAAAATGACAAATCACCCTTTAAATGTTACTATTGAACAATGATGTATTTATAATTATATCTTTACTTTTCTTCTTAAGCATAGCAGCTAGATATTTTTAATTTTATAACAAAATTATGTTTTGAATCATGTCTCATTTAATTATTTATTTATATATAAATATTTTGTACAGTAATATTATATACATTAAAAATAATATTCAAATATAAATTAAAAGATATTATAAAACATAAGATAATGGGCAAATTTATAAAACTCAATTCAATGAATCTAAAAAATTAAGAATTTAACCTCGTATTTCATTTTTTTATAAATAAAGTATTTTTTTTATAAAATTCAATTCATATCAATTTATTACATGATTCCATACAAATTTAAATTTTTTTAGAAAAGTAATTTATTTCCCTTAATAATAATAAAATAATCATTATAATTTATATAATTTTATATATCCTATTTGTCACAAGAACATTGTTATTGAGACAAAATATGTTTATAATTAACAATTAATAACAATAATTAAAATTTTCAATTTCTTCCAATAAAAATGCCTCTAAGTAGGCATGGGATCGCCCGCAAAAAAACTAGATATAAGAGCATAAATATCAAGTTTGAATATTGTCATTTTCTAATCTTTTTATCTACTAATCACTAATTTATATTTTACTAATTTATTTTTTTAATTTAGTTGTACATTTTAGTTATATTATTTTAATTTTATTTTCAAGTATTAAGCGTGTAATACTTTTTTTTCCTCAAGTTACATTATTTTAGTCACATTTTGACATTAAATTATCATTTTGCTCATTATTCTTTGTTCAATTTGATTCAAATATTGTTATGCTACACCTTGTACGTACAACCTAAATTAAAAAAATGCAATATAACTGATAAGGGCCCTTTCATGTATAAAGTAAGATTTGTTTTATACATATTTTTGATAAGATAAAATTTTTCTTTAATACTATAATGCTTTCTTCTTTCACAACTTTTTTATCAAACCAAATAAAAGAATATTAATTTCTCATTGTTTTCTTCCAATCTATTTTCTAGATATCCAAGTTAAAAGTAAAAGAATTATTTTCTGTATATATTTCTTTCTATTGCATTTTCTTTCTAACTTATATCTGTCCCACATTTTTATCCTCACATCCAAATGCTAAATATGCTGAAAATGAGATTTCTTTCAGGTACAATTCCCACAAAATTAACATATGAATAATAGAAAATAATATAATTTTTTAAGCAATAACTAAGATACCTAAATTATTTTATAGTGTATTAGTAGCGTTAAATCATTAAATTTCATTCCATCTACTTAAATCAATGAATCTTAAGTTTTAAACTCAGTAGTACACTGTAGTTATGATCCATGAAAATCTCACTCATTTTACCAATTAAGAATAAGGATAATCAAAGTAATATATAAAAATTTTCTCATACTATTAGGACTTGTAGTAATAAAGTGACACTTAATATTGCCTTAAGAACATTATTTTACTTATATCTTAAGTTTGAATATTCAATTTTGCACGTGTATATTAAATAAATTATTATTTATATAATTACTTAAAAAAAGAAAGAAAAATTCTTTATCAAGGCTCATGGTATTAATGTTTTTATTCTTCTGTCAGTGATATCATGCGGTGAATACTAGATCTCTACACAATAGTCTGTGATGGTTTCAATAATTTGCACACAAAGTTCAGGCAATGATGATCAACGAAAACTCTACAAATTTAAGTCAGCAAATAAGATTGGATATAGGTAAGAGTGCAAGTGAACGTTAAAAAGGATCAATTGGGGATATCACATGGCTAATAATGATTATATAGTCACATGACATCCTGCCATATGATTTTACCAGTTATGATCTATCAAAGGTCCAATAGAGGTAAACTAATTATTTTGATACGATCAGGTTGTGACCAATTGACCAAACATAAAATTTTAAATTAGTTAATTAAATATAATAAATTTTGTGCCAAGTTTATCAAAACAAGGTCACATATAAATTAAATTGTACGTTTAGGAGTCATTTGCGAGAATAGAAAAGTTCTATTTTTTAAAAAAAATTAAAGAGTGATAAATTATTTAATTAGTTATTATCTTTTAAATTAAAAAAATATTTTTTTAAAAAAATATTATTTTTTATAAAATAAAAGAAATACTTATTCACTTTTCCTCCAAATAAATTCTTCTTCTTGTGATCTAGGTAAATTCTGATTTTTGTGTTCTTTATAAGGTGCTTGCTATGGTGCCCCTTGGGTTTGGTACCCGGGGTGATGTGGCAAAATACAAGCCATTGGATGAGATTACAAAAGTCTTAGCATTGACTTAATAATCTCATCCAATGACCTGCATTTTACCACATCACCCCGGGTTTAGTACCACTAGGGGCACCTTAGAATTCACCTCTTTATAAATATAAAGATAAAATTATTATTACTTAATTTAATTAATAATAATTAAAATTTATTAATATGACCTATAATAATATTGAAAGTATAGTAATGATTTTGTTAATACTTTCCAAATTTTAAAGTTGAATTAAATAAAATATAAAATATTATTTTTTTAAAAATGTCACTTTTTTAATATTAACTAAATAACTTTAATAATTTTTTAAAGAATTTATATAAAAAATTAATTCCTAAAAAGTTCAATTTTTTATGTAACTCAAGACCCCTTATTATGATAATCATCCATAGTCCTTTGTACTTCCCCTATTAGTCTTATAATTAAATAATTTATCAAAATTAGATACCAAATTGTTCTTTTAATATGATATTCGGCAGCATCCATAGTTCTCTGTGTTTGCTCCTTTCACCCCTTTGGATTAGAAGGATATAAGGGAAGAGAAAACGAAGAAGAGAAGGAAAGGTTATCAAATAATTGGCTAAAATACATAAAATCCTCTTTTACTATATTTTACGTGTAAAAAATTCCTTGATGTTTTTAAAAAATACAATTAAGTATTCAAATCATATTTAATGTGCAGAATGTCTCTTGTTATCTCTCCATTCAAAATCCTAATAATTGATGCACGTGCTTACTAGGATAAGCACCATAAATTACTAGAAATTAAATTTTTAACCCCAACGGATGTGAAATTTCGAAGCTACGGAGCTTTAAATAAGTGCAGGTCACCATAGTTGGACCAACTGGCATCTGAACCGGGAAAAAGGCATATTCCATTATATATCAAAACTACATATTACTGAATGCTGCCAACTTATTTTTAAGTTTATTTAGTTTCTTTTTTTTTTTTTTTTGTTAGTATTTCTAATGAGTGCAACTGGTTTTATTGGCGTCCAAACTATGATCAATAACATTAAGTACACGGGAAGCCCTTTTGGGCCAGTGTAAAAGTTTCTTAATGGGCTTGTAACATTGACTGTTGGTTTCCCACCAACTTGTAATTGCTTATTTAAGTGAGCCTAAGTACTTGAGGCGGTAAGTTTTGGAAGCTGCACTTAAAGTTTGCACAATGAGTAAGATTGGACACTGCCTTCCTTTTTGTATATAATTCGTTCAGATGCTGGGCAGCTATTGAGAGATGAAATTACAAGAGATACTTGCAAGTGCCTTCTCTGAATTTATGGCAAAATCTGAATTTATGCCAAAATCTGACTGCCCTCAATAAATCACCACCACCTCCTCCTTTCTCGTTGTTTTCCCTTAAAATCTGACTGCTCTCCGTCACTCCTTTTTGTGTTGTTTTAATGAGGCACCGCCTTCCGCCTTTTTGAAATGGTATTATTTTTCGAATGACACCTTATATTTTAGATAATTTCGTTACGCATTTTGTCAGTGGTAGTATCATTCTCTACTTTGTTGCAATCAACAGCATTTATGGTAGATTTGTTTTTTACTCTTAGGATTTTTTAAATATTTTGATTTTAAATTTTTATTTTTTTATTAATTACCATGAGCTTGGATACACTATTTGACCTCTATTAGCTTTTAATTCATAATTAGTATTATTTAATTTTATGTTTTTCACTTTAATGAGCATTTAATATGTATATATTATGTTTAAGTTAAATTTGATATTAAGAATATTATATACATTAAAATTCATATTTCAAAATAAAATTGTAAATATAAATAAAAGATTATTAATTAAATCTAAAGTATTAAAATAAGTTTATAAATTTTAATTTAATAAATATAAAAAATTTAAAATTTAATTTTTGATTCCACTTTAACACATACAGAATTTTTTATTTGATAATTATTTTTTTAATATAAGAAAACATATAAAATAAAGGAACTCCTTTATAGATAACATAAATGCATCAGTGCACGTGTAAACGATGAATGTTTAATTTTTATAAGTGTATTTATTTAATTATAATTTTAAAAAATATTAAACCAATTTTATTACAACCACTATACTTCCAAACACACAAAGCAGTTTTTTAATTTTATATTTATTTGAATGAAACTTGTTTGATCTAGATTTTTAATATTTAAAAAGGCCTTTTTTTCACCGTTATCCCAGTTTACCGATAAATTCTTCCTCCTCTTTTTTTTTTTAAATCAGAAAGCCTCCCATACTTTTGGTTCTCGTGAACCTATTAGTATGGGCGGGATCAACTTGTAATTAATGGCTTTCTATGCACTAATGTGTAAATTCAAGCAGAGAAAATTGCTTTACACAATGCAAGGGTTACCGGTGCCCTCAGTACAACCAGATTATTTTGTCTGCTTCTTTTGTGGCAATAAAATTGCCACGTGTCTGGGGTTTATTCACCCCAATTTTTAGTAGGGCATGGAAGTCCGGGCCTTCCAAAAGATACTTGCAAGTGCCTTCTCTGACTCTATGCCAAAATCTGATTGGCAATGGGTCCAGCTGGGAAAGTAAATAATTGGCCCTTTGATAACCAAATGGCTTATCAAAATGTGGTCCCTAATTTCCCTGTTCAAATGCCAGTCAGTGCAACAACTATGTGGCCTGCACTTGTTTAGAGCTTTGCAGCTTTCAAATGTCTCCACATGTTGTCGTCATCTATAGCGATTATCTTAGTTAAAGAGGTCTCCCATGGCAAGCATGTGTACCTACTGTCAAGATTTAGGATGGAAAGATAATGAAGGGGGTTTTCTCCATATTAAATTACGTCTTCTTAAATATCAGAAAGTCTTTTGCACATGCAATATAATATAAAAAGTTAATGTATATTTTTGCCCAAATAATTAAAACATGCTAGTTCATTTGATGAGAGGAAAGAATGGAGGGTTGAAAATGAAGTAACTTAAGATTAAAGCAGAAAATATTTGGTGGGCCCCATCTAAAAAATTTTCCTCCTCAAGTGGGCAGAAATTGAGTGAAAATTCATGTTTATATTAAGCTTTGAAACTGTCCAATAATTAGATGGGATAATTTTGGTATATTACTAACATAGTAATGTATTGATACACCATCAAATTTAATTATATATCAAATTTTTTTAACTAAATTTTATATATTATATAATAATATATCAATAATCATATATGCTGATACACCAATACATGATTCTATCAGTAATATACCATATAATTTTTCATAATTAAAATTGTCCAATAATTAGATGGTATAATTTTGGTATACACTAACATAGTAATATATTGATACACCATCAAATTTAATTATATATCAAATTTTTTTAACTAAATTTTACATATTATATAATAATATATCAATAACCATATAAGTTGATATACCAATACATGACTCTATCAGTATGTACCATATAATTTTTTATAATTAAAACATGTTTGTTCATTTGACTCTTTGTTTTTATTACTCTTTTTAAATTAGTTAATTGCAAATTTAAACATCACTTTAATACATCTTCTAGTGCACATTATAATGTCATATCACATGAATATAGTTCAATATATATTATGAAGAGAGTGACTAAAAACATACAGTCTGATCTTATGTTTATAAAAAGATAAAAATTTGTTATTAGGTAATATAATACTTTAAAAGAATGCACTTTTAATCCTTTTAATTTTTATTGAAGTTTCAATTTTACTCATAAATTTAATTTTTAATTGCTTCAAATAAAATCTAAAAAAAATCAAAATAAGACCTTCATGAAAGTCAGAGGTCAAAAATGCTATTTTAATATAAAAATATAATATATGTAAAACCATATAGTATGTCGGGTTGTCAATCGTGTAAGAACACTTGGAAAGTTAAACTTCATGTATTTTTTGAGAAATCAAAGAACCTTTGATACAAAATTAAAATTTCAATAAAAGTTCAAAAAATAAAAGCGCATTTTGTATTATATTTCTTACTCAACCAAAAAGAATTTCTTTATTTTCATTTTATATTCATCCAAACAATAAAGGTGAAAAACCCTCTTTTATATGTATTCTCTTTTCACATTTTTTTTCCTTCTCATTTTATTTGCTATTTTTCCCTTCATATCCAAACAAAACATTAGTATCCTAAATTGAATTCAAAACATATTCAGGAACTTGTTACTTATGCCATTACGTGATAACTATAACAGCATTTTTGTATGAAAATAAACAAACTCAATTTTTTAGCATTTTACCCCAACCCCGTATCGCTACCAATCTACCATACGATCGTATCGTGATCTCCATGTCCCGGCTTACAGGTTACACCTGCAATCCGATGTAGAGTGTCCCACTGCAACTTCTTGACCATGCGAAAAATATGAATTTTTTCGTGCATTAAATTTTGAATAATGTTATAAAAACTTCACCTTTTAAAATTTCTTAAAAAGTTGAATAATTGATCCGTAGATTACCTTTCTTTTCTAATCTCAAACTAAATAAATTAAAATTATAAATTTTAATACATCTTATATAATCAAATAATGAAAATACTCAACATTTTAAGGAATAAAACTCCTCATAATATTACTTGTAAATTTTACTTAATGCATGAAATTTAATAACTCATTGAATTTTATATTTAATAACAAAGAACGGAGAACGAAAGATTTACAAATTTGCTAAAAAAAGAGAAAGAAAATCAAGAGACTTGGATCAAGTAAGGTGTATTAAGGATGAAAAAGAACAAGTTCTACTCACAGATAAAGACATCAAAGAGAGATGGGAGAAGTACTTTTATAAACTTTACAATGATGGGAAAAGAGTGACTAGGAATATGGAAGGATTAGAAATCTAAGAGGACGAACAAAATTGATTTATTATTGCAAGATTCAAATTGGGGAGGTAAAAGAAGCTCTTAAGAGGATGGATAATGGTAAAACCGTTGGTCTAGATGATATTCCTATTGAAGTTTGGAAATGTTTGGGAGAGTAAAGTATTTTTTAGCTCACCAAGTTCTTTAATGAGATCTTGAGGTCTAAGAAAATGCCAAATGAGTGGAGGAGGAGTATTTTGGTACCTATATACAAGAACAAAAGAGATATCCAGAATTGTGTAAACTATCGAAGGATAAAACTCATAAGCCATACTATGAAGTTATGGAAAAAAGTCATTGAGCATAGATTAAGAGATAAGACTAAGATTGCAGAGAATCAATTTGGATTTATGCCAAAAAGGTCTACAACAAAGGTTATTTATCTCCTACGAAGATTGATGGAAAGGTATCAAAGTAAAAAAAGAAACTTAAATATGGTTTTCATTGATCTAAAAAAAGCCTATGATTGGGTACCAAGAGAAATATTGTGGAAAGCTCTGGAGAAAAAAGAAGTTCATGTCGTATATATTCGAGTTATACAAGACATGTATAATAGAGTAACTACAAGTGTAAGAACGCCTGGAGAAGAGACAAAGGACTTTACTATAAAAATAGGTCTACATCAGGGTTCATCCTTGAATCCTTACTTGTTTAATTTAATATTAGATGTTCTTACCAGGAACATACAGGAGAATATCCCTAATTGTATGCTATTTGTGAATGATGTAATCTTGGTTGAAGAATCACAGGAGAAGGTTAATTATATATTGGAGTTTTGGAGATAGGTTTTGAAATCAAAGGATTTTTACTTGAATAGGAGTAAGATAGAGTATATGCATTGCAAGTTTGACAAGAGATCAGATAGAAATGATTTGGAGATAAGAATTAGATAGCATATCATACTACAAATATCTAAATTTAAGTATTTAGGATCTTTTCTACAAAGCGATGAAAAAATTGACGGAGATATCACACAGAATATAAACTGGATGGTTAAAATGGAAAAAAATATCTAGAGTGATTTGTGATCGTAAAGTACCTACTAAGCTTAAAGGAAAGTTTTATCGGACTGCTATACGACCAGTTATGTTCTATAATAATGAATGTTGAGCTTTAAAAAAACAATAAGAATAAAAAATAAGGATAGTAGAAACAAAAATATTAATATCAATGTGTGGTTATATAAAAAAGGATAAGATACAAAATAATTGCATATAAGAACATATTGACGTGACAC
Organism: Sindora glabra; assembly: GCA_020226215.1. NCBI lineage: Eukaryota > Viridiplantae > Streptophyta > Magnoliopsida > Fabales > Fabaceae > Sindora > Sindora glabra. The sequence continues at coordinate 31,349,063 of CM035228.1, read as the reverse complement.
CTATTAAGGAGAAGATGATAAAAAATTAGTTAGGGTGATTTGATCATATGCAAAAAAAGTCATTGGAAGCACTAATAAGAAGAGTTGATTACATAATTTTTAACCCCGTAAAAAAGTACAAAGAGAAACCAAAAAGAACTTTAAAGACAATTATAAAAAAAAATCTCTTAACGAATAATATCACCAAAAATTTAATTTTTAATAAAGTTCAATGGCATCGTACAATCTATGTAATCGACCTCACTTAGTAGAATAAAACTTTGTTGTTGTTGTTATTGTTATTGAATTTTATATTTATTTTATGGACCAAAAACATTCAATGTAATAGTTTACAACTCATCAACAATATCAATTCATGCATATATTAAATTTTAATCAATGCAGAATAGAATTGGCCATAAGAAATGCGCACGAGTACGACATCTGAAAGCAGGACTATCATTTTTTATCCCAATTAAACTACATTTTCATTAATATAATATTTTTTTCTTTCAAATATAGAATGATAAATGTAGATACGTTGAAACATAAACTGCTTCCCCCCCCCCCCAAAAAAAAAAAAAAAAAAAGAGGAAATGTTTGTTAAACTAAATGAAGAGCCAAAGTTATCTTCTCAACAAGTTGTAAGCTGGTAAATCTTTGACGCTGTAGATGTCTTCAATGGCAAGTTCCCGCTCTAACTGTGTTCTTGTGGACCTCAGAACATCCTAAAACAAGAATTACAGATGAATGCAAAGAATATCGAAAAATATAGCAATGCGCAGGACATAATTTATAGTTATTTTACGTTGAATTCCATGTAGGTTGCCCGTTTTGCCAGCCACTGAGCATCCACCATTCGAAAGGCAACACAATAAAGGTCATCAAATGCCATTTCATCCTCCTGAAGCAGCTCCAGAAAACGAATCCCCGCCTCAGAAGATGGGATCGCTGCGAGGAAAATACACTTAATATGTGCTATTAAATGTGTGAAAGACCGCTGACCGAAATATTGACTCATTATACCCAAAATTTGAGAATTAAAGCCAAAATATATATATATATATGCTTGCTCCTCTTCACGAGGGATTCCAAGATCTCCAAAAAATAAAAATAAAAATAAATGGAAGTTACATTCATCTCCTCCAAAGTTTAACTTAACTAAACTCGGTCTCCTATTTTTTTGTAATATGCACTTACCTCCCTTACTTTAGAGATGAATTTATGCTTAAAATAAAGGGAAAGGAGGGTGAGTGTACATGGAAAAGGAAAGTATATATTTCTGAAAATAGAAGAAATATGAGTGAAATTACATTAAACATATAAAAATAAAAAGTGAGTGTAATTTGTCCAAAAAAATAAGTGTTAAATGTGGAACAGATAAATGCCCATTATGAGTCCAAACATTCAATCGATCCCACAATCCTTTCACCAAAAGCCAAAACACATACTACTACCAAGATCATGCCACATGATTGAAAGCGAAATGATATTACCTGATTGAAGATCCAGCATTTGTGTCAACATGAAAGAAATATTAATTCCGGCAACAGCAAAAGGATATTCCCACACTGCTCTGGTTCCATCTCTCTTGTGCAATAAATTTTGGAAGGATTCCTGTCATAGAGCCAAATAAAGGTACTTAACTCAGCAAAAGCACTAGTTAAGAAAATATGGAATACAGTATGTAGATAGGCGGCATCAAAAAAAGAGACAGAATGCAAAATATTCATAAAACAAAGTGGAGAAATCATGCAAATATACAATACATCTGCTCTTAGTGTGCAGGCCAGGGGCACCACAAAAGTGACCTTTTCACAAGGGAAAATTAACTTATTGACACAAGCACAAGGTCCAAGAATAGAAGAAGATATACTTCAACAAAAACAGTTGCACCAAAACAATGCATGAAGCTCCCTCGTACAACCCGTGACAAAACCTAGAGCTATCATCTCCTTGTCTCAAGAAATCAAGTGCAATATAAGCTCGACAACGGAAAACTCAAAAAATTAGACCTTATGCATTAAATATCAAAAAATATCCTTATGTCACCATGTGCAACCAAGACATAATTTTACTGGAATAATATACAGCCACCCTAGTAATTTTATTGATCACACTGAAGCAATTTATGGCCCTTTTTTTTTTTGGGTGACGCGAAGAAATACATGGCCAATCTTAGATTAATAAAATTATAAGTAGGCCATCAATACATGCAAAAACATCATGAATTAAATAATGATTAACAAACTAAACAATAATCATGATAAGAATTAAAATAAATCTGTTAAAAATGTGGGAGGGAAAAAGAAACAACTCTGCATTTTTTTTTTGGAAACATAAGCTAAGGCATATATGGCTAAAAAACTTACTGGATATTTTTGGGCAAAGAAGATAAGATTCTCTAATGAAATAAATCCTCCACCCCTGCACATCATGTTGGAAGAGTTAAATCCATATCAAAAATCTCAAAATAACACGCAGGAAGATAGGAAATTAGAAAGAGGGCTAAATAGTGATCAGAAAGTTTTTCCACAAATAGCGTGAATAATAATGGACGTGGAATAGACTTAGAATTTTTACTTCAAACTCCAATCTTCTTCACTTGATTAAATTTCAATTGTTAGCACCCACATATTTTCTTCAATTGTTCCTCCATTAAACCTAATTCTATGCAACTAAATTTCCAAAGCAGTCCCCTATTATTTGTAGCAGAATATATTGGTTTGATCACATACCTAAAATCTGTTGATGGGTCTGAGCCTTGCCAACCCATTTCCTTCCATAGGTCTGATTTAAGTGAAGGAAGCTCCCTGTTAGGATAAGCCAACCTCCACAATTTTTTGAGTGCATCCTACAACATAAATACAAATCCTATTTGATTCAGGAAAATGCAATAAAATTTTAATAAAAAAACCATCATTTAAAAAAAACGAAAATTGATAAGTCATGAACAACTATGTGTAGATACAAGCTGTAATATTACATAAAGACGACCCATCTTTCTCATCAGTCCATGCCAGAAAGCAAATTAAATAATCAAACTATATATTCTTCCCTCTAAACATACATTTTCACGCAAGGCAGTCAGCCAGCTGAACATTTTAAATGAAGAAAATTCAGATTCTTTGTCTAGCATGCTGAATAGAGTAGAGCAAATAACATGCACAAAGTGGTGTCTACTAGTGAACATAAATACAGCAGAATCATTTCCATACGTGAAAATTAGGACAATAGAATGCAAGATATGTAAACAGCACAATATTTACCAGCATTACTTTGAAAGATTAGTCCTTGACTAATGCTCAAATTCAATTCAACAATAAAACAAACAAAAAATGAATAAAATTTAATCCTGCCAAGCCACATGCAAAAATAATTTGCAATCATCCTCTTAAGATTCCTTCACATTTATATCTTAGCTCAAAGCAACATCCAGATGTCACAGCAGAGAAAGACAATACATACTTGATGCTCTGTTCTAGAACCATCAAAGGGGACTTCTAGTCGTTGTCGTAAAAATCTGAGTCTTTCTTCCTAGGAAAGGATGATGCAGAACAAAACCATAAAGGATTAACATTATCTGAAGTGAAAAACGGATCGCAGACATACATGAATCACAAATATTAAATAATAAAAGTTTATTATAAAACATTCTTCACACAGAAAACATTAGAAAGGAAAGAACTTGTTGTAAGAAAAAAAAGCCATGTGGTTTAATCAAATATCAAATGTTAAATTAAAAATAAAAGATTCCTTCATTGGGATCTGAAAAATAAACACAACTAAAAATAAAAAATATGATGTCAAAAGATATACCATCAAAGGGCTCAGAGAAGGAGGAAGCATCCTTCTACTTTGTTGTTTATTTATTGCATTAGATGGAAAAGATACAAGACGCCCAATCAGTGATCCAGATCCAAGGACAATATTTGCTGTGAAGACAATATGAAATAATTAATAACAAGTCAAATCATTGAACTTTTGGAGGAAAACCAAAAAATACCATGCTGCATTGATTTCACTTTTACATCAGTAATCATAAGGAAAAGGCCAACTGTGATATGGGAAAAAGGAGGTTTACTATTTCAACAGCACAAGGCAATATTTTTACAGGCTGTCAATGTAGATCTTAGAAATGAAGAATAGATAAACCCTCCTTGGATAAGTTCATCTCAAACCTCAAAGAAATTGTCAGAATCATCAATCCAATCATATAGTAGCATCTAAACTTACCCACACCAAACTCTCAAATATTCTCTTCATCAAGACAATTGTTTGATTTTTTTCCTTCATAGGCATCCACTTGATGTGTAAAGCACTTATCATTTTAGAGCCTTGGTCCAAGAGAAAATTTCATAACAGAAGCCTTACTTTAACTCAAAGCAAATCTTAACCATATAGCAACTGCTTTAAAAATCTACAGCTCTTTCCTTTTAATGAAGTACAAATCTATAAAACATTGTAATGAGGAGAGATATGCTGAGTTATATCCTAGACATGTTAGCAATGCTTGCAAAAGTCCACCTTTGACAAACATATGGAAGTAAAAAGAGATATAAAATTGAATGCTTGATACTTTTTGACACTTTCAGACACAACTTCACTATGCATCAAGATGCCTTTGGAATTTTTGTCACTACTCATTACATTTTATAGATATGATTTAGAAGAATTATTATTCTTACAATCAAAATCTAATATTTGGTATCCATTAATAAACATATGGCCATTCATTATTGATCAAGAAACATTACCTTTCTATCTTTTCTCCACCTTTCTGAGACTAGATAAACTAGACAGCTACCATTTTTCTAAATGAGTTAAACCTCAAACTCTCAATTGTATACCAAACCTAAAACTTAGAAATGTAACTCTCAATTGTATACCAAACCTAAAACATATTATGCTCCAAAATTCAAGCGACCCCATTGCACCAATCTCAAATTTTCCTTGTCACATCTCAACTTAAAGCTCTAGGACGTCATCTGCTGCTTCAAACTCATAACCTTGGTAAGTTTTTGTTATAGGCCCTTCATGTAGATTTCTGATCTGTATAACATCAAGATACTTGGCCTTCTCTTTACTGCTGAAGAGAGGTTATATTGGTGCTTAGCCAAAAATATGTAATGCCTATCCAAAAATATGTAATAACTATAATTTCTGAATGAGAAGTGCCAGAATACAACGGAGCAAGCAATGCATATAATTGCTTCAATCATGCAACTTTTCGGAAGTTGCATATTAAAATCTGTAGTTAATCTAAAATTCCACATATTTGCTTCAATGCTTGTAGTAGTGTTTCAGTGGGTGTCTTAGTAATTGAACTCCATTGATCAAAATTAAATGATACTTATTAGCAGTCTCTCTTTTTTTGGTGATCTTAGTAGTCTAATTCTATACTTACCATTTTTACAAAAATCACACGCATCTTCCTACACCCCTTTATCTTGTTTCACCAGGCTTCATATAATTTCAAACCTACAATTTGGCTCAAGCTATGAACATTCAATACAAGCCACCAAGTATCACCAAAGTCAATATTATCATTTTTGGTGCTCAACCAATAAACACCCTATCAACTATTTTTTTCTTTTTTTGATAGAAAAAGAAATTTTATTAAGAGAAGGAAGAAGAGTACAAGAGAAGAGGGCTGTCCTGGTTTTCTTTTCCTGTGTTTCTTTTCCCCCTTTTCTGTTTTGTTTTCTTGAGGACTCTTTCAACTATTTGATCTATGTTAAGACAACTGCAGGCATCAAAACTCTGATCACAGAAGCATTTAATGGGATGACATTCAAAGCCTTGATACTGATTCTTGTAGTCCCACAATGAACATAGAGCTTCAGGAGGATAATTGCAATGAACTGTTGAACTTTTATTCTTCTCCCAACAGAGACAAAGGCATTGGGGTTTCTTTTCTGCTCGTAACTAAGATTATTTGAAAACTTTGCCTACATATTTTGATAGTTTGACAGTTTTAGGACATAAAAAAATAAGCCTGAAGAGCCCGTTCTGGCATAGATGTGAAAAACCCAGAGCATCTTAAAAGTACTCATTTGTTAAAGTCAACTTGCCATCAGAATCACAAAAGAAAAACATAATAAGTTACAACTAAATGTTACAACTTGTGCATGCTAGATGGGATATGTGACTAACCAGAAATAAAAGCACATTAAGAAAAGATAATCACGATAAATTTATCTAATGAAATGATCATGGCAGACAACCAGGCAATGTAAAAAAATAAATAAATAATTATAAGAAATGATCAATGCATGATTACTCATGCACTGCTGCAAAACAGTAGCTAAGGACAAATGAAGAAATTTATAAACAGACCAAACCACTGTGCCCACTGTGCAATCAGTTGTGAAAATATGAATGTCCAATGAAGCTGTTGCCTCTTCCTTTCGTCCTCCCATAAATCTTCATGTGAGGCTAACTACAGAACAAAATGAAGTAACACCATACAAAAAGAGAAGATCAAATTTACCAGAAGAAAATAGAGATTTGCATCCTAAAATGTAGAACAAAAAAACTAGTCCCACCTTCTTATTCTCATTATAATCATCATCCCCCAGCAGGGGCTCGCTCAATGAGTCTAACCCTGAAGTCTCTAAATGCTCATGCGTTCTTCCATCCAAATCTCCATGATGAAGCCTTCTCCTCAATGATTTTGATGTCATGAATATGCTTAATACGTCACCCTAGATGTCAAAAAGAATTATTTCTAAGAACCCAGAATCATCAAGATGAATATCATCAATTTTCCAGACTAAACTCACTAAATCCATTAACTATCCATGCATAAGGTTCACTCTAGTCCGTAAATGCAATCTTTTGCCATCAGTCCTAAGAAAACAAAAACATTTCCTCTTCAAATGCTGATAAGAATCTCAACAATGACTTATTCTCTCTAATTACGCAACGCCAAGATGAACGAACATGGGAACCAATGGAATCAAAACTCAATAATATAATAACACCCCGAACAGAAAATCTGAATACAACACAAACAACGCATCAAAACCACGTAAGAACAGTTTATAAACCCTAAAGCTTAAATCTTTAGTGCCCCATGGACAAAATTGAAATACGAAACAAAAGAAGTAGGGGTTCTTACCTGAATTTCAAATAAATTGGACAAAACCTCTCGAACCCAGATTTGGTGACTTTGCAAAGATGCTTCCTTTATATTGGTTATCGTGCTGCTTAAGTCAAATACAATGGATTGACAAAGAAATCTGTTTCTGTCAGGTTGCTTAGCCAGCTAAAACGCGTTGAGGAGATGCTGACCCGCGCCGTCTGACCCGAACCGAAAGCCGAAATAGATTTTAAGCGTAAGTTATAATTATTAGGTAAAGAATGAATTTATTATTATAATTTTATTAAAATATCAATAATCTTAAAAAATTATTAATTATAAATTAATATCTCTTTATATTAAATTTATTATTTTTACATTAAAATAATAATTGATATCACTAAGCTAATTATTTTAGCAATAAATTTTTTATTCATTAATTATAAAATATCAATTCTGTTGGTGACGCTTTGAGTGAAGTCACATTAAAGTAATTATTATAAATTTAAATAATAATTTTTAAATATAAATAATATTTTTTTAAAAAAATTAAATAATAATTTTATATCAAAAAAATTGAAATAATTTTTACAAAAATTATTATGTGGATTTATGAAAATTATTATGTCGGTGTCTGGAGCATGACTCTACACCTTTAGCTTTTTTTCATAAAATATTATGGAAGTTTCTTTTTTTCTTTATGCCTCCTTTTTACTATACATTTTTTAAATAAATCTTCGGTAAACAATTAAGATTCTCAAAGTATCGTAAGCCTTACTTTAATGAAATCATTGTATTATAACAATTTTCTAATAAAAATTAAAAGTAAACTCTCTTAACCACTTAAATTAAATTGGTGGTCTGATTTATTTTATGCATTGTACGTGCACTCACTCACTTGGTGAGTCTTTCAAACAACTTTTGCAAGTATTTAAATGGATTTAAATATATATTTATTACATTTAAAAGGTTTTTGAAAACTTTTAAATGATAAACTTTTGCAAAAACATACATTGATTACCTTAAAAATATAGGAACATTGTATTGATGAAATCATGTGCAATTATTGTTTTAGTTGAACATATTCCATGAGAAATATTTCTTAAATTTTTGTTACCTTAAAAAAAGTGATTTCTCTTGTTTGTTAATTTTCTGTGTTTTATTTACTACATTTAAATTAAACTTTTTTTAACTTAACATAAATTTTAAAGTTCCTCTCACAATTTTTACGACTTATTTGTCAGATACAAAATTATTTTTTTATTTGTCAGACATAAGCAGGAATTTTGAAAGCTTTCTTTGTTGAAATATAAGTCCTATGTTTGATACATTACACACACCAGTGCAATCTTTGGAGGTATATATATTTCCGTGATAAGAGTTCGATCTTTTTATGATAATAACAATTTTTGCTCTGTAAGTTACTTTCTTTTTTATTTTTTTGTATAATAAAATTAAATAATGACAAAATGATAATTTCGTAAAGAATTTGAAAAAGATAAAATTTCGATAAAATTTTTTAAACATTTGCAATAATGTTTTGTATTCATATTACAGTACATGCATTAATTACACGTATCTTAATGTAAGTAGAAAATTTTATGATAAATACTTAAAAAATTCTATCTATGTTTTGTCTTTTGAAAAATAATTGCACTGCAGCACAAAATGAGAATTTAAATCATAAAAATAAGGGGCATGTTTTGACACTTATTGCACGAGCAACGTCATTATGCAAAATAAGAATGTCTCTTGGTAGTTTGAAAAGGGAAGTAACAGAGGGAGATTAAATTTTTTTTTGATGAAAAATACTTTTTATAAAATATTAATATGAGTTAAAATATTTTATTCATTTAATATCAAATATAAAAAATTCAGAGAAAACATTTTTTATTTAAAAAAATTACTTTCTTCCACTAGTACACTTTTGAATATTATTTTTTTAATCATTAATTTAATTAATATATCATTCATTCATTATTATATATACAAATGACATTTTTCACAAGAAAATACTTTTCAACAAAATAAATGAAATTTAAATGAGAGTTTTCTACTCTTAGGTGGTATAAATTGAATATAAAAAGAGCTATTGAAGAAAACTCTAATCTTACAACTTATTTTGATACAATAAGGGATAATAATAAGTAATAGGATGTAACAAGGAGTATGGAATATGCCCAAATTATAAGACTAAATTATGTAGTTTAAGGGATGGATTGATATTAGCCCATAATAAAAATTTACTCCCTGTTTTAATTGATCATCTGGTTCAAGCTGCTTTGGATAGAAATGCATATAGAAGTCAAATTTAAAATTAAATTTTAAATATAAATAAAAATTATTAATTAAATAAAGAATGATGAAATAAATTTATAAAATTTAATCCAATGAATATAAAATATTTAAAATCTAATTTCAAATCTTACTTTTTAATATATATATATATATATATAACATTTTTATTTATATTTATGATTCAGATTAGACAATTTTAATAAGCAAATTATTATTAACAAAGAAGTCAAATATAAATCTCATGAGAAACAATCCAGTTGATTAAGGGTTTAAATAAGAGGTTAGAGATTTTAAATTCAAACTTTTGCTTCATCAATATAATAAAAAAATAATATTATATAAGATTAGCATAAAACAATAGAATATTAAATTTGGTGAAGGCTTCATGTGAACCCTCTATCTTATCAAATTATATAATGAGAGTATTAAATTTTTAATTCAAATGACATATGATGTTATTTGATAGTATTATATTCTTTGTTTTTTGTTTTTAATTCTAAAATTACGTTTTGTGACTTAACCACTTATACAATTAGAAAAAATGTTGGCGGACAATTTGTAACGTAAGATGATAGCTTGATGTGACTAAGATATTTTTTATATGAATTTATATTATAAATGGGATGATACATTTAACATGAATACTACCCGAATTATACTCGATTTAACTTATAAATAAATGAACCAACATATATCAAGTTTGTTTGAAAAAACTATTAAAAAAATTACAACTTTACCGATTTGCAATTTGCAAATTGCTTTTACCTTTCTATGAGAAAATTACAATAAAACATAAATAAGTGAATTTCATAGTGTCTCTAAAATTTTCAAATTCAGGATCATATGATAATTTTATAAATAGTTGATTGAAATTATTTGATTACATCCATTATAAAAAAAATAATTATACTTAAATAATTTCAATTTAACAACTTATAAAAAAAATAATTAGCTTGCCATAATAAACAGCGGCATAAATATTATTATAAGGAGATGTGACCTTTTTTATTTTTAAAATTTTTGCAGAACTCTGCTTGTAGTTTTTCAAAAGATTTTCAGAGTAGTCATAGGACTACACAAATTCTTCACTTCGTTTGGCAATGATTCATGATGTCAAGTTTTGGCTTTACAACCTTATTGCTTGGCATTTGAACATATTGAAACCTTCCATTAATTAGCCTTCTTGCTTTGCATGCAAGTGTTGAGATTGCTCGTGCGATATGTAATTTATGATTCTAGCCTTGTTACTTGGGGCTTGCGTTGCTTCGCGGCGTACATTTTATTATTTTATTATTTTTTATCATGATTGATTACACAAAAATTGATTTTTCAAAATCAAATTTATATATAAAGCTAATTTCAAAATGAAAATTAGAAATAATAACTTTTACTTTCAAAGTTATTATTTAAACATTATCATATATTAATATATAATCAATTTTTTCAAATTAATTATTCATAATCAATTATATTCAAAATTAATTTTTCTCATTGTACAAAAATAACTTTATAAAATATTCTATTATGTTACATTTAAACACCTTTCTTTTTTATGAGCATAATTTTTTTTATAAGGTGTTGTTTTTCCAACAATACATATAACTTCAAATAATAACTAACTTTTTCATTTATTTTTTTTTCAGGTCACATATAAAGCCTTTAAAATTGGAAGAGAACATATAAAATTGAAATGAGGCTCACATGCTTGTAACATATTAAAAAAAGATGAATTTATAAATGAATTCTTAGAAAGTATAATAATTTTAATGGAAATGCGTTTTTATCCCATATTTATTGCATACAATAACAAGTATAGTTCATTTAAATAAATTATTTCTAATATACTTATACATATATACAAAAAAATATTAGAAGTGATCAATATAAAATTTTATTTGTAATTTAAAATTACATGTATTATTAAGAAAACAACTATATAAGAAGATTCTATCTATAAAAGAGAAAATTGTTCAAAATTGAATGAAATTAAATATTTTTTAAAATTATTTTGTACGGTGATAGGAAAATTTTATTTGAATATATTTAAATGTTAATTAAAGCAAAATTTATTATTTAAAATTAATTTTAGATATAAAATTGATTTTGAGAATTCAATTTTTATATAATCAAGTATGCTGAAAAATTAATTATAGAAACCCCCTTCTACCATTAAAATTTGGAAGAAGAGATAATATATGAGAATTTTCTACACAACATGTATAATTTAAATGTTTTCATTGCACATTTTAAAATATTGGGTGGGACTTATACATGAGGTACAGTATAAGGGAGTTATACGTATTTTAGCTTATTATTTTGAATAATAAATAAATATATAATATCATAAATATAATTAATTAAATTTTAAGTAATCATATTCTTACTTTGGGTATTTTGATTTTTTTAAACTTTGGGTATTTTTATTTTTTTAAACTTTGGGTATTTTTATTTTTTTAAAGAAAATTTTATATCATTTATAAAACATGTAATACCAAACTCCAACTTAAGGGATGTCCTCGAGAGCAAAGTTTTTAATAAAAAAAGGATAGATGGGTTCGATGATAACAATCATTCTTAATTGACTAGGCTACCCTCTTTGTTGTCTTGTGAGCAAGAACATTAACTTCCTTAGGGCACCACACTAATTCTACGTGTGTGTTTGATACAATAAATAAATTAACTTATGATTTATTAATTTAATTCACAAGTTATAAATTAGCTTATAAAGACATTTGGCATGTATTACACCTTTTATAATTTTATTTTGTAAAATGGATAATTGAAATAATTTTTGTTAGTAATAAACATAAGAAATTGAATGAGTATGGATAAATTGTAATAAGAAAGAATAAATAAGATATTAAGTAGAGTAAAAAATTAATCAATTAAATGAGTCTTGAGTCAAATTGTAAGTAAATAGAAATAAATTATTTATGTGGACTTGAAATAAGATATTTGGAAGGTTTTGCTGAGAAAAAGTGTATGAAATGAAAAAAATTAATAGTTATAAGTGATTAAAAGTAAGTATGTGAGTATAGAGGAACTTTTCAAGTGACAGGATGGAAATTTCATTACCTTTTTAAAAACCTAATTTCAAGCCTTTTTCTCCTATTTTCACCAGAAACTCTAATTCTCTTTTCTCCCTCATATTCTTCTTCTTCTTTTTTCTATTTTCCAAATCAAGCTAAAGGAAAGCAAAACTTCATCAAATTTTTCATAAAATCAAAAATAAAAGTATCTAAACCACCATTTATCCTAAGTTTTTCTATTATTTTCTTTGAGATTTGGTGAAGATCAACCTTTGATTTGAAAAAAGGGAAAATTTGAACTCTAATCTGTAATGCTTGAAATTTTAGTTGATTAGGACCAAGAAGTAATAAATCCAACCTTTTGAATCCTCCTTTACATTAGGTGAATAAATATCCTAATTCAATCTTAAAGATTTAGAAGGTTTTCCTAATTTAATCTCAAAGATTTAGAAGGTTTTATTTAGGTTGAACACAAGTTTTATGTTTTCTAATGGTTATATGCAAAAATATATGAATTTATATTGATTTGGTGATGTTTAACTTGATTTGATGATAGAACTGATGTATATGAAGTATTCTAAATGTGTATTTATGATATGGTAGGGTTTGGTGGTGAATTGATGCATTAAATGTATATTTATGGCATTATAAGTAATAAAAATCCATTAAGAATTTTGCAAAACCCTAAGCTAGTAGTTGATCATTGAAACCCAACAATTGACCATTGGTCTAGTAATTGGATAAATTTTAGTTCTAGTAGCTAATGGTCAACTATTGTCTTATTAAGTGGACTCCTCACTTATAGTTAGTGATTAACCACCGATGATGCAAACCTAATACAAACCAGTAATAAAGAACTCATGAACAATCTGAAAATGCTAAGAAACATCTTGAAAGCCAAAAAAGAAATTGAAAATAAAAGGATATTCATGTTATTCTCTAGAAAAAAAATGATAAGGGATAGAGTTAGACACTACAAAAGATAAATCATTTGATAAGTAAAAGTTCTATCAAAAACTAAAAAGAGAATCCACTTTCATACCAAGTCATTAGCCAATTCATAAATTTCTAAAAGCTTAATTCTATAAGGAATAACCCTCTTTATATAGGCTAGAAGTCTACAAATCAACCTGGAATAATTTTAGTAGGCTTAATTAGACTTAAATGGCCTAACATTAACTCACTTAATCAACCCACTAATTAGCCCAAACAAAGGCAACATTAATTATCTTAAAAATAGTAAAATAAAAACATAAAATAAAAGTGGTAAAATAATGGACTAAAATGTACTAACACATAAAAAGGCTCAAATGCCTTAAAATATAGGAAAATACAATCAAGGTTTAAAGTTTAAAGTGGCACGTAATTAACTCTTTTGTTATTCAACTATGACACTCAAATGGTATAGAAAATGCTATGGTAATTGAATAAAATATTCGACTACGAGTATGCAAAAGCAACTCCAAGGTTGGTATTTGAATATAGTAGCCACCTATAATGCCTTTCCAAACTTTCTTTCTTTAGCATCCAAGCCTCTTGAAGTCATTTTAATCTTTTTAAATAATTCCTTTTGATTATCCTCTCATGATCATATGAATTAAACCCCAACGATTAACCATTGGTTCTTTATTTCAGATACTTGGTTCCATATTTAATATGATGGTGTTTAACATTTCATACATATTGGAAATATATATAACTTGTAAATTATTATTAAGTAGACCTTTGAGGCTATGCAATGAACGAATGGTAATATTATTATTTATTGTTATTATGATTGAAACTGAATTATTATGTTGATTTAAAATGAATTGAAATATGCAACCATACAAAAAGGTATAAAATGATTGTGAATAAGCTATGTAATCTTATTGAGAAAAGAAAATGTGATAAGAGATAAGAACAACATTAGAGGTGTATTGATATTATTTCAAATACAGATTTATTAATAACTTGTGAAGATATAAGGTTAACTAGAAGGTATAAGGATAATTTTGTAAAGATATAAGGTTGACCAAGAGTTATAAAAAAGTTTACTTACCTTTCTATATTTATTATTTATGTGGTATATGATATGATTATGGTATGGACGGATACATGTATTTGAGTGTTAGAAATGATAAGCATGAGTAATTATGAATAATTATGATGTTATTAATGGAAATTGTATATGAAATTATGTTATGAGTATGGATGAATTTTGTTGAGTATAAGGTTTGGTTTTTCTTCTATGAGTTAGTAATGTTACAAACGCTTAAAGAGGCCTGTTAGGAATCTAAAGAAGGCATGTCATGCTATGGACCTTTCGCTAAATAGGTGATTCATTGGAAAGCCCTTTCTTTAGTAAAAGTATATGAATATGAGGATTTCCTTGGATAAAATTTATAAATCTTGGTACAACACTTATTTTAATAACTATTTACCGATTAATGCTTACTCATTGGGTTTCATAAAAATTCACCTTCTTTTGTCTTGTTGTTTATTTTCCTTTTTTAAGGGGTTTTTTTTTTCTCTGTAAGTGCTCAACTATTGTTGAATGAATAAAAAATGGGCTCGTACAAGATGTTTTGGCAATAAGGCATGATCTGAGGATAATAGAATAATTATATATAAAAGAACACATTACATTGATTTTATGATGAGATTTTTAAAAAAATGCATTTTCCTTTTCTAAAAAATACTATTGCACGTGATAAATAAATCTAGATACATTTAGGAAAGGCTAATAGGTTATCATGGGAAACAACTCCTTAATTAGTTACATGCCCTAGAATAGGCAATGATAGCATAGTGGATTATTTGCAAGAAATAGATTCTTATTTGATAAGTTTCATAAGGTCTCTTGTAAACTTACAAACTAGTAGTTTTTTTAGAATTTTCTAAATTTACCCCTCTTCTTTCAATTAAATAATAACTTATATCCTAATTATATAAATAAGTATTTAACGTACTCTCATTAATTCAATATAAATACATGATGTCATAAAATGTAATTAATTAAATTGAGATATTATATTATTATTTTGTATAATACGTAAAAAATATAATTAATTATATTTTAGACAATTATATTCTTATTTTGAATATTTTGACTCCATTAATATGATTTGGTATCAAAATAAATATAAATTAATTTAAGTCATATATCTATTTACATTAACAAATCTTTTTATATCATTTTATATTTTATAACTAATTTTTATCAAATACTTTTAATACAGTCAACTAATTTATCATTTATAATTATAAATTTTTAATTATCAACTATCAGTTATTTAATTAATTACTAATTAACTTATTAATTATCAATTAATTTATTAGCTGCTTACATTAAATAGAATTTATATTTTCAGAAATCATCAAAAGATTCTTAATCATCTCAAATACTAGTAGTGCTTTGATGCTTTCCAAGGACAATTAATTATGCATATTAGGGCTTCAATAGCTACTTTACTATGATTTTCATTTTGGAAGTATTTAATTAAAAAATTATGCAACACTAAGGCTTTGTTTAGTTAGAGAAGAAAATGGGGGAAAAAGAAAAGAGGGAAGAAATTATTTTTCTTAAGTTTGTTTAGTTGTACGAGAAAATAAAGGAGAAAAAAATAGAAGAAAAATTAGTTATGTTTGGTTAAAGGAAAAAATAGGAGAGAAATAAATTGATTTGTGAGTTTTTTAATTTTATTTGAATGTGAGTGAAATTGATAGGAAAATGATTTACTATGCTAAAATGATCACAAGACTTTCTCCTCTTAAAATATTAAATTAATTACAATAACAATATTTCAAAACTCTAGTTTATTTATATGAACCCCACCATTAAATTAAATGTACCATTAAAAAACAAATTATACTTTCAAGACTTCAAACTTTCATGAAATTTTCATTCCAAAAAGCAAAGGTAATTTGGCTGGTAGTAAGATAATTTGCAACAATGTAAGAAAATGACAACCGTAAGCAATGCTCCAGATTAGTTTTAAAATCTATTTTCTTTTTTCAATTTTTCTTAAATTTTAAAATTTTTATTGATTTAAAATAATTCATGTATATATATATATATTTGTTCTTCCAAATGATGGCTAAAATTAAAAAAAAAAATCATTATCTAAACTGGGTTTATGTGACCCGACCAACTAGGTTGAATCTAGCCGACCTTATTAATGAGTCACATAAACCCACACAACCTGTATCATAATGGAGAAGCTGTGCTTCTCGAATTCTCTTGTAGATCGACCCAGCAACTAGCTAGAGATGGCATTTCCAATTTTGCTGGCACCTATTACAAGAGACCGCCAGTGTCTCCAAACAAGGGCTACCGGCATCTGGTGCGCAAGAGGAATTCAACATTGCACAATAACAAGCAAACGGCAAGGATAGTTAGGAGAGGAAGAGAACAGAACTTGCCGAAAAGGTAGTCATTGGAAAATATTGGCTGCTTCTTTTCACTATGCACAAGCTTTCTTTATTTTATTAAAGCTTCAATTTTATGTCTGTTTTTTCCTCATATCTGAGGAGAGATTTTTTTCATGGGACCCACCCAAATTTTTCTCCTCAAAAATTCTCTTCTCTCCAGTTTTCTACTATAACTAAATGGGGGAAAATAGTAATTTTCACCCTATTTTCTCCTTAAAATTTCCCTTTTCTCCAATTTTTTCCAAATTCAAACAAGTTGTAAAATAACTTTATAAATGGTCAAGAACTTTGTAACTAAGGTAGAGGAACATTTATAATTATCATATCATAATCCAATAATTTTATCTTCGCTTTTTAACCGGAAGGTTCATGGATGTAGAATAATTATTAATTTAATTTAATTTATATATGCATGTATATTATGATATATTTTCATATTGTTTTTTTTAATAATTATAACAATGATAGAATTATTAAACGTACATATGAAAATTAAAATTAAAATTAAAATTTTAAATATAATAAAAAATACAAAACCTACGAAATACAACAAACAAATTCATTTAACCGTTAATACATCCATCACAATAACTTTTTATCACCGGTTCGCTCGAAGGTGTGGCCTTAATTTTATTTGAATAAAACAGAGGGGTCAACAAGTAGGGAAAACAACTTGTAGACTTCCTCTCTGGCACTGTCAGTCCCGGAACGTCCCTTCTCCTATCACGTACATCATCCGAAGCAGCAGACTCAGAAAGGCCAAAAAAATGGAGGACACACTATACCTGCAACTACACAAACTCTCTGCCATCAAATCAGAGGAAGAACTTGACGACATGCTCTCCACTCTCTGGAAGACCAGGAAAACCGGCCTTCGCTCTTCCGAGAAGTCTCATTTTCAGTCCCTTCTCGCCTTCACTTCCCTTTCCGAAGTTGACCCAGTAATTCATTTTTTTCATATCCTTTTAGCTCAGAAGAATTTTTTTTTATATATTTCTATTTAGGTATTTTTTTTTTTGTCTTTTTGTTTGTTTTTGAAGAAATGCTTGTTAAGCTCCGATAATGCGTCCCAAAGCAACAATTTTTGTGGTTGTGTATTGGGTTATTCGAGCTATTTCTGTAAATTTTCATTCATTTTTCAGTCATTGTAACACTTTTGATTTGCACACAATTCAATTTGCACTGGACACGGATGGATTATGTTCCTGCTGTTACTTTGTTGCCCAATTTCTCTTCCCTTATTGTTAAATAATGTAAAGATGTAATTCAGTATCTAAAACTGCAAGTTACTGCTTAGAATGTGTTGCCGTGGTTTTGATCATATGTCAACTCAATTTTCCTTTGATGCCTTTTCTGTTGAATTGTTTTGCTATGTATGATGGAGTTTATGTATAATAATCTGACAGTCGCAATAGGTTTTGGCATGCCTCCGCTCGCTTATCAGAAAATGTGCATATCAAAGTTTCACTGGCGATGACTTCCTAAAACTGTTTCCACCCGATCTGCCACTTGAGCTGCAAAGCATGCTCTTATTATCCTTGCAGAAAAATCAAGACAAGTGGAAAGAGGATTTATCCAGAGAACAGGTGACTCCTTTCGTACTTGTAAATTGTTATACATTTATGCATATCTGGAAATCATGTTAGGGATAAACGCTATTTGACGTTGGAACATGTAATCAATGTATGAGTATTTCTAAGCTTTGTTTGCTTTCTCCAGTTGTCTTCTTTTAGCAGTGTCGTGATGTTTTGGATGTTGAATGTCAATAATGTCACTTGCTGAGTTGCATGTTTTGTCTAAAATTCATTACAAGCATTGCATGCCTACATACCTATATTGGGCTTCCAAGGTATTTGCAGTAAATGCATGTGAAGATTAGATTTTGCTATATAATCCTCAAGTACATGGTTGTTGGACAGAATTCAGAAAAGGGAGTTTCAACAAGGTCTTGATAATAGCTAGTTTACTTTCTTTTTGAGGGCTGGAATGAATAAATGTGGGTTTTCTTATTCATTTATGAAGCTTGCTCAAATTCCACATCATTAGTCTAGATAATCTCATTATATTAGCTACAATGCCCGTTAAATAAGAGGAAAGTCATGCTCAGTCCATTGGTGATGACATATTTACAAGCCTCGAATATCATTTGTTGTGCAGCTACCCATCATTGATTATCCCAACTTTTAATGTTTATGTTACATGTTAGATGGTCTAACCCTTCTCTTGCCCTTTCTGATCTTTACACTGCTTTTATGTGCAATTTTTGCAGCATTTGTTGCCAAAGACAAACGTTTCCTATCAGGTCAGGACAAATGTTTCCCCATCTTTTACTTCTTTGCCATCTACAGAGATGCCACCTTGGCCACATCAGGATGATCCTCTTGCTCGATTAATTCGCAATGATTTTGGAATTTCAACATCACTTGCTGCTGATATTAATGCAGCAGGGTTGGCTCCTTGTTTCCAATCTGACATTGCTCCCTTTGACAACCTGGTACTTGGGAGCAATTTGCTGTCTTCTGATTCCTATTGTAAACTGTCAGATTGTTGCCAGTTTGTTGCATATGTTCTCTGTTTGCATTTCATTTTTCCATATTTTCCCAATGAACTAAACCTAACGCCATCTTTCCTCAGAGAATTAACATGAATTTCCATTAAATTCTTTTGCTGCCTAGCTGTATTAGGTATATATGGTTTCCTTTAGGCTGAGGGGATTAGGTGGAAATAGTTTCATGTTCAGTATGATGAGGTTTACAAGGCAGCACAAAAGGGCCATATGCTTGAAAGCAGAACAGTTGAAAAAGATCAGAGTTAGGTAGGACTGGCAGAGGTAATTAAGAAGGATATGCTGATAGAGCATACAGCGGCTGATAAGTAATTCTGACTTGAGAAGTATGACTTATATAAGATATCATATTTAGAGAATCATAAAATTGAAAATGTCATTGTAAAGTGGGTTGGGTTGACTAGACTTGAGTCTTTGTTGCATGTTTCCTTATAGAATATGTTGATATGCTCTTTTGTACAGATGTGAGACTTCCAATTTCATATGAGCATAAGTGTGCACGCACACACACATACATATATACTGGTGGAAGCTTTTGTATCTTCCATAATTATTTGTCTAATTGGCCTTTTGCGAATATCTACTTATTTATCTAATAAAATTGTAGGAAACCCTTCCCCGCCTCAAATCAATGACTTGGACCATGGAAAGTCATGGCGCATCCCCAGCAGATAAAGTGGCTATCATCAACCTTAAGGTGATAAATATATAGTATTTTTTTTTTTTAATCAATAGTGTTCTGGAAAGTCAGTTATGATGAGCAGATTGCTTCTCTCTCACTCTCCAGCATTTTGGAATAGATGTTTTGGTTATAATGTACAGAATGAAGTTTTACCATGAATTATGATCCAACTTTCCTTCTGGTGGTGTAAAACTTGATGAAGTCTGAAGTTATGGAATTTACTTGTTTTACTTTTCACTTGCCGAGACACATGTTTTAATTGTTTGTGTTTTTTAAGAACGATAATGTCATTGTTTTTATACAGCTCTATCACAACATACATGCAATATTGTCATAAGTTTTCATGAGTGTCATTTTGGGAAAACATTTTAGTATTGTTAAGCTAAGGATACTCATTGGTTATAACAAATAAATAAATTAAAGAAGTAGCTGTAAGTATATCTGTTGACTCCTAAAAGGATCGCAATAAAAAACAAAAGTCATTTTTATGATTGTTACTGCTAAAGTCAACCTCTTTGTGTAATTCATTTTGTTCTCGTTGATTTTATCAAAATTCATAAATTGATTCCCTTTGTTCATTTAATTTTCTGGTCATCTTATTCAATGTATAAGAGCTTAATCATTTTCCTGCTGCTTTTTTGTATTTTTTTAACTTTTTTATAGTTGTGTGACTTTAACAAGTCTGCATCAAGTGAAACAGAGGTGAAGTTTCAGCTTAACAGAGACACGCTAGAAGCTATGCTGAGATCAATGACCTACATCAGTGAACAACTCTCAAGTGCGGTATGAATTTCTTCCATGCTGATCATGATTATGATGATAAACTTGAGAAATAACCATCTGGTGGGACTTGATCAAATATTAGATTGCTGAGAAATAGACATAAAAGAATTTCAAGGGGCCAGTTTGATGTCTGTTTTGGTTGAATTGATATCTGAAAGGAAGTGCAGGTGTATCTACTATAATCTACCATAAGTTAGATGATATTTTGCAATTAAGAAAGGAAAATTGCAAGTTACTCCCTTCAACTTTGGAGTGGTTGCATTTAACACTAATAACTTCCAATTTTTGCTATCAACTACCAAAACTATTTGTGAGCTTCAAATTATGCCTGACATTCACTTCCAGTTAAAAACTGAACAGAAACCATTGTTAGTGCTGCTACTTTTCTTTCTCCTTCTCCATTTGTGTGACACCACATTCAACATCAAGGTCAAATTAAGGAAAAAAATTGCCTGCGAATAATCTTGGAAAAAAAAAACATAGTGTGTTGAATTAAGGAGAGACCTCTATTGTAGACCATGGAGTCATAGAAATAGAGGAGGAGGAGGAGAGGGAAGAAGTAGCAGTGATAACAGTGGTTTTCTGTTAAGCTTTTGGCAGAGAGTGGATGTCATGCAATTTGAAACTTGAGCATAGTTTTTGACTGCAAAATCTGAAAGTTGTATGTATTAAGTGCAACCTCTCCAAAGTTGGAAGATGGTATTTGCAATTTTCCCATTAATAAATGAAACTTAAGAAACCAAGCTGCTGAGTAAATCTTCTAATGTCTGAGTATTTAATTCTAACGCAGTGGATGAATAGCAATAGTTATGGGAGTGTAGGGCACATCAACTCTTTCACAAGACATAATATATGAATTGTATGCTGGTTGTCAGTTGTAAGAAGTGAGAGTGACCCTGCACTTTTTTATTCCTTTATAGTACGTAGAAATTAGTCTGGACCAGCTGCTTTTTTTGTACTGTAGGCCATAAGTCTAGTATTGTGCTACTTGTTCATCTCATTAACAAACATATCTGGCAGGTTGGGACTTCTTCTGGGCCAACAAATAAGAGGCGAAGGCAGTAGCTGAGTTTTGCTGCAGTTAGTGTCTTTCTTTTTGCTGTTTTTTTCAGCACTTAATGTAGTTGTTTATAATTTAATATATTTGTTTAAATGAGAACTGATTTTTTTTTTTCTAAATTTTTGCGACACTTGTGTTAGTGTCATACTTTGTATGAAATGATAGCTCTATCATTCTAACCGACGCAAGAGAAATTGATATGCCCAGAATCAACCATAAGTTAGATCTTTATGAATGTACTTAAAGTTCTAGCTGCTAAACGGTTCTATGTTTGCAGGCTGGTGTGTGCAGGCCGGCTATAAATGGACCAAATTGGATTTGGTATGTGAAAATTGCAGATTCCATCCTAAAATTTGCTGACCAGTTTGTAGAATTTTTATTTTTCTTTTTTAAATAATTTTAAATCTTTTGAAATAATTTCAAACTCAAAATAATAATTATGAATTAAAAAAATATATATTTAGGGTACATTTGGTTGGGAGAAAAATGAATTTTTGGAATTCATTTTTCAACTTTCCCTTATTTGGACATTAAAAAATTTTAGTCAATAGGAAAATAAATTTTGATCAACCAGAAAACTGTATTATTTTTAAGGAAAACAACTTCCTATTTTAAAAAATAGAATTCATTTTCCTTATTACTCAGTACATATATACCTAAGTTCAAACTTTTTACTTTCTCATCTTATTACGCAATCGCGATTATAAATAAAATTTATTTTTATTTATTAAATATTTTATGATGGATGCTTTATTTTTATTTTTATAAAATTTATTTTTATTTATTAAAGTTTAGGTGCACATTTTTATGTAATATTTACTAAAATATTATTCATTTTTTTCTTATGATGGATACTCTATTATATAATATTTTATAATAATTAATTAAACTAATTATGTGAATCTATATATAAGATTTTGTAATACTTTTAATATATATTTTATTATTAGAAATCAATTATTATTAGACTATTGGCACCAAGAACAATAAAAAATTTATTAAAAAATTTCTTTTTAAAAAAATAAGTAAAATTATAATAATTTTAAAGTAAATAATTTTGATTTACTTTAAACGGAATTAATTTTTTTTTGTATATCAAACACCAAAAAATATTTTTTCTTTATGCACTAAATAAGTAAAATTATAATAATTTTAAAGTAAATAATTTTGATTTACTTTAAACGGAATTAATTTTTTTTTGTATATCAAACACCAAAAAATATTTTTTCTTTATGCACTAAATAATAGAAAATTAATTTATTTTCTAGAAATATGTTTTCTTAGGAAAGTATTTTCTAAAAATTTTATTTTTCCCTAAACCAAACAGACCCTTAATGTATTTTTAATTCACACTAATAATTTGAGACTGAATAAATTTTAATAGAAATTAGTTAACTATGAAATTATTAATTTAGAAATAAAATTATTAATTTAAAAATAATTCATTTAGGTTGGATTAATTTGAAAGGTAAAACATTGAATTTGGAAATGAGTATTGGATTAATTGGGTAAAGATTTGTGTATTATATTAATTTAATTTGAAGGTGAAAATATATAAGAAAAAAAATTGCAGACCCGGCTAGGCTGATTTGCATGGATTGCAGATTTGGTGGATGAGACAGCATTAGAACAAATTCTATTTTTTACTAGTTTAAGTTTGTATGTTTTTGCGGGCTTGTGGACTCATCTGTGAATCCGAATGTGTTTCAACTGTTCTACTTGAAGGGAAAAATTGGTTTTATCCCGAGTATTCTCAATTCTGTGATACATACCACTAAGTAAACTTCCTGCTTGTAATATTCATTGGCTCTCAATATTTTTATCCTAGTATGAATAGAAAATGGGTGTGCCACAAGTTGAGTTGTATACATCTATAAATTAACCCGCATGGTTACAAATTTGGGATAAGTTTACTTCACTGGGAGGTCTGGCTCAGGTTGAGGATGGTCTAAGCTGTATTCAAGGAAAAGAGTTGAAGAAGCATCCAACTCCTTCACGAGAGAGGTCTCTGGTTCAGATACAGGCTGGCCCAGCTCTACCTAGAGAAAGAATTGAAGAGGCATTCAGCTCCTTCATGTATTCTCCGCTTACAACTCAGATTCAGTTTGCATTATCAAATATAGAATTTTAAGAAAATTCTATAAACAATCCAATGTACAGAAATATCTTTGTTTACTCAACATCAATAAATAAGACTATTATTACTTCTTTTAATCACATATTCAAATCTTCTTCAATGCTAATTATAATTATTTTGTTTGGTGGGCAATCTCTTTGAAAAAATCCTTGATGCTCAATGACTAATTGAATTGATGTTTTTCAACTTCATGAGACTTGACAATAATTTCTAAATAAATCTCTACTGACAGGCCCAATATGCAATTGGCACTCCCTGTAGGATTGGCACTCTTTCACAGTCCCAGCGTTGCCATTGGCGCTCTCTATAGGATTGAGGGAGCCTCTCTTTTCTACCATTTTTAATTACCAACAAAAGGAAAAATGGCTTAGGTTCCATAAAAATAATCATGAAGGACGCAAATCCAAGGCATATGACGTGAATATCACCCAACTTTTCCAGCGCTTAACAATATCTAATGACGGTAGCATATAACAAAGACCAGAAAACAACTACCTGCGTTATACATGAAAGCAAAGCCACAATAAGCATTTGTAGAATCAAATGTAATGTACACCATGCAATTCCTTTCTCTGTTTTTCTTTTGGTCTAAACAATGTGCAACTGTGGAAAATAACCTCACTCTACAAACTTCAAACTACTCACACTCAAAGAGGTCAGGAAACTAAACAAGAAAACTTCACACACTTCAAGAAATCAAACCAAAACTCATTCTTGAAGAAACCAATTCATCAAAAATAGAGATATTGCGGCTATAATTGGCCAACACGTGATGGTATTGCGGCCAGAAATCCCAACTGCAACCACTGCAATGGGGATTGAACGATACCTCAAAAAAAAAAAGAAAAAAAGAGGGTTTCCAACTCTTTCTTCTTCCTCATGGTGAGTTGCCATTCTCAATCAGAATCACTTGCGCTGGAGCTGGAGCTGGAGCTAGAGCTAGAGCTGGATTCCCCATCGAGAGACTTCACCTAGTTGCTAGAGCTGCTTGTTGGTACATTTTCCGATTGATCCCCAGCAGTTCTGCTCTCTTGCTCAGTACTTGATACATCTAAATATTCATTCTCACTAGCCGAGACTTCCGCATCTGTTTTGACTGATCCATCCATCAATTCTAGTGATTTTGGAGGCTGCCCATTACTGCCTTCTGAGACTTCCTTTAAAGCAATATCAATTTCATCCACAGATCTAGCTTCCAATTGCAAGTCTGACAGAGCTTCCACATGATCATTAGATTCTTTACTAGAAACCTGATCCTTAACCATACTTGGAAGGATGGCTTCCTTAACACCTGCTCCTTCTTGAAGTTTCTTGAAAGCCAAGTCAATATCTTCCACTGATCTTGCTTCGAGGATTGGGATGTCCTGCTCAACCTCTGGTATCTCTACATTTTTAGGCAATGAATCAACTTGAGCATCCTCAGCAGTAATTTCCCTAGGTATAAAGTCAGGATGAAATGATACAGCTGCATCACCAATGCTAAAATCACCGACAGTGTCCAGTTCTGACAAGAAATCTTCATCAATTTCTTTTATCTCATCCGATTCTTTAATATTTTCATCAGTAAACAGAGAGTTGCGGTGTTCCAATTCCTCATTTTGTTGTTCATTTGTGACTTTTCCAGGTTTATTAACTTCTAGATCCGCTTCTCCCAGGGGTGAATTAAACTCAGGAGTCTCAGATGGATCAAAAGTCAAAGACGAGATATTCAATGCCTTTTTGTCCATGCCCTCAGTATATACTTCTACAGCCTCAGTGTCGGAAGTGCTAGTAACTTGCCTGGATTCTGTCTCGATGATAGATGATTTCTGCATAATTTCAGAGAACTATAATTAGTATTCTCAGCTGTCTTATCAATAAGCTAACTTCTTATAGAACAGATTCAAAAGAAGTAACTAAATGTTTTGTTCACATCAAGCATCTGCATATACAAGCAATCCAAAAAAATTATTTTAACATTTTATTACAAGCAATTAATGCAAAGAAACTGAAATTTCGCATATATATGTAAGCCCATCGCATGAGAGCCTTCAACAAGAATTTGTATAATTCATATTTCTATAGAAGTCCTACACTGTCTTTCCTCCTCCTCTTCGGTGGAGCAGGTCAATAAATTACTAGTAATCAGCAACTAGGTAGACAACAAGGATACTTTTGTTTGATATGCTAACCAACAGAGAGTAGAAAACTCATGTTCTATTAACCACAACAGGGAAAGATCACCTAAAAAAGTAGGTGGTCAGGTGGGGCAACTCCGTTAAATGGAACTATGCTAAGTATGCTTTAGATGGACAGAAAAAGAAGCTCAATGGATAAATCTCAAATGAATGTAAGCATAATTATTACCTGACTATGATTGTGATCACTAAAATATGGTGCAACCACTAATCTATCGGAGTTTGATTGGTTATTCTCCAAGCCAGAAGGAGATTTTACTTCATAGTACACATCTTGATAATCAGAACTGGGAGAAACCACGTTATTGGAATCTTGTTGGATATCAGTTGTACCCTGTTCAGCAGAATATGATGAATCAACTTTGTCCTGTTCAACCTGAAACAGGTCTTCCTTAATAAAATCCACACGTTGAGTTTCCTCAGAAGGCGGATTGTCATGAACAAGCGAAGCTGGCGCAAGTGAAGGCCATAAATCCTGATGTGCAAACATAGATGAATCACCTGGTGCCATTTGCTGGGAATCAGAAGCCACATAATTCAACTTCTCATTTGTATCTTGGACTGCCTCAGACAAAACTCTGCTATGAGAACTTGACAAATCCACTCCATCAAGAACTGCACCTTCCCCCGCAGTTTCATTATCTGATGAATATGAATTTTCAGAAGCCATGTGATAGTCAGAGGCAAGAGAATCTAACTTCTCTTTAGGAAGACTGTCCACACCATGGTATTCAGCTTGATCCTGCTCATGAACAAAACCTGTATTACTCCCGCCATTTTTTGATCCAACATCAGAAGTACTTGAAACAACTTGCACAGCCACAGGCTCAGGAGCCGTATATCCATTCTGATCTACAGACCTTGGGCCTACTACAGACAAGTCACATGCAGCAAGATCATGCTGAATCTTATCTGTGGAGCCCCTAGACCTTAATTCACTTTTGGCCTCCATATGTAGTTGGGAAGAGGTTGAAGGAATTTCTTCATGACCAGACGTATTGCCCTCTAATCTCTGATCAAGCACTTCAGGTTCTTTCTCTGTCAGACTATGAATCATTGCAACTGATGTTGAAGGTGAAGCCCTTCCAGATGGCTCTGCTAATGTATCAGAAGATATGGAAGAGAAAGACAGCATTCTTGTAGGGCTAGAATCAGTAGACTGGTTCCCTCCGTTGATTTTCTTCTGACTCACCTCTCACAAGGAGGAATTCTGACTCGTCAACAGAAGATTGCATTGAAATATTAGAAGAATGGAATTGATTATCTCCCTGCTGCGAACTTGTTGACTCTTCCTTTTTCTCACCAGGTATGTTGTCAATAACTTCTGATATTGAAGTCTGGCTTGATCCGGTGCTGCTTGCCTCACTAATTGGTTCTCTTCCTAAATGGATGTCGCCTGTACCACCATCTTCAGGAACCTCAACATCCCCTGTTTCAGAATAGAGTAACATCTCAGAGTGATTTTCCATTCCACCCAAAACTATTTCAACTTCCTGGCGGTGAACATTGCTTCCCTCCATTTGCATCATTTCCACTGAATCATCATCTTCAGAGGATTGGCTTCCATGTTCGACACAATCTGAAGCATTATCTGCATTGGATGTCAATTCTGCTTCGGGAGACAAATCTTGATCATTGAGCTTCGTCTCATCCTGATCAGTTGAACTAACTGATTCAGTATCAGGAACAGAACTCAACTTTGAATCACTTACTTCACTTGATTGCCTCTGGAATGAGGAATAGCTTGTCCCCTCTGCAGCCATCCGTTCTGCTACAAAGACAGGTTTCCACTTCAGATCTTGCCTGGTAATCCCAAATCCTGATAATCCTGAAGGCCCCACGCTGAAACTCTCATACCTCCGGACAAAAGGATCTTTCTGATTAAACATGGTGAACTCTTGTTGAAAACTGTCTCCCTTCAGATCAGGCTTTTCTTCACTAGAATCATAAGGTATATCAAAAGGGTTTCGTCTAGGCTGCAGAATAGATGGAGCTGATCCGGGAATGGGCGGTAACCCCATGGCAGTGTAGGAGTCATCCGGTAGATCAAATGGGTTGCGTCTTGTTGTTGCAATGGGTGCCACATTGAAGGCAAGATCAACACTTTCAAGGTCTATAAGATTCCTCTCATTAATCATGCTAAAATTTTTCCGCGCTCTTCTCCTTGTTATAAGATTTTCCAAGCGTTGGTTCCTTTCTAGCTCTGAAGTACCCAGATCCATGAGATTCTTTTGGTCATCCTCTGTCCACTTGATTGCAGATTTACTTTCATCTTCTTTGCCACCTTCCATTTCTTCTTCCTCTTCATCAACTCCATCCTCTACTTCAACCTGATTTTCATTGTCTTCTGATTCTCCACTGTCATCATCACTTTTCTGGGACTTTTCAGAAGCAGCATCAGAACCATCTTGGGACAAATGAGCAGCCTGTGGGGTTTCAAGGTCT
Organism: Sindora glabra; assembly: GCA_020226215.1. Lineage (NCBI taxonomy): Eukaryota > Viridiplantae > Streptophyta > Magnoliopsida > Fabales > Fabaceae > Sindora > Sindora glabra. The sequence goes on along the minus strand of CM035228.1, from coordinate 31,320,410 downwards.
AATAGCGGGTGAAGCTCATCAAGCATGGGCATGATGTCGGCCATGGAAGCATCCGGTGAAGAGCTCTCCGCCTGGTCAGACCCTGACTCCGAAGAGTCCTCCTCCTCGCCATTGTTTTCCACATGTTTCCAGGAAGAGCTGGGTGAAAAATTCAAGTGATCTTCCTTAAACCCTTCATCCGCCTGCACCGGAAATTTTTCATTTTCAATATCAAGAAATTCATCATTTTCCTTCTCAACCATGACATATTGTTCCTCAAGAGCTTCCTCATCACTTAAAACACGTCCAGACTCCAATTTCTCATGAACTTCCCTCTTCTTTTCCAACTCCAAATTGCGGAATCTCCCCACCGCTTCCTCATTGACATGTCTCCCATGTTCAATTGTCTGATAGCTCTCATCAACCGGTTTCACATAAGCATCATCTTCCTCAACCTTCTTAACTACATCTCCCACCAGAGTTGCTTCTTCAATGCCCCTCTCTTCTATATCACTTCTTTTTTCTTTGTATCTTTCTACAACAAAGCTCTCATCTCTTTCAGCAATAACAGTGGCACCTTCTGAAATCCCAGTCTGATAGGACGAAATTTCATGAGTGACATTCTCTTCTTTCTCAACTTCAGGTACGTTATGGTGGCCAAAACTCAAAAGGGTGCCAAGCAAAACGGCAGTACAAATCAGAACAGGTGATGCAGAAACCAAAATTGAAAATAGAAAAGGAAACGATCTATACAGAAGGAACAGGAAATACAACAATCCCACAAGGAAGGGATGATTACAGACTGATCGGAAACATGCTCTGATTGATATGATCAGCAATTTGCCCATCTGAGTTCCAAATTCCAAAGCTGATCCCATCTCTCTCACTCTTCGTTTCTCTTTCTCTTTCTAGACACCCTTCTTCTATTACAATCTGTTTCTGATAAATCAAGCACCGAGAAAAAAAAAAGGGTGGGGCGGAATTCAAATTAGATCCATGAAAAAACAGTTCTTCAAAAAATAACAAAGCCAAATTAAGAAAGTTTGAGGTTTTTTTATATAATTTAAGCTTAAACTCACCTCAACAATTAAATCAGGAGAAATTCAACGAAACCAAAATGGTCAATCCAATATCTGGGAAATGAAATATACAGAGAAAGTGACAGGATTGATTACAGTGTGACAAATCCTGACGAGAGAGGAAGAAGAACAAAGAATTCTGGAGATTAATGCAATGAAGGAGGAAGCCAAAGGAAAAGAAAAAAAAGGTAATGAGAATTCTCTATTTTTTTATGATTTTTGGTTTTTCACTTTATGGGTCTCAGCATTAGCAACAAGCAAGCTGTGTGTGTGTGTGTTGGTATGGTCTTTGATGACAGAAAGAAAGAGTGGGTCGGCACAAAAAGGAGAGAAAGAGAAATAGATAGAAGGAGAAAGCAGTAAGCTTTATTTAATTTATTTAATTTTTTTTTTCTTATGTTCTTCCCACAAGGAAATCTTTACCCTGCCATACTTTTTCTTGTTAGGAGATGCACTTATGAGATGACTCCGTTAAATTTAGGGGTTTGGTTCATGAAAGTCCGATTTTTCAAAAAAAAAAAATTAATGATTATTATTTAATAAATTAAAAAATTAAAATTTAAAAAAATATTTTTAATAAAGTAGGACAAGTTATATATTTACCTCTTCTTCAAGTTAATTTTTTTTTACATTTTTTATATTTGCAAGAATAAAATTATTTTTACTAAATATAATTAATAATAATCATAATTTATTAATATGTATTATAATAATATTAAGAATATAATAGTTAGAAGTCGTTTAATTTATATAAGAAATAAGTTTTTACATAAAGTTGATTTTTTCATAAAGTAATTTCTTGTTTGAACTTTTCAAAAAATATTTAAAGTTATTTAATTGACACTAAATCACTTTTTAGAAAATAATTTTTTATATTTTATTTAGTCAAATTTTGAAGTTATCAAAAAAATTAATAAAATGACTACTATATCTTGAATATTATTATAATATAAATTAATAAATTTTAATTATTATTAATTAAATTTAGTAAGAATAATTTTATTTTTATAAGAAAGTTGAACTTAAAAGGAGGTAAGTAAGTAACATTTTACATTTTATGAGAAGTAGAATTTCTTGAAAAGTCATGTTTCCTCCAATTTATCAAATGATAGTTAATTAAACAATTTACTTTTTTTTATTTATGAGAAAATAGAACTTTTCATGCTATTACTATAAATCAAATGACTCTTTATTTTGTTAAAATTTTCTAAGAAATTCAAAGTTGAACCAAATAAAATAAAAGATGTTATTTCTTGATAAGCATAACTTCTTTAATATCAATTAAATAACTTTGAACATTTCTCAAAATGTACTCATATAACCTAATTGCACAATATTTAGAACCATTAAAATGAGTTGAAGTTCATGGACTAGCTTATGAGCTTGCAAACTTTAGTGGATTTAAGCCTCCAATTTAGCAATGTGTATAAATATGGGCCAAACTTGGCTTAACCTGTAGGGATTGTGGCTCACACAAGATAATTTGTAAATGATTTAGCTTGGCTCGCATGTATATACATATATATGGATTAAATTTTTTAATTTTATGTAAATCTAAATTCTTAATTCATACACTTCTTTTTACTTTTAATTATTTAGGGTTGTATTATGAATAATTTATAAATGATATTATTATTTTATGAGTGGTTTGTAATTTATATTTTATATATAGTATTTTTTAAGATTATATATAGATTTTAAATTAAACGTATTATAATTTATTTATGCATGGGTGTGTGGTGCTTTAAAATTATTAATTTTTTTGTTTAAAAGTATAAAAATTAAAAAAAGGCTTGGATCAATTTGTTTACCTCCCAACCTACGAGAATTGTACTAGGGCCTTCATATTGAAAGTCCACAAAGGAAGCAAATTGACTAAGCTTAAACTATTTAGTTGGCAATCCACATGAATTGGCTTATTGATCGAATTGACTCGTCCATTCTCCAACTTTAAAAATATTCATATATAATTTAAAGTGTTAAAAAGAAATAACATATAGTTTACACCATTAACACTTTATTGGCCTCATATTATATATTTTTCCCAAATCTAATAAAAAATCATGTATTTTCACATTAACTTTAATTGATTTCAATTTTTTCATTGTTTTTAATTTACTCTTTTTGTTATCAAGGTGTTGAGATTTGAGATGAAGAAAAAAATAGAGAAATAAATTAAAACTTTATCAACTCATATTATGTATATTTTTTTCAAACCTAATAAAAAATTATGTGTTTTTACCTTAACTTTACTTTGACCTGATTTCAACCTAATTTATCTTTAATTTCTTTATCATTTTTAATTTACTTTTTTGATATCAAGATGTTGAAATTTGAGATGGGAAAAGAAATAGAGAAATAAATAATATAAATTAGATTTTTAAAACTTCATTTCAATATGATATTTGAAGAAGGAAAACATGTAAGAGGTATGTATAGATTTTGACATTTCAGTGCATTTGAAGGAAAAATAAGCACATGTAGATATAGTGTTAATGATTCAAATCAAATATGATCTCTTTTTGACATTTTAAATCACAAATGAGTATATTACAAATAGAGTTATAGTAGATGTGAATAAAGTATATTTTTCCATTAGTATTATTGAGTTTGCTTCACTTTGTTATCAATTTTGGACAATAATATTTACATGTTTTTGAAGAGGGAAACATTTCTAATTTCACTATAATATAAAGAGTTTCAATATTTTTTTATATTTTGACAAATTATCTTCTAAGTTGTAACCATTGATTAATGATGATTAATGATAATGTCAAGATATGATAGGAAGTGATATTAAAATTTTAGTATACATTAAAATTAGAAGTATTTTTCCTATGTGGATGAAATTTACTTTATTATTATTGTTGTTCTTATTATTATTATTATTATCAAAACTTTTTTATGATTATAATTTTTTGTTATTTTCTAATAATATGATATCTTTCAATTTTTTTTATAATCGTAAGAGTAGTTAAACCACTAGATGCACATACGCAAGAATCATGAATCAAATTATGAATACAATGCAAGATCATAATCTTTAAGAGATATCGAATGTTATTTAAGTTAAAGGATTTCGATTGATATCTTTCCATTTAATTGAAAGGGATAGAATTCAACTCAACTTTTTTTTCTTAATGAAATTTTGGTAGCCACATGAATGAATGTACAAATTGTTTATTGCTTAGATGTGAATGATGACTTCCAAATAGCATATTGTGATGAAACTAACAAATGCGATAACAATCTTACCATTTAAAACTCTAAAAGATGATATGGTGGAGACTACGGTATCTTTAGTAAAGTTAGGGGTTTAGAACTCGAGGCACATGGCCAGCTTTTAGCTCGCCATGTGTCCGGGTTACTGTATAAAAATTAAAATTAAAAAGTTAACATAAATTAGGTTAAATTACGAAAATACCTTAGGTTTTAAAATTGGAAACGAGTGGCCTACGAGATTCTTCCAACTCACTTCCTTGTTAGCAATTTGGTCTTGCTTCCGATTAAAACGTGCCTGAGAATAATCTGGTCTTACTCCCAATTAAAATGTGCTCGAGAATGACAGTGAAAATTTGAAGGAATGCTGCTTCTTTTTAAACCTCCAATAGTAGCAGAACATTTCCATGCTGTGACTCTGTTATCGCTGAGGACGATTGAAGATGGTTCTCAAGGTGTCGGAAGGCGATTCTCATAAGAACGTAATGTACAACAGTTCTCCGCTTGGAAGGGCCATAAGTCACCGTTCCATAACTTGTGCGCAATGTGCAGTAACCCATTCATCTTGGTAGGGAAACGACAGGGGGTGTGAAAATTAATTTTCGGCCAAATTCATTTGGATTCAAAGCCCTTGGTTGCGAGAACATAGATCAATTCTCCATTACCAATATCTAGGAATTAGTATATTGATAAACAATCTTTAAAAATTGTCATCGACAGATTAACTAATTCAGCACAGACCAGGCACCAAGAATTTATATTTATGAGATTATTATGCTATTTCAATAATTGTAAAAGTTCTTACAAAGTTTTCCTTCTCCATAAAAAAATATTTTATTTATCCGACAGCTATGATTTGAGGCTGCATATTGAATGCTTGAGATTCGTCCGCAGCCTCCGGTTTTCAAAACCCCGGGACACCTTAGGGTCGGCCAGATGATGTATTATTGATAGAATTATAATAAAATGTAAGTGTATAATATTTTTCAGTTGATGGCTAATCAGCTACTCCAATTGAGATGACGTAAAAACTGCTTTAGATGTGGAATATAATTTTTTATAAATATAATAAAATAAAGAATGAATGAATGACGATGAATGTTGGGGGTGATGATTACATCCTCGAACTTCTGACATATATATATTCTTTGTTTGCGTTATGGTATTGGTTCCTGATAACATGCATTGTGTCAGCAGTAGCTTGTTCGCAGGCTGGCGTCGGGATGCAGCCCAATTCTTTTTCCGGGAACCCCATTAATCAATTGATTAGTTGGTATCCTACTTTGACCGGCGTATCAACGTGAAAAACTGTCCTTTTGTTGTATTTTTTTGAGTTACATTTATTTTAATAAAAAATATTTTTATTAACAAATAATAATAAATTATTAAAATATTAAAAAATATTTCATACATTATATATTAAATATAAAAAATTTAATAAAAAAATGACCTTCTTCTATAATCATAATTTTATATATTATTTTTAACAAAAAAGTGCTAAAATAATAGGTCATTCTTCTGTGCATATAATTCTTTTAATAAAAAATATATTTGGAAAAATAAATAAACTCTGCACCTTATTATCCAATCATGTATCTGTGAAATGAAAGATGTATTTTAAAGAGTGAAATGAAGTATTACAATTTTTCTATAAAAAAATTAATAGTTCATAATTAAATAAATAATAATTAACTAAAAAATTATTAAATTTATAACTACTAGGAGGTGCTCGATTCTATTATAGTACTCTTACAAGAAATATTTATGTATTAAATAATTTAAATAACATCCTAAATATAAATTAATTGATTTTAAATTGCCATTAAGGTCTTATTTGATATCTCGTATAGTATGATATGATATGAGGGTTATTGGATAATATAATATAGAATAAGGTAATATATTATATAATATTTAGTTTGTAATAGTATAAGATAAAAATTTGTATAAAATTATCCTCTCTTTTATTTGTTATTATATTTTATAAAAATATAAAAATTAAAAAGTCAATAATTTGATAAAAATACCCTTATATATTAAAAATTAATGAAATTATCCTAAGTGATTTAAAATACATTGTCAGACCAAAATGTCCTCCAACAATTAGTATATTAAAAATACATAATAATATGAATTAAACTATTTATAATATAATAAAAAAAATACTAACATGTGCTTCGTTTTATAACATACACGCATACACAAGCATATATCAGTAACACATTCATAAAATATTTATAATAAATTAATTTAAAAATAAAAGTTCAACAAAAATCTAGTAAATTATGTTTTACGTGATTTTGAAGTAAATGATTTTTCCTCTATATTAATTCAGAATGAAATGTTTTATTATAAGAGAGGGGACGTAAAAGATAAAGAGATAAAAAAAAAATTTTTTTGGGAAATGAGAGAAATAGGGGCGTAAAAGAAATTTTCTTTTATTTTAATACTATGCTGTCAGCCTTTATTCTCTCCGCCTTTAGAATAGACTTATACAAAATTAAACAAATAAAAAGAAACTTTCAAATAAGTTATATAATCCATTATAAATCCTAACTGTATAACCTATTTTATATTATTGAATTTTATATGATATATAAAAAAACCTAAATGGTTATTCAAAAACTAGTTTATTTTCAAATATATGTGTCAAATAGTTAATGAATTTACGTGATATATTAAATGAATGTAAGAATTTCTCTAAGTATGGACACCAGCTAAAAAGCATTTAATTGGGTTAAAAAAATTTATTTGTATATTTCTATTCAATTCATTTTCAACTCATTACAGAATGGAAAATACGCTTTAATTCACTCCCTTAAACCCATAGCTTGCATTGTGTGAATGTGAAGAGAGAGTTTAAAGGAGTGAATTTATCAATACTCTTATAAAATTTTAAATAAATTCAAAAAAATAAACTTTTGAAAAATTTCTACTAGCAATATTATTGATTTTTGTTTCAAAGAAAAATATAAAATGCTTCCTTCAATTTTGAGATGATATGATTTTGACCTCTTACACTCTAGAAGCTTGGATATCATTATTTTAAATTATATAAAATTTGAAATTAATAGAAATTAAATTAAATATATACAAGTTTAATTAAGTTCTAAAAAATGAATTGTGAAATTATGTGTGGAAAAAATGATGAGGTAAATTGATATACTATAATATTGTGATTAATATTTAAACAGTTTACGCAAAAAATTATTTAATTTGATGAAATGAACAATTAAGTCAATGATAATTATTAATTAATAATTTTGTATATTTTAAATAAGTGCAATCCAAGTATTTAAAATTAAAGAAGGTAAAATTCAATTAACCTTGAAGAAAATATTTTATATTTTGCTTTTTTTTTATAAATCACCAAATTCGCGTCTAAAAATTAAGGACATGGGGATATCAATTTAAAAAATCTTACATCAATTTTATACTATTATCGATTTTATTAAAATAGTGTACCTAGCATTTATTTAATAAGTTTTAGTTTATTTAGAAGTTAAACTTATTTGTAAAATTTTCGTTTAAAAGGGTTGTGAATTTATATCAAATTTGAAAATTCCGATTCCTTTCTTCACTAATATAATTTTTTAATTTTTACATTTTTCATGGGTTTTCAATTTTTTTTAATGCTTACTTAAAATAATACATATAGTAGAATGAATATACGCAATATTTTGACAAATGCCGTGCAGCGTCGTCATAATCATCAGTATTTATTATTATAATTACTACAATTTATTTCTTGTTCAGCAAATACGGGTATTGAAAAGGATTTACGAACCAAAATATTGGAGTTGGATTTCCACATTTGTATATAATTATTAGGCCTTATTAGGACACCGAACAATTCAATAGTTTCGTATTGTATAAAATAAAGCAGTTTACTATGCAACTTTTGATATGTTATGGTATAAAATGAAGATTTATATAAAATAAAATTCTTATCTATCTTATATTTGTTGTCATGTTTTACATGAATATATAGGTCTAAAAAATAAATAATTTGATAAAAATATCCTTTATTATATGTAAAAAAGAAGAAGGGAAAGAGAGATTTTTTTATGAATGAGAAATTTTATTTTTAATAAATGAAAGAGATAATAATATAAAAATATTTTTTAAAAATTTTAATAATTTAACATTCATATTAACATTATACTATTAATTCTTATTTTTTTATCTTAGAGAGTGAATCATCTTATATGAAATTATAGGTATAAAAAGAAATTTTGAGATAAGTTACACAATTTATTTAGAATTTTTAAACATTATGTGAATTTCAATTATATAATTTATCCTATATTATCATATCTTACATAGTGTGCAAATAGAGTTTTAATAATTTATTTCTTTCAAAGTCAATACAAATGAGTTAATTAATAAAGTACCTTGACAAAAATTCTTAGTTAAATAGTGGATATATAATTTTGTATTTGTATGTCTAATGCAAATAAAAATTAAGATAAAAGTAATGAAAATTATTAAAAATTTTACATTATTTCAATTCTTATTAATAATAGGCATATAAATTATGTGCTCACTGACTAATTAAAAATCTCTCAATATCTTAATTAAAGAAGCATTTTGTTTAAAATGAAAAAAAAATTAATAAGTAATTTTATTAAATTAACAAATGAAATGAATAACCACTTTGAAAAATAAAATATTCAAGAATTTTTCCCATCTCAATAAATATCAACCAATTCTACAATCAGACATCATGAATGCAGGAGGAGGGTCAAATAATTCAAAAAAATTTTATTTTATTTATGTAATTATTGTACTCCTCTTTATATATTTATGGTTATATGAATATTAAATTATTTTGTGAATCCTAAAAATTTCTTACACAAGATTCCAATATTTATCTATTAATATATAAAATCTTTTTGAATTCAACATGCTTCCCACTAAAATAATAACTTTTTTTTTTTAGTAATAAGCAATTATTTATGATAGTGGAAATTGAGTATATGATATGTTTTATTTTAGGCTCTTTCTTCAATCCCTCAATTAATTTCCTGAAGTCAGATTGACACGGCCTTTTGAACAAGTCCATGCATGAATTAAAATGCCATTTAATATTTTGAATTATGAAAAGAATTGAATGGTTAGCCGATTTTAGACGGCCCCGTCTTGTTTTCTGATTTTTCTCCTAAATCAAACTGGACGGACCGCCCAAAGAAGGAAAATTGTTCAATCCAGGCACCGCCCAAAGAAGGAGAACTATTCAATCTAAGCTCTCAAATAATAATAATAATAATAATAATAATCAATGCAGGCAACCGAAACTACCTTTGTTTGGATTCCAGAAAAAGTAAAAAGTTATATGTGAAAAGAATAAAATAAAAATAATTCTTTTAATGTTTAGATATTATAAAAAATTAGAGGTAAATTTTTTTTTATGAAAATGAACTTCAGGAATCAACAAAAAAAATTTCTCACACAAATGTGTGTAGAAAAGAGGTAGAAGGCTTTAGAATTTTAAAATTTTCTTAAAGTTTATCAGACAACTTCATTAATTTGCAATAGGAGTAATTTTATTATTTAATAAATTACTTTTATTTTTTAATTTTCAATCCCATTAAATAAAATAATATTTGTTATCATTTTCTTTTTACATCTTTTTATATATCCAAATAATAAATAAAAATGCACTTCTTCATATATCTTTTATCCTTTTTTTTAACTTATTTTTTCTATACTTTTTGTCGCCACATCCAAACAAAAAGTAAGCATTGATTTATGCTCCACTTGTTTAATTGGAAAGCATTTTTTTTAAATATAGTTATATAATATTAAAATTAAAAAATATTTTATTTATTTAATATTAAATATAAAAAATTAAGAGAAAGTAACTTCTTTTGTTGCAAAAAGAAATTTATTTTTTTTCATTTTTAAGTTTCTAGGTATTATTTTTTAATTATTAATATAAATAGTATGTCATTTCTTCATTAGTATATATATAAATAATGTTTTACAAAAATATTTTTTGACAAAATAAATGAAATTTTAGTAAAAAAGAATTCAAATAACATGTCAGAGATTTCAAGTTCTAGGGCTTGTTTGATAAACAATCATTGGAATAACTTTTGGCTATTTAACTAGAAGTTGGCTGATTGATTAATTAAATTAGGTAAATTAATTATTTGGTAAATAATTGTTTTAAATATCTTTTTGCTTCCAATCAGCTGCTATTGAAATCACTACTACTTGCAGCATTTTCTTTTAACTTTTTAGTTACTATTACAGAAAAGGACATAAATACTCTAAGATTGTTGCTTGGTTACTGTTGCGTCTTCCTTCTACTCGATTACTATTGCATCTTCCTTCTTTTATTTTTTTAAGGCAAAATAGTACTGCGCTTTCTAGTGTTGTTACCCTCCCCCACAATCTTTCAATAATATAAATGATTATAATTATAATCATGAATTTTTTATTAATAAATTTATTTACTATAAAAAATTATATTAATATAATTTAAAAATACTTAATTTATAATAAATTATAATAATATATTATTTATAAAAAATTTAATTTAATAAATAATATATAAAATATAAAATATTATAATAAAAAATATTTAAATAATTTATAAATATACTCATATTTTTATTTATCATTTTATATATAAATAACTAATTATAAGTAACTGATTTTATCAAACACTTTTATTTAAACAATTAATACAATCAATTATTCAAATTAATTACCCGTCAACAACTAATTGAATTAATCAACTATTATAATTATTAATTAATTATTAACCTTAATATAAGGGGGAAAAAACCAATCTAAGCAGCCAAAAATGAAGTGTAATTATATCGTTAATGATGATTTAACTTGTACTAAAAGTTTATAACTAGTTTTTATTCAGACAACAGGGTCTTCTAAAGCAAACCCCCACCCGTCCACTATGCCCTTACAGCGCTAAGGAATTAGCTTTTTGCTCTTATAATTATACTTTGCCAGTCAGACTCACAAAAGCATCAATCTTGCATTAATTAATTTAGAAGGACGATGATGCTTTCTTGCCAATACTACAAAAGTCATCACTACCTTAATTTACAAGTCATGCCTTAAGTATTCCCACAAGCCCGGACCCCTTCAACTAACAAATATACAAAGAAAAATGCCTTCTAATTGAATTTTTCAATCTCCATTATTAAAAATTAAAAAAAAAAGAAATAATTCTTCCCTATAATCTCAATTTAAAGTAATATGCATATATTATTATAAATTTTATAAATGTTTTTCATAAAATTTATATTTTTTTCATAATAGCATAAATTATGAAGTATAACTATTTATATAAATGTTACAAAAAATAAAATTTTCTCATAAAATTTATATTTTACATGAAGTTTATAATTTCTTTATAATAGCATAAATTATGAAGTATAACTATTTACATAAATTTTATAATATTTTATAAAATTTTATAATTTTTTTATAATCTTATGATATGATGCGATGGTTGCTAAATTTTATAAAAAAAATTATAAATTTTATGGAAAAATTGTAAAATTTATTAAAATAAAAAATTACAGATATCATAGTTGAGTACGAAGAATGACCCTATAAAAGAAACCCTATTCCCCGTCCGTCTTTCTTTTCCCTTTTGATCTTTTATTATAATTAACGAAAGGCTGGAGCTTTGGTAGCATCATATCGATGGGTCTGTCTATGGCTCTAGATAGACCCTAATAATCATTACGACAATTTATATGACGCGGGTCGCCATTAAGGGAGTCTAGCTCAAAGGGGAGACCCTCTATAGTAACACTAATAAAGTCAATGCTACCAAAGCCTTTCACCTTAACAAGAAGTAATTTCTTTTTAGAGGTAACTTTGAATAATCTTTTTTAATTATAGAATAATTAAATTTTACCTCGTTAAATTAAAAAAATGTAAATTTTATTCTCTATAATTATATAAAACTTAAATTTTACTTCCACCATTATCAAATTGACAGAATCTATTAGAAAAATTGTCGTTATTGTATTTCATTTATTAACGGTTAAAAGTTGTTGTTATATTTATTAATTTTTAAAATTTTTTTATTTACCGGTTATGAACTGTCACTAAAAATGATGATATCGATTTACAATCGTCGCTAAGTATTACAGCCATTAATTTAGTAACGATGGAAGTAGAATTAAAATTTTATATAATTGTAAGAGATAAAATTTAAATTTTTATAGTTCAAAAATAGAGATAAAATTTAAATTTTCATAATTACCGTTAAGTATTACAGCCATTAACTTAACAATAGAAGTAAAATTCAAGTTTTATATAATTACAAGAGGTAAAATTCAAATTTTCATAATTCAAAAAGAGTGAAATTCAACAATCCAATAATTAGAGGGAGGTTATTTACAGTTTTTTATTTTTTGTATTTATAAATAAATTTTAAACCTAAGGTATCATGTAAATTACAGAGACTTCACAGTCGATGGCTTAAAAAATATCAGAGTTTTGACGTTTGAAGGAGCAAGCCTTTTTATTCTTTCATTCTACTTTCTGAAAGTGAAGAGATAGGCTTTGGTGCATGAATGCAAATATGGTGGGTGGCACTTCCCATCCTAACATTTGACAAAACAATCACAACCCCACTCCAGCTGCGAGTGAAAAGTGAAAAGAGAAAAATGCAGACTCTCCCTGCCAAGAGCTTGCTAAGGTACTCAATTACATAAAATTCTAAAATTTAAAGTGATATAACAAATTTTGAAATTGAAATTATTCTAACATAATTATCCATTTATTAGGATCAAACAATTTCAATTTAGTTGTATCTAAAATTGCCATGCCATCTTGAATTTCGAAACATCAAGGATATTATAAAATTCACCTCTACACCATAAATGCTGGTTAATATTCTCATGCTAGAAAAAACCAACTTAAACTTTCTTTCACTTTTTGAGCAAATTTCAGATAAAGAGTCATGGGAACCATATACATGCTCATATATTAACATCTTCTGCGCCAGCATATATGATGCTTCTACAAGAGTAAGAATGCAAAGATCACTTTCAGACCAATACATTGAACATATTGGCCGAAGTTGAGATCTGCGCTTCCGTTTGGGAAAAGGTAAAATATATAGATGTCACAATGAAAGAATAACATAGATAATCCTGCTTGGGTCTTAGTTCTCTTGGAGTTGAGCAACTTTCCCATGTTCATTGACCTCACCATTGGTGCCTTCTTCGCAGCAAGGTTCCTGGTTCTGTAAAATCTTGCCATTTTCCTCTAAGTTTGAACCATCTGCTTCATCACTTGATGATTCGTCGTCAGAACCGTTGTGTGTTTCAGAGATAACCGACTTCAGGAAAGTCGGTGATGAGCAACCAGAGTCAATAAAATCAGACATCTTCTTGTCATCTTCTCTCATTCTTTTAGCATAGGTTTCAAAATTGAACTCGGTTTTATTTCTGCCACCGAAGAAGGATTCCACCTTGTCCAAGTCAAAAACTTCTTGCATTATCTTGCAACTCTTTGGATTGTCTGGGTAAACAAACCTCACTTTTTTGAACGTTTTGGGTTCAATAAATGGTTTTGCCATCTGTTCCAATTTAAAAAACAGACTATATTATATACCAAAAACACATTTAACATACAACAACTGAATCGTGAAACAACCAAGACAAAAAAGGAAAAATATATAACACAAAACCCACTTCCCCAAAGCTTTGAAATATACAATTCTAGCTCATCTTACTTGTTGGGTCCGAGGACAGATGCACTTGTGTATGTTTGTTATACTACATATAATCTAGTTGCAACAATTTTCAATTCATGTATCTCTGTGTTCTAACGCATTATACCTGTTTAGGAGTCACACTTGATAACGGACATTAATAAAGGACAGACTGCTGAGGAGATAGAAGTGAACAGTATAATATATATATATATATATATTTTTTTTTGTTGGGGGGGGGGGGGGGGAACCCAGAGGCACTCCTTCAAGCTGAGTCAAATTCCCAGCTAAAATCCAGCTCCAACTCTGCCAAGCACTCTGGTAGTTCTAACACAAGCATAGTACTGGAAGAAACTAATACTTAACCCCAGCTTGTCTGTGGTAAAAAACAAGCAAAAATTGAGGAGACAAATCCTCCCCAGCTGCATAAAGGAGATCCTAGCTGACCAAGGAGTGACAGAAGCACAATGGTGACAGTATTATAAATGAAAACAGATAAATTCTGGGAATGAATTTAATGTAACATGATTATTCATGCAAGGTTCTATATTCTAAGATTCACTTTCACAGACAATCATAGAAGAAAAATACTAGAATAATTATTTTTGGAACTTGAAGACTGAGACTGTTGATTCCTATAAATAAATTTAAAGAAGTTACAATTTCCCAGGTCTATACATACTAGTGAGCGCCACACTCAACGAACAGCATCATAGATCATTTTACTTTCAACTTTCAAGCAAAAGATTGGTCATAATTAAGCAACCAAATGGACTTATTTAGAAAGAATCAAGTAAGAGCCAAATAGAAAATGTCCTTAAGCATATAGATCTCATCATGTATGCTCAAAACAGAGGAAATTATGATCATGAAAGAGGTGTTTTGATTACATACCGCCCAAAAGGACTCAAACACTTTTGGTGGATTGTATAGGATTGCAAGGCCCAACCTCTCAGGGTAATGATCTTGCAGGATGTGAGCAGTTTCCCGAGTAACTTTCAAGGATATGCATGATGATGTCCATCTTTGAAAATCAATAAGCCAAACCATCTGTTCCTGGTGTGGATTCAGATTCAGTATGGCATTCTCCAAACAGTAGACCAAGTACTTGATCTGTCCAGTTGCTGAAGTTCCATCCTGATGTGGACAAGCAAAGTCTAAGTTAAAAAGGGACTTGCAATTACATTAACAATGACATCAGAGATAGGATGAGGGAGATCAAGTGCAACCATAAAAAATAAGGTATTTCACTTTTTTCAAATCTCATCAACGCTATAGAAACACCTGAGCATAAGGTCTCATGACAAGAACAGTCCTCCCATCTTTGTCCGTGTAATCAGCTTTATATAACTTTCCTGTTGCAGCTTCTTGAGCCACATCTTCCTAATTACATAAAAAATATAAAAAGATTTCAGTTGCAGCTATCCAGTGATGGAATATAACTTGTCACTATTTAAAATATTACAACCATGTGCAGATGGAGTCCTGCATGTAACTGGGTAATATATTCTTCAGACTGATTTCTAATCATTCGACAGAGAATATATAACACATGACTGTGCATACCCATCGAATTTTCTCTGGCTTGAAGTCCAACCTCCACTTTAAGGTGTTTTTCAGCATCTTTGCAGCTTTCTTTGTGTTCCAGTTTCGTGCTTTGAGATACCTTAGTATTGATGCATCCGAACACAGGACGGAGAACTTGTCAACAATTGAACCCATGATCTTTCTTATTTCACCAATCTGTAAAAAGGATGAAGCCAATAATTTTTCTTGTAGTCCCCATTAAATACTTCATTAATTATCTACCCTTGAAAGACCTCTACTAACTTTAATCCCTTACCCATCTAAATTCAAATAGCATGGGAACCTGAACGGCTGAACCTGTCAACCTTCCTCTTTTTTTTTTCTTTTTTTTTCCAGGTGAAGCATTTTAGGAGAATAAACTAATTATTTAAAAAAAAATAAGAATATTGGCATGCTTTTGGATTGAAGCATATAATTAGAGGAAAAAAAAAGGACGACTACACCCAAAATTGGTTTATAACTTCAAGTTCATAAATAAGAGCCAAATTAATGGAAATACCTTGGCCTGCTCCTCTTGAGGAGACAAGGTTTTATCTGTCAGACCTCCTTTCAATTTTTTGAATGACATCTTTACAAATCCCTATCAAACTATAGCAGCCTGAAATGTACAGAACAAAAATAAAGCCTTACTTTCAAATAAACTTTAAGTAACTAAAGGAGTTCTTTGCCTATAACAGCAAAATAAAATCTACTCTGAACGTAGCAAAGGAGGCAACTCCATCCTAAAGATGGTTCCAAGCAACAAAAGGTTGAAGTACTGAAATGACACCATGCTAAATCCCATATTAATCACTATGTAGATAGCAGCTTCAGATTAATGATAAATCTTTCCTGACTTTGGACCTAGATGTGCTAAAATACCATATTGTTGCTTCATCTTCACACCATAAAATCAATAAATAACTTCCAATTTTGGTTATAAAAACATGTTCCAGTTACTAAATGGCTCTCTAGTGATCAAAACAGCTCTTGCTGTCTAGCTCAAAATAATAGAAAATGACAGTTTAACTCAGCTGCCAACCCCCTTATAAGGCTACCAACTTTTTCCCCCCTTCCGTGGTAATAATAGGAGTTCATTCAAAAGATTCCATTACAACAACCCCCCCCCCCCAAAAAAAAAAAATCCTCCATAAACAAACCCCTTTGAGGAATAATACCCCACAAACAAAAAAAAGAAAAAAGAAAAAGAAAAAATGCAGGGGCATAAAATTTCCTAGCATTTCATCAGAGCATAGACACCAAACATAATGCCAGCAATGATCTTAGCATTCTTCTTTCTCTCCAATCATCTAAACCAGATCAGTGATAACTGCTCCAGTGTCTAGGTAAGTAAACCCACTGAATTTTTAAAAGTTCATATCATATATATATATATATATGCAGCATATCAAGTGAGAGGAGTGAATCGTAGCCATCAAAAGCTGCTGAATAAATATGAATTTCAATGACATTGATTACATCATAAACTTTGGATCAAAAAGAGAAGCACTTCTGCCACATAATCAAGCAATTGAAAACTTGCAAAGCCAATAATTTTTCCAAACCTGTTTTTAAGACCACTGACATCGTCCAACATTTATAGGACAATCAAATTTCACTCAGTCAATTCTTCAATTTGTTAGCTTCACTTCTCAAAGCCAATTCTAAGCTCTTTCTATGAAGCTATAGTCATGATGAAAAACAAATCATTCATTGAGAATGAGCAACATATTAAAAGGCATGTGAATAAACAAAGACAAACAATTTAAACCTCAGGAACTTTGTGAAAGAGTACTAGTACTTTATTCTTGGACAAGACTAGTTATGTATGAACCAGAGCATATTACAAAAACAAACAAGGTCATAATTGGGAATGTATGAAATCACATAAAACAAAAGAAGATATGACCATCCAGACTGGATACTTTTGAGAACTTTGTACACGAATTTCACAATCAGGTCTCATTTGAATCTCAAAACAGAGAAGAGGGTAAAAGGAAGTACAAAATGGAAGAATGAATATTTCAAGAGTATTTAGGATCCAAAGCTAGAACAATACTCGATCAAGATGTATGTTACATAAATTTGAAGAGTTATATATGATACCTGGTATCACAATAAGCATAAGCTATAAGAGTTTTGTCTACAAGAACCATGTTCCCGACCATAACCTATCTCACTCTTAAGTCTAATAAACTTGGAGAGTTCAAAAGAATGCCCAAGAACCAGCTATCCAACATTAGGCCAACACAATATATTTCTAAAATATAGCTTAAAGGAATCTGCTCAATGCACAGTCAGCAGATAAAAGCACATTTTTCACTAAAGATGAGGGAGAAATAAAATATCTGCCAACATGCATCAATAATTGCATACTGATGCCATTTGGTCATCCCTTCCTTATCCTCAAAAGACACTGCACAAGGGAATCATCCCATTCCCATTTACTTGACATAAGAAAGCATGAAATTGATTAATTTGAGATATTCAAGGATACCAACAAAAGCAACCTGCACGAGAGTTAAACCTTCAATTCTAATGTTTCCCCTTTGTTTAAAAGTGGATTAAACACAGGTTTCCTCTTTATTGGTTCTTTCTACGGGAATTTGATCCACTGCCCATTATTGCAGCCAAATAATCAGCTCGCCCATAGACAAGTAAATTAATGCACCCATGACAAAATATAACATGATCCATACAAACTGACAAAGAAAAAAAATGAAAAAAACGGTCACCCCATGAATTTCTTACCCCTTCTTCAAAAGAGGTTAGCTCATTTAACAGGAAATATTTTGAAACCCAATGTCAATCCTGCACAGCAATACGTGGGTAAAACTGAAAATCAAACCAAACTAAAAAACATTGGCATAGTGTACGCGATATGGTGAAGCGAAAAGCAAGAGAGGCCTGGGAGCTGAGAACTGAGAAAAACATAAGCTTTGCGCAAATGCCCCGAAAGAGAGGACTCAGTAAACGACGACGATTAAGATAAGGCATGGAAGACACGTACCTTATGCAGAGAGGTATTCGGACATACCCATAAGCAAATTCGTCTGAAAATTGCGAGAAGGGCGGTATTTTTTTATTGTGCTGCGTTGATCTTCCCCTCAAGGCGTGAAGCGGAACGAAGGAGAGATTGGAAATCTACAAGGCTGAAGCTGGCCATTGGATCAGCCTTGATAAAGGGGTTTTGAAATGAGAAGTAATCGTGGCTGTTCATACTTGTTTGTTTGACAGATGGTGGTTGGCGTAGGAAGGGCAGAGGAGATAAAGTTTGACTAAGTGGTTTTGACAGTTTTGACAAACTGCGTGTTGCGCTGTGCTTTTGATCAAATCGTAGGTTCAAAGATCGCCAAATCGAGGACGCATAGCACATGCCTCATGCCGTGAGAGAAGAGAAATACTTTGCCCACGAGCTCTACTTAGGTTTTAGAGTAAAATACAAGTACAGTACGATGGCTTATACCCGTATTTCTCTTATCTTTGGACGCACCACCTATATTTAAAATTTTAAAAATACGATATAATGATCATCTTTATTATTATTATGATATAAGTAGAGTAAGGTATCATAATTTTTTATGAAAAAAATTAAAGAAGTATATGATTATAATTTAAAATTTATTTTTACAATTAATTGTTATTTGTTAGAATTTAAATTTTTAATTTTTTATTGGGAGTTGATATATATTACTTTATATTTTAAAATTATTATGCATTTTAGATGAGTCTGATTATTTTATTATATATATTTATTTTCTTTTTCATATTATTTTAAGCATGCATTTGATTTCTAAAAAATAAGTAAACTAAAATATATTTTAAAAAATAAAATATATATGAATATAATTAAATTAAATTAGAAAAGTATAAATTATCCCATGCTGCTTATTAATTATAAAAAAGTTAATTACAATTTCGGTGCTCCAATTATTAGTGATTAAAGTGCCAATAATTAAGAATTGTCTGTTTAGTTTGAAAATTCAAAATGATCCAGTCATACATGCTCAGAGACTAGAAGTTTGCGTCAAAAATGACATTTGAATTTTTTTCCCCTAAGACCATATGATATTCGGTTATATTAAATTTTCGATTAATTTAAATTTAAATTAAATTAAATTTTTTTAGAACCAAAAGTTCTTTTTAAAATAATTTTTTTATATAAAATTTAATTTCAAAATCTTTATTTAAGAAGACTGAGTCGTCAACCACTCGTATTAATTCCGGCAGCTGGCGATGAATCCTAATACTGACGCTTTGCAAATGGATCCCCAAATTTTGATGGCTTAAAATTGTTGTCTGTAAAAGGCATTGGGAAACTGTGAAAGGTTTGCTCTTCACAAATTGGACGCGTGAAGAACGCCTTCTTGGGGAGCCCCATGGAAAAACATTTCTAGAAGCTACGTGAAAGATTGCAAAATCATTAAGATTAATGTACTTTATACTAACATTTGTGAATCTATAAGTTCATTTGATGTAACTAATTTTACTTCGTGCGATGCATGTCGGATTAGAAGATAAAATTTGATTTGATTTTAAAAGAAATATTTAATAATAAAATTATTTTAAAATTTTTCAAAAATGTAATTTAATAAATTTATAATTATAATGATTTAAAATTTTTGTTTATAACAG
Source organism: Sindora glabra (assembly GCA_020226215.1). Classification (NCBI taxonomy): domain Eukaryota; kingdom Viridiplantae; phylum Streptophyta; class Magnoliopsida; order Fabales; family Fabaceae; genus Sindora; species Sindora glabra. Next base: position 31,300,226 of record CM035228.1, on the reverse strand, counting down.
ATTTGCATATTATATATTATAATGAGTAAAAGGGAAGATTATTATCTTTTAAAAATATTTTAAATTATTAAATATAATTTCAGCTGTTTATCAAGAATAAATATTAATTCTATCAACTCAAAATAGAAGTTCATGAAGAACCAAAGTATATTGTTAAATTGCTATGAGATTTAACACGGACATCACATATATATTTTTTGGGATTAATAGAAGATGAAAATTGTACAATTTAAGAAACTAATTTAATTTATTAAATTAAAAACAATTGAGATTGTTAAAGGAAAATTAGTTAAGCAAAATATAATATAATTATTGTAATTGATTCTTTTTGAAAATTAATAATTATATATCAGCATGAATGCTTTCAAAATTTGTGTTATTTATTTTTATTTAATGTTTTCAATCCTCATCTTGTGAGAAATCTTCTTGTAAGATTACTTTAATCAATTCCCAAATCAATAATCATCATAAAAATAAATACATTTCAAACCTTATCATTGATAGTAATATATATATATATATATATATATATATTAAAATCTTTAAAAGAAAAGAAATTTAAAATTAAATTTTAATCAAATAAATATTAAATAAACATAAGTAACCACAAATATTAAATTCTATAAGAATTTAATTTGAGATATGACAATATGTATCAGTTTTAGTGATTGGCTTTTATTTGCAAATTTATAAATTTATGAGAATACTTTCAAAACTTTAAGCATATTGAAGTATGATATTTACATATATGTGTATATTCATGATTTAATAAAATGGTCTCTTGATATTTATTTAAAATATGAGATTAGGGTTTTAAATAAGATGGGGGAAGGAATTTTTATGAAAACATGTCTAAAAAATAAATGAATGGCTAGGATTGAATTCAATTTAAGAAGAAAGGTTGAGATTTAATGGAGAAATGATCTCATATGGTGCAAAAAACATCAAATCATAACCTAAGGCTCTTTTTTATTTTTTTCCTTCTCTTTCTCTCTTTATTTTCCTAGACTTCTCCCTTTCTTTTCTCTCTCTTTCCAAGATATTATTATTGTTGCTTTAGTCAAAGCTATTACTAGCATCTATGGCTATTGTATGGGTGGCTCTTCCTTTTGCAATGTTTGGCCAACCGCACACAATGGGAGTTATGGTTTTTGCATTAGGATAGTGCTGGAGAGTTGATGTTTTCTCTTACTTTTGCCAAAATTACAATGCCATTTTCGCTATTGTTGAGCTCTAACTAGCCACTAGAAAGGAAGATGACTTGTTTTGCACTATAAAACTTCAATGTTTTAAGGATTTGAGCATAATTCTAGAAACTCCATTTGTATGTGTTTTAAGATACTTAATGATGACCTTGAAAAATAAGAAATTTATACTATAAAGTGTTAAGATAATATTATTAAAGTCTCTTTAGAGTATTATAACTTAATATTTTGAATGACTCAAACTTGATTTAAAAAAACTTATTTTCATGTATATTTGAAATATATAATTATGCTTATAAAAAAAATAAGAGTTTTATGCTATAAGGTGATTGAATAATATAACTATAGCCTTTCTATGCTTTCAATCTTAATATTTTTGGATAATCTAGACTTGAGCGAAGGAAAATGTATTTTTATGCATATTTTAAGAAATTTAATGATAGTTTAAAAAAATAAGAATATTATGCCATGTAATTTTAGAATGACATCTTTAGAACATGCCTAGATCATTAAGTTTTAATATCTATGGTTATATGACTTTGATCCAAGAAAAGTCCTTAAAATGTGGAATTTGATTTCCTTAAAACCAAATTGAAAATATTAAGAATCAAGTATATAGTTTTATAATATAATATGAATTGAGCCTCTTTCGAGCACAAGCTTTGATATCTTGATTATTTTACACTTAATTCAAAAAAACTCCTATTTATGAAAATCTTTAATTTCTTTAAGATGATTTGGAAAAATATAAGAAAGTAATGGTACAGGATGGTAAAGTGGTACAAATAAAGCCTTATCATAACATCACATTTTAGTGTTTTACTTATGTGAGCTTGATTTTACAAATAAAGCCTTATCATAACATCACATTTTAATATAATAAAATATTTTTGGTTTTCCATAATTAACCTTAGAGAAATAAGGAATTTAAGATATAGGATAATGATATATTTTGATTAGACCCTAAAATAATAATTTTGGTAAGGAAATGAGTAATGCAAATCTAGTTATAACCTATCATTATAAACTTTTGAATAGGAAGAAAAGAAAAGTGAAATTGAACCACTTTAAGCTTTTACAATGAATGCACATCATCAAATGAGTATATATCTTTTCCTAAATTAATGTTTTCATAACATTTTGCTTAATTGTCATAACTTATACTCTTCTTATTGATGATATATATATATATATATATATATATATATATATATATATATATATATATATATATATATATATATATATATATATATATATATATATATATATGCATATATGTATGAATTCTTAGAAGTACAGTTATGTACCATGGATTATTATTAAATTACCTTTGTAGTCATGTATAAGTGATATAGAAATGGTGTTTATGATAAGATAAAGATTATCAGTCTCAGTAGATGCTAATTGATCATGCTTAGAAAGCATAGTGATATTATTACTAACTGATGATTGATTGATAATGTGTTTACATTATTTATATGTTGGAAAAATATAATTTGAACCATATTAGAATAAGAATGAATGTTGTGGTCATATAAGAGAACATGGTAGTGTTGTTATATATATTATTATGTATTTTGATATTGCCTTTTTATTATAAACTAACATCTTTATGTTGAATTTGTATTATAATTATAATATGTAGAATTTAAGCTTTAGCATGTATAGTACATTGTGAATTTTGCCATAAGTAGCATTAGAACTATAAAATATGACGGAGGCAATAATATGATTATTAAATAGGAAATTTTCCCGATAAAAAAGCTTATGAAAAGTATAAAGTAAACCCTGAAAAAACAAGTATGAAAAGCTTGGGTAAGGTATAAGATTAACTCAAGAGTCAAAAGTGAATATATGTATATTTATTATGAATTGCGATGTATCATATTATGACTTTGATATCTAATTAATTTGAATATTTCTAGCATGTATAATACATTGTGAATTTTGCCATGAGTGGCATTGAAATTATGAAATTATCATGATCCATCCTAATTGTAATCGGAATGGATCTCATTATCATTTTCCACAAGCCTTCATAAAATTCACTTTTTCTATCTAACGAAACTTTTCAAATTTTAGGGGAACTTAAAAAATTGTTATAAAAATTTTACAGAAAAATGAATAGAGTCTCCCCTATTTTTTGGATATTTTCCAAGGTTACATGTCTTAAAATACAAAACTTATTTTAATTCTAAATATAACAAAATCCATATACATATAGAATAATATAGTTTCACACTTATACATGTACAATCAATTCATTTCATCATATAATTCAATGAATTTCCATTTGAATGCATGACTACATTCTTAACTGTCAAATCTCCTCATAAGGCGGTCTTGATTCTCCATGGATGCAACAAAACTATAGTCTCAAACTAAAAACATTGAAATTAAAATATAATGAGCTACAAGAACTTCAGTGAAGCACATATCTACTATTATCTTGTAGGTAATCAATTTTATATATAATGATCATAAGTTATTCATAATCTAAACTAGAGAACGTTAGCAAACCTATTTTCTTGGAATTACTGAAGTATATGCAACCATGACATATGTGGGAGATTACTTGCATGTGACTTAAATTCTATTCTCATACATAATTATAACATAATTATAGGAGTCTCAACTTTCTGTTAAAATTTAAAATAAATACTACCCATTTCTGGGTAGGCATCACACTCGCAAACAACCATTAAGGCTTAAATGCAAATAGATCATCACTAACACATCACCAGTAGAAGTCGATCACAAACATTCATATTATATCACATATTCAAATTTAATAAACATATATATAATTACTTTATGGTATCAAGATCAATTCTATACTTCTCTCGACTATTAGCCGGGAACTTCCCATCTACCTCTTAAATCCATCTTATATTCTTTTCAATTATTAATTGAGAATTTTTCATCTGGCTCTCATGTCAATTCTATATTCTCTATAATGATTTACCAAGAATTCTTCATTTGGCTTTCACATTATCCATCATCATTCACAATTTTTAATACCATTATTAACTTGATCCTTAAATGGTAAACATAAAAAGCTCAACTCCTATATTGCAATTATGTATAGCATTGCAATACAAAGTTATAGTTTCATCACAAGAAAGTATCAAGCATATAACAATATGAGCATTTTTATATAATATCATTGAGTTCTATCACAATTAATCAATAGTTATTATCATTATATACTTTTGCTACGCACTCTAATCATTTATCATCCATCAACAACTAATTATTTTTATATCATGAACCTAAGTTCATATATTGAATATTAAATCTATATTACTAATAGAAGAATACAATTAAGTTATTTTATATAGAAATAAAATCAATGGTGAGATATATACTCACCTCATAGGATCCACCTATTCAGGTTTACCTTAAAGCATTTAAGTTCAACTTTACTCTCTTCTTCTTATTTAGTAATTTATAAGAATGATTTGAGAATACATAAGCATTCCTTCCAATCATGTCAATTCCAATTTCATGTTTATAGCATACTAGCTATTTAAATCATTAACTCCTTTACTTTTCTAATATTATCTCATGAAGTTAATATATATGAAGTTAATATATACTATTATATAATAATTTGAAATCAAATCTACATATGTGAAAATATTAAGGCTCCAACTCTAGAAACTTACTTGATATTACTAGTTCATTCTGACCTATTATGTCTTTTACTTTCAAATTTATCATCGAAATCAAATATATGTGTAAATGCTAACTTTTCCAAATCAAGGTATAAAATAATTAAAATATTAAATTTCGATGCTATGAATATATTACAAATATATTAGTCCAGTAATCTTGATCATAAAATTATTATTTTATCAATATTATACTAAATATCTAAATAATATGACAAAATATGATTTTCTTGAATCAAATGGAAACCTTTTAAATTATAAAGATATAACACTTCACAATTATTCTAAGTAAAGTATTTTAATATCTATATCATAAAATTCTTATTTTGTAGGGCTATCATTATATATATAAATCTACCCATAATGAGTTTTCTAAATATATAACCATCATTAAAATTATTCTTATGTAACCTTCTAAAATAGTTTTACTCATGTTTATTAGCCACTTTATAACAATATAAAAATAGTACTTTTATTAATCTATCATCACCCATTCCCATTCATATATATACATATATATGGGTTCCTTGATTCAGGTGTAAATCTATCAAGACAATAGAAAAAGAAGTCCATATATATTTTTTTTATTCTATTTTAGTAAATTTCATCATAAAAATTATATTTTTATCTCATGTGAACCATCATCTGAATCACACATAGATTAGTTTATCTTCAGTTCAACCCCAAAATACCCTAGATCAAAGAATTTTATAAAAATGTTCATCACCTTTTAATGTGGCTAGCCGGTAGCTCGCTAATGTAAAGGATTGAGTGGGCTCATAAAAAAAATAGAAAAATGCCACCTTCTATTATTGTTCTAATTAATGTTTCCACACATTTGAAGTTCGCTGCTTAAGGGGAAAACATCCACACAGAGCTAAAATAGCTCGCCAGAATAATAGTGGTTAGAGATAAGCGACAAAGATAGTGAAAGTGTCTCGAGCTGGTCCCAGATCACACATCCTTGCACAGAAGCTTCTTTGATTCGCACCACCTAAAAGTATTATTTGATGATTCAATGCATGAAAGAGAAGTACATTGAGAGGGTGAAGTTGATGTCGAAAATAAGATAATTCGAGAAAAGGGAGAAAAAAGGAGAAGCAAAGGGAGAGAGAGACGGTAGAGGCAAAAAATCTAGAAAAAAATGAAAAGGGAAATAACAATTATAAACAAAAAGAGAAGCACTGGAACCCAAAAAGAAAAAGAAACTAACTTTAGTAAAAATATATTAGTAAATTGGTGAGAAAGAATAGGAGAGAGTGCTAAATGTGCCAACATAATATAATAAAAAATGGAAAAATAAATAAATGCAGCTTTAGGTGTTTATCCTGTATGTCATAATGCACTGTAGTCTACCTTTTCTTTAAATCTTATCCCTCAAATTCTAATCAATTCAATCTTGGCCCTTTATTTAAATAAAAACCTAATTTTTATAAAATCTATTTCATTTAAAATCTCAACTTCATCATTTCCAATTTTTTTCTCAATATAAAAATATTTATATACCTTTAATAATATAGTAAATTTTAAAATTTTGAAAATAATTATTTAAAACTTTTACAATTTTCAAAATGACATATCAAATACAATAAATTATTTTATAGATCCATACATTTCTATTTAGTAAAATTATTCCTCAACTTATGAGAAACTTTCTTGTAACATTATTTTAATCTAATCTCAAATTAATAATCACTATAAAATAAATATATTTCAAATACTATCATTAATATTATTTCAATATTCTAAAATACTTTAATCCAAATGATAATTTAAAATTAATATTATCCAAATAAATAACTTATTCATAATTCTCAAAATTATGCAATTTTATATTTAATCCAAGGATATTATAGAAATATAACAAACGTGATAATATGATTACTAGATAGGAAATTCTCGATAAAAAGTTTATGGAGGATATAAAATAGACTCTGAAAGAATAAGGATAAAAAATTTATGGAGGGTATAAAATTAATCCAAGAGTCAAAAGGTGGATGTATGCCTATTTATTATGAATTGTGGTGTATTATGTAATAACTTTGATATCTAATTAATTTGAATATTTCTATTTAACATGATTGTTGAGACTTGATTATGAGTGAGCTTGCAGGCTATTTAGAAAGTTTGATACCCATTTGGAATAGGTCATGTATGATATGATAATGATATTATGTATAATTGAATAATTGAGATTATTATGATTTGTAATGTGAAATTTAAGCTACATGCAAATAAATATAGTAATACAAGAATTGGTATCACATGTTTGAAAATTTTAGGAATTTGGTTTACAATTATTTTCTATTTTAATACTTAAGTAACATATGATCACTTTATGTAATTAATTTAGGTATGATTGTGGTAGATATATACTTATTAAGTTCTCGTTACTCATTTCATTTTATTTTTAATATTTTCAAGTCCAAATAAGTGTGTTAGATCCTTACTATATATATGGAGAATCAAAGACCACATGATTGAAAATTTTTTATAATTGGATTAGGAATGAAGTTATTAGTATCTATATAAATATTATACATGTTAAGGTAGTGCAGTACTGTATGTATTATGTATTGTTGTTGTATTTGTGTAAAAATTACAAGTTTCATAATTTAAGGTGTGTGGTCATCGAGAATATCCAAAAATAAAGGAAACTCTATCTATTTTTTTGAAAAAATTATAATAAAATTGAATCACCACGGAAATAAAAAGATTTTTATTAAAGAGAATTAAAGTAAATAATGTTTAGACTAGTGAAAATTGGATAGTAAGAATTCACACCAATCATGATTAGGTTCAATCATGATACATTTGATCGCAGGTTTGAATGTATATAAGGTAATTCCCTAATGACCTTTACACTCTTATGGTCTTAGTGAGTCTAACTACCTATATCCCTATATCAAAAAACATTTGTTGAGGTTAAACATGCTAGCTAAACCCTCTTTGGATAGCCAATCCCTATCAAGCTTATATATATATATATATATATAATATAATATATAGATATATATATATATATAATATATATATATATATATATATATATATACTATAGCCTTAATATAAGTTGTTAATGATACTATTCACCTTTAATTTATTAAAAAGCATACCAACTCTAGGCATCATGCAAATAATAAGCAATTTGTAACAACTTTTCATTAAAGCATAACTACGATTATCAATATATAAGTACTGTTATATATAAAAATATTGGCATAACATGACCTCCCCTTAAATTAGCATATAATATAAATTCTAAGGGTACTTTGGTTAAAGGAGCTTTCTAGGATCCATTCTTAAGTACAAGCACTTCATATTTCTCCACCATTTATTTAAAATCATAAGTTTTTTATAATAATTTGTAAGGGTTCAATACATTTACTCTAAATTACACATAACAATTTCAATATATTTCACACATGACATTTCATAAGCGTTATTGAGTTCTAGTCTAGTTATAACTTATCTAATATGTCTAGTTGCCAACACTTGCTAATCATGGTTTGATTCATCCTTCCAACAAAGAAATACATATATCAAAAGTTTCAATTCTCATATGCAATGATATCAATCAAGGCCATTCTTTTTAAAATTAAGTCATGGCATAATTTCATAACCAATAACATCACCTTGCCTTTATATATGATCCAAAATAATCATTCCCATGACTACCAATGCTTACAAGCTCATGTTATCACCATAGAACAAATCATATGCTTTAAAACTCTTAAAATAAGCAATATTGAAAAATAAATAGGATGTAATCGATTACATAGATTTAGAGGGTAGATCCATATATATATATAATTGATTATATATCAATTATGTTAGTCTAAGAAGCCAATATCTGACTGGAATCACTCAGGTACTTTTTTAGTACACCAATAGCATAAGTTATATTAAGATGTGTACATACTTGAGCATACATTAAGTTACTTATAACCAACGCATATGGAACATTTTTCATCCTTTCCTTTTCATTATCATTTTAAGAACACTAAGACTTTGAAAAGATCATACCCTTTTGAATAACTGCAAAAACTTGTAAGCATGTAAATATATTGAACCTTTTCAATACTTTTTCAATGTACAACCATTAAGATAAGCCTAATATATCTAAAATCTATTATAGTGAATCTCTATGCCCAATACATATAAGACATACGTAAAATTTTTTATATCAAAATATTTTGATAATATTTACTTACCTTGGTCAGTAAGTTCACACCAGTGCTAACAAGAAGAATGTCATTAACATATATAGTACCAATATTACAAAATTACTTGTACTTATTTAATAGTTTACTTTAACCTATATGTAGACTTTCTTAGCTTACATATAATGTGTTTTTTATATTTCTTTTGGAAATCATTTGCTTAGCTTATGTAAATAGTCTTTGATAGGTCACCATTTTAAAAGGTTATTTTGATATCCATATGATGTTATTTTATATCAAAATGAGTTATTATTGCTATAACAACTCAAATGAGTCAGTAGTTGAAATTGATAAAAATGTTTCTTTATAATATATGCATTCTTTTTCAGTATAGCCTTTGACTATTGATTTGGCTTTATACCTTTTAATTTCACCTTGAGCATCCTTTTTAACCTTAAAGACCTATTTGCATCCAACCAACTTGCATCTTACAAGCAATTCAACTAGATCTTGCATCTCATTTTTATGCATTAAGACTAGTTTATTATTTATAACTTTTATCTATTTAAAAGAGTTTAAATTAGAAATTGCTTATGAAAAACATGAAAGGATTAGTGTTATTATTAATGTATATTCATGCTCTTATAAAAAAAATAAGATAATAATTAGGAACTATCGATCTACTATTTTATTAGATTTCTTCAAAGGAATCTCTTCAACTATTTCTTTGGCTTTATATCTTCTACTAATAGTTGCATTACATTTTTCTGTATGACAGTAAAAGATAATATATCTAACATTGTTGCTAGTGGAATAATTATACTTTCTTTTTTGAAATTTATGATGTGTGGTGCTAATATATATATATATATATATATATATATATATATATATATATATATATTATTTTATACTTATTTTCCCCTATATTTAGGTATCTTAAGGTGTGATTTTACTTATTTTAATAGGTCTAGGCTTATTTTGGAATAAATCATGAATTTTGGACTAAATAGAAAATAATAACTAATTATAGAAATTTAACACTATTTTGAAGTTTTAGTCATAAATTGAACTCTGGACCTTTATTTAGGTTAATCTTTAAATGCATAAAAAATTAAGAAAATTCTCTACAACTTTTGTGTTTTATGGAAAAACTAATTTGGATGTTTGTTAGATTAAATTTGGCCTTAAATTAAATCTAGTAACATTATCCTAGTACAGTATACTTAACTTTTTCTCATTGTTTGGCCTATAACTTAATTTTTAGAAGCCAAAATTACAAAATTTTAGTGCCTTAAATTAACTAAAGTCCAAAATAGCATATATTTTGGAGATAAAATGACATCATTTTAGGTTACAACCTTGGGTAAAAATCTCCAAATTATAAAAAGTCTAGTCAATTAGCTAACCAAGAGACATATCTTCTTTTACTTTAAAAAGATTTGGTATACTCTATTTAATTAATTTTAAGAGCTTGCTCTTTATCTTTTATGTTTAATTAATTATCTTTATTCATCTATCTTTATTATTAACGATTGTATAAATAATTTTTTTAAAAAAAATCTGTTAGTTGATTATCTGTGTGATTATTCTTGAAATGGTTTATTAATTTATTTTTATAGTTGTGAATTGATTCAATTAGTTGTTGTTAAATAAATGAATTAAAGAGTAGGCTTTGTGATTTGCATGATTGTTAGGTTATTTAATTTATTTCAATTGAATTTCTCTTATCTTTACTTTATTTGATTTTAATCAAGTTTGATTATATTTAATTAATTGATTTCAAGTTGTTAATTCTAATCGTATTAAAAAAGAAATTTAAAAATAATTATCAGTTTCTAGGTTATTTCCATTAACCAAATTGTTAATTAAGCATTGCTTATGTTTTGCGATCAATGATAAATGGTAGATTAATGTACAATCTTTTGAACAAGAATTCATATTATTGTAAGTAAACTCCAATTTCATTTTCTATTTTTAATTCATAAAATTCTTATTTCTTGCTCTTTAATTTTATTTTCCTGCATTCAAAACTTTGCCTTGTTTTATAATTAAATTAGAAGTAAATTAGAGTTTAATCTTTATGGAATTGACTCGATTACCTTTACTATAATTTTGTGATTTTGGTTTAGTTTTGCTATATTATAACGTGCATTAGGTGCATGACTCCCATTATCCAAATCATCCTTAGAAAAGATGGCTTGATCTTATTCAATAACATTAGTGAAGTGAGTTAGGCAATAGAATCTATTACCTTTTGAGCCATTACAGTACTTAATAAAATATCCACTAACAATCTTTGAATCAAACTTTTTTTGTTGAAAGATTATACAATTTCACCTTAACTTTACAACCTTAAATGTGAAGATGCCTCAAATTAGGCCTTTTATAATACAATAACTTATAAAGCATTTAGGTTCTAACATGTTAGGAACTCAATTTAGGATATATGCAGCATTATTCAACATATCATCCAATAGGAATTATAGCAATAATAGATAGGCCAATATGCATCTTAGTATATCCTTGAGTGTTCAATTCTTTGTTTCTATAAGTTTATTTTGTTCTAGTGTCTTAAGCATAATGTAACTTATTTGGATTCCATACTCTTGTAGGTATCTAGTAAAAGGATCATAATTTCCTTCGATTCATTATACCAACCATAATACTTATTACCTCTATTAGAGTTGACATACTTAATTTTGTTTCCTAATTTTAGCTTAACTATTGCCTTGAAGGATTTAAAGGCTTTCAATGATTCTAATTTCTCACTCTGCAATTTTTTTCCATTCATATTTATAATAGTCATTAATAAAAGTAATGAAATACTTATATCCACCCATAGCACTAAGCATAATAAGTCCACCAATGTCAATGTGGATCAATTCCAAGGCTTTTTATTTTCTATCACTCTTACCTTCTCTAACTTTAGTAGGGAGTTTTCCCTCGATACAATCTATACATATGTCAAAATTATAAAATTCTAAATCGTGCAAGACTCTTTCTTTTACAAATCTCTTTATCCTTTCTTGGAAATATACCCTAGATGTCTGTGCTACAACATGGAGGATCTTTTGTTAATTCCAAAAATAAAATTTATAGAGTTTTCAAACTTAGAATCTAGAAAGTATCCATATAGATGATCATTTATCAATCTAGAACTAATAAGAAAAGAATTATAACATAAATTTATTTTTTTTATTTCCAAATTGACATGACTATCCAACACTATCCAAGGTAATAACAAAAATTAAATTCCTTTTCTTGGAAGGTACATAGATAACATAATTTAATTCTAACATATATCCAAATGATAAACTTAGAAGTATTACTCAAATGTACTCTTTTTATAATTTGTCCCTATTTCTAAGCTAAATAACTAACTCTCTTTCACCTTTTTTTTGGGTTTTTCAATGCTTATAAATAACTTGTTATATGAATAATAACCTTAGTATCTAACCACCAAGCATTTAATGACACTTAATCATATTTTATTTTTATTGGCCTATTTCTTATATTTGAAACAATTAATTTTTTATGCTTATACTTTTTACAAAATTTACAATTTTCCTTGAACTGAGTTTTCTTAGGCTTAAAATGTTGTTCATTGCTTTCATTTCTATTTTTTTTAGAACATTCTCACCTTTTTTTCTTTTCATAAATAGGATTTTTTTTCATTGTTCCTTTGACATGACCTTACTTCTTATTCTAAAGTTAAATCATAAGAAGTAAAGTTAACAGCATGAACATTTCTTTTCTTTATTGATAGTACATTTAGCTTTTTAGGTATTCTAAGATGTCTCTAAAATGTTAAACTTTGATGGTAAATATTCCAATGCATACTTTAATTGTCACCTAATTCAACTTTCATGATTTTCAACTTATTATAATAATTGATCAGTCTTAATATATGCTTATGGACTCCATTAACACAACCATATGTCATTTTCTTAAGTAATAAGAGGCAACGTCCCTTCTCAACCTTGTTAAATTTGATACATTTCTTGGCTATAAAATCAAGAAATGCCTTAGCATTTTCATTTTTTAAAGATGCTTTGTTTGATAGTATTATTCATCATATATTTCATCACTAATAGGCACAATATGTTTGAGTTAGCCTAGTTCTTATGTTTGTTCTTCTATTTTGCAATGGAATTAACATTAATAATGGACTCCACTCCCTAATTGTTAGATCAAGATTAGTGACTGCTAGATGTAATTTTAATAACTTAGCTTAATCTTTATAATATTTCTCATTCAATATCTTAATGAAAATTAATTGTATAAACAAGGAAGCTAAGGAAAAAATCTTAATATGTTAATACTTGTGTCACTTTAATCAAGCTTTTAATTTTCTTTATTAAACTATGCAATTATAAATAGGATAATATTATAAGACCTTACTCTTACAGAGTATTTAAGATCTTATAATATAATGCAATAATTAAATAATATATTCCTGAAACTTAACTCTGATAAAGTGCTTAAAATTTTACAAATATAATATTTAGTCTTACATCCATGTTATTGCTAACAAGTTATATTAATAATATCATATAGATAGGGTATTAAATATTATTAACGTAACATTCTTGTTAGTCTAACTAAAATTTAAATATTTATTAACAAAATTTTATGCAATTGGACCTATGATAGACAAATTCACAATTGTACAAAATTTCTTGGTATATCATAAGCTTAATTGATTCTTACAAAATTATTCGTTTATGAATATATCCATAGAAAATTAATTTAATGGCTAAATAGCAACAAAAGTTCCACAAATTTTTTTTTGTGGTGACTTAAACTATAGGAATTACAAGTAAAGAATTATATACCTAAATAACTTTAAATATGCATTAAATTAAATTGGTAAAAATTAATAAAATTATTTTAAATTTTATTTTTTGAAAAAATATCCATAATTACAAGCTCAAAGAATAAGGTTCAATGGTATAATTTTTTTATCATTATTCGATTACACTCTTCACTAGTACCTTTTAGTCTATACTTTAAAACCATCTGATTTGGACTATCTAATTTGGTTGCAAATCCTATGGAAAGAAACTTGTAAAAATGGGTCAATCTAATTGGCAACTACAACATTTCCTTTATGAGAATTTATTGCTAGATTATAGCTTCTCCCATATGAGAATTTATTGCTAGATTAGGGTTAACCAAATGAGAAAAAAAGATCATAAACAAAACCAAAGTATGATTGAATAAAATAATACCAAATATTTCAAATCATTAGACATTTCTTGATTTTCATGGCTTCCATTTCTTATATAATTTTACAACATTCATTTAGACAGATAATTACAAAGATGGAACTCTGATTCTAGAATAAAGTCTAGAAAATGGATCCTTCGTTATGCAAGTATGCTACTCCTTCAAGATGGTGAAGCAAAAAATATGAATTATTTTCAACTATAATTGAATTTTTTAATGTATACAATAACTTAACCTACATAGCCAATTATATAACATATTTTTAAAAAGTTCATTTGTACATATGAACTTTTCAAAATGTATTCATTTCTCCTTTCAACAAAGTAATACTTCAATACAATATTTTAATCTTCAGATATATTAACCTTATGTTTAGATGCTACCAATAAAATTGGGAAGTAAGGGAGATTATATAAGCCCACACAATAGGTTCAGCTGAGCCAACCTATAAATTAAGCTAGCCTACAAATTAGAAATTTTGGTTAGGTTTTATGTAATTTGTAAGTAAACAAGCTAGTTTGCATGATTTTTCTTTTTTTTTATTTAAATTTTTTAAAAATTTTAAACTTTAAATAATAATAAAAATTAAAAAAATCAAAATACCACATATTCATTCATAAATAAGTCATAACATATTTAATATCCATATTTAATCTTAAAAAATACTGAGCATATTTAATAAATAAGTTATAAAATATTCATAAAATAAAAAATTATTTTTAAATAATTCATAATGCAACTTTATATAGTTAAAAGTGAAAGAAAAGAGTTGAATTTTGATTGGATTGAAAATTTAGATCTATATAAAAATTAAGAATTAAAAAATTTACAAATAAGCTTGGTTTATCCTTGAGTTAGCTTGCACAGATTGTGAATCACACAGGTTAAGCCAAGTTAGATTCATATTTGAATAGAGTCTATCAAATTTGCAAAACAAACGGGCCGGCTAACAAGCCTCAACCCTTTTCAACAAGTACAAGATTGAATTTTAAATTAGAAAAAAAAAAGCAAGGTAAATTTGTGACCATCAATTGCATTTGATATATTGTTTACGATAGTCATAATAAGTTGTAGGACTATTTTCATATAAAATATAAGATTTCATATATTGTTTGTAGGGGGCATAATAAGTGAATAAAGATGTTTTTACATGAGAAATAAAAGAAATAATCATAGATATCATAATTTATATTTTATTCTCAAGATTAAAATATAATTATAAATTACATAATTATCTAAAAAGTTATATAATCCTATTTTTTTAATCCTATTTTATTAATGTAATATTTGATAATTATATCATTCATTTTTCTATTCTTACATAAAAATATTCGTCTTATTTATTATGTTTCTTATTTGTGTTACTTATATACAATGCAAGTTCTAATTAAGAAAATTTTCTTCCTATTTATATTTAAATTAAATTTTTTTAATTCTATGTAGTATTTAAAAATAATATATAAAAATTAAAAAATGAATATTATTTTTTTGTGAGATTTCAATTTTTTAACTATCAAAACTCCTTTAAAAAAAAAGCTTTTTAATTTTCTTTATCTTGTAAAATTTTCACCAATGGAAACAGAGTCCAACAGTCCATCTTGTCAACTGTCAAGCTGAGGTAGCTGAGTAGGTATCGGGAAACGGCTCAAAACAACCCTCATCTCCCACCTGCCGCTTTCAGTTGGTGCTGCTATCTCTCGCGAACTCTTTACTTGTCAGCTTCGCTTACCATTTCCCAGTCTCATCTTGCCCTAATTCACCATCTCCGATACATACAACGTCTGCTCTGTCAAATTCAACATATGGCGTTATACTCGACGCTAATGGAGGAGATAACTTTGTTCACCGGGCTATCGCCGATGGCCTTCTTCACAATTCTCGCTATGATGGTCGTCGTCTATAAAACGGTTTGCGGCATGTTCGTGTCCCCTGAAGATTTCAATAAGCCTCCGGTCATTACGGCTCCGAACAATATTGCGTTCGAAAACTCCAACTCAGAACACAAACCAGTCCAATTGGGTGAAATTACTGAGCAGGAATTGCGAGCGCATAATGGCTCTGACCCCACTAAACCTCTATTGATATCAGTTAGGGGTCAGATCTATGACGTTTCTAGCGGCAGGTACTCAAATTTATCAATTTCTTTGATAGTTTTCCCCATTGGGTTTTTGGTGGGTTGGAAAATGAAGGGATAAATGAGGGCAAGGTGGGTTTTGTTAGCTCTTAGAATTGATGGAGTACAAGTTCGGTTTTCTTCCTCAAATCACGATTTTGAAGTTTTTATTTGGTTTATAATTTTATACCTTTATGCCTGTAAGTTTTGAACTTTTTCTCTCAATTCATGATTCTAAAGTTGGTTTAGAACATTTGTCGGACAAACCTTGTTTATTTGCAGGGTGTTGATTGAACCTTTGAATTAAAATACGTTCTTGTCATTAAGTGCACTTAATGGTTGCTGTTACGTTGGAGTTTTATCCTGGATTGTTGAGGCATTTTCTTTTTCCAAAAAATGAAATATTGGTTTTGTTATACTCCCAGGTTGTATCTGTATCCTGTTTTTCTATGCAAGTTGTTAGATCTTCTGAGTTGTAAGGATTAATTAAATTGTGAACTATTGCTAAGTATTGAATTGAAGGGAAGTGAAAGAAAACAAGAATGTGAAAACAAATCCACAGTTTAGCGTATTAATGGCATGTTATCATAGTGGAAACTATCTTGTTATACCTTAAACATTCTATGACTTATCTATTCTGTCCTGATTACTGCATGAATGACCTAAACTTGTCCTATGATGATACTGACTTCCAATTTCTTTGTTCATGCACTTTTCGAAGGAAATTTTTGGTTTATCCTAATTCCTAAGACTACTCTGGATGAGTTCTTCAACCAAAGTAGCCATAGTCATCTGTTTAAATATGATTTCACCCCATTTATGCCAAATTCTATTGTTTAACTTATGAGTATATAAAACTTATAGTTCCTGCCGTCCAGTGTTGGGTTTGCACTTCATTTATGTTAATTATCCCTTATCCCATCTTACTCCTATCAATTATTTTGTGAGTTGAGTTCGAGTGCAGGAACTACGGTTGCAGTTGCTGCATTGGATTCAAATTTTTATCTTATAGTACTTCTTGGTTAATGGTGTGTGAAAGTGATTTCTAGTTATATTGTATAACCTTGTATCTTTTCTCTAATTCAAGCACAAATTCTACTTCGCCACGTATGCAGGAATTTTTATGGTCCCGGTGGACCATACTCCATGTTTGCTGGAAAGGAATGCAGCAGAGCCCTTGCTCTTCTCTCATTTAAACCTGCGGACATTAATGGGAACCTTGAAGGTTTGGGTGAGGAAGAACTTACAATTCTAGAGGATTGGGAGTTTAAATTCATGGAAAAATATGTGAAGGTTGGTCGGCTTGTTCCTGACAGAAGCACTAGGCAAATTGAACACAGTGATACAGAGCAAATCCGAGACAAGTTGAACCTTGATGAAGGCAAGCAAGAACAAAATTAGGAACCTGTATGTTGATGGAAGGTGATTGAATAAAGCTTTGAGCTATCCTATATAGTTCCTTCAGATATTAATGCTGGAAATGTAACTGCAATGTTTGTTGTATAGAATATCCGTAACTGAGGGAGTCACTGTATCTTGATGAAACCACATGCTATTGTACGTTCGTCTACTGGGCTATATGATGGTCACTAAAACTTATAACCAAGGAAGCCTGTACGTAATGGCGAGAGACAAGAAGCTCCACATGTCACCACTTTCTGGTTGGCAAGGTTTCTGCTTTCACAACTTTCCTAATCATTAGGACCTGTATTTTTACATTTTTTTTTTTATTTTTAACATGTTCTTTAGGAAAAAAATTTAATACAAGTAGAAGGAAAATGCTTGGTCTCCCGATGGGCCCGTGCCGAAGTACAATGCCGAACTAAAGGGCACATCATTGTGATTAATATTAACTTTGGCGTTATTTCTTTATTGTTTTTGAAGAAAGGTTTACCACTTGGTTGTAAGAAAAACCAGAAAAAGAAAAATAGGAGAGGAGAAAATGATGGAGAAATTAAAAACTTTCTTTTTGCTTGGATGAAGAGAAAATAAGAGAGAAGAAAAAATGGGTATAAAATTATGATAGAGTCAATGTAAGACTTTGTTCTCTCTACAATTAGATTGTAAGATGGGGAGAAATTCTCTATTTTTCCATTCTACCCTTGTGGAGCAACTTTATGTGGGAAGTCAATTTTTTGTAAATTGTTATTCACTCTGGTAAGTTCTTTCATGGATTGAGTTCATCCATGTATTAAGAATTCAATGACTCGCATTAAGTTATATATATATATATATATATATATATATATATATATATATATATATATATATATATATATATAACTTGTAATTTATCAATAAGATAAATTTATTTTTATATTGAATTTTATTTAACGTATGATAGAATTAACCTTCATTTCCATTAAAGTAGATTATATGGTAATTACATTAAACAAAAATGTAATGATAATGATTCCAATTTCTTACATATCTTATATCCATGATTTTATTGCCATTTATATGGACTTTTTCCCCCCTAGTATTGGATGTCGCAATTTGTATTTGTATACTAAATACTATTTTAATCTTTTAAAATATAAATTATAAAATTTTAATATCTTAATTTAAATTAATTTATTTGGATTTACAAGTATTTAATTAGTACAATTTTAATATTTGTTATTAAATTTTTGTTAAGTTCTTTTAACTCTTTATATCAAGTTACAAATGCAAATTATATACTTGTGTCTTATTAAAATATTTGTAAATAACATTAAAATATGGTTACAATTTTTTAAATTTTCTTCTATTATTAATTTAGTTTTATCCATTATAATATTATTAAATTCAAAATTATTAATATTATTGCATTGGATTTGCAATGAAGTTATTATTATTATTATTATTTTAATTCATCAATTTTTCTTTCTTCCTAATTTTTTGTTTAACAGAATAAGAAAAAAAAATATTTTTCTATTATTTTCTTTCTCTTTAATTTTTTAGATTAAATACAAGAAAGAAAACATCTTCTTTTCCTCTTTTCTTTTTTTTTTATTTTTTTCTTATTTTCTTTCTTTCCTCATTTTTCTTGCCACCTAACAAAGCCTTAAGGTTCAATGCTTTTAAGATTCGAGGGTTTTTTATTTTTATTTTTAATTTTATGTCTTAAGATGTAATGTTTATGGTTTGGGTCTTATATATAACTTTAAGCTATGAATTTGGAGTTTATAGTTTTAAATATAAGAATTTTATTTTATTTTTTGGTTGTTTACACTTAGGGTATTCTCACATCTTTTTCATGAGATATAGAGTTAATCTTAAAGTGAAAGCAATAGATAGTTTTTAGAACTAAATTGTTTTTAAAATTCAATTATATGCTTAAAATAAATTTCATTCCATAATGTTGAATGTTGTTTAAAAAATGTATTTTAGGCATATACAAGAAGTAAGGCTACATATGAATATTTTGGAGATGTAATAACATTTTACACCGCTTATTTAACAAATAAATATGATATGACTTTTGTTCCTTTTGTAGGAGTAAATCATCACGAGCAATTTGTACTATTAGATTGTGCTTTATGATCAAATGAGGATATTGAAGCCTTCACATGTTACTAAAGACATGGCTTGCATGTATGTCAGGCTACCCTTTAATGCTACAATTACTAATCAAGATAGAGCAACGAAGAATGCAATCAAGGTTATGTATTTACAAGCCTATTATAAGTGAAGTTTGTGGCATATAATGAAGAAAGTTCCTTGAGAGTTGAGGAGGTATACCTAGTATGAATTAATCAATTTTTCTTGGTAGAATGTCGTTAATAATTCTATTAGTAGAGATAATTTCATGGTAGGCTAGCAAAAATGATTAAAGATTACAACATTCAAAATAATAGGATGGTTAATACAATTGTACAATGAATGGTATCTTTAGGTTCTTATCTACGTGAGAGATGTATTTTAAGTTGGAATGTAAACAACGTAATAAAGTGAGAGTATGAATATTTTTTTTAATGGATACGTAAACTTTAACACTAACGTTAAACTAATTTGTTGAACAATCCGACAATGCTTTAAGAGATAAATTTCAAAGGAGAGCTTAATAGATTTTAATCGAATTGAATTCATCAATTCCTTGTGTTAGTTACTTTGATATTGAGTTCCAATTTCAACAAGCATTTACCAATATAAAGTTTAAAAAGTTTTAAGAAGAAGCAACTTCAATAATGTATAGTAATAATTATTTGGAAAAGTTTAAAGGCTTAATTTCAACTATTATGTGATCGAAAGTAAAAAAGCTTGTGAGATATTTAAATATGCATTTTTCAATATTTTTTTTTAATGAGGAAAACTTTGATTTACACTATACATGCCAATTGTTTAAGTTTAAAGGAATATTGTGTAAAAACATTCTTTTTTTATTACAATTTACAAGAAAAACAAAATTAATGCCATCTAAATATATTTTCCCTCTATAGAGAAAAGACTTAAAATGAAGAAATACATTAGTTAAAATAACTCTAGTGACTTTATTAATAATGTTAAGCACGATAATTGGATAAAATGTGCAGTACATTCTATGAAACTACTTGTATGGGTGTAATGTTATACTCCTTATGAAATTAAAAATAATTAGAATAATTCTATATTTGAAAATAATTATTTAATTGATATAATTATGTATAGAAAGAGAATTTTATAGGAAATAATGGAATTTGATGATAGATTATAAGGTAAAATGGTAAAGATATGACAAAAATAAAATGATTAAAGGCTATTGGGCAGTCAGAATTAAGTAAAAGTGTATAGAGGAGATTTCAAACTTTGTTATTCTTATTTGCCCCTAACTTAACATTTTTATTTCCAAAATGCACTTAGCCCTATTTAACACTTCCCTACAACAATTGAATCCTAATTTCTTTGATATCATCATTCTTGTTCAACTTCTTCTTTCCACATATCCTTAACTTTTTCAATTTTTAACAAGATTCAACCAAGAAACTTAAGTTGTCACCTAAAATTCTTAGTTAAACAAAGTTAGTTCATCATAATTTATGGCTTTTGGTTATTGTTTTATAAATTTTAGCTTTTGATGAGGAATTAGAAATTAGTTCATCATAACTACCCTTGATTTTTATCTTTTAACCTTTCATCTATACTTAGGTAAGTAAGTAATTTACTTAGATTAATGAGTTTTGAATATTTTATAATTAACTGAGGGCAAAGTAATAAGTAAGAGCCAATTGATGGTTGATTAATATAAATTTTGGTATTGGTATGAAATTCTTGTTGAAAATGGTTTATATAAGGGTATTATTGCTTATTTGATGAAATTTATCAATTTAAAGTTGTGTATGTTGATAATTAGAGGATTTAAGATCAAATGAATAGTAAAATATAGAAAATCTACCAAATTCAAGCTTATAGTTAACTATAGCCCTAAAATCACTCTTGAAGGATTTACAATTGATTATATTATCAATTATCCTAAAAAAGATTACTTTTTAGATGCCTATAATTATAAGAGCTAGATTTTGTCTCTAGATCCCTATAGTCGATTATATAGTTAACTATTACCTTATTACTTCTATTTTTGCATGTTTCATAAAATTGTATGATAAAGTAATGGTATTAGTATTCATATACTTACATATTTAATATATTAAGGTAATTACATTTGATTTCTAATGCTAAAATCCCAAAATAAGATATGATATATGAAAAAGGAAGATGAAATGTGTGAATTATGATATAAATTGGATGCAAGAAAATGTTTCTAAAAAGATAAGATAAACCTTAAAGTAATGTAGTGAAACCTAGACTGGACTGACTAATTTGACTAGAAACCAAACCTTGGTTCAGCATAGATAATGTTTGAGACCTAGCCTATCATTGAACTGCTTTGGACCAATTTGAATCAATGTTAACCTTGATAAACCCGTTAGACTAGAGCAACTTGGCTTGAATGGGTTACTGCTTATGCATTCAATAAAATAATAAAATAAAAGGGTGCTCAAAAGATTTCAAACACATGTCTCTTACACCATTCTTTCACATTGCTAACCACTAATGTAAGGAATACTTTCAATGTAGGAATATTATATATAAAGCTTCTAATTTATGTTTTTTCACTATCTCTATTTGATACTTTTATAGATAATTTAGTATTAATTTATATTTTATGTAAAATTTAAATTATTTTTATTTGATAAACAATGTTAGTATTTAAGATAATAAATTTAAGATTTTTAATAGGTTAAAATGAAATATAATTTTAATATTATTAAATATAAATTATTTTAAATAATTGTAATTGTAATAAAATTAATATTTATTTATTAAATTTTAAAAATATAATGGTATAAATTAAGTATAATTGATCTTTTTATCTATACATATATAATATATAATTTTATACACATAAAAAATTTGTTAACTAGTTAAACCATTTAATCCGATTGATTGAACTTAATATGATTTTGACTCATTCATTTTGCTGAGTTAATGATTGGACCAAGTTTTAAAATATTACTTTTAAGGGATAAGGATAAGTTTGTAGAAGGGTAAGGCTAACTGAAAATCATAAAAAAATTTAAATGCTTTCTATTTTATCCATTTATTTTTATCATTTGTCTAAATGAAATTAATAATGTTTTCATGTTGTTGAATACAAACATAATATTGTAAGCATTAAGAATTAATCTAAAGGAAAAAGGATATTATTAATATCCTTCTATATACCATTATAAATAGATTGTTTACTTACTAAATCTTATATGCACTCTTTTATTTATTTTAATTTTCACAAACACCACTGTAGATACTTCTCTACCACTAGTACCACAAAAGTAAACTCTTTTTGGCATATTTTTGTGCAAGAAAGTCATGATAAATATTTTTCTTGTAAATAGAAATACCCTCTTGAGTATTTTAGTTTGTATTTAAGCTAGAGATTGCAGGAGTATTTGTATGTTTAAGGTTAGTTAAATCTACTTAACCCTAAGTTACTAGGATAAGTAAGTAAGCTTAACATCCTTTCTTTCAAACTTTTAATGTACATACTTAATAGTAAATATTTTATTTTGATGTACATACTTAGTATTAGGTTAAGTTGATGGAAATTGGCTTAATGGGCTTCATATCGATCACAACTTAAGAGAATCATAACGAGTAAATATTAATAATAATTTTAGGTTTATGATAAAATGGATTCACAATTTAAAAGTCAACCTTAGTAGAGATACATCTTATGGCAGGATTGCTACACCTTTAGTTACATTAGATATGTCAACAAGTGCGAAAGATGATATTATTAACAATCCACGAAAAATAATAAAATTCTTAATCCTTTAGTTTCTTATAGTAAAAGGAAATCTCTAACAAGAAGAAAAAAATTTGAAGTTGATCATATTATAAAGAAGAAAATAGCAAAGAGAAAAAAAATAAAAGAATGGTACAAGTTGAAAAGGTAAAATTTATCTATGAAATCTATTTTTTTTACTTATATTACTATAAGTAAAAAAAGGATAAAACTTACCAAAGAAGTTATGTATTTAATTGTATTAATATGTGTTATTTCGATTTTTTATAAATTTTTTTCAAAAAACTAAAGCCTTTATATGTGAAAATAGTTGTCTTTTAAACTTTCAATTCATTGATAAGATTAGAATACAATAAAATTTTTAGGTAAGGAAAAAATGCAATAATTACTATGAATGTTTTTTATGTAACTTTTTCAAATTATTAACTATTAACAATTTCTTTATTTATATGTTTATAATGCGACCCATTTAGGAATAATATTGATTGTCAAAGTACAACCATTATTGCTTTTTTTGATCTAAATATTCTTGAAGGAGCAAAGTATGTAACTTTTTATCCTTTCAATGTTCTTTTTATTATATTTTCAAATTCTCTAATTCTAGTATTAATAATAATCTAACTACTATTGTTCATTTTCTAGTTTTCATTTCATCTCCAAAGCTTGGGTTATAATATTTCTTATTCAGAACTTTGACAAGTACTTCTTTTTTTCTTTCTTTTTTTGAGAAGTTTATGATATTGTTTATAAAATTGCAGTAACTATATTCTTTTTGTAATATTTTCTAGCCATAACATCAATATAAAAAGTTAGTTATTACTTTTGAAGATAGATCATATCTTTATATTAGATCAGGATAAAGACTCTATTATACTTGTCATGCGAGTTAGCCACTATTAATATTAGTAGAGTCATAAAGAGTTGCTTCACTTATTTTTAAAAGAAAGAAGAATGATTAATGATTGAAAATTTATAGATTTATTGTCATTATTTTTGTTTTATTTTCATCTTTTTCTTACAAGAATTCAAATATAATATAGAAAATTCATATTTACAATGATATTATCAATGCTACTTAGAAATAAATTTATAATTTTTTCACTTATAAGTATACATGTGAAAAATTACAAACTTATTGTCATTGTTTTTATTTTATTTTTATATTTTTCTTATTAGAGTTTAGACATACAAAATTCATATTTACAATGATACTATTAATGTTAGTTGGAAATTAGTTTATGATCTTTTCAATTGGGAAAGTATACATATAAACTATTATATAATGAAAAATGATTTACATCATACCTTTGTCATGCTTTTAGTAGAAAAAAATATATACATTTACATTAAAATGAACTAGATTTTTTTCTTCTTAAGGCAAAGAAACTATATTTTTCTTAATAGTAGTTTGATTTTTTTTATCTTTTTTACTTTCTTTTTGAGTTGATTAAATATCACATGATATAGGAATATGGATGAAACATATATATAGTGCAAAATAAAGTCTATAAGGATGCTTTGCAGCATTGGACTCTAGCACATTTAACTACTTTTATTATACTTCATGGCATTAGCCTTTGCAATATGCTTTTTGCTTAACATATTCAATCATTGTAATGTCCTGAATTTTTAATTCTATCATTTGAATCTCTAAATTCTGAGGTTATAGAAACAAAGAGCACATTTGAATTAACTTGGTGGGTGAATCTTAAGATGAAAGGAATTAAGTGTAAGGGTAATTGAAATTTTAAAGGAAAAAGGATAGCAGGAAAAGAATTAATTTTCCTAAATAGTATAGATGATCAGAGGAGGTTAGAAAATCCTAAAAAGGGGAGTTGTCTAAGTCTAACAGTGTAAGGAATTTTAAACAGACATAAACCCTATAGACTAAATTGCAAAAGTGCAAAATCGGGTGTGATTAAAGTGTGAATAATCAAGAATTTAGGATCTAATATGAATAACAAAGAATTTAGGGTGTAATATGCAATTTTATTTAGTGTGACTAATAGACACATGACAAGTGTCATTATTAGAAAAAAAAAGGCAAGAATAGCCTTACTAATTGGTGAAAAAGGACTAAAATACCCTTGAAGCTTCATGAAAACTCTTTCTTCTTCTCCATTTCACCTTATAGCCGTGGATACCTCCATGAAAACAAGCTTGGACGTGCAAGAGAGAGAAGGAAGAGAGAGAAAATTTCTTTTGGCTTTTTCACCCAAAAATAGTGAGAATTAGGCTTAGGTGTAGAAGAGAAAGTTGCTCCTCTCATCAAGCTTTATCTATTGGTGTGTTTAGATTGAAGAAACCTCAAGTTTGATTAAGTTTGGTGAGCTCTAAGTGAGGATTTTCAAGTTGCACCAAGAGGTAAAAATGTTCTCCTCTAAAAGCTCTTTAATGTACTCTTTTTAGTTTCTTGAAAATTTGATGTTGGTGTGGTCAAAGGTGGTTGACCATGGAGTTTTGGATGATTTGAACATGTCTAATGGTATTTTGGATGTTGTTATGTTGATCTATGGCTTTGGTTTGGTGTAAAAATAACAAGAAACCATGATGTACACACTAGGGTTTTAGAGGCATAATGGTGCATGTATGGATTTGACATGATTTGTTTGGAATTTGGCTAAATTGATGAAATTAGAATGATTCTTATGAATTATGAAGCCTATGGAAGATGAAATTTTGAATTATAAAAGTGTGTGTAAAACTTCCCTTTTGAGAAGCCAAAACCGTGAATATGGAAAAGAAGGAGGGAAGGAGATTTAGCCATTTAAATTGTATTTTTGAAAGATTAGAATAATGTATTACAATGAAATTTAGGAGATATTGGAATATACATTAAAATTTGGGTACTTCCTTCATGGTTTAGTGTATGTGGAGGAAGCGAAGAATACATGAAGTTTAAGAAAAATAATGATGTTCTAATAAGAATTATGATGTTTATTTATGTAGACTAAGAAGTGACAAGTTAGGAAGGTAAGGGGAATTGTAAAGAAGTTTTTAAGTGAGGGCAAAGGAAACATCACTATTGGAAGCTTTTAAAAGGTAGCTAGCTTTATCCTTAAGCTCTGTTTTTCATTTATGTGTTTTCTGTATTTTTTGCCATTGTATAGAATGTGTATGAAATTGATGTGCATAAAATTGTTGTATATGGTACCTATGGCCCGAGTACCCCGGGAAGACAGTGAGATTGCTTGTGTGTGAGGCCTATGGCCCGAGTTCCCCGAGAAGACTGTGAAATTGCTGTATATGAAGCCTAGGTACGACTATCTGTGATGGACCATTTTGATATCTTTATGAGTCCTTGAATGGGCTTGATGATTGCTCTGTGTGATGCACATTTCTTACAATGGTATGGAATGAGATGATAAATGATTAATTGATTTTGAAATGTATGTTTTATTTGCTTAAGGATCTGGAATGACTTGATATATTTTTATGGTAATAGTTAGCTACTGGGAAACTTTGTTTCTTATGTTTCTGTATTATTACTAACCATTCCAGGTGATGCTTCTAAAAGCCCTCTTGACAAAGGAGAATAATGTTTTGAAGTTGTATTAAAAATGTTATATAGTTTGTGATGTTAATATGTGATGGATATATATATTTTGTAAGTTGAACTTTTTGTATAATTATATAACCCTTACCTATATTGTATGAAATACATGAATTTGAGGTATTGTGAGTTGGTTTGAAGTAGAAGGTAACTTAGTATGCAATATGTGTGAAATTGGAAATGACCAAATGAATAGTAAATAACTAAATGAACAGTAAATTCGTAGGCAGTAAGAGGAGTATGTTTGCAGGGAATTTTGGTTAAGTTTTGATGCTCTAAAAATTTTGATAAAATTCAGGGACATACTCAATGAACTCTGTGCCAAAATGCAGCCTAAAATAAGTTTATTTACTATGTGAATTTATTACATGTTTTGGTCTCCCCTATTACCGTCACAGTGCAGAGCACTAATTGTATCTCAGAGATAATAAGGAGTAAATGGGTTAGTTTTGATCTGAAAATTTTATGACAAGTATATAACATGTTAATAAAGTCCCATACCAAATTTTAGCTTATTCGTAGTTGATTTAGTCCCTGAAATACGGGTTTACTTTTACAGTTGTGAATTCTGGACAGCACTGGGACAGAAACACTTTGCTATGAGTTTTGAAAGGCCTAATGATGTCTAAAGTATGTCAAATTTTTACAGGATGTAGTTAACACGTGAAAGGTTCATAGGATCAAATTTCATGATTTTTGGAGTTTTGAAAAGTAGTTTTTCATATTTTTGAAGTTGGTCTAGTAATTTTGGAAATGAACAGAAAATTCTGAAACCCAGAATCTGTAATATTTTATTTTACAGAATCATAATTTGGCCTCAAAAAGACCTAATTGTGCAATAATTACCTATTTAATGAGGATTAAGGCGTTAATAAGTAATGGAGTTACAATCATGATAGTGCCAATGAGTTTTTAATAAAACAAAAGAATATGGTACAAAGCTAGCACTACATTTTGATAATTCTTTCCTTTTTATCTTTAACTTATTCAACCAATTTAAATTCAATAGTAATAATACTAATTACTAATAGAGAGCAATAAATGGTAAAAAATAATATTTTGGCAATTAATTATGCATTAGTTAGCTTATGGTTTAAAAAAATATAGGACAATAGAATTCAGATTAATAATTTCCATTCTTTAAGGAATTTATGCTGAAAGAACAAAAACATTCTCTTAAGATTTGGCATTGTTTTTTCTTGAATTATCAAAACTAAAGTATTCTTTTAAAAGTAGGCATAAGCAATCCATTTCTAAGAATAATATAGACTGTTTTTCCTTATAGTTATATTGATTCAAAGGAAGCTTAGCAAATTTTTCTATTTTCCAAATAGTTATAGGGTTGCCTCATCTTTCTGACATAAAATAGCATTGCCAATTGTAACTTATGCATATTTTTTAGCATTTTATGTTCCCCCTTAAAAGAAAAATGCAAGCCTAAAAAGTTTAGGAGATGGAGAAAAAATTATATTACTAATAAGAAAGAGTAACTAACATTTTTATAATATCAGAATGCCATGTCCTAACTTTGGGCATGTGATTGGTGTAGAAGGCACCTATAAGTGACTTGCCATTAACTTCACATATGAATAATGCAGATGCTAACTTAATAAAATTACTTTATATTTATAAAAAAAAAATAACATTCACTACTAGAATCTCATTTATTAAAAAAAAATGGATAGAGTTTCTCTTATTTTTAGATACTTTCAAAGAGTCATATACTTTAAAATGAGACATGCATGAAAGAAAATAAAATTTGACATAAGAACCATAGGGTTTCTCTTATTTTTAGATAAGAACCATAAGAACCAAAATTTGACATAAGAACCATAAAAACTATAGGGTTTCTCTTATTTTTAGATACTTTCAAAGAGTCATATGCCCTAAAATGAGACATGTATGAAAGAAAATAAAATTTGACATAAGAACCATATGGATATGAATACACTCAAATTCTATTCCAATTGTTAAATTGCCTTGCCATGGTGTTTTTTTATCTTTATAGAAGTATTAAAAGTTTTCTAGTTAACTCTACCCTAAAAATGTTGGAAATAAAAGAAATGAGTTATAAGAACTCACTACATAGATCTACCAAAACTTGAAATGATAATTATGAATGTACTAATAATTAAATAGGGTGAAAATAACATAATTAAAGAAATGAGTTCACCTTTTAAACTTGCTAGATTGTAATAATAAGTTTATTTATCTCACACTTTAATCTCTATTTATTTGAATTGCTAATCTAGTTTGATTGTGAATTTATCAAGAAATCTATAAAAGTTTGGTAACCACTACACTCACTTTATATGTACATATACATAAGGAAACTCATTACAAGCATACAAAATAATAAGATCATTCGAATAAGGTTATTTTGCATAATTCACATCATATTTTTATGCATAACAATCAATATTCGCATAAGTTTATATGTATATATTTACATAATCACCCATATTTTTAGGGATATAGCACATTAAAATAGTATAAAAGCAATATATAACCATGTAAAGAAATTATTAAACTTCTTTTTTACCTTTGGTTAATCTTATATTCTTCACAAATCCATCTTTGTCTTTCCAAAATTAATTT
This sequence comes from Sindora glabra, assembly GCA_020226215.1. Lineage (NCBI taxonomy): Eukaryota > Viridiplantae > Streptophyta > Magnoliopsida > Fabales > Fabaceae > Sindora > Sindora glabra. The sequence continues at coordinate 31,270,421 of CM035228.1, read as the reverse complement.
TATATCATTCACAAACTATTACTAGATTTAGTGTTCCTATATGATGTCACCTCCATCCTAATTCATATTATTCTGATATCATAATTCCCATCGCCCCATCACCATTTACAATTCATATATCAAAATACATATCTTTTCAATATAGATGCTCTTATACGTGCATCACATCTTATAATTCATCATCATCCATGCCTTTTTGCATGACCATTTTACTCAATTTATCTTAATAACATTCTAACAATTCATTTTCAAATATAATAATATTAGATAACAAAATTATCATACTTTCATTATATGGCATAAAATATTTACTTAACAATAATTATCCACTATATATATAAATATTGAAATTATGTATCATGGAATAAATAACAACATTGTCATACTTTTGTTGTATGGTCATAAGTATCTACTTAATAATGATTGTCCTAATTTATAAGCCCCACAAATTAGCATTATAGGATAAATAATAGCATTATCATACCTCCATTGCTTGGTTTTAAGGCTAATTCAACAATAGCTCCCCTGTTCAACTTCAAGGTTAATTCAAAAATAGCTTACATGATATATTTCTCAATATGAGTGTCATGCTAAACAAATCCATTCCATTAAACATAAAACCATTATATAATGAGAAAAGTAATTTCATGTTCATAAATATATGTATATACAACACACACATACACACATACCTATACATATATGGAATTATATAATTTAAAGATATTAGATTTCGGTAAGGTATGCATTCGCCTTTAAACATATTTTTCTTCTTAGAATTTTAAAGTATTCAAATTTGCTAACTTTAATAGCTACCTATCAATCTATATAAACAAATCATGAATAAACTTAAACTAATCATTCATTTTCGTACAATCTCTTATCTAAATATCTAAGATTTAATTTAATAAACTAAACCACAAATTCTTTTATTTTAATAAAATTATTTAAAAAAACTTATTTAGGGTTAAGATTTTTAGGTTAAGCCTTAAAACATGTAAAAATATTTAGTTTTATGCTTTAGATAAACTCACCTTTTGTTAAAGAGGTGGTTGGAACATAGTGGATTTTTGGCAATAGAGGAAGGTGAAATGTCCTTATTCTAGCCAATTCTAGCCATAACTCATGGCTTTAGATGGATAATGACACAGAAATAAGGAGTGTCAATGTAGTATCTAGTGGAAGAGATGGTGTTAGAGTGAGAAAAGAAAAAAAAAGATATTGTGAGAGCAAGAAAGATGGAAAAGAGAAAAAGTAGAGTTCTGGAAAAATATATAAGGGAGATAAAGGAGATTTTTCCATGCTTTAGGTGTAACATAGCCTTTGATAAAGGTAATCTTAATTATTCATCTATATGAAGTCAAACGATATGTTTTAAAGAAAAGTTTTAGTGTAAAAAAGAGTAAGATAACTAAAGGCAAAAATAATCCAAATCACTTATCTTTCATAGAAATCCTTTTCCTTATCAAATCACAGCCATTTATCCTTATTTTTATCATTTTCATTTTCTTTTTCTTCTTCTTCTTCTTCTTTTTTCATAATTACTAAAATAATTTAATGAAATTAAGTGCTTGAAAAGAGTGTCTTAAGATTTATAAATTTTTGAATAAAATCATTTGCCATAATTTGTGCAAATGCTTTTATAAATTTTTGCTTTCATAGATTCTAAATGTTCCCAATTTCATAAAAGAAACATCGTAAAAGTCATTTAAAGGAAAACTTTGATGACACATCAGTTAAATAATTAAAATTTATAGTATTATTCAATAAAATTAAAGATTTGGATTTTACCATAGAGTAGGATGAGTAGTGATTAAATAATTAGATATACAAATAATTATTTTATTTTAAAAAAAATACTAAAATAGGATAATTCAGAAAAATAAATTACATAGGATTCCCATAAAATAGAGCTCTAAGTTTAGATAGGAACTCATTTGAAAGAGAAAGAAAAAGTTCTAATACCTAAATTATTACTTCATCCCCTAATACATAACTTGAATTATCCATATTTATAATTTACTTAATTGACTTGAATGGGCAAGAAGAAAATTAGAAAAATGCAATACTTTAGCAAATAATAAAATGCTTTTCTATTAATTACTTTAATTTCACTATCTTTAAGTTACTTTGATGTTACTATTTACTAATCTATAACATTGAGAATTTAATTTTTAAAGATATTCTAAGCATCTATATATAAGTTACACTAAATTATTAAATTATGGGAATGAGGGGCTAAATACTGTTAGCATTCTATAAATTTTATGCTATAAGATGGTAATAGATAAGCTTGAGGATCTATATTTCTAGTATTTAAAGGTGTATAAACTTATGATTTGATTTGTTAATTAATTAAAGAATAAAATACTAAGTTATATTGAAAGAGATTCATATCTTGTGGTGGGTAGTTTAATATCTATGATGGCAAATGGCAAATCATGAATTAATAAAAAGATAAAAAAAAGAAATGATAAAAACTTTTATCCATTGCTATCTCTTGTAGTAAAGTCTATATTCACAAAGGGTGCAATCAATTTAGGATTGTTTTATGCATACTTCATTTAGGAAAAAACTATTACTATATATGTAGCAAAAAGCATAGGTTATTTCATCTAGAAAATAAAATAAAAAAAGAGAGGAGTAAGATAGATGCTACCTTATACAATATTTTTTATAGTGCAAATTAAGTTGTAGGAATGTGTCTTACCTAATAATACATTATCAAGACAAGATTTTTCCTTTTTCTATTTAAAAATAAGATAAGATAAAAGATTATATAATTTTTATTTCTATCTTACTTCATTCTATTTTATTTGTATCTTATTAGATGAGAAAATCTATATTTTTACTGCAAACAAATCATATCTTGTTTGTATGTTAAAATTTTACTTAGTTTTTCTTTCTTTTTTAATAATTGCATTGCATTATGTTAAAGGCAAGTGATTTCTTTGTTGTTTGGAATAGGAATTGCTTGTATGTATTCACAATTTCTTTCCTTTCTTAAATATTTCATCAAACACCTCATTAATTACATATTATAAAATTTTTAAAGAAGTCCAATACTCTAATTCATTACAGAGATGGATAAAGGGAATTACAATAGATTAAAATCAAATCCAAATACATCTTAAACTAATTGCTTTGCATTGGATTAAATCATTGAAATTTCCATTATTGTTTAAATTTTACTTAAAAAGAATAGATGCATGAAAAACAAATAATAAACTTCTTATTTTGTAATTAGTAAAAAAGAAAGGAGAAAAGTTTAAGCTTGAGAAAAAGATTATGCTTATTGCCTACTTATTCATTCCCATTAATACATCTCTAAACAATGTTGATGATAATGTATTTTTGAAGTTCTCAATGGTGTAAGTATTTTATCTTTTAAATTTCCTATTATTTTTGATAAAGTAAGGGGGTAAGGTTTAAAGATAAAAGACATTATATATGAACTAATGTAAGGGTAGAAACTCTATAAACATTAGCCAATAATAATAAGTGTAACCTAGATGAAGGATTCTTGAAAATAGTGACACATATTTGTTAAGTAAGGCTATACAAGATCATTCAACCTATACATTTGTTACCTTCCTTATTAGTATGTTTTATGGTAACTTTTCAATTTTTAGCTAAAATCTTTCTATAATTCTTAAGTAAACTTGTATTCCTTAAGCTATCCACCTTATCACTAGAAAGAATATTAGCAATAACCTTAGAATCAATTTCTAGTACATTTAAATGATATCCCAAGCTCCAAGCTAAAGTGGAACCCTTTATAACTCCCTAAATTTCAACCGTAAATGCATTGCATTTACCTAATCTTCTAATATGGCCATCAATCCCCTCCTCGATATTGTTTTTTAGAAATACCCTCACATTCAGTATTAGAAAATCCATCCTTTACTGCACCATTAGAATTCAATTTTATTCAACCTCTTTAAGGAAATTTCCATGCCACATTCATAGAAAAAGTATCAGGCACCATTTCATTTTCTTGTATAAAAGCTTTAACTAAATTAATATTTTGACCCTAAACCTATAATCGCCCTATTAGGTTTTGTGGGAAATGAAAAGGAATGGTAAAAAAACACTACTATTTCTCTAAAACTAGAGAAACTATACTCTTATTACCTAGACTAATAGCTATGACAAACCATCAACAATAATAACAGTATATACCAAATTGACTTGTATCCACTCTTTTAACTTGGAATAGAAAGGCTTACTTTTTGCTTTTTATTAATGAAACTCAATCATACCTTTTTAGCCTATTTACACTCCCTCAAAATGAACAGGTTATCTTCTATAATATTTAAGCAAAAATAATAGTTAGCACAACCTAATCCATGTTTCTTCTTTTTTTATTAGTTATTAACCTATTATTGTATAACCACCATAGAAACACCTTAATTCACTTAGTGCTAACTTAGGGCTAAGCCAATGTCGAATTAGAGTCCATAATTGATTATGCTATATCATAAGTTGAGCATAAATTTGTTTGTAAGCTAAATGAAGGGAAAATAGACCCATCCTTTGAAAACCTCTAGTAAACTACAATAGAACCAACATGAAGTTTTGGAAGAAGACAAACATGTGACAAATTAGTGGTATGTTTTGGAATTAAACTATTAATTATAGTTAAGTTCCACTTACCCGAGCTTATTACAAACTTAGGTACTAATTTGTAAAAAAAAAAAAAGTAGTTGGAATCTCATTTATGATAAAATCTTTAAGCCTTTGATCATTAAGCCAAATGTTTTCCCAAAAATGAATAGTACTTTAATCACCTATAAGTCATGAAGCACCATTCCACAATGATGCCAAATAGTTGCTTGATTCTTCCAAAATAATGAATTTAAATTCTTAACTATAATGTCACTAAGACATGATATATTCCTTTTATACTTATTGTGAAGTACTTTGACCTATAAATCTGAAGAACTTGAATACAAGTTTCAAATAGTTTTGAAAGACATGTTTCATTCATGGCTCTTACTTTTTTAAAACCTAAATTTCTATATATTGTTTTCCTTAGCATATCTTGTCCAAAGAAATCGGATGTAATCTTCAAATGTTAACAACATCATAGCCCATGCAAAAGATCTCTCACATTCTTCAATATCATTAATAACTACGCTAGGTAAAGTAATTGCTTGCATTTCATAATTCGGAATAGCTTCAATAATGGCCTTGACAAGTGCAACCCAATCTATTATAGAAAAGCATTTAGATTAACAATCCTAAACTTTATTAGGAATATAACAGTAAATGGCTTTTAAAACCCTTATGTGGATTAATGGAACTTTTGAATACGTACCAAAATCAGAAAGTGTGACTTTTAAATTTTCTATCATTTTATTATATAAGAGTTAGCTTGGTGACATAGTGTTTGCCTCATCATTGGAATCCCATATTTGATTCTTAAGTCAAGTCTTATAAAATTTTCATTTTGTAAGAATGATATCGATGGTAATTGGAATTGTTAGATTGATAATGATAATAGGAATTTCGATCTCTGAATTTAAGATTCTTTTTTTTTCCGTTATTCCAAATTTAATGTTCAAATGGAACAATTTTCCTATTTTGTACAAATACAATTGGACCTGCTGGGGTAAAATTAATTGGATTCTCTAGCCCAAGCCCAATAATTTGAGGAAAAAGCTCAAGAAGAAAAAAAGGGGAAAGAAAGAAACGGCAGAAGTGGCGCCACGACGCACATTTGACCCCCAGGAGCAGCTACTCGCAGATGCAGAATCGTGCAATCTTCGTTTCCACGGGAAGGTTCCCCACTTTCCCGAGAGAAAAAATAATTCAGTGGGAAAATTTATGAATCGAGTGAAAAACTAATCAAGTAGTACTTTCATGGATCACTACAAGGTTCTAGGTTTGGGTCGGAACGCTACCAAAGATGAAATCAAGGCGGCGTTTAAGAAATTGGCCTTCCAATTCCACCCAGATAAGCATTCTCAATCGTCTAAGGCCGTGAGGGACAATGCGACTCTTAGATTCAAGCAGGTCTCTGAGGCCTACGAGGTGCTGATGGATGATCGCAAGCGTGCTGATTATAACATACGCTCACGGGCTGGGTCCTCTGCTGGTGGGAGTTGGAATAGCGGTACCAGTTATTATCAATATTATAGTTATAATTATGGTGGGAGTGGGAGCAATTATCGTTATAAACCTAGATATGAATCTGGGTCGGGCTTTAATTTTAATGGCATTGCTTCAAAGTTTGAGCTTTTTCTCCGGTTTCTCACAACTCGAGCTTTTCTTCTTAATCTTGGCCTTGCAGGGTAAATTTCTTTTCTTTGTCTATGCATTTTACTGCAATGATTAAGGTTTATGTTTATTCAACTCAGAAACTGCGTATTTCTTCATTTGCTTCTTAATGTACGCTCTTTGATTTGATACTATATACATTTTTATAGAAGATTTGATACTTTCTACTGTTTAATGTTTAGACTTGAATTTGGAATTAGATGTTTTGATTCAGAGTTAATTATAGCGGAATTGATCAGTTCAAAAAAGAATTCTTGGAGTTTGATTCCTTTCTTATTATATCGGCAATGCTGATGTATTTCCACCTTTAGTATTTTCCTGTCTTTTTTCTTTGAGCTTATAGCCACTTGTTTTAATTTTCTCTAATACTTCCACCTGAGATTAATACTAAGTAAAATCAGCTTATTGCCTTTAGGAATAATAAAAGGATTTTATCATTGACTTGCCACATTTACATTTGCGTTTTAGCTTTATGCACTGTCAAGCCTATTCATGTTATTTTTGGACTTGTGGTTCCTTAAGTGGTTCAAGAAACTGGATGATGTGACAAGCTTTGTACTTTCATTTTTTTTTTATTATGGTTATTGGTCCAAATGGGCGGGGGTAGTCTGCATCTTCGTTATGACCGACGTGTCCCTGATACGTTGTGGATTGATTAATTAGATAATGTGACATATTGAGCATGAAAATTGTCTTACTGTGTCTTCCAATTTTCAATTTTATGCCAAATGTTCGCCCTTGTTATAGGTTTGGTTGGTTTTACCAATTGTTTCTTGGTAGACATGGCTGAATGAAACTTGCGAAGATTGAAGTCAGCAACCATGTTGGAACTTGGGAGTCAGAACTATGAACAATAGTCCAACATAGGTCCAGATATTTTAAGTGCTGGTGCTTTGTCTCCTCCCCCCCCTTCCTTTTTATTTTATTTTTTTTAATAAATTTTTTGGACAGATTGCAGATTCATATGAGCACCAACAGAATCTGCTTCTATCTCTCTTTTGCTGTGTGACTTACTGAGATCCTTAATTGGCAATTATGAATAAGCATACACACTTCTGTTCTCAAAATATCATGATGATAGCCTGATACAAGACTTTCTTGCAGAGCTTTATTAGGTGGGATGGTTGTTATTGATAGAAGCAAAGAAGCCATATGGAAGATGCACAATTCTGGTGTAAGCTATTTTTCCAGCTTAATATTCCATCATGTGATGTACCATTTCAGCTTAGTCCTTATCTTTGTATTGTTTTTCCATCCATTAACTATATAGTTTAATTGTTTTGTATGTGAAATCTGATTATAATTGTTTAATACTTAAGCGGTCCATTCGGTGGTTTTTTAGGGACATAGGTTAATACAATACAATACTAGGTGTATTTTGAAATATGACTTATGAAGTGACTTTCTTGTTGTATTTTAATACTTTTCACTAAATTTCTTGAGTGATTCCCATAGTTTCACTTTTGATTACCATTACAAGTCTTTTGCAATTGATTCTTGGCAGTTTCTTCATGATGTTGTTATTATTATTATTATTATTATTTTAAATTTTATTTTTCTTGCTTACTGAATTGCTGCTTTGTACATTTATACTTCAAAATTTGCATCCAGAAATCATTTGAGGAAGCCATAGAATCCATTGAGAAAGCCAAATCTCACAGGGAAAGTAAGACGAAGGAAGGCCATTGATCCAATTTGCGTGCTTTCCCTTCACTCATCATCTTACAATTTTCTTCACTTAAACAGAAGTAACACTAAATGTAAGTACAGAATTCTTTTGTCAGTTATGGAGGGGACCGGGTAGTTGTTTGGGTTACAATAGAGTTCTGATAAGAGGCAGTGTGTTCCTCTGGTTGCTTATTTTAGTTTATCCTGTATTTTCCCATCTTCACTGTTCTTTCCCTCCTCTATTCAATTGCTCAGTAATACACGATGTAATATCTTCGTCTGTGTAAGGCCTCTGCGTCAGATGTGAACATATTCAACAGGATGCAGTTTCATGTAAATAAAATCATAATCCTATTATTATGTTCAATTGTCTGAAAGCCGGTCATTGAATCAAACCTGTTGCAGTCTTATGATGTCTTTTACCAACATTTTCTCTTCGCCTGATATTTGTGATCCAATATGTGGCTGTTGTAGGAAGAACCATGATATGTTTCAAAGCTATGAGCATCCTTGCGAGGTCATTTGACAAGTTTTCTGCTTATCTAGCTCCAAGAGCTAATTTAAGTTCAACTGACTGAGGGACAGTGTTAGAATGAATTCAATTTTCAATTTTTTTTATCCTAAATTATTCAATAATTCTCAGAACAAAGTTATAATATTCCATGATCTCGTGGCTTGACCTGGAGAATGAAGGGGGGGATTCCGAGAACATGGAAAGAGGGAAACGATTGGCCGAGGGGGTGAAAAAATCTAAACCTTGTTTCTTATCTCGTGATTTTTTTTTTCTGTTGCCTGTTCTTTGTATTAATTTTATTATGTAAAATATTAATTTGTCCGATTTTATTCTTTTACTAGTATTTATATGAAGATTAATTTGTTCAATTTCTTTTACCCTTTGTTTGACAATATTAAAAATAAGATTTCATTTCATTTTCAATTGAATTTTTTTAAAAAATGGTGTTTGATTTTAAATATAAAAGAATTTTATATCATTTCATTTCATTTACAATTCTTATTTTAATTACATTTTTGCCATTATGAAATCTATTCAATTTAGTAAGGATTTCATTAGAATTCATTTTATGTAATCAAAAAAATATTTTATATGAAAGTTTTATCCTCTTTCTAACATTATATTTATTATAATACTATCAAAATTTATTTTTTAATTAATTTCATATATTTTTTTATGCATTCCAAATAAAATATTTGATTTACAAATAAATTGAAATCATAATTTTTAATAAAATATTCAAATAATAGAGTTCATTTATAAATGAATTGAAATCATTTCAATTGAAATGAAATTAATTCTAAAAAATTAGATGCCAAATGAAGCATTAGGGATAGAATTAGATAAATTAATATTTTATAAAAATAAAATTGATACAAAATACTTCATAAAAATGAAAGGAAAAAAGGTGAATTTCGCATGATCAAAGAAGACGGTTTACTAAAAAAACATTGCCAAATCAAAACAAAGGAGTTAATGGATCCTCAAAACATCAGGAAGAATCAAACTTCTCAAAGTCTCCCCAGGAGAAACGTGTGCAGATAGAGCGAAACACCGTAACCAGCAACCACTCAACACAAACATTACTTTATATATTTTTAAAAAAATATTATTTTTAAAGGATATTTTGATTTAATTATATATTTCAAATTCATTTTAAAGAGTTCTATTAATTTTTTTTATATACAAGGATATTTTAATCTAATTAAATGTTTTTTAAATCTATACATTTTTTAATTTTTTTGTGAAGCTGGTGGAACATGGATGCTCTAAACTTCGTCCTTGTTTCTGCGTTGTAATGGAAATTATAGAAGCGTTAGTCATGGAGTAGGAAGTCTGTATGGTCCAGATTTATCGTGAGCAAAATCAGGTTGCGGATAGACTTTGCTGATTTGGGGCTTGGAGTTGCTGCAATAGGTAAGGACGGGAGACTAGTTTCTTCTAAATGTTGTTGTCTCATTCAGGAAGAAATGACAGCCACTAGTATAGGTATCACGATCAATCCTTAAGGCACATGATGAGTGTAGAAAGTCATTATTAGTAACATTATGCAAGCTTTTTGTATAATGTATCCAATGAAATATTTTATATGCAAATATGCTATGCTATGCTATCAAAGAATATGCGATTTTCAAAATTCGATTACAATTTGGATTGAAAACTGTTGTGAAACTTTATTCCAATTATTTTAATGCTTATCTTGATGCTAAAGTTCTTGAGTAGGTTTGTTTTCATTCTAACTAACAACAGTTGGACACTTAAGGAAAAGATTCTCAAGGGAGACAAATAGAAAAAAAGAAAAGAGTAAGTTTCCTTTAAAAATCAATGGTAAAACAAATCAACAAGGAATTATTAAATTTGAATGTTATTACTTGTTGATCTTAACTCCATTTAAAAGTGTTTTGATGATAACAACATATTTTTGACCTTCTTAAATTTGATAAAGAACACATATTATCAACGAATCCAAAAAGGTGAAAATTGAAACTATTGATAACTTAGTTAGACTTTAGGACAAATTATAGGACAATTTGCACAAGAGGAATTTCATTTAATGGGTTCAAACATTTTCATGAGAAAATATGCTTATCAAATTTAAAACCTATGTTAAAATAATTTTTATTAAGGTTGGAATCATTTTTGCAAAAGAAAAGTATGTTTTTAAAACCTTGTCTTTTAAAAATCTTGAAAATAGAGAATCAATCAATTGACTAATTGATTCTAGGTGTTTAGAGAGTAAATTAGAATACCTAAATCGATTGAACAATTAATTCTAGGTATACAAAGAGAAAAATGGAATATTTGAATCGATTAATCCATCAATTCCAAGCATCAAGGGAGGAATCAGGACAAAATTAATCGATTGTGTATTCAAATCAAACTTCATGTCTATCGATTGATGGACTAATTCCATTAATAGTGAAACTTGGTCAAATTTAAATTTTCATCAAAGTAAAATTGATTGGCCAATTTTGTATGTCCAAATGTGAACTAAGTTCGGGTGAATCAATTGACCAATTGATTTATCATATAATATTTTTCAAATTTATAGTCAAGTGAATCGATTGGTTAATCAATTCACTATGACTTTTTCAAATTTTTTGAAGGGCGTATGAATTGATTAACTAATTGATTCACAAGGTGCCAGCTACTTTATAATAACTATATTTTGAGAGTAATGGACTTTTAAACATTCTAACCTTTATATAAAGGCTTAAACTTGATTTGAAAACATAAGATAGAGCTTTCACTATTATATTAACATAAAATATTCTTCTCTTTCTCATCTTTATTGTACAAATTCTTTGAGCCTATAAGATTAAATTCCTCTTCCTAGTTCTTGATTGTGTATTTTAACTATTAGGGTTTGTGAGCCTTTCTTTTAATTTTACACTATTCATTTGTTGCATATTAGAGTAAGGTATCTTTAGAAACTTTAAGAGTGTTGGATCTCTTAATAGATTAAGTCTTGACAGAGGAATCTTAGAGGGATAATAGAAGAAAAATAAAGAATTGTATTGAAAACTTCTTCAAGTGCCTTTAAATTAGAAGAAATAGTGGATCTATTTTCAAAATATAAGTCTAGTAGACTTGGTAATAGATGTAATCCATGGAAGTGTTAGACCTTTAAGGCCAAACCATTATAAATTGTTAAGTTTGATTCTCTTTATCCTTATTTATTCTTTATTTGCTCTATAATCTATTTTGTTGATTCAATTTGTGATTACGACATGCTTGCTTCATATTAAGTTAATTATTCTTACAAATATCATTGGCTTTCGATTTTTAACTTTGAATAAATTGATGGTGATTTATTAAAATGGTTTACTTTATCTTTAATTTTGAAAAAAATTTATACCTAATTCACCCCTTCTTGGGTAAAATCTTAAATAACATTTGGTATTCGAACTTAGCTTTTGTGATAAGATCTTGTGATATTAAAAGAATCCTATAGATAGTTTTAATATTTTACCCGAATGTCCTTAATTGAATAAACCTCGAGACCTTAATGGATAACATTACACTTATTAGAAACAAAAAATGAAAGATTTCATATAAGCAATTGATGTTGATATGTAGGAACTAATTGAAAATGGATACAATCCACCAGTCAAAAAGGAAAATAATACTAATATTTTAACACTAAGAACTGAGTGGAGTGAAGATGATAAGGGAAAACATTAACTTTACTCCAAGGTTTAGTGGATTCTATCAAATTCTTTAGAGTTTCAAATCATTTAACTACTACAGAAATGTGGGATGTACTTGAGGCAGTTCATGTAGAAACTATACAAGTTAGAGAGAGTAAAATGCATGTACTGGTTTATTAATATGAACTATTTAGAATTAATGATAATGAATCCATCAAGGATATGATGCAAAGATTTATCACTCTTATTAACCAAATTAATCTTCTTGATAGAAATCTTACAAATAGAGAGCTAGTTCATAAGGTACTCAAATTATTAACAATTGAGTGACAACCAAAAATCACTATTGTTAAGGAAGCAATGAAAATAAAAAATGCCAACCTTATAAGATTTATTTAAGAATTTGTAAGAGCATGAGTTAGAACTCAAGAGATATGCTAATGATAGTAAAAAGAAAAGGAAATTTTTTACTTTGAAAGCTGAAACTAAGGTTGATGAAGTTAAGAGGAATTGCTTGGCATATCTTTTGAAGATGACTTAGCCTTTCTCACTAAAAATATCAAATAACCCTTAGAAAAATTAGTGGAAGAACAAAAATTTCTCAAGCAAACAAGCACATATACAAGGGAAAAGCCAACAAGGAAGCTATTCTAACTTGCTATGAATGCAAAAAGCTAGATTACATTAAGTTTGATTATCCTATATATTTGAAGAAACAACTGGAATATGAAAAGAAGAAAAACAAAAGCTCCTATAAGAAAACTTACCTAGCAGCTTGGGGAGATAAAGATGAAAATGATTTTTGTGATGAAAATAATAAAGATGAAGAAGTCTTTTTCTATTTAATGGCCATAGGAAAACAAGATGGAGATGAAGTATCTATTTTTAGCTTAGATAATGAATTTGATTATGTTAGTTTTAATCTTAACATTGATTTACTTAAAGCTAAAAGAAATATTGAACTTTTGAAAAATGTGATATCTTTTTTGTAAGAAAATATTGAACATCTAGAAAAAAAATGAGGAATTAACTCAAGAAATAGAGAGTTTTAAGAAAATCACACAAACATGTACCTTTTGTGAAAATCTCAAGAAGAAACTTAATGATTTAGCTAAAACTCTTGAGAAATTCACAAAAGGAAAAAATTCACTTGACACTTTTGTCAGTCAAAAGATAAGCTTTAACAAAGAAGATCTTGATTATAGTCCAAATAAGAAGAATCATTTTTACAAAAATTTCTTTGTAAAAGAAACCTTGAAGAGAAAAGCCAAGATAACATGCTTCTATTATGGAGAAAAGGACATAGAATTTACTCTTGTGCATATAGAAGAAATACTTCAATCCTGCTAATAAAAATAGACTTGAAGTTATTTGGGTACCAAAAGTAAAAAATTAATACTTTTTTTGTAGGTTTGTATGAGAACTCAAAGTGAGATTTGATACTTGAATAATGGTTGTTCAAGACATATGATAGGAGATAAATCAAAGTTTATCTCATTGTCACTCAAAAAAGGAGGAAATGTCACCTTTGGAGATAATTCAAAAGGCAAAGTCATATGAAATGGTAGAGTTGATAAAAATTCTAAATCTTATATTGATGATGTCTTATATGTCAAAGGGTTTAAATATAATTTGCTTAATATTAATCAATTTTATGACAAAGGAAATAAAGTTAACTTTAATTCCACTTGTTGCATAGTTGAAAGTGAAAATGATAAGCACATTAGGTTAATAGGAAAAAGATATAACAATATCTACATGATAAATATTAACAATAAGCCCAATTTGGATTCTAAATGTCTGGTCAATATAAATGATGATTTTTGGATTTGGTATAAAAAGCCTGCCTATGTAAGTATGGATCTTATTAAAAAACTTTTGAAAAATAAATTAGTTAATGGATTGTTAAAATTAAAATTTGTCAAAAATAGAATTTATAATGCATGTTGAAAGGGAAAATAAGTAAAAACCTTGTTTAAATCCAAAAATATTATTTTTTAATCAAGACCACTTCAATTATTCCATATAGATTTAATTGATCCTTAAGAATTAGAAGTTATGAAGGAAATCTCTATATACTTGTAATTATTGATGATTATTCTAAATTTATATGGATATTATTTCTTACTTCTAAAAATAGAACCTTTGAAGAATTTAAAAATCTTGCAAAAATCATTAAAAATAAAAAAAGAATGTCCATAGTAAGTATTAAAAGTGATTATGGTAGAGAATTTAAAAATTATGATTTTACTTGTTTTTGTAATAATCATGGCATTAGGCATAACTTCTCGTCTCCTAAAACATCTCAACAGAATGGAGTTATTGAAAGAAAAAATAGGTGTCTAGAAGAGATGACAAGAATTGTACTAAATGATAGCTCTCTTCCTAAATCCTTTTGGGTTGAAGCTTTTATATTAGGCCAATTTTAAAGAAAATCCTTTATGAACTATACAAAGGGAGAAAGTCAAACATTTCATATTTTTGTGTCTTTGGATACAAATGCTTTGTGCACAATAATGGCAAGGATAATCTAAGAAAGTTTAATGTTAAATCTGATGAGGCTATATTTATTATATATTTTTCTAATAGCAAAGCCTATAAAGTTTATAACAAAAGAACATTACTAATAAAAGAATCCATCCATGTGGTATTTGATGAATCTTCTTTTAGTATGAAAAAGGTATCAAATGAAGATGAAAAATAAGCTAACATATGGATTACTTAGAAAAATCTAAATAATTAAAATGAGGAAGTAAAGGCTTAAGAAAAAGATAAAGAAGTCTAAGAATCAATTCCTCCTATAACTAATGTATATCAAAGTCATAGACCTTAAAGAAAATGGAAGATTATGAGAAGTCATCCTATTGATCAAGTTGTTGGTGACATGTCTTAAAAGGCACTAGAAATACTCTTAAAAATATTTATGATCACTCTACATTTTTATCTCAATTTAGACCTAAAAATATTGATGAAGCAATAATTGATGAACATTGAGTATTGGCCATGCAAGAAAAGTTTTTAAGTTTAAAAGAAATAAAGTTTGAGAACTTGGGCTAAGACCAAATGATTATCTAATTATTAGTACAAAATGATTTTTTAGAAATAAACTTGATGAAAATGGCATTATAATTAGAAACAAAGCTAAATTGGTTGAAAAAAGTTACAACTAAAAAGAAGGTATTAATTATAATGAAACAAATGCACTAGTAACTACACTTGAAGTTATTAGAATATTGTTAGCATATGCTTGCATGAAAGGATTCACACTTTATTAAATTGATGTCAAAAATGCATTTTTGAATAGTATAATTATGGAAGAAGTATACGTTAAACAACCCTTTGGTTTTGAATGCCACTTCTTCTTTAATCATGTAGGTTTTAAACAAGCTCCTAGAGCTTGATATAAAAGACTAAGCAAATTCTTAATGGAAATATGTTTTTCAAAAAGAAAAGTTGATACTACCTTATTTATAAAACACAAACTTGATGACATCTTTCTTGCATAAATATATATTAATGATATCATATTTAGAGCTACTAATGATTCCATATGCAAATAGTTTGCTAAGATAATGCAGGGTGAATTTGAGATGTCTATGATGGGGGAGCTGAATTTCTTCCTTAGTTTGCAAATTAAGCAATTAAATGATGGAATATTTGTAAGCCAAACCAAGTATACAAAAGAGTTAGTCAAAAAATACAAGATGAATGAAACAAAACCCTTTCCTACTCCTATGAGTATTTCAATTAAGCTGGATCTAGATGAATGAGGTAAAAAGGTAGATATTGTTGGGAATTCAGATTATTACATGCAGCGAAATTTCAAAAGTTTGATCCGAATTCTACCTAGGATCCATGCAAAAAGCATAAATCAATGATTAGGGTTTTACCTATTGGGCACTCATGTTTCTACTGATCAAAACTTGAGAGTGGATGAATCAAACGCTAGCCGAAAGGTACAGCGTCTTTACGGTATCCATACGGAGTGAACAACAACCTCTCACCCTCCACGAATTTGCTAGGATGCGTTTCTATCTCTAGGAATTAGGATTCGATGTTTTCTGAGTGATTTAGAGTTTTAGGAGGTTTATGAGCATGTGTTTAATGTGCTGCCCTCAAGTCCTTTTTTATAGAACTTAGGCAAGCCACAATCCTAATCCTACTAGGATAATGCTTCCAAAATTCTAATCACACTTAACAACTCATTTTATCCTTATCCTAGAAATAATGAGGAGAGATAGGACTTATCTATTAATTATCTAATATTAGATAATATTATCTTATAATATAAATATCTTAATATTAGATAATTACATATAGTTATCAAATATCAAAATAATATTATCTCATGATATATTTATCTAATATCTGACAACGTAATTATTTGATATTACTTTAATATCAAATAATATCATATAATATATATATATATATATATATATATATATATATTACATGAATAACACATTATTATTCTTAATAATAATATATATATGCACGAAAATAAGTTCAATTAATTGGATATTAATATAATTAAAGTCTAATTAATTATTGTCTTATTTTTACTTTTTGTGTGTGACCTTGTAGGTTCTTACTACATTGACAATGACTCATTATTTAGCCATAGATAGTGAGCGGTATCTAGCAATACATCACTGCCACTCATATAGTAAGAATGTCTGTGATTTGACATTTACCTAATACATGATCAACATTTTGCATCATAACCCTTTTGTAATAATATCCAAATTGAATTGGAGGTATAGAATGTGTCATCCTCGTCAATGTTCAATTTATATTTCTTAATACTGAGTAGACTTAAAATAAATGATTAATACCACATATTAATCCAATTGAGCATAGTCATGCATTTCTAAGTCTCACTCAATCAAGGGGCCCAAGAATATTTATCTTTTATACAAGAGTAACAAATCTCATTTACATCACTCACTTCCCTCTGCACGATTCATGACACACCTAATCAATGCCCTATTCGTCATCCTGATTAAAGGTGACATAGGACAATATTAAAGTGAATAATTTCTTATGTAGGAAACCGTAGTGACTTCAGGTCAAATATTTATGTGTATTTGTGATCATATGAGAATAACTTATAACACGTCTATCCATGCAATATTCTTATAGTAGGTCAGTTCAGTACATTGTTCACTAATAATGTATTCATGTATTGACTTGATATCACATATCCATGTATTTGTGATTCATGACTTGTTCACTAATTATTATATTTTATTTTTATAAATTTATTATTATTCTACGCGATTTATAACTTAATATAATAATTATCCTTGAAATAGCTTTATTTTTCTTAAAATGCCCTTAGTTAAGTATTATTACTATTCTTTTCGTAATGTAGAGGTATGATAGGCTTATTACTTTATCTTATTGTTAGTAGACTAGACATTATGTTTAATGTGTGTATGTGCACAAGATTCTAAGCAAATTTAAAAGAATCTCATTTGATTGTTGTGGAAAAATTTTTAGATATCTTATGGGCACATTTCACTTCAGATTATAGTATCTTAAAGAGAAATCAAATTTCTTGATAAGTTATTTTGATGCCGATTTTATTGGTAGTAGATTGGATAGGAAGAATACTAGTAAGCTTGTTAATTTCTTGAACACTCTTTAGTCTTATGGCATAGTAAAAGATAAAATAATGTTGCATTATCAATTGCTGGAGTAGAATATATAGTTGCTGATAGTTGTTGTGCTCAACTCTTATGGATGAAGAAATAATTATCAAATTTTAGCTTCAATTCTGAAAATATTCCTATTAAATGTGTAACATTAGTGCCATTAACCTTACTAAGAATCCTATAATGCATTTAAGGTCAAAGCAAATTGAAATTAGATATCATTTTATTCATGATCATGTTATAAGAGGAAATATTTCATTTGAATTTGTTCAGATTGATTTTCAACTTGTAGATGTCCTCACTAAGTTTTTTAGTGAAGATCATTTCAATTTTATTAGAAAAGAATTGAGCATGTTCAATATTCTTGAAAAATAATGTTTGTAAACTTCCCTTATTATTATCAAAATCAAGATACTAACTTTAGCATCAGATATATCCTAAAAGGTTATTTTGTAGGTAGTGCCCTTCAACTTTAATAATCAAAGCTCAAAACAAAGTTTTAAACATTCACAAGCTCAAAGGATCACTTTAAGGATAAACCAATGGTTCAAATGATGAATTAAATGTTTTCAACAAAGATGGAATTGAGTGGTCAATCAATTCTAAAGGTAGAATCGGGTGACTAATCAATTTAGAAAAGTTCATAACAAAAGGCTATAAATCGAATGGTCAATTGATTCTAAATATAAAATGGTGGTCTCAGAAACCCAAAATCAATTCCTTAATTAATTGACTACATATAAAGGTAATTTTGGAAATTCAAAATTTTTGGTCATGAATTGAGTGGTCAATCGATTCTACAGGTCCTTTATATATATGACTAAGCGTGACAACATTTTATTCATTTAAAACCTGTTTCATTATGAAGTTTTGCATGCTTTAAGAACCTCCTAAACCCTTATCATAACTTCATCCTTTCATCAAAATCAATTAAAATAAATTGATAAATCACTCCTTCATCATTTTTAATATCATTTAACTAATCAAATCCTTTGTATTGCTAAAAATATGATTTTAACAAAATCACTCCTTACACCCATTCCTCTCTTTCACCATTTAAATTTAAAACCACCATTTGAATTCTTCTATTCATCCTCTAAAATCTCTTTTTTTATACCCTAAAATCATTATGATCATCCTCTTCATGGGAAAGAAAAGCATGGCACCTAAGAGATCCTGCATTGAGTCAAGCAAAGGAAAAGGGAAAGCCATCGGATCATCATCACAACTTCTTCGTTTTGTTAATACAATCCTTAAGAAGATATATTATTTTGAGGAATTTGCATTTGAATTTTTTTGGAATGCATGACTAAAGAGATTGAACCCTAAAAACTACTAGGATATTAGATTTTTAAGGAATGAGAATTTGGAGATATTTCATTTGCTGGGTCATCTAAATCTTTTGAAATTTACTGGTTATTTAACTGATGTTATATCTTTGTTTAGTGCAGTAAATTCTATGCAAACCCAAAGAAGAGTGGTCAAAAGAGTTTATTTGAATAATCACTATAGTAAATGAGGAAAAATTTTCTGTAGGCATTCATGAATGGATTGTCACTTTTGATATGGATGTGAATTTACCATTAATCGATGCCAGAAATACTGTAAATTACTTCAAAGTTGTAGCTATTAGCCAATTTTGGCCCCATTCTTAACCAAAGATTGTTAAGAACAAATTGTTCATTACCAGGTTATCTATGGAGGGTAGACTCCTTCACTACACCATTCCTAAGATCATCCTTCCAAAGCACCATAACTTTACACAAATTAATGATCATGAATTATTTATAATGTGAGTTATAAGATAAAATGTTTCCATCAATTTCCTTTATCATATCCTTCTGCACATGCATTCCTATGTCAACAGAGACTTTCTTCCTTATAGAATGATCCTTATAGAATTATTTAAATTTTTTGGGATTTGAGTTAATAAAGAGGCTCGAGTTGAAAAATTCAAAGAGATTAAGAGATTAAAGGCTAAACACCTTAGGCAAATTTCTTTTCAAAAGATTAAAAAGGTATGAAGATTTATTAATAAAAGAGATGTAGTTGAGGAGTTTAACATGAGAGCTTTGTGGGACCATCTCATAACTTTGCATTAGAAGACTCGGAAAGAATTAAAATCTTACATCAAGTATCAATTTAAAAAGCTTAAAGAGAAGTTAAACATTGCTAAAGATGAAGAGGACAACTTTGAAGCAACAGATTCCTCTCTAGCAAAAAGGAGAAGTAAGGGAAGGCATGAAATGGTTCCATTAGAGGAGGAACTTGAAGTAGAAGAAAGTGACTCTGAGGCAACTACTTCAAATAATGAAAAAGATAAGGGTAGTTTGCATAATATAATAAATGATTAGAGATAACTATCCCTTTAGCCTTATTTTATTCTTATAGGACCTACTTTTTACTGCATATTATGTTTCGAATTCTTGGATATTTCATTATTGCATATAGATATTTTGTTTCTTTATATTTGTTGGATATTATCTTGCATGTTTCTTTTTGACTATTGCTAAAAAAGGGAAGGAAATGTGAAAAGGATAACTTGAAATTAAATGACTTTTGATGCACCTTTTGAAAGGGAGTGTTCTAGTTGGGGGAACCAATATTGAAAAATTGATTTAATTTCAAAATTGTTTGTTATCATTAAAAAGGGAAAATTATTAACCTTAGCCCTATTTAAAAATGTTTTGATGATAACAACACATTTTGACCTCTTTAGATTTGATAAAGAACACATATTATTTATGAATGTAAAAGGTGAAGATTGAAGACTATTAGAAACTTAGTTAGACTTTAGGACAAATTATAGGACATTTTGTACTAGAGGAATTTCATTTAATAAGTTTAAATACTTTCATAAGAAAATATGCTTAAGAAAGGTAAAAATTATGTCAAAACAATTTTTATTAATGTTGGAATCATTTTTATAAAAGAAAAATATGTTTTTAAAAGTTCATCTTTCAAAAATCTTGAAAATAGGTAATCAATCGACTGACTAATTGATTCCAGACATCCAGAGAGCAAACTAAAGTATTTGAATTGATTGACTAATTGATTTTAAGCGTTTAAAGAGCAAACTAGCATATCTAAATTGATTGACTAATTAATTTTAGGCATTCAAAAAGTAAAATGGAAAATTGATTAGCCAATTGATTCTAGATAAATTCAAGTCGAGTTGGGTGGGCTGAATTATATAAAATTCAAAGCTTAAACTTGGCCCAACCCATTTATATTTTAAAAAAATTTGGCCCAATTTGGCCCCACTTAATTTCATAAATGAAAAGCTCAAAGCCTAACCTAAAAGTCTAATTTTTTTTATTTTTAATAAATTTTTTAAAAATAAAAATATACATTTAAAGAGATAATATGATATTTAAAAATATAAAATATTTAATTATATTAAATTAATATTTTTGCATTAAAAATAATTATATAATTATTTTTTTAATATATACTTATATTATTAAAAGTAAATTAATATAATTAGGCCGAGCTTATTGAACTTTTTTATCTTGACCTAAGCTTGGCCCAATTATTAATCGGGCTATGAAAAAAAGTCCTAACAAGCTTATCAGGCTAAAAAAAAAGAGCAAAAATTTTATATTTTTTCGGGTCGAACTCATCGGGTTAGGCGACCTTTCTAATTCCAAATATTTAGAGAGAAATTAGGACAAAATGAATTAATTAGCTAATCAATTATGTATTTAAATCAAACTTCATTTCAATCAATTGATGAACTAATTCCATTACTAATGACCTTTTTCAAATTTAAATTTTCATTAAAGCAGAATTGATTGGCCAATCGATTTTGCATGTTCAGAGGTAAACTAAGTTTAAGTGAATCAATTAATCAATCAATTCACTATATGATATTTTCAAATATATAATCGGGTGAATTGATGATGGGTGAATTGATGACTTTTTTCAAATTTTTTGAAAGATGTATGAATCGATTGACTAATCAATTTAAAAGGTATCTACTACTTTATAATGGCTATATTTTATAAGTAATGGACTTTTAAACCTTTCAACTTCTATATAAAGGCTTGAACTCGATTTGAAAACATAAGATAGAGCTTTTACTATTGTATTGACACAAAATATTCTTCTCTTTCTCATTTTTATCTTATAAATCCCTTGAGCTTGCAAGATTAAATTCCTTTTACTAGTTCTTCATTGTGTATTCTAAATATTAGAGTTTGTGAGCCTTTATTTTGATTCCAAACTATTCATTTGTTGTATATTAGAATAAGGTATCCCTAGAAACTTTAAGAGTGTTAGATCTTTTGATAGATTAAGCTTTGAGAGAGGAATCTAAAAAAAATTACAAAAGAAAAATAGAGACTTATATTGAGGTTTCTTCATGTGCTCTTAAACTTGAAACGATAGTAGATTTATTTTCAAAATCCAATTTACATAGACTTAGTAGTGAATGTAATCCTTGAAGTGTTGGATCTTCAAGGCTAAACCACTATAAATCATTAAGTTTGACTCTCTCTATCCCTATTTCTTTTTTATCTATGCTATACTCTATTTTGCTAATTCAATTTATGATTGTGACATACTTGCTTCATGTTAAGCTGATTATTCTTACAAATATCATTGGCTTTCTATTTTCAAGTTTGAATAAATTGCTAGTGATTTATCAAATGGTTTACTTTTCTTTTGATTTTGAAAATTTTTATACCTAATTCACTCCCTTTCTTGGGTAAAATCCTGAATAATAGTACTAGATATAGAAAATCAAAATTGGGTCCAAGAAGAAGACTTTAGAATTATTCCTAAAATAAGTGATCATATTCCTATTCCTTTGTCAAGGAAAGGAAAGCAAGTTACAATAATTTAACCTACCTATCAAAAGGTATAACATATGCACATGCATTCTTTAATATCATTTGCACTCATTAGTGCCATCGTCTAAACATACATAATTATCCATATCATAAATATAGTAATAGGATAAAGAAAGGAAATAAACTTCTTTGTGTTTCTTAGATCAATCTTATAGCCTTTACAAGCCATTAGTGAATCCAGTGTTTGAATAGTAATACGCCTTTATCATATTTCTCATTTTCAATAAGGTCATGCATTTCATTTGCAATCAATCCATGTCTCTCTTGCATGGCCACACATTTTGCTTTCCATAAACTACATTACCAATCATTTCAAATCATATAGGCAATTCAAAAATAAAAAACAAAGGTATTTATCAACGTTACCATGCCTTTATTGCATGGTTTCAAACCAATACTATTCACAATCATGTATATCCAAGCACTTTTCTTTATCATAATTAATTAATGCAAAACAAGTGCTTAACATCAACCATCATCAATCTAGTAAACATAGAATAAACAATTCTATGTTCATAAATACTTATGTAAGCATAGACATGCATTTATATAAAGGTATATGTTTATATATGTTTACATAGTGGTACAATGCTTAAGGTTGTTAACTTAAGTTAGGTTTACACCATTATATTTGTTAACTTTTTTTATGCCTTTTGTACCTGATATCCCACACCTCATTTTATTCCATTAAAATCATTACCATTATATTTTAATCTCAATCTATGCTTATTAAATTGTATTATTATTCATAGCAATAAGAGTGTGAAAATAGGAGATCAAAGATTAACTGTTGATAACCCAATGGTCAACTTATAGAGAAAGCTTGTTAAGGAGCAAACATTCAACCATTTTAAACCAAACAGTTGACCATTCACTATTAGAGTCTTGTCCAGAATTTTAGAACAATGATTAACCATCAGGACCTTATAATCAATTGTTCACTAGGTTTTTGTAGAAATTCTAGGATGATAAATACTATTCATCCAACAAACTTAACATCCTATTTATGCAACCAATTCATACTAAATCACTAATACACATTTATAACACTTTGATTAAGTTATTTCCAACATCAAATTAGATCAAACATCATATATAGACCCACTTTGAAGATTTTTCATTAAAACCAAAAAACCTAAGTTCAATGAATTAATTTCAACTAAATCTTCAAGATTAAGGTTAAGATATTCGCTCACCTATTGTGGAGAAGGTTTTGAAAGGTTAGGTTCATTATTTTTCAACCTTAATCAACTGAGATTTCAAAGATATCAAACTAAGATTCATATTTTCTCCCATTTAGATCTCTTAGCTAAATCCCTCTAAATCTCAATAGTACCATAGAGAATCTAGCTACCAAGAAGGTCTTACCTCATTTATGTGAAGGATTTCACAAGAATTAACTTCTCCCTAGCTTGATTGAAGAGAGATCTTGAAGGAGAAATAAAAAGAATTAGAGAGAGTTGAAAGGAGGAGGAGGAGGCTAAGTAAAAAAAAAAAAGGGAATAATGCTCATAATCAATTAAAGTTTATGTTTTATAGGGCCATGGACAATTTTGAAATTATGTTCTATATCTCTTTCATACTCTTATTTTTATTTCTATTCATTTATAACCTTTGATTCTTCAATAAGTCCTTTTTTCTTAATCTATTTCATTTCAAGCTTTTATCTGAAATTCCATTCAAATGATAAATTCTAAAATTCTAAAGTTCTAGAGAGTGTGTGACCATAGGTTCTTAGTTTTTTTTTTTCTTGATGATATTGAAAAAAATTGGATAATTTTGCATTATTTTAAAGGTGCAATGGTACCTAATATTATTTTAAGGACTTTACTACCTGTTATGTCTAAGGTTCGAACCCAAAATTTTGCATATGTATATCAAGTAAATTACTACTCCTACCATTATAAAATAAATAGAATATATATGGTAATAGATTAAACGTAATATAATCTATTACTTTTATCCTATATAATATGATATTTTGCTATTAAGTGGTTCTTATACTATGGTATTCATTGTACCAAATGAAGTCTAAGATTTGTAGCATCATATTAATCTCAGTTTACTTTTTATCTTCATTATCCTTATTCTAAAAATAATATAAAAACTCCTTTGACTTGACTTCTTTTTTTACTATTCTTTTCAATAGTTTAATATTAAAAAGTGATTTTTTTAACTTGTCAAACAAGAAAATATTATGTATAATTGATTATTAACAAACGTAAAATAAATTATATAATAGTTATTTTAAAATTAATTATTAATTATCAATTACTAATTATGTTTTTCGTAAATTATCTTTTCATTATATGATTATATCAAACGAACCTAAATATCCCTAGATATTATTTATTATTGAGAAGGATGAACTCCTCCTTCAACGAGTCTATCATACCTCCCGGATAGCTATTAATCAATTCGAAATTGAAGTATATATCTTTTTCGGGTAATCTATTCTCTTGGGAGATATATCCAATTAAATTACTGACATTAAAGTTATATTTTGATATAAAAATTGGAACTTTTTAAAATAAAATTTTGTGCGTACTTAATATACAAAAGTTGCAACTTCACCTTTATAGCACAAAAAATTCATCCAAATTTTTTTAATTTATATGCAAAATTTATTATATTTTTAGTAAAAAATTGAAGTAATTAAATCATTAAACGTAAATGTACAAAATTGAGGTATCAAACTTAGGATACAAAAAAATACAAAATGTTTAAAAAATCATATATTATTTAAATTAAAAACTCTCTATTATCATTTCTAATTCATTATTTCTAGTTAGATCTTGTATGCAATTCAATTCAGTCAGAGTCCAGAACAGTGGGAAGAACTCAAAAGCACGACAATTAGCTATTTTATGGATGAAGCATTGATAACAAATAACTAAACGGAAGATTAGAAATTAAAGTCGGGAGTCATATATACAAATCCTCATGAATGAATGTAAACAAAAGCAAGAAAGAAAAAATAAAGCAAACAAAACTTTAGCAGAGTTTCTAAAATATTTGTCCTAATATTTCTTATTTAAATTACGACAAATTATTCTCCGATGGTGCCAAATTCAAGTCGAAATGCAAATTAACCTTTCTTCTCTTCGATTTTTCCAAGAGCAAACGATCCCTTTCAGCTTTCTTGGAGACTGACTCTGCTTCACTGGTTGTTGGATCTTCACGCATCACTCTATATCTAGTTCGATCTAATCTAGTTTTGCCTTCTTTCAAGAGTTCTTGATGCTTTCTCATGTGGCCGCCGAGGGCTTGTCCGATAAAAAATCGAGCCCCGCAGATGTAGCACTCATGCATCTTGGACTCGTCGGTTTCTGGGCCATCGTTCGTGAGATTTGAGGGCTTCTTGTGGCTTGCTGTGTGACCCCCTAATGCCTGAAATTTCGAGAATTCCATGTTACAAGTTTTACACTTGTACGTACGTGGGGATGGGGTTGGCTCATTATTGATATCTGAAACTTGAGTTAGTGAATTGCAGCTATCAGCCTCCTCTCTCTCTCTTTTCAGAACCATGCTTAGTGCTATGAAGCTTGACTTCTTTGTTTTAAACTGCACAAGTATCAGAGAGATTCCCTGTATTGGCATACGTAGAGTAGTAATAATAGATCGATGCGATGCAAAGGAACGAAGCTTTGATGGAGAATTCAAGAACGTGCGATACAAAGTCACTAGATAATGATCTGGTGGTCAAGAATTTATACTGGGTGGGGTGTTAAATTCAAATCCTCTCATTGCTAGGCAATATACGCTATTTAAATAG
This sequence comes from Sindora glabra, assembly GCA_020226215.1. Taxonomy (NCBI): domain Eukaryota; kingdom Viridiplantae; phylum Streptophyta; class Magnoliopsida; order Fabales; family Fabaceae; genus Sindora; species Sindora glabra. Next base: position 31,244,019 of record CM035228.1, on the reverse strand, counting down.
ATGAGAGGCCAGAGTTGGAATTTTCCTGGTTATTCCAGTGTTCCCAGTGTAATCAGATTTCAGAGGAGCAAGACTTTGAGTGTAACAAAAGTTCTAAGATTTTAAAAGCCTATAATAAATTACCAAATCTGTAATTGATTTATAAATTCCAATTACTATTACTATTTGAAATAAATTCTAAAATCAATTATCTTCCCATCCTCAAGTCGAATAAATCCTATATATTTAATTATCTCAAAATTAAATATTAATCATTAATTATCCTGAATGATTAGCCTTGTACGGCAAGTTAACAACCAATCTCCGTTGTGCATAAAAACCTCAGAAAGTACAACAATTTTCGTTTCGAAGTAACACTCCGGCTTTCCCTTGAAACAAGGAAAGAAACAAACAGTTTACGAATACAGGAAAAAGTTGAAGAAAAAGTTGATGAAGGCAACAGCATGGATCATTACAAGGTGCTAGGTTTGAAGGAGAACGCATCGAAAGATGAAATCAAGGCGGCGTAAAAGAAATCGGTCCTCCAATTCCACCCAGATAAGAATTTGCAGTCGTCCATGGCCGCAAGAGACGAAGCTAATGTAAGATTCAGGCAGATCTCGGATTCTTACCAGTTCCTCATGGATGATTACAAGCGCGCCCATTATGACGCGCTCTCCAGCTCCAGCTCCGTCGGCTGCTTCTATTACGATGGGAGCGGGAGGTTCTAATGCTAATGGGTTTGCATCGAAGTTTCGGCCTTTTCTCGGATTCCTCAAGACTCAGCCTGAGCTTGTTTCTCTTGGCTTTTTCGGTGTAACACTTTGCTTGGGGGAATGGAAAATGAAAAAGAAAAGGAGATTGAGAATTTTGAATTCACTTGGTTGGTTGAAAAGAAGGCCACTTCTGTGGTGCAACTTGCGTATGATGCAGTAGCTGAGGTGGAACGGCTAGTGGCAATAAAATTGACTGTTAGCGGTTGATTATTGTTTTCTCTTTCATCTAGTTAGATGGTAATTAAAAATCTATATAGAGAAATTTTATACGCTCCAAATTATGTTTTATTTATTAATTTTAATATCTTTTATTTATTAGTCATAACTAAATTCAAGGGTCAAAATGTAATAATTGTATCTAAAGATTCAAGATTTCCAAATAAGCCTTTCCTTTATGTGGAGGCCCTCTCACTCCTGATTTGTGTTGTTTTAGGCTGAAGAGTAAGGAGAAAATAGGGTTAAAGGAAATAATCTGCATTGGGAGGAGGTAACTATTGTTGAATGAAAACGAAAGAGAAGGTTGAAGATGCCACTCATTGCATAAGCTAACCATCTTTGTTAGATCAGAAACTTCAAATTAACCGCTGAGAGTAAAATTAGTATCTTTGACAACGGCCTTTTTTCCATTAAATAATCGATAGGTTATGTTATGAGCAAAAGAATTTATGTGTGATCAAACAACTTGCTGCCGAATGGGGGTGTTATTTATTGTTGTGGGCTTGTTTTACGAGGACGAAGGAGCCTGAAATTGAGTTGAGTTTGCTGCTGGTTTAATATTTAGTTGTAAGTTGAAGAAGGAATCTACCAATATTGATGGAATGGATGAAATAAAAGTAGAATTTATTTATTTGATGTAAAATAGTTTATTCATACATTACCTTTGTTATAAGGCGAGATAAATTTCATATATTAAAATTAAACGTTTGAAATATTGGTGATTGATTATGTGAAGATGAAGCTGGGTTTGGTTTAATCTTTTTTTTTTTTTTGGTTTTTTTTCTTGTGGTGAGAGAAATATGTAATGTGTGATTGCCATGGACATAGAACCACACCAATGAGTGGCCTTACTGTATGTGGTGTAAGGTCAATTTATTAGGCTCACCATTGTTGCTTTAGGCAGTACATCATTAATTTTAATCACATGATGGCATGTTAGATGATAGTTTAGTTTACTATTTACCTTAGTCTGGACTTTAATCATCTTATGATTGCAAGTTCATTGATATTCCCTTGGTTTGTTGACCTTCCATCGGAAACATTCCAAATGATGACACTTACTCACATGCTACAGGTTAAATGTAAACTGCCTCTTATTCTGATTGTGTTGCGACGAGTTTCGGGAGTTTTACCTTATTGTTAGCCGACTCTTTCATATGTAGGTTTCTATTTGTGTACTCGATAACCTATATTTCAATTTAATCCGGGAAGTGACATTTGTACTGCAAAGTCAAACAGAAGACAAAGTTTGTGTAATCATTCATTGCATTCTAATATATATATATATATATATATATATATATTGATTTATTAGTAGCAGTAAAGTATAGTTTTTTTATTAATACATGACTGGGTAATAGTATAAAATTAATTTATACAAGTCATCAATCAAATTTAAATCTCTAAAAAATTATATCATATAAAAATATGTCAATTAAAAAGGATTCAGCTAATATCATAGACCAAAATTACAGCCTCAATCAGTGTAATATTAAGTACAATGTATTTATTTTTATAAAATTGGTTACCTCTTATTCCTTTTAATATGTTTAAATTTAAAGATATTTTAAATAGGAGGGGAGAGTTAGACTCAATAAATGCAGGGACTTTAAATTTGTAAAACCTATGCATTTTCAATTTTTAAATATATATTTATCTCTCGCATGCAAAGTATTTCAAATTAAAAAATATATAAATATAAAAGGATTTGAATTTGATCAACACATATATCAATTTTGCACTATCAACAATTTATGTGTTACTATGTCATTGATTAAAAAATAATTTGAATTCCTTTATTATTACTAAAAAATTTTACTTGATATTATTTTTTAATAAGATGTCATCTTTTTATTTATTGATGATATAAAAAATTTTATACAAATAATAAATTAAATTTAAATTCAATATAAAATTAATTATATAAGTTAATATGTTGACTGTGTAGAATTTTGTAGTCGAGAAATAAATATTATATTAGCTGCGATTTGAGGGCCGTCATTCATTACCTTCCCCTTAAAATAAAATCACCTCAAGGACCTTTCAGGCATTTATTAAAAAATTATAATATCAGATTTTACAAACAACGAGACTAAGAGCACATGCTTATTTGTACATATGATGGATTTTTTATTAAAAAAAACAAAATAGTGAAAGTGATAGTACAAAATTTCTGTTTGGTGAATTCACAAATTTTCTTTTGCATGTGTGAAAGGATGATGTTTTGTTGGAGCTAATATGTTACAATTGCAGGATTGCATGGGTATTACTAAACCCAGACTTTTATCTATAATTCTGTTTAGTTTCCTTTTTCAACCAAAAAAAAAAAAAAAAAGAAGAAGAAAGGATGATGTTTTGAGTGAGGAAAAAAATTCAATCTAAAATTTTAAAATATAGATTTCCCCTATACAAAGTCCACTTTTATATTAGTGAATATATAATGTTAACACACAAGATTTTAGGTTTATTATAAATAAATTTAAAAATATAAAAATAATAATCATATTAATTTTGAAAATGATTTTTCAATCATTTAAATTGAATTGAGATGGTTATAACATTGAGAAGTTTAGAACCAATTATATATATATATTTAGATATAAATATATATCAAATCAAAAGAATATTTTTACTTAATAGTGAGAGGAACGAATAAAAAATATTATCAATATCTGATCTAATGCAATTATATATCAAAGGTATTGCTCAATGATAAATTTATACAAACTCAAATTTTCTATCTTTTATCATATAAAATAGAAAAAAAATTACAATTTAGCAACATGTAATTTGTATCAATTTTACATCGCTCAACGTTTTCTGCCGCAATTTTCAGACATAATTCCCCCAATCCAATGAAATTTTAGTGATTTGATATGGTTCGTACGGATAGGGTGAATACGATTGTGTTTGGAAGTAAAATTTTTGTTAACATTGTGTAAATAATGCCGCCAACTTGAAAAAAGAAGTTGACCTTCCGAGCAGCATAGAGCTTCGTATGTCCTGCCATCCACCATTTCAGGAATAACAATATAAACAACTCAATTCTTCAACCAATGAAATGAAAAGTCAAATTTAAAGTATAATAACAATCTATAATAAAAATAATCTGTCACTTAGAATTAGTCATAGTAACTTCTATGTATAAAAAAATATTATTTAAACACATCACGCATTATTTGTGATGGTCTGAAATTAATCATACTTTAAAAAAATCAGAAACGAACTAATTTATGATTAACAAATTACAAGGATACATTATATTTTATTCTTTTTTTCTTAACATGGAGTAATATGATTTTTTTTATGTGATAAAAGGAGTAACAAATATATACTCAAAATTGTGGGCTCAAATTTCAAACATGACAATGCTACTAATGATGTATTTCATGTTTTCTATGAAAATTAACACCAAAGGAAATACCTGAGAGAAACTATTGTTACCACAGGCTGATGTTACATAGAGAGCCTTATAGGAAGCTGTGCGCCTCTCGTGAGCAATCTTGCAATAGAAATACACAAGGCAACTTACAAAGCTATTCAAGTCCGCAGGACGTGCTATCGTCGACACTTGGACTAATATTGGTTCTGGCATACACTCCTCAACGCCATCAAGTACAGGAAGCATAATCTCCAGACACCCATCCACAATAATTACATCCTAAAAGAAAAAAACAGCAATTTATATTAAGTAATAATAACGATAAATCTGCTCAAAATAACTAGCAAACTTTCAACACTTGCCTTACAGCCTTTACAACTGAAAGCCACTTCGATCAACTCTTCACTGTAATTAAAATTTCCACAAATTTCTCTAAGTTTATCCAACCACTGACCACTAGGGTAGAACTGAACAATGAAGTTCCCTAATTTGAAATTATTTTCTGCAATATGAAAGGGCATTGATTTCTTGTAGTAATAGACTGAATGCAGATTTGGACAGTCAATTTCAACCATCATTGTCATTCCCCAACAGTCTTCGATTCTTAACCTTCTAAGTTTCTGGCTTGAAATCTTGATATCTTCGTATTCAGAAAGGCCAGTTAGGTACCGATCCTCACATCTAGAAACTTGCTGCTGAAGCCAGCCCCTGTTGACATCCACTTTCGCCAACGTGAGAAGTTTCAAAGGGTTATCAAAGGGTGACAGGGAGGAGTTACACGGCCTGCGTTTCTCGCTGACCTATGTCAATTGTTCAAGATTTGGGGCCTCCATTTCGACATTGCCAAGATTGCAGTCGTATGACAAGAAGACCTCTTCGAGGCAAGGAAGAGCAATGACTTAAATATTGGTTAACCTGGTACTGGTACCCTCCCTTTGAGATAAAGTATGCAGAAAAACGTTAAAAGATAATGTAGAATTGAATTCCCATGGGGTTAATGGCAAAATGCGTGCTTCACCACTTCTAGATTTAACAGCTTGTCATATGATTATTATATTTCTCCTCGAAATCGACTACATACTTACATACTGATTCCAAAACCACAAGATATGTTTCAACAAACCAGAGATGAAAAGTCTCTAGCAGAGGGCATGCAGATATCAGATGTCAGATAATATCCTCCTCCACATCTGGGCAGGCACCAATATTCAACTTCTGTAGCTTAGGATTATTACCACGTGCAGTCTCCTAGTCACAACAAACCTACGTTAATTCAGTGAGTCTATCTGAATGAAGTACGAGCTGTGGCAAAGGGCAACAACCCGTTGAATCATGTCTCTTCCGTACAGAGGGATACGAACATATCTTTAAAAACCTATATCTTTTCGTTGGTGTGAAGACTATAGTGCACTAGTTGCACCGGTACGTTAGCATTTTAAATCGTTAGACCTTATTCATTTGTGCAGTACTGCACAATATAAATAAAATTTAACAGTGAGATCTAGTGGTTTACTAATGCAACAGGTGTACCATAGTTTATTCTCTTCTCATCATATGATTATATCAAACCAACCTAAAAATCTCTATACATTACTTATTGTTTGAGATCGATGAACTCCTCTTTCAACAAGTCCTATATCATGCTTTTGGGATAGCTGTTAAATAATTCCAAATGATAGTATATATCTTTTTTGAATATAGATTGAACCCAATTACATTATTGATACCAAAGTTATATTTTGGTATGAAATTAGAACTTTTATAGAAATTTATCATAAAAATTGAGGTTTTTAATATAAAATTTTGTGTGCACTAACTAAATATACAAAACCTCGCACCTTCTTGCCCAATTTTTTTTATATACAAAACTTACAATTTATAATCCATTATATTTAATCAGATCTCATATGCAATTTAGTTCAATTCAATCGATTTATGCGTAAAACATCTTCTACATCACTTGCAACACTCAACTAGATCGGAACAATGGGAAAAAACTACCACACAACAATTAGCTATTAGCTATTATATGAGTAAAGCAGTAATAACAAATAACTAAACGAAAGATTATAAATTAAACTCTAGAAAAATCCTTCATGAATTTAATAAAAGAAGCAAGGGATAAAAAAATTAAGCGGATAAAAATTAATCCTAAATGTTTGCAATAATATTCTTCCTTATGAATCATTCTCCGTTGGTGTCAAATTCAAGTCCAAATGCAAAGTAACTTTTCTTCTCTCCGATCTTTCCGAGCACAAACGTTCTCTTTCACCCTCAGGTTTCTTGGAGACTGATTCTGCTTCACTAGTTGCCGGAACTTCATGCACAACTCTATGTCTAGCTCGATCTAAAATAGTTTTACTTTCTTTCGAGAGCTCTTGATGCTTTCTCATATGGCCGCCGAGGGCTTGTCCGATTAAAAATCGAGCCCCGCAGATGGAGCACTCATGCATCTTGAACTCGTCGGATTCTTGGCCATCGTTCGTGAGATTTGATGGCTTCTTGTGGCTTGCTCTGTGACCCCCTAATGCCTGAAATTTCGAGAACTCCATGTTACAAGTTTTACACTTGAACTTCCGCGAGGATGTGGTTGGCTCACTATTAACATCTGAATGTTGAGACGGAGAATTCGAACTATCAGCCACAGGTGTAGTCTCCACTTGTTCACTGTCTTCACTCTTTCTCTCCAGAATCATGCTTAATTAGTGCTATGAAGCTTGAATCCTTTATTTTAAATTGCACAAATAGTATCAGAGAGATTCCCTTGGCAGATGTCGAGTAGTAATAATAGATCGATGCAAAGGAACGAAGAATTGATTGAGAATTATTCAAGAACGTGCGATGCAAAGCCACTAGATGATGGTCTGAAGAACTTTGATATTAGGGGAGATCGTAAGTTCAATCCTCTTGCTATTGACAATATATGCTGTATAAATAGACGAGAGCCCAGAGTTAGAATTGTCCTGGTTATTCTAATCTTCCTAATAGGACCAAATAACAAAGGAGCAAGTTATTGAGTTTGACATAAACAAGTCCAGAGGTTTTAGAAGTATAATCAAACATATCTTTAAAAGCCTATAATCAATTACATAACTGATAATTAATCTTAGTTTATTAAAATTCAATTATTCTAAAGGCAATTATTGCCATATTCTCGCGTCAAAAAATTAATTCTATGTAATTAATTATCTTAAAATTAAATATTAATAATCAGTTATACTTACAATCAATTATCCCCAATGATTAACCTCGTACCAACCAACCTCCTCCCGTCGGGTATAAAACCCTCAGAAAATACAACAGTATTCGTTTCGAAGTAACACTTTCCCAAGAAACAAACAATTCAGTGAGAATGTTCAGGAACACAAGAAAAAGTAAATCAAAGCAACAACGTGGATCATTACAAGGTGCTAGATTTGAATTGGGAGAACGCAACGAAAGATGAAATCAAGGCGGCGTATAAGAAACTGGCTCTCCAATTTCACCCAGATAAGCATTCGCAATCGTCCATGGCCGCAAGAGACAAAGCTACTCCCAGATTCAGGCGGATCTCCGATTCTTAACAGTTCCTGATGGATGATTACAAGCGCGCCCATTGTGCAACAGACTCTCGAGCTGAAGCTCCGTCTGCTGCTTCTAGTTATTATTGGTCTAATGCTAATGGCTTTGCATCTAAGTTTTGGCCTTCTCTACGTTTTCCGAGCCTGAGTTTGCTGGGAAATTTCTCTCTTTTGCCTATGCTTTTTACCTAATGTTCATTGTTTGCTAACTTCTACGATGCTCAGAGGTTTCAAAACATATGGTGATATTAGAAATTATTACATTAAAGTTATATGATCATACTTGTTAAAAATTGGATAGTTGTGATAACGATCTCACACAAGAAATATGTTCTTAACCTTTTGAAAAAAATTGGTTTACTTGATTTAAAATCATGTGACACCTTATAATTTCAAATACTAAGCTTAGATTGGAAAAGAGAGAATTAGTAGAAAATCCACAATGTTACAAAATATTATTAGGCAAATTGAAATATCTTACTATCATAAGACATGATATTATTTTTTTAGTGAGTGTAATAAATTAATTTATGAATTCTCCAAAAACTTCTTATTAGGTTGCAACTATAAACATCTTAAATTATCTAAAAAAGGCACTTGAGTGTGGTATATTATATCAAAATCTTGATCATAATAACATTGAAGGTTTCTTTGATGTTAATAGGGTAAGGTGTCCTATGGATAGAAAGTATACTTCAAAGTATTGTGTGTTTATTGATAAAAATATCATATTTTGAAAAAGTAAAAAATAAACAACAGTATCTTAATCTAATGTAAAGTTAAAATATCGAGTCATGGCTTATATTATTATTGAACTTGCATAATTTTTTTATGTTCTTAATCAACTCCAAATCACTTCATTTAGAGTCATGCAATTATGATGTAATAATTAAATTGCCATTCACATTGTCACAAACCTAGCGTTAAACAAACTAAATATATAAAGATTGATTGTCATTTTATAATTAGATAAAAATTTCAAGAAGGGCTTAGGGTGTTATCGATCTTGGATATATAAGAACTAGAAAACAACTTATTGATTTATTTATTAAGGTTTTTCCTAAAAAATAGATTAATAATATTTGTAACAAGTGAGCATATCTGATATCATGTTTGATATCTATACTCTAGTTTGAAAAGGAGTGTTAATAAATAGAGTCTATTAATTTTTTATAAGTTGAAGAAATATAGGTTATGGACCTTATCTCTTGTAACATTTTATTTTATTATAAATAAACATTACCTACTTCAATTGAGGTTATGACCTCATAAATCTTTCTTTTCTTCTAACATATATCATTTGAAAAAGAATTTGTACATTTGAAAAAGAATTTCTGTACAAACTGTTCAATCTAGAAGTGGTGAGGCATATTGACATTAACCCTATGGAAATTCAGTTCTACATTAACTTCTATCCTTTTTCTGCATATTTTATCTCACAGGGATTGTTCCAAGTTAACCACTGTTCAAGTCACTGCCCTTCCTTTACTCAAAGAGGTTTTCTTGTCATAAAACTACAATATAGGAAATGTCAAAATAGAAGCACCAAATCTTGATTCCTGGACAACTGACCTACGTGAGAGAACGCAGGCCGTGTAACTTCAGCCAGTCACCTTCCGACAGCACTTTGAAACTCCTCATATTGAAAAATGTGGATGTCAACAGAAGTTGGCTTCAGCAGCAAGTTTCTAGATGTGAGAATTTGTACATCATTGATGTTTATAAATATGAAGAAGATTTCAAGATTTCTAGCCACAAACTTAGAAGGTTAAGAGTCCATGGCTATTGGGGAATGACAAAGATGGTTGAAATTGACTGTCCAAATCTGCATTCACTCTGTTACTGCAAGAATTCAATGCCCTCCCATATTGCAGAAAATAATTTCAGATTAAGGAACTTCATTTTTCAGTTCCACCTTAGTGGTCTATGGTTGGATAAACTCATAGAAATTTGTGGAAATTTAATTTCAGTAGAGAGTTGATCAAAGTGGCTTTCAGTTGTGAAGGTCACAAGGCAAGTGTTGAAAGTTTGCTAGTTATTTTGAGCAGATTTAACGTTATTATTTACTCAATATGAATTTCTGTTTGTTTGTCTCAGGATGTAATTATTGTGGATTGGTGTTTGGAGATTATGCTTCCTCCAATTCATGGCCTTAAGGAGTGTATGCCAGAGCCATCCAAGGGTCGACGATAGCACGTCCTGCGGATTTGGATAACTTTGGGAGTCGCCTTTGTATTTCTATTGCACAATTGGATACGAGAGGCCCCCAGCTCCCTGTAAGGCTCTGTATGTAACATCATCCTCTGGTAACAACAGCTTCTCTCAGGTACTTCCTTTGGATTTAATTTACTTGAATCTCACCAAACATGAAATACATTATTAATGATGCGATAGCACTTAATGTTTGAACTCAGAATATCAACCAAAAAAAAAATCAGAGTACCCCATATTAAAAGAAAAAAGAGTAAAATATAACACATCCTTTTAAATTTTGAACCATGAACTAATTTATTTTCTGATTTTTTTTAGTGTGATTAATTTCAAACTATTATAAATAGTGCAAGATTGTCTGATTGTATTTTTTTATACATATAAGTTACTCTTTAATTAAAGTGTGTGATTTACTCTAAATAAAAGACTATTTTTATTTATAAATTGTTATTATACCTTGACGTTGACTTATCATTTCATTGGTTGAACAATTGTTTATATTGTTATTCTTGAATTGGTGACGGCAGGCCTTGTATGATAAGTTATCTAAAGCAAAAGCAGAGGCTTTCTTCTGTGAGGAAGGTCAAATATTTCTCATTTCATGTTGGCGGCATTATTTACACAACGTTCAGAAAAATTTTACTTCCAAATGCAATCGAATTCCAGCTGCATGAACACCCTATCAGTACAAACCATACCAAATCACGAAAATTTCATTGGATTGGAGAGATTATGTCTGAAAATTGTGGCAGCAGACGTTGAACAATGTAAAATTGATACCAAATTACATATTGCTAAATTGTAACTTTTTTCTATTTTATATGATAAAAGATGGAAAATTTAAGTTTGCATAAATTTATCATTGACTATTATACCTTTGATTTATAATTACATTGCATTAAATGTTGATGATTCTATTCGGATGTGATGACTTTTTTTTTAAATTGCTGATAAACTTAAGATGATAATTGTTTACTAAACCGACATTTAAAATCATGCATGCCATTACCTATTGAGTGATGAGCAAACTTGTGATATTCAATTGAAATTGTGGTATTTCATAAATAACTAACATTCTAATCTTTCTTTGTAGAACAGTGTTATTGTCATTTAAACTTCGATTTTCTAAATTATAACCAACACGTATGTTGCCATCTATAACAAAGGACGTCACCATTTTAGTAGTTAGTGAGTGTATGTTTTAAAAATATATAAGGGAGGTGAGTGTAAATGAAAATGGGGGTTAGTGTATCTTTTTGAAAATAAAAAAGTGTAACAAGTAATGAAAAATGTTATAAAAGTTAAATCTCTTTAATAAGTTTAATAATTTATTTAAGAACTAAAGAGAGAAAACTCACAAAAGTGGTTAAGGTTTGTATTTATTTTTAATCTAATTTCAAAATAAAAAACAAGCATTCTCATGTAGCTCATATGAAAGTCTAATAGAAATGAACTGTCACAAATAATCTTAAATAGGCTAAAAACTAAAACTTTGTTAAAAACTCAATAGAAGACTTCAAATGGACCAAAAATAGTCAGCATATACATGAAAGGCCCAAAATACATTATAATGTTTTAACCAACCAATAAAAAACAATTTAATTGCAAATGTTATAAAATGCTAAAAATCCAAGACATGTGGCATCTTCTCATTGGGCTAGGGTTGATGTGGCACTAATACGTACGACACACTTACATAATTTTTCCCAGCTTACTGTATTGTGCTGGTCTCCCATGTCTTGAATCAATTCTTAAAGAGCTTCCTTAATGTTTTTTAGCTTTGTATCTTGTAATTGATCCTTCCGGATTATGCAAAGGTTTTTTGAGTTCCACAGTATTTCCACCATTTTATTTGAAAAAAAAATATTTAATACTATATTAATACTAAAAATTCAGTATTACTTTCATACAAATATTGTCAACTATACTATTTTTCTAACTCAATAATTTAGTTGGGCAAAATATCATCTATTTTTGATAGGAAATCAATTGTTTTTGAGAAAATCAAATTATTAAGATGAAAAAATAATATATTTGACAATATTTATGTAGAAGTATAAGTAATTTTTAACACTAGTTCTTTTTCCTTAGTTGATCTCATTATATTTTTATTCTCTAAGATTAAATCACACATGACAGAATGCATATTTAAATCAGCACAGATGGAACTTGCTTCTATCTTCCTCTTTTGCTGTCTTACCGAGATCTTGACCTGTAGTTATGAATTAAAAAGCATATGTGCTTTTAGTCTTCAAATATAAAACGTTGTTAGCCTGATACAAGATTTTCTTGCAGAGCTTTATCCTGTCTGACTCTTTCTCTGTGATTCCATTTTTTCTTATGTAATAATTCACCCGAGTCCTTGCCATTGTTTTGTTTTTCCAATCCACTGGTCGTAGGTTAATCGTTTCGTTTTGTGAGATCTGATATTATAATCTTTTTAATATATGCCTGAAAGGTCTTGAGGTTTTGGATTTTTTTTTAGATTTTTTTAATTTTTTAAATTTAATTAGAAAAACAAAAAATAGAATATATTTGAAGGAATAAATAAGAAAATATTTTATTTAATTGTAAATTTGATATTAAAAATAATAGAATAAAATAAAAAAAAATTATTTATATTTTTAAGTTTCACATTTAAAATTATAATTTTTAAGATCTATGAAAATAATTTTTAAATAACTTTTATTGTTAAAAACATAAAAACAAACAATTGTACTTATAAACAGTAAAAATCTTTTTTTTAAGTGACGAGTTTTGATATGATATAATTTTTGAGTCTGTCTTCAAAAAATTTTGCAATAATTTAATACCCAAACCCTTTTTTTAATAAAAAATACCTTAGTTTTAATTTTTTTAAATACTCTACAGTCCCACTTTTCAAAATTTTCTTTACAATACCCCAATTTTAATAAAAACATATATTCTAGAATGTTAGAATCGATCCTCTCTGTGTGAATGGCAAAGTAAAAAAATAAAATAAAATTAGGCAACACTTGCCTTACAATAACATTCAATATTATTTTCCTGGAATCGTGCAGACCAACTGCTCTGGATACTGACCACATCAGATAAGTTCTCCACCAAACCGGTGTATAAAACTATTAATGCACATTGTCTTCGTCAGAACCTGCCAAAAATGTGGAAAAGCTTATGAGAGTTGAAGATCCATCATAGATTCAAGATTGTTCTTTACCATTATATCAGTGGGGTTTTGCCAACACATGCACATTTTGGTTATCTTACTTACTAATGTAGGCAACACTTTGTGCCCTCTCTGTCAACTAGCCACTGAGAATGAACTGCATATATTGGAAAGATATGAAACTACTCATTCTCTTTGGTTCAGATTTATGGATATCAACATTCTGAGACTTGGCTCCAACAAAGTTCTCGAGTTTATGGATGCTCTCTTAAATGAGAATGGCAAACTATATCCTGTCGGGGATAGAGATTTCTGCTATAAAACATGTGTCTTCGCTACCATCATGCTCAAAAGAATTAGGAAGCTTGCAATAATCTATTATTTCATGGCATTGTTTTCGACATAGAACGTCTGTGTAGGAAGATCTCTAATGACTTGCGTGAAGAAGAGGCACGATACCAGCGTGAGAAAATGAAGAATGCAAGTTCACATAGTTCCTCATCAGCATCCTCTTCTCCCCCATGCAGTTGGGTCCCGCCTCCTTGTTCTTAGGTTAAACTGAACATAAATGCTTCCTAGAAGGATGGCCATTCAGCAATAGCTGTAATAGCTGTTATAGCTTGCAACTGTGAAGGTGATGCCTTGAGTCAATGGTATGGGTGCCCATATCCTCTAAAATTTAAATTTCAATAGTATTATTTTAAAAATTTTATTTTATATCACATCTAAAATTTAAATTTAAAATTTTATTTGTATATATTAAGCAAATTATTATTTGTATTATTATAAAAAATTTTAAAAAAAAGGAAAAAGAGTGTTGACTTCACCAATTTAGGAGAGAGAAATATATATAATATTAAATATTAATATGGTCAAAAGTTGCAAAATAAAGAGTTAGTGGGAGTGTTTAGAAAAAGTTTAGATCTATAGTATGGTCAAAAGTGGCAAAATAAAGCCTTGGGATCTGTTTGTTTTGAGTTTATAAAAATATTTTTCTTTTTTATATTTTAAAAAATTATGAATTCAAATATGTAATTTAAATTGAAAAATAAAAATAGCTTTGTGATATCTTCTTTATTTTTTTCATCTAAATGACGGTTTTATAATTAAATAAAGTCTTTCCTTATTTATTACAATGATCACTCTATTCATTGTTATTTTAAAATCAAAAATAAATTTTAAAACCAATTTAAAAAAAATATTAAAAATGATTTTATAAAAATAATTTTTAAAACCAATTTATACCACTAAATTAATAATTATAATTTAATTAAATTTATGTAGAATACATTGCTATTTCAAAATTGATTAAATTATAATTATTAATTTAATGATATAAATTTATACCATTAAGAAAGGGGTTCGTTCAATTTTCTTTTTCCCTTTTAACTTCCCGTGCTATCTCTTTCGTGTCGAAGCTTATCCAATTTGTGCAATTTTTATCATCAAATTCTCGGGCTTCATTCGGTAGGAGGGAAGAAAAATAAAGAAGAAAAAACGGTTTTTAAATTTTTTTTCTTCTTTTATTTGAATGAAGAGGAAAAAAAATTAAATATCAAATTTGTAATTATTATTTTTAAGTAATTTTAAATTTTAATTTTTTTTTATTTTCTTCTTAATTTAAATTTTAAATTTTTTTTCTCCTTCATCCCTTAATTTCTTCTCAATCAAGGGGAAGATAAGATGAGGCAAAGACATTAATGGAATTTGCTCGATAATGATTATATATCTAATAGAGCTTGTTTCTATTTTATTTATCTATTTATATTTAATTAATTATTTATATTCTTTTATGTCAATTGTAGGATAAAATACTGTAATACTGCAAATTTATAAACTTTTTTCTGTTTTACTGATATTTTGAAACTATTTCTCAAAATACGCAGGGCGCCAGGCGGGGTGACGCCACCGGGTAAAAAAGGCGCTTTCAACATGGCGCCTCCCAGCAAGTTTCAAATTTGAAACTTGCACAGAGGCCGTGGCGCCTTCGTGCCTATTTAAACCCCACCCCCCGCAGCATTCCCTCAAACCCTTCAAGAAGCTGACTGTTATTCCGATGGAGAAGTGAACGCTTGCTTATGACGAAGGCAGAAAATATAATCATATAATGACTAACATAGTAGAGTGCATCAATGGCTTCTTCAAAGGCTTAAGGAAGCTACCAATCACAGGTCTTGTTCAACAAACATACTATAGATGTGTCAAGTACTTTGTGGAAAGGGCAAAAGAAGCACATGCTGAGTTACAACAAGGTCATATATATGCAAACAGATTCAGACAGGAGCTTGCGACTATCCAGTCACGTGCTTCTTCTTATCACGTTCGTGCTTATAATAGACAAGGGACTAGGTTTAAGGTCATGGAAAGCCCTGATATGGCTAGGGGAACATGTGGAAAGGTCGTCCAAGTGTTATTAGACAAAGGGCAATGTGAATGTGGATAATTCCAAGTATATAAGTATCCCTGTGCTCATATTGTGGCTGCTTGTGCATCAGTCAACATATCATGGGAACCATACGTCGATGCTGTATACAGGCTTGACACACTACTCAATTGCTACAAATCTGAGTGGTGGCTAATCGGGGAGTGGTTGCAATGGAATAACCTACCACCATTGCCCGTCCTAGTCCCAAATTATGGAAGATTGCGTGCAAAGGGATGACCAAAGTCGACTCGGATCAGAAATGAGATGGATTGGCCTCAAGAGAGTGGTGTCAAATAAAAATGCGGTCTCTGTAAGATGGAAGGCCATAATCGTAGGCGCTGCCCACTGCTACATGGGGAGGAAGGCCCTTCTTCACATTGATTTTGATTATTTACTTTCGTAAATATATTACGCAGTATTTTAACCAATGTCATAAGTGTAACAGTCGGATTATGTATTTTTTTGTGGTTGTAACTTGGCATGTGTCATTATGTATATATATGTTACCCCATTACTAGTAATGTGAAGAAACTGTAAGTTAATCATCCAAGTGCATATAAATTCTTGTGTTGATCTTTGTACTTGAATTGCACAAGTATGCTAACCTTCTCATGTTTAAATTCCATTATAATGCAATTCTTGTCGTGACAAATGGCATCCACATCCCGATGCGTTGACCCTGGTCCACGGAATCCTTCACTGCTGACGGTGCAGGCTTCACACATATCCCAGTCGATCTGGGCAGGACATGTATGGAAACATTTAGATCTTAATAAAATTGGTTGAATAGTTTCAAAATTGTCAGACCCATTAATTAGTTATTTTGTTTAATTGCAGCCTGACCGTGTGCTGAGGATTCGACGAGCTCATCACTACCATCACCAGTAGCCGCCGGAGTTGATTGTCCCCTTTTTTACGGGAGGCAGGTTTCTACGGCCTAGCGATGTGCGAGTTTGTGCCGATCGACCATCAGTTGATCAGTGCCTTTGTAGAGAGATGGAGGCCAGAGACACACACCTTTCACATGCCGCAGGGAGAGACGACTATTACACTGTAGGACGTTGCTTTTCAGCTCGGCCTACCCACTGACGGTTGAGCAGTGACGGGGCCCACTGTCTGGGGATGGCGAGACCTGGTAGAGGAGTATTTGGGACTGCAGTTACCGGAGGACGAGAGTGTCCTTAGAGGTGGGCGACTGAGGATAAGTTGGTTGGAGAGGCATTTTACTCATCTTCCGGATGATGCGGATGAGGTAACAGTGTAGAGATTCACCCGGGCCTACATTTTGCGTCTCATTGGTGGGACTTTATTTCCGGACCACTCCGGCACATATGTCCACCTCATGCACTTACCTTTGCTCGGACACTTGCATGAGGCTGGGAGGTACAGTTGGGGATCTGCTTGCTTGGCCTATCTATACAGAGAGCTCTGCAAGGCCACTGCTCCGGATTACAGGGAGATAGGAGGGTGTTGCCTACTACTGTAGCTGTGGGCATGGGATAGATTTCCCACTATCGCCCCCGCAATTACTGTCTCAGACATACCAGAGGGGGATGTAGGGATTAGCCCCCTAGCCCGCAGGTTAGAAAACTTTTCAACTTTCACTTACAATTAAGTCCACTTCGAAGTTGTTTAACTTTGTTATTGTACTTGGCAGGTGGCACTATCAGAAGACGTTCCAGGATAGTCCGGCATACAGCCTACCTCATTACAGATACGTGCTAGACCGTCTTCGACTTGACCAGGTATGTAGGGGATAATGGATTTCTTTATTTCACGGATTTGTCCATTCCATTATCGTATTTAAATGACAACTTGAATTTCCATCTTCAGATTGCCTGGATCCCGTACACTGAGGAGGTCACCGCATCACTGCCTCAGTATTGCTTTGACGGGAGTGACACGTGGACAACAGTGGTGCCGCTCATTCACTTTCAGATTGTCGAGTGGCACCAGCCTGATAGGGTTTTGCGGCAGTTTGGACTACGTCAGGCTATTCCAGAGCCACCGAAGCAGGTGGCGGAGGTCCATTGCCTTCACTTGTCCGATCGGCATGATGAGGAGTGTCATATCCGCCATCAGCCGTATATTGCACTCTGGGATATCCGACGAGACTTGTGCGCTATGGCCAAGCCGACGACACACCTAGTTCTGGGACCACGATCCAATTACATGACATGGTATAGACGGGTTACCAAGCGATGTATTACACCCGTTGGGGGAGCGCTAGACCTTATGGTAATATTGCGTGTTACTTTTCTGTATCTGATTTTCTTTAAATGCATTAGTATTATAACTAACTTTAATGTCAAAAATTTGCACAAGTAGATGAGGTTTCCACACTATAGGACTTCACTACCCCTGAGGGGCAGGCTATGTTCACCTTCGATGTGCTTAGATCAACGACGGAGTCCATCCTTCATGCCATTCAGGACGTTGATCATGTGATTATTGACTCACATGCGGAGCCAGCTCCTCAGGCCCATCATATCCCAGACCCTGCGGAGGGTGACCATGATCAGCCTCACTCTCACCGACGACGTCGCACTGCTCCACGACATACGTCCCAGGCTGATGTTCCGGCTGCTTCGACAGTGCAGCAGATTCCACCTTCGACTCGCAGGAGACCATGACGATGATGCCCGATATTACTGCCTCATCTCATGTGTTCCCTACTGCACTTGATGATCCTTCATCCTCCACCATGTTCCCGGCTGCACTATATGGGCGTCGTCATCCCAGATGTATCAGTTTCCTCCTGGTGTTCCATCCTCATTCCAGGCATTTCCACACATACCAAGAGTTTCATCTTCATTCTATACCTTTGCTTCCGGTGATGCTGGTCCATCGCAGCCATATCGTCCTGCATTTGATTGGCATACTCAGGATCAGGGATTAGCATATGGTGGCATGATGACAGACGACTCAGAGCTTGTAGATAGAGGTAGAGCGGGAGCCAGGGGCAGAAGGAGAGCGGGAGCTGGAGGTAGAGGAGACACAGACACCGGAGATGTGACTCCCCAGCCTGCGCAGAGGGTTAGTAGATATGGCCGCCACATTACCGATCCTGGATGTGGGACTGGCCATCACTTACGTAGACATTAACTTTCTTTTCCATGTTTATTGTATATTTATGTACATTTATCTTACTACTTTATTGCCAAACGTCAACATTTACGACGATTTTAATTATTACGACATTTTTATCTGCTTGCGCAGGTACTTATATCTTTAATAATAAACTTTAAAATCATTACAATATTTAATTTTTTTTTAAAAATGATGATAATGACATCTCCCGAATATAATAACTAACATTATTAATTTTTTGCTTTCATAATTGTTATAATTATCTACTCTTTTATTTATTTACCATGTTAAAATTAATAAATTTTATCTTCATAATATGAAATATATATTTTTTTAATTATATTTTTTCTCATTATTTATTTTAATATTATTAGTGAAAAAAGGAATAAATAGTTATAATAAATATAAAAAATTAATAATATTAATTATAATATTTGAAGGATAAATAACTATCATCCTTGTAAATGACATCAAATGCTATGTTTATTCAATACGTTATGAGTCGAGTCCACCAAATATTTAAGAATATAAATACGTAGCACAATTATCATTAAATATGGGGATGCTGGCCATGTACAATGCCAGAATTCAAGTCTTTTGGATTCACAGTAAACACGGTCACCGGCTAATTAACTTAGAAATGACCAGTGAGGGTGCCGGAGGCCAAAGGCGCTACATCGCCTGGCGTCCCTCCCCTTGAGCGTCAACGACACCATTTCATCTGGTGTCCCTTCCCTTAAGCGCCAATGACGTCATTTCGTCTAGCGTCCCTCGACATGCCATTTGGCGTCTCTCCACCATTGTGCGTAACTTCTGTGCGTATTTTGAAAAAATATTTCAAGGGAACAATAAAACGAATAATAGTTTCTTCAAAAACAGTTAATCATTACTTCTGCCTCTCATTGCCAAAATGTTATACAATTGTCACGAAATAAAAAAGGATTAATTCATGTTACAATTTTAATTTCATTACAAAATGAAAAGATTATTGCAACTAAATAACCATATTTTTTTAAATTTCAGCAATCTTCAACCTCGTCATTTCGTATTTATTTTGTTATAAAATAAAATCTTTTTTACTGAAATAAATACAAAGTAGCAAGCATATTATTGGAATAAATACAAAATAAATTAAACATATTTATTTCGTTATATTTCTTTTCATTTTAAACAATCTTCAACTTCGTATATAAATAATATTATTGAGTAATTTAATAAATTTGCTTATGTGTAATAACGTATTAAATATTTACTTGTAATAATATAATTTCGAACGTTGGAAGTTTATAATTTCGAAAATTGATAAATATTAAGTGTCATTGGATCAGATTTTGAGAGACATTAATATAAATTACGTAATTATTCTTTATTGATCATATATTTTTTAATAAAATTTAATTATTTACTAATACTATTTTTATTAATTATATTATTATCATTAATTATTTTCTTATCTAATTCTTATAATAAATTTATGTATTAAATATCAAAGTGGAGTTAACATATTTTTTATGACATCAAATATAATTATAAAATGAGTAATCTATTTTTAAAATTTTTTTTTATTCACATTCATATATTATTTATTTTTAAAATTTTTATTTTGAAATGATATCAAAATTAATTATTTTTAAGAAAAAACAGCAAAAAAATGGAAAAAATAAAAAAAAGGACAAGGAAAACCAACAAAAAAAGGAAAAAAGCAAAAAAAAAAAAAGGAGCGAGGGCGCCACCTTGAATGGCGCCCTCAAACTCCCACTGGCGCCATCTCAGGTGGCGCCTCCCTGCCCGTGGACGCCACCCCAAATGGCGTCATGTGTATTTTGGGAATACGTTTACAAACAACGGTAAAACGGATATAAGTTTACGAAAAAACATTAAAAAGGTAATTTATCCTCATTTGTATCGTGACGATTATAATTAGCTATGTTCTATAATTATAGTTTTAAGTATCCGTAATCCTATCTCAACATAAATATTTTTATGGGTATTAGCATTTTAATAATACAATAATACTGAACATTGTTTCAGAAGTTTTAATCTCCATCTTATATCTAAAATCAAACCACTCTTATTTTTTATTGAGATAAAGAAGAGAAACAAATAAAATTCATTGTAGAAAAACTCAAATAAACTTCAAATATACAAGAAATAATACAAGGCTTATAAATAAGCACATGAATATTTGGATCACATTTCTAAAGGAGGTATTTAAAAAATTAAGTGTCGCATGAAATCTTTCCATCAGCATTTTCTTATGAACAAGTAGCAAAGCTCTAGCATAATTTTGATAATCTCAGCCCATTTATAAATAACGATTTGAATAATCTCCTCCGAAAGCATTTGTTTTTTCCTGAAGATTCATTTATTGCGAGCATACCATATCTCATAAAGGGTAAAGATTTATAACGGTATTTAACACTATTTGAAAGTTTTTTTTTATCATTTTATTACATTTAAAAAAGAAATTTTTATTAAAACGTGTGATGACTGTTTTCCTTTGATTTTTTTATTTAATTCAGTTTACTTGATTTGATTTATTTATTCGATAATATCACTATATGCTTTCTTTTAATTAACACAATTTTAATACAATAAACGATTTAAAGTAACTTCAAATATATTTATTTTTAAAAGAAAGAAATTAAAACTTGTTATTTATTAATTTAGGTTCTTAATCTATTTAATTAAAGGATAACTTAGTTTATACGAAAATTTGTGAATTTAATGGATATTAACAAATAGCTGTCACCCTTAATTTATACATTTTTTCTTGCCTTGTCAATTGGAAAGACAGGGTAACTCAATTTGTATGTGAAGAATAAAACAAGAATAAAAAAACTAAGTTAATTAACTATAAATTTAAATTTAATCGATAGTTAGGACTATTATTTATTTATGTGTTGTGACGTTATTCACAAATTGATAAAAAAATTTATGGTAAATAAATTTCTTAATTATAGTTAATTTTCTATAGTTATAATAATATGATATTTTTTACTTTATTGACTATGTAAAATGTTTTATATTAACAATACATGAAATTTAAACTTATTAATTATAAAATTTAGATTTAATTTATTATTAATATAAAATATTTTAATTTATTAATGGATAAGAAGAAAATGAATTATTAAAAAATTATATTAATTAATTTTTTAATTTTAATGAAAAATTTTAATAATTTTTATTAATATTTGAATATATATAAATAATAATGTAAAATTAGCCACCAAATTTAAATACTTTATATATATATATATATATATATATATATATATATATAGAGAGAGAGAGAGAGAGAGAGAGAGAGAGAGAGAGAGAGAGAGAGAGAGAGTTGCATAATGTGAGATGGACCATAGTATTTGGGCCTAGCACAATAGGCCTCATCTGAAAAGGAAAAGCCCACTTTCCTTCCCGCCAATGGCCGTTAATATTAAAAAATCTTAATGACAAAAATACCCTTATTCTCCGGACACAGCGTGCAGTCCCCGCTCGACGCTACTCCTATAAATGCAGCGCCTCTTCATCCCTCTGCCCCGTTTCCGCCTTCACTCTCATCAGAAGCAAAAAGGTTTCTCAGTAGCCAAACAGAAAGTGAGAGAAAGCTCAAGAAAATCACCAAGAAAATGGGTGATCATCAGCAGAATGAACAACCTATAGTCGTATCTCCCAACCGAGATGATCAATTACTCCAAGATTCTATGGAACCCACCAACCTCTTCGCCCTGCTTCGTCTCAACAGCTTCAGGGCGTCGGCCGCTGCCAACGACATTTGCAACCACCACACATCCTGCACCACCTGCGGCTACCCTGGCGTCACCAATCCCATGAAACGCCGATCTCCCTCTTCGTGTTTATCTCAGCAAG
Organism: Sindora glabra; assembly: GCA_020226215.1. Taxonomy (NCBI): domain Eukaryota; kingdom Viridiplantae; phylum Streptophyta; class Magnoliopsida; order Fabales; family Fabaceae; genus Sindora; species Sindora glabra. The sequence goes on along the minus strand of CM035228.1, from coordinate 31,221,365 downwards.
AACCGTCAATTGCTGCCCCAGAGCCCGAAGCCGAACCCAGAGCCAAGAAGCAGTTCTTTGAGAAGGACGAGCCTACCAATCATGGCTTCTCATCCATTACGCTTCCGCTCAGCCTTGGACCGTTGCCGAACGAAAATTGTGGCCCCGTTCTTCGCCGCTGCAGTTCGGATCCATGCAATCCACCAGGCGGAGCCACCGGAGGCGGTTTTCCAGTCACTCCATTTCATTCGCCGGAACATGCGAATGCAGTGGCTAATCCTGCGACGCCACCTTCCATCAGAGGATCTTCAGGTTCGGGCTTGCCGCCTCTACCTCCGAACCTGAAACGCTGCGTTTCGGATCCTACTCCGTCCCCTGTTAAAAGCTTTTCTCGTTCTTACAGTTCTGAAGACATGGGGGCTGATTTGAGTAAGGAAGAAACCTACAGTTCGATGGTATCAAAACGCTTCTTAAACTTCGAACGTAGATTTTCCTTTTTTAATTCATTTATTTTTTGAGATGATTGTTTTGGGATTTTACAGAGATTGAGGAGAATGAAGGACCGTCTGAAAGAGATGAGACAATGGTGGGATGCGGTCATGAAGGATGAGACAGAAGAAGACTGTGAAGAAGCTGAACAAGATAAGATCCTTTCTAAGGTAGAATCAGTTGTTGTTGATACCAGTTGGCTTATGTATCTGTTTGTTTGGTTGCCCAGAAATTTCTTTTGCCAAGAAAATGTCTCTTCTCTAGTTTTTCATTTTACCCTGAAAAAAAATAAAAAATGGATTGAAAATTTAAGCAAAACTTACAAATATAAATTCTACCTCTTGGACTCCTCTAAATGGGGTAATGTGAAAGTTTGTATTCTGTATATTGAAATTGAACTTATTAGGGAAAATATCAACTTCTAAACTGAAAAAATATATTTTAGCCCCTCTGTGATATAGAAACTCAGCACTTCTATTGGGTATTATAACTTACAAGTAAGATGTTTGGACGGCAGAGTAGATAATAAAATTAAGAAGACAATTTCCTGACTTGTTAATATACAACTGGCAAAAGTACTTAGATTTTCAGTACAATATAAGACTAAAAATATGTCTTTCATTAGAATTTAGTTTTACCTCAAAAATAAAAAGGATTGGAAATTGAAAATAAGTTGTGTTAGAGTATTCAATGTGATTGAATTCTGCATGGTTATCAAGATTTCTGAGATGCTTAACATTTTATTGAAGATAAATTTCTGATGAATTATGGGGTAAAATGCAGAATGAGTGTGGCTGTGAAGAAGCAGTGAATGTGGAGTGGGCAGAGAAGTGCCTTAGCATCCATTTCAAGTGCCCTTGTGGCAAAGGCTACAAAATCCTTTTCTCTGGGAACAACTGCTACTACAAGCTTGTTTAGCCACAAAACTGATTTCTTCTTGTATTCTTTAGATGCGGCATACTCACTTTAAAATTTGATGGTAAATAATGTGAATTCAAGTGTATGTGTGATACTTTGTTGAGAAGAACAAAATAAAACTTGATGTAGTGCAAAATAAAACCTGTTCATTTCAGCAGTTGCTCAGTTTCATGAAGTATGATGTGAAACTTATCCCTTTTTTTTATGAATAACGATAGCGGTGGTAATCTCTTATGATGACATAGAATGCAATTACTTTATTAAATTGCGGATGAAATTTATGCAATTTTTTATGTCATTCATTAATTCACCTTGTCATAATCAAATCAAACTAAACTGCTAGAACTTAATCATTATTTTGGAAGCTTTTATGATGCTATAAATTTATCATTTAATGCAGGTTAAGTCTTGATATCTTAAATTATATTTATATAATAATTATCAAATAATTATTTTTTTTTGTCAACAATAGCATGAAATATTGTTGTATAAATGAGATATGAACTATTTTTTTAATTTTTGTTAACAATAGTGTGCAACCCTTTTTAAAAAAAAATAGCAATATAAAACGGATTTTACCAATAATATATTTTTTCCAACCTATGAATGAGAGCCAAAGGAGTGTTCTCCTTTTCTCTCCACGAAGAATTTTGGGTCTATTTGTTTATGTTTTTATTTTCTTGTGTTTTAAAACAGTTTTGTAAAATAAGTTTTAAAAAACATGTTTAGCAAAACTATTTTCAGAACAGTTTTGAATTTTTTAAGAAGCAGAAAACTTGTTTGATATTTGAAAACAGTTTCTAAGAACAAAAGAATGATACCATGTTTCATTAAATTTGCTTTTTTTTAGAAAAAAGAAAATAATCTCATAAAAAATTATAATATATATTTAAATTTGAAATGAAATGAGAGAGTGATAAATTAAGATGTATATTTAAGTTAACAATATCAATCACCTTCCAATAGGCATTAAGAGACGCCAGTACATTCCCACGTTGAGCTCTATTAGAACACGAGTGCTGTGCTTAATGCAAATGGTTCATTTATCTACCAATTTCATCACAAACTACAACAACCAAGCTACACCTTTTCAAGGACAGAAAGTAGACATAGTAGAACAAATGAACAATACTACAATGTCAGACCTAACTCATTTTTCTTTAAAGCATAAACTAACTACAATACAAACATAATTTGCAAGTGGCAGTTAAAGAAGGTAAAAGACTCAAATTTATGGTCATGAATAGTAATCCTCACAATTTGCTGCACTAGGATCAGCAAATAGCAGACTCCCAAAAGATATAAAAAAGAAACAAAGGGGAATCAAGAGAAGTCCTATATCCTACTATTTCTCTTCTGGCTTATCTGTCTTATCCTTTTTCAGGATCTTCCTCTTAGTCGTCCTCTATAGGAGGATTGGCTGGCAATGGAGGAGGCAACAGTGTCTTAACTGGACTAAATTGAGGAAATATATCTAGTCTTCGTCCAGGCTTAGGTCCTTCCCATTCCTGTTGTAGATGTATTCAACTATCAGTCAACTCATGCACGAAATCACCTTATGTTGCAAGGAGAAACAGAGGACAAATAGTACAAAATCTAACATTGAACCACTTTTAGAGTTTCTAAAAATCATTCAAATGATTACCACATTATGGACTCTTGAGAGAACTATATGATGAGAGTAACTATCAGTCAACTGCCTTCCAATACAAGCAATCTTTCTTCACACATTCAAACAAGATTACAGGTTCCTTATCACAAAACAATGGATGTGAGGAACATTGTTCTTTCCAGGACCCAAGTTGCCTAGCAAAAGAAAAACTTGAGTACTGCTAATGAGCTCTATATGTACAAAAATGCGAAAAAGTTTGACAATAAGCATATATCATCCACAAATTTGCTTACTGCCTGATTATATAGTTGCGACCATGACTCTCTTTTCCAACATTTATTGCCATGGCCAGCACCAAATTGTGTAACCAAACACTACAACAAAGATTTCTTCCAACAAATTGTTGTTTATTATCTTATACAATATACTGTCACCTTCATCAAATTGTGCTTCCAAGCCTAAGAGAGAGAAAGAAGATGATTGCTCTGAAACATCATTCTTGTTTCCCAGATACTCCTTTTGCTTCAAGCATGCACGAGGTACTAAACTTGACAAAGGTCATTTAGCATGTACTAATAATATACATGCGATTTTACATACTCATCTTCCACTTGAAAATAAAGTGGAAGAATGAAAAGATATATCCTTTCAAAAGCTTCAAACTTGAAATAAGTACAATTTTTCTTTGATAATTGATTTCATGTAAAGGGATAACACAAGCTCTCAAAATAAAAATAAAAAAATTACTTCATGTTAATGCATGCTGGGAAAATAACAAATAAAAAAATATGTGTATACCTACACAGCTGCACCTTATGAAACTGTGTGTTCTATTCAAACAAGACCCCCAGATATCTACTACTCTACCGCTGCCCTTTTAGCCCTTAGGGTTATAAGTTATAATACATAAATAGATGATCAAAACTGAAAAACCGAATTTCCAGTATTCTTATTTTCATCAATTTCATCAGCAAGCATCCATCCTTACTTCTTTTTAGCTCAACGACAGAGCATATAGGTATCTGCTATTCAGTTGAAACGCGGATTGAATGCAACCAAAAAGAATACGATTTTTCTCTCATCCAAAACAAATTTATTCGATGTTATCACTCAATTAGCATTATCCCCTTTCTTCTTCTTGGCCTAATTAATTTCGCCAGCCAATCACCCCAAAGAAAGAACTCAATTCAACAACAGAACTGCAATGTATTACAAAGAGAGAGAAAATTAGCTTACGATAAGGAAATCGGAGAGGGAAACAGCGAGTCATCTCCTCCTCAGGGGCCATACGAACGACATGTTCTCTGCATCCAGAACCACAAACGAAGAATGACTCTCTGCGTAAGAAGTTAGAGGGAGGTTTTTCATTTTTGGTCAATTTCAGTTTATTTACAGAATTGCTATTAATCAGGAAAAAATTGTTTTTGTTATCTCTGTTTTTAAAACACATGTTTTTTTAAAAATAAATTTAAATTTGTATAAGCAATTTATTAATCTTATTGAAATATTGAATGAGAAAAATTTTATAAACTTAAAATTTGACGGAAATTAAATAAAAGATCAATATTACAATAATTAAATATTAAAAAATTAAAATAAATTATTCTAAATTATAAAGATAAAAATATATAATTTATATATTAAGAAGAATAAAATTATATAAATCTTTATTTAAATATTAAAATGGTTATTCTTAATTAAAAAGTTTCAAAAATAAATTATTTTAAATTAAAATTAAAATTATATAATTTATATTTTAAAATTAAAATTATATTAAATAATTATTCTTAATTAAAAAAATTATGTACCCAAAATAAAATATAATGTCTGAAAAAAATTAAGAAAATGGAAAGGCGAATGCTTGTATCCCTCAGTTAAAGGCCTCGATAGTCTGGGGAATTTTTTTATACAAAATAAATGATTTCGTCTTTAAAATTATAAAATAATATTATTACTATTTTTAAATTATATAAAATTATAAATTTATATATAAATGAAAAATTGTATTGGTAATTTGTTTGTTTATATAATAATTTAAGAATAAAATTATTTATATAAAAATAAAACTATTAATATATATATCATTATTTAAAAATAAAATTATAATTTTATAAAATAATTTAAATATTATTTTATTATCATCAATCATTTTGAAAATGGAATTGTTAATTTTCTCATGCTTTTTCACACTGCAACCCCCAGCCGGCAACAAAAAATGTCGGGCCACAACGGCCCATGTAACTTCCGAACCGAATAATCCAGCCCACGGCCATGTCTGAACAGAAAAAACGCCCCCTGCGCTTTCGAGTTCTGATCGGCATCGCACCGTAGTAAAAGCTTCCCCTTTCTCTCTTACTGGAAAGTGTATACACTGTAAACAGTTCTCTTTCACGCTGTTAACTTCTTCCTCTGAGTCAGAATCGGTGCTGGTGGGAGCGTTTATGGTTTCTTTCTCTTTCCAACTGCGCCACTTGGATACGTATCTCTGACTGGCGACGATTTCCAAGCTCAAACAAAGAACATGGTACTAGCTAATGTCTAGTAGGTGCTGTTGATTCTGCCGTCGATGGTGTTGGTGTCTGTTTTTTCTTGGTGTGCCTCAAATTTTGTTTTTTCTTTTTTTATTTCCTTTCAGGACAAAGCCTCCGAAAGCGATAAACCAATGGCTGAGAAGTACAATGTTGATGCCGCGGAAATTTTGGCCAATGAGGCTCAGGTTTGACTCAATTCCGAGTTCAAATTCTTTTCTTTGTTCTCTAGTTCTCAATTTATTTAGCCTTCTGTTATTATGCGAAAACCCATTACTTACTGATGCTGTTTCCCTCTGTAGCATTTGCCAATTGGGGAGGCAACGCCCATTTACGAGCAACTTCTAACATTGTTTCCGACAGCTGTGAGTGTTCTTTGAGCTGTTTTAATTGTGTCTTTGTAGAATGGTTGATGCGGAGGTACAATTTGCTGATTCTTATGTACTTTTTTTGTCTCCAGGCCAAGTATTGGAAGCAATATGTGGAAGCTCATATGGCTGTTAATAATGACGAAGCTACCAAGCAGATATTTAGTCGGTGTCTGTTGAATTGTCTGCAGATTCCTCTATGGTATGCTTAGTCATTCAATCTTCTTGTGGCAGTGATTGATGAATACATCAGGTCTTTGTATTTTGCTAAGTCATTCAATCTTGTTGTGTCTGTTGAATGGTCTAAACAGTGTTCTTTTTAGATTACAGTTATATGTCTGGCTACTTAAAACAAATAATGTGTAATGTCTAATTATTTTTGCTATGATATTGGTCTATTCTATTGTGTGTGCTTATCAATTTGTTGGTCCCTTAGAGGATGCCAAACATTTTAACATGGAATGCAGCTGTAAATTCTTATAATTCATAACCTCAATGAGATGGGAGGTAGTGTTGGGTTTGAGGGTTTGAAAAAAGAACGGGCAACACCATACTTTGTAGCTCAATATTTGACGGAACACACAAACAAGGAAAATATATATATATATATATATACCTTATGTTCATTCAGCAGTCTTCAAAATTTATTTGTTGTGGGTCCATAGAGCAGATTTTTATGTTTAAATTTTAATTTCTTGCATTCCATCGACATATTGTTTGAATAGAAATAGAAAATTTGGTCTGTTTGTCCTAATTTTATCTTTGATGTTGATTTTATCTTGCCTTTGAAGGCGATGCTACATTCGATTCATTAGAAAGGTCAATGACAAGAAGGGGGTGGAGGGCCAAGAAGAGACAAGAAAAGCATTTGATTTTATGCTCAATTGTGTTGGTAAGTTTTTTTCCTCAAATTGTGTTTTTGGATGAAAGGAGCAAATACTATTAAACAATAATAGAGAACAGAAGGGAGGATAAAATATCCTAGAATTACATCATGAAAAGGATCAAGATCTTACTTACCCTTTGCATGGAGAAATTCTTCGTTACACTAAGTTTACCCAGTCTGTGTAGACTAAACCAATAGCAGAGGAACTAATTAATTAATAAATTGATAAAAAAGTGTGAACGATAAAATTTTCCTTTCTCCTTTGCATGATAATGTGTCTATACGATTTGTTAGTCTTTGCGTTTTCCATAGACTTGGTCTAACTAAGAATCTCTGCTTCATTCTGCTTTATCATATAAATATCTTGCTGATAGTAGGCAGTAATTTTTTATTACTGAAGCTCAGTGAGTAGATATATCGTAGAGATAGATTTATTAACTGAAAATACTTACTGGACTTGATTTATGATTCGTAATTATGTGATGATGCTTATTTCCTTTAATGCACTAACAGGAGCAGACATATCATCTGGTCCTGTATGGATAGAGTACATATCCTTTTTGAAGTCATTGCCGGTTAGCAAAGTTCTTATTATATGATTTATCATTTATGCAATTTTGCTGGGGTGAATAGCATATGTAATGTTGTTTTCTTTTCACTTATTTTTAACAAATTAAATTCAGGCAATGAACGCTCAAGAGGAGTCACATCGAATGACTACTGTGCGGAAAGTATACCAAAGGGCCATTGTGACTCCTACCCATCACATTGAACAGCTTTGGAGGGATTATGAAAACTTTGAAAATTCTGTCAGTCGTCAATTGGTAAATATGTTCATCTTCAGTTCATGCATATTCTAAGAGAATTCATGTTTAATGAATTTGTAGTTGTCTGTATGTGACATTGAGCAAAATTATTCTGGAGTCATACAACCTAATGGTAACATGTTTTTTCAGGCTAAAGGACTGATATCTGAATATCAACCAAAGTATAACAGTGCCAGGGCAGTTTATCGGGAGCGGAAGAAATTTGTTGATGAGATCGATTGGAATATGCTTGCTGTACCGCCAACAGGCTCTTACAAGGCACTTTCCCACTTGTTTGGTGCCTTAACTTTTTATTTTCAGCCATAGTTGCTTTGAGATAGTTTTTGTCACCCCAACTTCGGATCAATATTATAATAATTAAATGGAACTAAAAAAAATGCAGTCAAGCTATGAAAACGTTGCAGAGAAAGTGTTACTTTAGAGATGCTACTGATAAAATTTCAGAGATTATGTTTTTTCAGTGTTCATGGATTACGTTGGTTTGATGTGAGGTCTTACCTTGAACAGAACCAACCTTCCATTGTTGTCTTTATGTGTATATTTCATATTTGTTCAGTCTGCATTGAGTTCACAGTTTCCAAAAATGGGGAAATTCTTTGGTGCTCTTTGGGGGGGTAAAAAACAACTTACTTGAAGAGAGACCAAAGGATAGGCAAGGTGTGGGTTCCTTAATTAGGGATTTTGGGCCCAGCACCTCTCATTTGTGTCTGTTCTCCTCATAGGGTCAGAAATTTTATTACTCACAGTTTACATAAGAATCTCTTTTAAAGCTGGGAAATGTTAAAATGTCTCTTGAACCAACCCAACAATTCAAAGGAAGTAAAAAAACTGAATTTCCTTATAGCTCGGTGATAATAAATTGATGTACAACTTTGTCACACTATTGTCTATGCATGAACATAAGGCAAAATTTAGCTTTTATGTGCAAGGTGAGTATATATACTTGTCACTTTTAAATTGGTGCTCGCTGTCCAGGTTAAGATGGTTGCATGGGCAAAGTGTTTTCCTAGTAATCTGTTAGATTTGAGTTGGAAAGATTATTTGTATGTTCCTCCCATCTGCCTAATATGTACCAATACATAATAGATAATACTATTGAGCATTATGCTGTTACTATTTTCTACTAAAAGGTATATTTAATTTTAATTGTTCTTGCAGGAAGAAATGCAGTGGACAGCATGGAAGAGGCTACTAGCATTTGAAAAGTGAGAAGAATTTTTCCTTTCTTTCCTTGGTTTTTTGGTTTTATGATTAACTAGAGTAGTATGTGATGGGTGATGGATTGAGTGGGTTAATAATCTATTTTATGAAGTTGAGAATTCGGTAGCCTTTTTAGTTAATTCTATCTGTAAATGTCTTGAAGTAAAGAAGCCAGCAAGAGATGTTAAAACATGGGTGGCATATAGAAATTAAATCCTAATTACTTAAATAAGCTTGTGACTATGAAATATTATAAGACTAATTTCTTAAATCTTTTTATATAAAAAATACTTACCATTTCTAAAAAGCTGGTAGATGGATATTGTGCCTGAGTTTTTTATTTCCTATTAGTCTTTTCCCTCTCTGAAATATTATGGTATTAATGTCGTGTTTATCAACGATGTTTTGTATGCTCTTCATATAGACAGTGTTCATTAATTATCATTCAGAAAAGCTATTAGAGATATTGTGCCTGAAATTTTGCTTCTTTATTATGGCCTCTGTATACTACTTGGGAAATTTTAGTTAAGTTTCTGATTTAATATTTCTTTCTGCATTCCAGAGGAAATCCACAGAGAATTGATGCCGCATCCTCCAACAAGCGAGTAATATTTACATATGAACAGGTAGTAGGGAGTGTAATTTAATGTTTGTTGATTTCTGGGAATGGTAACATTTAGATGTAACTTTTGTGTAATTTTAGATTTAAAAATGAAAGGCTATGAGATAAAAATTATGTTAAGAAGCTGCATTTTCTTGGTGCTGTTGGTTAACCCATCTCACTTATATGCAAAATGTGACTCTCCCATATTTTAATGTGGAGTTTCATAGCTTCCTTTATTTGGCATTTTGCTTTAACATTTCGTTTGCCTTTATTTGTGGAGTGGCTTACTGCATTGTGCTGTTATTCAGTGTCTGATGTATCTGTACCATTATCCTGATGTATGGTATGACTATGCTACATGGCATGCAAAACGTGGTTCTATAGATGCTGCGATCAAAGTGTTTCAGCGATCTCTGAAGGCTCTTCCTGGTGTGTGATTCTTTTGAATCTTTTCCTTCTTACACTTACTTGATTTTCAAATCAGATTTGGTAGTGCCTGCATATCTTTCGATTTGCAGCAATTTTGTGATCATTAGATATCCTGTGACAAGAACTCTTTTCTGAGGGGAAAAGATTGGAAAGACGTGCCTGAGGCCCATCCTTAACATAATTTTACTGCAGTGTGTGAAATCATACAGTTATAAGTCTTGGGTGTGGCATTTAAATCCACTATGTTGAATTAAAGTCGTAAAGTGTTATCTCCTTTCGCCAAAATTTTATATGCTGATTTATGTGTTGTTGTCTAGCTTAAAATTAATCTAAATTAATGCAGCTTTTTTAGTTTTGGCCGGATGGTGTAGCACTGTTCCAGTATGGTTTAATTTATTTCTTCCTGTTTGTTTTGTCTTCTAACTCTGCTTGAATGATCATTTGTGACAGGTTCGGAAATGCTGCAGTATGCTTATGCTGAGCTGGAGGAATCTCGTGGGGCAATTCAGGTGCGATAGGTTGAAATTTTGAAAACGAGATATATTTTCTTTTCATTTATAATCCCCTAACTATTTTTCCTTTCATCTTTTGTCTGTCTATATTAGGCTGCAAAGAAGATATATGAAAACCTTTTGGGAGATGGTGTCAATGCAACAGCACTTGCACATATTCAAGTATGTCTGTGGGATAGTTTGCTTATATGTACAATGCTCATTGGATGTGTTAGTTAGTTGACAGATAAGTGTGCATAGTGCCTAAATGATGGTAGGGCTGAACGTTGTCATACTCATCTGTTATTTTCTGACAGTTAGCTCACAAATCATGGAATAACTCTTTTAAGTGTAGCCTCGTGAACAATGTAAACATCTTACATTTGTTTGCTTAAAGCCCAGGTGTAAGAAGGTCTAGGTATTCTATATCTTGGACTACATTTTTTCTTAATGCAAGTAGAAGTTCATTTATGGAAATTTTATGCATTTGATAATGGATTCTATGTAGATAAGTATTGTTAAGGCATCACGTTAAGTTATTTTCTGAGACAATTTTTGTGCCATGAGGTTGTTGGATAACTGGTACCCTTCTAAAAAAAAGTCTCACCTGTCTTTGGTTCTGCAGTTCATTCGTTTCCTGAGAAGAACTGAGGGTGTTGAAGCAGCTCGCAAGTACTTTCTAGATGCTCGCAAATCCCCAAACTGCACTTATCATGTTTATGTTGCTTATGCAATGATGACCTTTTGTCTTGACAAGGACCCGAAGGTCCTGCCACTTCATCTCTCTCTTTTTCTTTTCCTTTTTTTTTTCTTTTTTTGGATTTCTAAAGACTCACTTTCAGTGTTATTTATATTCTGGTTGAGGGAGGGGGATTATTTGTTATAGAAACTCAAGCTTGCTGCTGATTTTATACTGCTTAAATAAGATATATGAAGGGATATGTATTTAAATTCTCATATGTGTGTGTTCATGCTAGTTTTGTTAACAAGTCAAGTATGAATGTCCTCTATCTATTTGCTGTTAACTTGCCATCAATGGCTTTCCTTGTCTGTTCTGTGCTTTGTGTGATTGAAAATGTATAAAATCAACGCCCTTAATATTCAGTCATCAGAAACTTAAACAATAATCAGCTAGAAATTATGGTCTACTTGCTTGATGACTATGATGAGTATTGTGTCTTGGTTAATATCGTTGCTTTATCTGTGCAGATGGCGCACAATGTTTTTGAAGCTGGATTAAAACGTTTTATGCATGAGCCTGTTTACATTCTTGAGTGAGTTCTACTTCATTCTAATTCTGAAAATTCTCTTCTATGTTGCTATGATTTGAAGTTGTTTATTTCATCTTTTGTACATTGAAGGAAAAAAATATCTAGCAGTTTTTTATGTGCATGAATCTAAAATATCTTCCTTTGCACTTTTTCTTCATACACCACCGTTTTAGGGGTAGTAGTAGTAAATCGAGGATGATGTAAGATGGTCACCTTCTGGCTCTCTTTCCCCCTCAACAAAAACTGTCCTTTGGGGAGAGAGGTCAGGATGAACATCTAGTCTGCAAAATATAATTAACAGTGTAACTAATAAACTTAAGTTTCTAGTTACCGTTTAGCTATACATGGAGATTCATGGACTAAATTTTCACCCATGAGAAATGATTATCTGTGGTTACCTAGCTGGGAAACCTTTTAATTGTTTAACATGTGGACAGTTGATGCTATTAAATTCTAAAATGTTATGTTATGTTATTGTTCTTGCTCATGCAACTATTGATCTTAATTAGATGGAAAGCCACAACAACCTCTGTGGCTCTTGCTGCTTTTTGTCCTATTTTCAGTCCTTTAGAGAACTGTAGGTGTGATTTAATGGTTTGATTTATTAACATAAATTGTCATTTGTTTTAGATATGCAGATTTCTTGACACGCTTGAATGATGATCAGAATATACGAGCTTTGTTTGAGCGGGCACTGAGTACACTTCCAGCTGAGGATTCTGTCGAGGTAGAACTGAGTTCTTTTTTACTTGTTCAGTTGTTCCTTATTTTTAACTCTGAGTTTTAACTTCATTATCTAAATCTTAAATAAATTAAGCATCAGTATATTAATATTTGCTTGCATAAACAAAGTAAGAAGTCCCTTTAGTACTAACTTCACTTTTATTGCATAATGATATCCAAGGCATGCTTTTGTCCCTTGCAATAATAATTGTTTCGGTAAATGAGTTCTTGCAACCACTCAGAAATGGTCGTACATTTTAATGACCTGATATCATAATATTGTTTTGCAGGTTCTATTTTTGATATCAGTTGATATTATGTCATATTATAAGTTAAAAAGTAATGGTAATTTCTACAATCAGTATGTGTGGATACCATATTCTTTGTACTAGTAGTTTATTTAATTGTTCAATTTGAATATCTTTTGCTGATGTTCAACATGTCATTGTAACATATTCTTTCCTGTAGGTATGGAAAAAGTTCACCCAGTTTGAGCAAACTTATGGAGACCTTGCAAGCATGTTGAAGGTAATAGTTTCATTTTGTTTGAATTCAATAATAATGTTGTCTTGGTCATTTCCTTTGTAACATGCTTTTAATTTGGCATATGCTGATGTATCCAATGTACTCTCTTACCATAGCCACTATCTGTAGAAACAGAAGGACTGCCCTCAAGCCAGTAAGGCACGCCCAAAAAAAAAAAAAAAGCTGAAATGAAATTTTATAAAATAATGAGTATGTTTTGCTGGCATTACCCAACTTTGTAAAAATAATACTAATAATAAGAATAATAAAATAAATAATGAGTATGTTTTGCTGCACATGGTTTGGTGTACACAGATCTGTAAGATGCTGGTCTGACATCCAACTATATGGGGTCCTTACGTTGTGTCATCCTAGTGTTACCTTTTGTTTTCTGGTCCAGTAAGTCTTTTGTAACTAACAATAATAATGACATTTGGTTTCTTCTTGTAGTCTCAGATTTTTATGACAAAATATCGTCTTTTATACGTGAATCCAAAAAGACTGACTTCATTACCTCCAACAAAATCCATAAACAAAATTGCTTCTTTTTTTCTGTTATTTAAAAAGGTTATTGATATTGTTCTTTAAGTCATCTCAAGTTGTTTTCAACAATAATTTTGTTAGATACTAGCAAGAATTTAGTAATGCGAATGTTAATAGCATAGCTTACTGCTTGCTTTAATTTGTGCAAAATTGGGTGGGGAAGAAAATATTCTTCCATTTCTTTAGTTATACAATCTTTTTATGCTTTATTGCATTGCTCTGCAGACATAGGTAGCTTTTTATGTACGCGTTGCTTCAACTTTTTGTTACTGTTCCATATAGGTTGAGCAAAGACGGAAAGAAGCCCTTTCTGGGGCAGGTGAAGATGGAACATCAGAATTTGATAGTTCTCTTCAAGATGTTGTATCACGGTATAGATTTATGGATCTTTGGCCGTGCTCCTCCAAGGACCTTGACCATTTAGCTCGGCAAGAGGTACTAATTATTTGTATATAATTTATGGATGATTATATATTGATTACCGCCTAATGTGCCTTCTTGCTATTAGTCATTCCCTCGTTTGTTGTACATGTCCATTTCCATTTAAAACCACTTCTATGTAAAAGAGAATGAAAGATTCTTATCTGCTCAAATAACTATTATCAGTAATCAATGGCTAGGTTTTGAATCTTTTAATATTCATGGTTTTAATGCATGAAGTTCCACAGAATGGGAATATGAAATTCTGTCATTCCTACTGCCATTAAAAGAATGGATGAATTTTGAGAACAAGGAATAATCTTGACCTTTTCATAGAAAACCCATAATAATTCTTGGTCTCTAGTAATCAATAGAAATTTTTATTGCTTAGCTTAATCATGTTTGTGTGTATAGTTTTGTGCATATACACACAAGGGGGCATTTGTTCGCACTTTGTATAAAACTTATTAGATTGAATTGTACCACATGTAAGTGTTTCACTTCAAGATCTGGTCATAATGATATTTATTAATATCTATGTGAGGGATCAATTTTTTGTTATCAATAATTGTAAAAGATGCCTACATTCAAGACTATGTTTAGATTATGCAGAAGTGATCTTATATCTGTTGATTTTTATCTGTTTTTGTGTATTTTTACTTGTATAGTGTGTTATAACTCAATGTTCATTTCTTCTTCTTTAGTGGCTTGGCAAAAATATCAATAAAAAACTAGAAAGGTCTGCTCTGCCTAATGGAATTGGACTTTTAGGTACTGGTATTATACTTGTTTTTAGATCTCTTCATTATGTTTTTTTGAAGAGAAATTCCTGTCCTCATTTTTTATTGTGCTTATTCTCTCTTAATAAAAATCTTCTCTTTTTATACAAAAAAATTACGTGGTAAATACAATGCTGTTGGTGCAGACAAAACAGACAAAGCATCTACCAATGTACCAAGCCTTTCAGCTGTGTCAACAAAGGTTGTGTATCCTGATACTTCAAAGATGGTTATATATGATCCAAGGAATAATCCAGGTATGTAATATCTGCCATCCGAAATTTGAATAACTGATATGGTGAATTTCAATGGGGATCAAGGTCTAATAACAAATTGTAGCTTGCATTGTTGGCAAATCTTGTATGACTATTAGGATAGGAGCTACCTTTGTTTTGAGTGAAGAGCATAAATTATTGGAAAAGAGAAAGTATCAGAAAAAGTACCCTTCTTCCTTCTTATAGTAATATTTCTTTAGAAATATGGGGTTATTCAAGAGAACATCCTCAGTAAACTAGACAATATAACTATCTTAAAAGACTGATTTTAAGCTATGCGGTGCACATGTATTCTGTAGATCTTAATTAATCTAAGAGCCTAAGAAGCACAGGCCCACAACTCTAGAAGATGGTGACACTTCAATTTGTGGTTTTCTTGCTACTTTCCAAAGCTTATTTATGATTCATGAGAACTAGTTTTTGACTAATTTATAGTAACAAATTGGCAAGAACAGATTAGCATTCACCTAAATGATTATAGCTTGTCATAATTTCATTTTCCATCGGATGGTTTTATTGCGTAGTATCATGTTGCAATCTGATATGATGACCTTACTCCAAAGGAAGTATTTTTAATAAGCAGAACCACATGTTAGGATTCTATTTTTTATGGGACCTTATTTAGTCCAATTGTTACAGTGGCAGGTGCTGGGACAAATGCATTCGATGAAATTTTGAAAGCTACACCACCTGCTTTAGTAGCATTTTTAGCTAACTTACCCGCGGTTGAGGGTAATTTCTATTCTCAATGTTGTCTTGTATTTTTTGTATGAGCATGGCAGACCTGTGATTTGAGAATGAAGATGATGGATGTAGATTTTACAGTTGAGAATTGTTGAACACAAAAAGGAACAGTTTTAAAATTGCTTATTGATGAACTTACTTTCATTTGAATTAGACTTGCTAACTTTCCCATTTGTTTTGGCATAAAACTTCTTCCTGTTAATTCCACACGCAAATACATATACATAAATGACCCATACATTGAACAATGTGTCTCTGGGAATTTCAGGTCCGACACCAAATGTCGATATTGTATTATCAATTTGTTTGCAAAGTGACTTGCCAACAGGACAAGGTGGGAAAACAAGGAATGCTCCAACACAATTGCCACCTGGTCCTGCTCCAGCTACTAGTGAACTTTCTGGTTCAAGCAAGTCTCATCCCATTCCAAGTGGCTCATCTTTGAAACCAGCCAGTAGTAGACAATATGGGAAGAGGAAAGAATTGGACAGTATGTTTATCACCTTTTTACCTGACTCTATGATTATCTATTTTTCTTTTCTGTTAATTTATAGGATTTGGAATTCAATGTGAACATATTGTGTATTGGACATGCATCTCAAGTATGGGGGTTTCTAGAACTCTCTCATTAAGCTATTCTTGGGAGTTCCCTCACCAGAAATTATGAAACTGCTTGGGACATGTATCACTCTGTTTACTATGTGTTGTCTGTAAATGCAACTTTCTTATTTTTGTTTTCCCTTTAACTTGGAATCTATGTAGGTGACTTTTCCCTTGTAATATTTTTTTTATTTTATTAGGGCAAGAGGATGATGATACTACCACTGTTCAGAGCCAACCACTTCCAAGAGATGCTTTCAGGATACGGCAGTTTCACAAAGCTCGGGCTAGTAGCGCTTCTCAAACAGGATCAGCTTCATATGGAAGTGCAAGTGCATTCTCTGGTGACTTGTCTGGTAGCACTGGTTGATGATCTGTTTTAACCCAGTTCATAGACATCTCCCATCTCGTGTCAATTAAAGGTTTCCTCCGTTTTTAATTCCTTTTTAGGAAAGAAAAATTCTTTGATCACATTTAGATTTAGTCATAGCATTAGGCCCTTACACATTTCTCTTGATAGTATAACTAATTCAAGTACAAGTGTGCAGAAAAATAAGTTGTCACTTGTGGTTCCCGTTTTACAATTCTTGATGAGTGGTCTGGAATAAGTGGACGTGACGTCATCCAGCCCTTCCTCCCCCCTTTTTCTTTCTTTCTGGAAAACTACTTATAGAATGAAAAGGTCAAGGACCACCCTGACATGAGAAAAATGTTTTCGACTGAGGAATTTCATAATGAAACTGTCTTGAGCTGGTGAAATGCGAATCAATCGGCCCTATTCGACCACAAAAGCCTGCAGATTAGTTTAATATCTGCTCCTACAGCCTCATGCAGCTGGTCTACTGGCCGATATCTGTAGATGCCTTGCTTAAGATTGGCTGTTATCCACCAAGGAGGATCAAATACAGGTTGCTAGGGATCCATGTATGGAAGGAAGTGTAATGATCTTTACAAACAGCTGAGGCAACAAGCATTTTATTAGTATTCAAAATTAAAATCAGCTTCAGGATTGTGACTCGAGGTTCCTTCCCCTTCCTGGCTATGATTTTTAGCCAAAATATTTCATGTATTTTAAAAATTATCGATATGCTTTATCCTTGATTAGTTGTGTAATTTTACTAGGATCATAATTTTCTTTTCTTTTCTTTTTTTTAGTTACTTTTTTGGGTGCATGTTAGATACTGCGGAACGCTTGTTTTCAAGATCAAAATTCAAGCTTTTGTTGTTAAGTGATGATGATGATGATGATGCAGTGATGCCTTGCTCCTCTCGTTTATCTCCCAAAATGCAAGCATTTGCAATTCAACCGCACAGGCTTGGCATTTTTAAAAATTTAGTGGTATGTTTGGATGGAGCAGATTGGAGGGGAATGAGAGAAAAGGAGAAATTAAGTTTTAATCTTCTGTTTATTTTTAGAGTTCTGATTAAAGAGGAAAAAAGATGAAAGGTTTATCACTAATTCTCCAAAGATCTCAAAAACCCTCCGTTACCAATTATTTTTTGTTCCTTTGGTTTAAATATCCACAAATGGGAGGAAAAGTTGTAATTTGAAGTTCATTTATTTTAACAGAATATATTTATGAAAATATAGTTATAAATATTTAGATAGTGAAATATGTTATATTTGTCCAACATTAAATGTAGAAGGTGTAGAGAAAAAAAATTTTTTTTGAAAAAATTAATATCTTCCACTGTCATAATTTTAAAGGTAGTTTTTGCTCACTATCATGATTCTAGGCAATATAATTTCTTTTAATCAGTTATACAACTTTACTTTGTATTATCAAATACGATTTTTCAACACAATATCTTGTATCAAAATAGGCTGGAACCTAACCATAAAGACCCAAAATATTTAGCATTGAGAATTAGTTGATGTTTATTTAATTATAATAGTATCCTTGAAAGCTTGCGCCAACAAAACACTTATCTCCTAAACCGAACGCATGTAAAGTGAGGGATACATTGCATTAATACAATTAAGATGTAGCAGAATGGTTTGAATTTTCCGTTGGCCTCCTAGCTGAACTATCTTTCTTCAATGCTTTGTCCGCAACTAATTTTTCTAATTCAAGTTATTTAAGTAAAAATAATTTTGATTCTTGTAAATGAATTTTAATGTTTGACAACAATTTGAAATATAATTATTTAATTTGATGTGCAAATAACTTGATTTGTTTGATACATGTTGAAAATACATCGAGTTCAATTAAAAGATAATTTTGGTGGTACTATAGTGAATAAAATTGTGATAGAGTTATTAATAGAACGTGTTTTGTGTCAAACTTGTATTTGCTCCTACTGAAATGATGGAAAAATTGAGGAATTGTCAAACAAGGGATTGAGCTTCTCTTAGAATTTTATCAGTAATAAATTAAAACTCAATTTTTAAATATGTAATTATCTATTTTCTTTATCTTGTCATCAAATGTTTCACTTTACTATGACTCTATTTGTTTTTGGGAAGATATTCTTCATGAAAAAATTTCACTTTATTATATGTATTTCAAGGAATACTGTATGAATTTATACCTTGTGTTTAAAAAAAAAATAATACCTAGAGTTATAATAAAAGAGGAACATAACTTCCTCTTCAAAAAGAGAAAGTTATCTTTCATCAAAAACTTTACATTTAACATCAAATATGGAAATTATTTTCCACTATCTTGATACTTTATAACTATACTCTAATAGAAGATATTTTTCACCAAAATAAATGGAGTTTAAATTGTAATCTGTACTTTAGAGGATCTTAATCCTACAAAACATAATTTTAAATTTTAAGAATCTTATAATTGTTGTTTATTTTAAATTAGTATAAATAAACATCAAATTGAAAAACTATCTACCTTCATTTTACCTGTATCTTACCATATTTTCATAAATCTACAATTTATAATAGGTAGAACCATTGAAACAAATTTGAGTTTGCAGACAAATTTGCGAGTTCGTAAAAAAATACAAATTAGGACTTATAAAAAGTGAGTTCATTTATTTGCAAAGTCACATAGTCCAATTTGTTGAGTTTGTGTCTCATATGAATTGGATGAACAGACAATTCACAAATAGGTCTATAGTCTTTTTTTTTTTCCTTTTTCATCTTTAAACTAAATTAATACACTACATAAATATTCACCCAACAAATTCAATATTTATTTTCTAACTCAAACTCAATTTTTTATCTTTCAAATCAATCCAATATAAATAAATTATTTTTAAATTAATAATTTTGTTTCTAAGTTGATAAGTTTAAAATTAACTATTTTTATTATAATTTATTTAATTTTGAATCGTTAGTACAGATATAAATCAACTGAAATATATCTCAATAAAACCTAACACAGTATATGGAAGATACAATGGAATGAAAAACCAAATTGTCGAGCCATTACATATTCCGCTTACGTCTAACCCTATGCAAGACAATTATATATCAAATTCAACAAGAAACATTTGAGAACCTGAAACACAAATATATATATATATATATATATATATATATATATATATATATATATATATAATTTTTTTAATTTTAAATTATTGATATGGATACAAAATATATCAAATATAAAATTTTTAAATTATGATTATTAGATTTGAAATTATTTTAAAAAAATCCAAATTTTAAAACTCAAGTTCTGTATAATGTTAACGGCTAACTAATCCATTTATTCGGTGCCCCCCCCCCCCCCCATTCCCACAAAAAAATTTCAGTTACCTTGCCTGTGGGCTGTAGTATTTGTCAAACCAGTTCTTAATTAATTGAGTTATTTATTTATTTAAGTATACGCTGAAGAAACTAATTTAACGGAATCTGGCAAAATCAAAAGTTCCATTGCCGGGAATCGAACCCGGGTCTCCTGGGTGAAAGCCAGACATCCTAACCGCTGGACGACAATGGATTTGTGCGTGTGTGCATTACAATTAAATCATAGCATTTCCTCAGTTTCATTGTTGCGAATCATTGTGTGTGTGTAAAAAGAGGAAGTATTGGGAGTCATGAACACTCTAATCCTGAGGCTTGGTCAGGGAAATAGCTATAGACAGTCTGTGTCAACAAGAATCAAATTCCGGTCATGCAATTTTTATATAACAAAATGTTAGCAATTTTTTCATAGAAATATATAAATTTGTAAAGTTTCATAGTTCAAACATTTTAGAAACATAATTATGATATTTTATACGCTTATTAAATATAAAGTTTAAGCAACATTGTATTTTTAAAAAAATTATAAAATTTTTCTTTTTGAATCACCAAGCGAGATAAATATTTCGAAGAGTAAAATATTAACAAATTTCTTATTTCCCAATAAAAGTTATTTCTAAAATTTAAAAAAATTAGAAAAAATTTATATACATAATTCATAGTAACTGAAATTGTAAAAAAATAAGTAGTCATAATTCAAAAGAAAAAATTACAAAAATTTATTATGAATTACAAATTTTTAAATCATAAATTGCTAATGGCATTATAAAAATATTTTTAAATCACATTACATAATACTTTTTACATTCCTTTTTAATTGTCTTTTTAGAGATGGTTTTTCCTTTTTAATTATCATCTTAGAAAATTAATAATGCATTATTATCCTTTTCTACGAAAATTATTAGTTAATTATAACTATTTTTTTTAAAATTGAGGTCATTTATATTTACCATCAAAATGTTTCATTTGAAGTTGCTAATTAATTATAATTAGGATATGGGTTAAAAAAATCTATTGTTTGAAACAATTGATAAAAGAGCAAGTGAAAAATGTTTTAAGGTTAGATCTAATTTAAAAGGCGAATATATGAATATAGAAAAAATTTTAGAGGCCTTTTTTTCCATTTTGCTTTCTGAGCTCCTTTCCTTTATCTATTTCTCCATTTCAACCCACTTCTCATTCTTTCTAAAAAAGGAGAAACTCTTTTCCACTCCTCGAGTAAGGAAAGCAATCTTTCATTCCTTCATCTTCCTAATCAAACAAGTTAACGATTCCTACTTCTTAATCTCTATAAGAATTTTCTTTTACCTCTTCCTTATGTTGTGATTTGTTGAGGATATTGAATTAGTTAAACATTTGAGTTCTTGGTTAGGAAAGAATGGTATCCTAACTTGAGAATTTTGATTTGTTGATGTATAGAAACTAGTTGTCTCTTTCAATAATTATGAGTAATATTATATTTGATTCTAGCCTTGATTTTTACCATTTGGGATGCTTTTTGGTTTAAGGTTTACATAAGTTATTAGACATGAAATTTGATGTCAAGATGTTGTTTATTACGAAATTTATAATGGATCTAAATGATTTAGTATTAAAGTGATGGTATTTAATGATTTGGTTATTTATACTTGCTAAAAGATTGAGTTTAGGATGAATTTAGGTCAAGTGAACAATGAAAAATCTACAAAACTTCAAAGGTATTCTTGATATATTAGATTATAAGGGCTCAGTTACATAATGGATTATTGTTATAAAATGATGTTATAATCAATTATCATAGGTTGAGGTTGCTTCTGCTAGATAATAATTGACTACCGTGGTATAAATGTTGACAATAATCAATTAATTGATTATGCTCTATCCACTTTTAACTTCTACTTACTTCAAAGATCTCAAGAATTATAATTCATTCTATAATTGTAAAATAGGAATGTATGTCTTGTTAAATGTTAATCAGGTATGATTAAGTGCAAAGAGACATGGTTCTGTTGCCACCTATGAAATCATATTATGACTTGATTGTTGTTGCCATATATAAGAATTGAGACGAAACCAGATTCTAATTTTCCTTATATATGTATACATATAAATGATGTGGAATTAGGTTAACTTTTATATTGAAGTGCTAATTGAGGTACTTGTTTATATATTGTGATAAATTATGAAATAAATGACATTAGATGATGATGGGGGCAATGATATCTACATTGTAGCTTTATGCACTAGATCTGCATGTCCGTTTATGAAAGGATAAAGTTAACTTTAGAAGGATGAGAATGAGTTTTTAAGAAATAAGATTAGAAGAGAGTTATAAAAAGATTTACATGTTTTCTTTTTATTGCTTTCTATTGTATGATATGATAATGTCATGATTGGATTGTGAAATTATGAAAACAAAAGTAATAACCTTGTGATTGAATTCCCCCTTTGAATAGGATGATGTAAAAATAAGCAAAGCAACTTTGACTAAGCTTCAATATTGTTATACCTTCTTTAAATTATAGTAAATTAAAAATTATTTTGTAAGAAAGAATGACTAAGATAATTGATAAATTTGATTGAGTTAAAAATTTTATATATAAAATATGGAATAAAATGAAGTTAATAAAATTGATAATATAGGAATATGAATTCAGTGAAAATTTAATGAGAAAAAACTTATTGGAATCATGAAATGTAAAGTTTTGTATTAATATAAATGAGTGTGTGAATATTGAAGAGGTTTAGGAATAATTCTTCAAAAATGCCCCTATTCCTCATTTTTTAGCCTTAAAATCCTCAATCTCTCTCATTTCTCTTTATATTTCAGTTTCTCCTAACTCTCTTTACATAATTTCTTCCATAACTCCAATAATTAAGCAAGGATAATCTCAATTGTTTTTTATTTCTTTATTCAATAAAGGTAAAAACATTAAAGAATCTCTCCTATTTTTTCTTAATTGATTAAGAAATTTAAAGTTATTCAGTTTTATTAGGTATTCTAAATCCTAATTCTAGAACCTATAAATTTTTATATGATTAGAATTGAAAAATCTTCAAACTAACTTCCTAATACCCTCTTCCATATAAGGTAAGTGGATAATCTAATTAAATTCATAGATTTATGATTATGTAATGGAATTAAAGAAGTATTAGTTGTTTTATAATTTTACTTGAAACATATCTAATTTAATATGGTGGAAGTAATAAATTATAAAGAAGGGTGATATAAGATGATTGTGTTAAGGTTTGATATGTAATACATATATTTAAAAGGCATTTATGATCAGGTGAGCAATAAATTTTTAGTAGAAAAATATCATTTTCATTAGAAAAATATCATTTTCATATGTGAATCGAGTGCACAATTGATTCTCATAATCTAGAAGCAAATTTGGATATAAAAATTAACTATGCAATCGATTCTCTTTTTGCAAACACAAGTTCAGGGCTAGTGAATCAATTGCATAATTAATTCACCATCCTAAAATTTTATGTCAAATTTAAAAAGGTATGACTCTTTTATCTTACACTCATTTTAAACGAATCACTTATTGTTAAAAAGTTAATTGAGTCTATTTTCAAAGGAATTAGTTAAAAATCAATATATTATGCATATTTTGAGATATTACTAAAATAATAGATAAAGGTCAAAAATTCAATATTTCAAAAAATGGACTTTTGTGTTTATCATCTAAAAGGCATAACATTTTCAAATTTTAATTGATTTGGGTGAATGACTAGTCTATGGAAAGCTAATAAAATCTAATTTCATATGAAATAAATTTTATAAATAATATATTCATAATTTTTTAATTACCTATAAAAAATCATTGAAAGGTCATAATAATGGTGACCATATAGTATACATACCTAATGTACATTATATTCTTATAATTTATAATGATCTAACATGGGGTGTTTAGTTTTTAAGAATCAAAGATAAAGTGATTTATGATAATTATAAGATACATGCATGACTTAGGTAATTATGAAATGAGAAATTAGACATTATAAGATATAATATGTATTGTAACAAACTTATTGCATTAATCATAGAAATGAATATGTTATGTGATCATGCATATAGACCCAGTGTGGTATGACGATTGTAATAAATATAGCTTATTGCCAATTATGAGTTTGAATTGCTTGAGTTATTATGAATCGTGAAGAATGAGAAAAAAAAGGCAAGTTAAATACCAGATGGTTAATTCTCAGTACAAAGTAGGTAAGGTATACGATTGGATTGAGAGGAATAAGGATGGAAATAAATGGGTGGAGTATAAGGTTAGCCTAGGAGTTAAAAGGTGGATGAATGTATTTTATTTATTACTTATAGATCCAAATGAGATGTAACCTCAAATATAATGTAATTATTCATGAGTATTCTCATATAACACATTAGAAATGTAACGGTCATGTTTTAATCTTATTATTGTTTACTTTTAGTTACTAATATACTTAAATATAACATGAATTGTCAAAAGAGAATAGTATGATAAGTGAGCTATTATGAATTATGGTTGTTCTTATAGATTATTCATTCATTTATTGAGCCTTGTACTCATTCCACCATAATTTATTTTACAGACTTCTAGGTTTCTAGGTCAAGCTTTCACATCTACCTCCTCAAAGCTAGATTCCATTGGAACTCACTAATAGTAATATAATAGCATAAGATCTTGTATATAGTATATTTTAGACTTTATTCTATCACAGGCTTGGGTAGAGGAGATATTAAAATTGATTCCTTGTAAGTTAATTAGATTAACTTTTCCTCATTTTGGGAAGATTATAAACATATCTAATTTTCTTATCTTTTGTAGAACTTTTAATGAATATCCTCTTTCTAAAGTGTCATCTTCTTTTGTATATGCGTTATATTTGTTAATTAGGAATAGGCAAATGGAAATTGAAAAATAGGTTCTCTATTAATCACAATTGGGTTAGAGTCATGATAGATATAATGTATGTCTATATCCATCCTTTTTATGGGCAAGATATTCTTTCAAAACACTTTCCTCTTTTTCTTAGTAAAGCTATTAGAGTGTGTTTATTTTGTCAAATGGAACTCAAATGCCTTTTTTTAAAAAAAAAAATTAACTATAAGATATGTGATACTATATTTAAATTTTAATTATTCTATATTACTTGTCGTTTACTCTCTAAATCTAAAAAAAAACTCACACTCTCTCTCTCCCTCTTCTTTTCCATAAGGAACTTTCTCCTTAAGTGCTCAATTGCTATCAAATAGGTGGGACTACTCAAGGATTTTGCATTCAAATAAGTCTTGAGATAATTGGTATAAATGTTCATAAACATTAATTGTTGCATGCATGCTTTCCCTCACATTTGAATTCAATCATGATAATTGAGAAGATATGCACAAGTGCACATCAAATATTGCATTAAACATGTAGAAGTATGGTATGTAGATAGTGACTCTTAACAATTTCTCACAACAATAATGTACCTTGAAATGGATGGTGACAATTTATTGTCATCATCAATTTTTGTGCATGAAAAAGGAATAGATACAATATTTTATTTTAAAATTCAATTTGGATGGTACATATAAATGGAATGGTGAGAATCTTTTATTTTAAATTTTATTTTATTTTAAATGGAATGGTGAGAATATTTTATTTTATTTTAAATTTTCATTTAGATGGTACATTAAGGGGGAATGGAAAGAATAGTTTACTTTAAAATTTTATTTGGAAGGACCAACATATATTTTTATAGTCTAAATATACAAGTACACCAGTATATGAGAAAAATATTAAGGCTCTAGGGCCATTCCTTCCTGCCAATAAGTTTACATGTAACTAAAAAGTAAAAATTAAAAGAAATTTAACACTTAATAAGCTAAAAAATCACTAGTTTAGTTTATTTCTTTTAAACTTTATTTTTTTATAAATTATAAGTATGAGTTTATATCTATGTAGATTAATTATTGTTCATTTTTTTAAAAAATGTTATATAGATTTTTATTTATAACATCATCTTATTTTACTATTATTTTTATCGGTTGAACCAAATCATAACTTGTTGACATTTTCAATTTGTTCTCCAGTCCAATTTTTAATAGTTTGCAATGAGTAGAACGCTATGGATAATTCAAAATTATAAGGTACTTGATAAACCAATAAATCTCTTGATTTGATTACATGAAGCATTTGATAACAAGTTTTGCATTTACTAATAAATAAAGGAAAGGGCCAGAGCTGACAAAGTTATAACTTTAACTTCGTTTATATATTTTTACGAAAAATATTTTTCATAAAAATAATTTTATTCATTTATATCTATAGTTATAAAAAATAAAATAATAAAAATATTCTATATATTTAATACTAAATATAAAAAGTATGGAAAAGCTTTGTATTTTTTTTTGCATTCAGAGTTTGATCCATAGCGTTTGAATAAGTATATTTAATAATTTAATTACTCTTAATATTATAAAGAAAGAAAGAGAATGATAAAAATATATATTAATTATTTTAAAAAAAAAATATTTTCTTTCATTATTATAGCACTATATATTCTTTTAAGAATTTAAATTTAAAATACTACCGGTGTAAATCAATTTTACATTGTTACTTATTCATTTAATATCATATCATTAAAAAATTATTAAAAAAATTTTAGTGTCAATAAAAATTTTTAATTAATAAAATTGGTTTTTGAATGAGATGTCACTTTTTATTCATTGCTAGTGTAAAAAAATTACACTAACAATGAATCGAATTTAAAATTTTATTTTAAATTACAAATTATGTAAGTGACATAGTACTTATAGACAAATAAATAATTTTTTAAAATAATAAACAAAGCAAACAAAACCTTATCTAATTTTCTTCATTAGAAAATAGATATATTTAAG
Organism: Sindora glabra; assembly: GCA_020226215.1. Taxonomy (NCBI): domain Eukaryota; kingdom Viridiplantae; phylum Streptophyta; class Magnoliopsida; order Fabales; family Fabaceae; genus Sindora; species Sindora glabra. The sequence continues at coordinate 31,194,577 of CM035228.1, read as the reverse complement.
AATTTAATTTTGATTTGTAAATTTTTTTTATACTATTAATGGACGAGAATATGATATATATAATTAAAAAATTAATAATATTTATAAATAATAAAAATATTTTAATAGTTTCTATTAACATAATAATATGAACAAATCATAATATAAAATTAATATATCATAGTATAAAATTAATTTATACTAAAAGACGGATTAAATTTAAACTCCGATGTATAAATTCCCCGTGCCATGAACGGAGTTCTTATATCTTGACCGCTTGCTCTACAAGTTTACTGTTTGCGTATCTCTATCCGTATATCTCTTGGTACAAAAGTCAAAGTTAAATTGCAATCATACATATCTTTACTGGTAAAATTGATGATTTTGAGTCTATCAAAGTCCTCAAATCTAAAAAGATTTAAGTAAACGGATTTTTTTAATTTCAAAAAAATTCTAAAAATTAAAAGGCTATAATATTTTTCATGTTTGGTCACAACGGAGGTGAATTTTAGGAGTGGTTTAAATGAATTTTCTTAATTAAAACAATTTTTAGTTTGTAATTTAAAGTTACAAACCAGTTATAACCGCTCAAATTTGTTTGCTTTTTTCTTTTTTTTCTGTTAGTATCAGTTTGGGCTTGTTGAATATCTTCTTCTGTGTATCAGTTTCAATTTTGTCACAGTCTGCTCAATTCATTCACATACAGGTTTTCACATTTTTTATAAACCACAAGACTAACCTCCCTGCAAACGTGCTTAAGTGCAGGTGATGCTAATCCAATCAGCCGATCTTTACTTTATAATTGAACATTAGTAGCAGTCATCTTTTATGATGATCATACCCTTACATAAAGTTATATAGACTTTATATGAGGCTTGGTTTAAAGATTTTAAAGGACCAAATATGGGGGGAAAAGTTCTTTTTTTTATTGAATATTTAATTTTCATGTTGTTATCCTTATCTACTTTTAACAAATTTTACTCTTTTGAATTAATTTCTTTTTTCTAAAATATCATATTATGTTAATTAATGGAGAAAAAAATACTCTTTTATTACTATTGCTGCCTCTGCCATCATCACCACCCATATAGATATAGTCACTAGAATGGAAAACACAAATAATAATGTGATTTCATTTCTTAATTGATGAATCAAACAATAAAAAAAATTACAACTAGTAAGGTTTCATTTTCTAAATGAAACAAATAATTCAAAAAATAACAATTTTTTACCCTTGTGTTTCTAAATATTATATACACATATAATACTTATATCAAAGAATCAATCTATTTTATACACATATGATATTAAAATGAAAATCAACTTATAAATTGCAAACATCACAAGTTTACAATTATTATTTATTTGCAACTATGTTGTCTAACATTCATTTTATGTCACTAAAAGATAGTATTAAAATAATACATAGACGCTTTTTTTGTAGCATGAAAAAAAAATTAGTTGAGTTGAATTAGGTAATGGGTAAAAATTTTCAAAGTAGCAAATTATGCTCACTTTTTGTAAAATTTAATTTAATTATACTTACACAACTTCTGTTTTAAAAAATATATAATTATCGATATTGTGAAACCCAAGGCAGTCTAATCAATTGAATTGGTCAAATTGAAACCTCAGACACAAAGCAAGCCCAAACGGCCTATGAATCTAGAATTAGCATTTACCTAGGTTGAATATTGAAACCCGATAATCGCTAATGCGCTTAAACCAATTTCAGAATTTCCTTAAAAGATGTAAGGAAGGGCCCATTGAGAAGCTGGAGCAACAAACCTCCGGCCGTGGAAACCATTTAGTTCAATATAATCTTCAATATATAAGTTACAAAAAATATATTTATGATAGAACAAGATTATTTTCTTATAAATTAAACTAATAGAAATATATTTACTTTTAAATAATTAATTTAATCAATCTCACCTATTTCAAAATATGTATTCACTTTATTTAATTTATACTATTTATGTTATTATAAATAATAATAATAAAAATATGCTTATTTTTATATAATTATAATATAAAAGTTTAAAATTACAAAAAATTTAAAACCTCCTACAATTACTTAAATTTCATATTATTAATACATTCTTAATGATGTAAGAACATTGATATATAATATAATATATTAAATATTTTATTATATAAATTTCTAAATATGAATATATAATAATCGATTTAACCATTCGTAGTTAAACTGGTTTAACTTTCATCCAATTACTTGTCAAGTTGACAAGTGAATTGGATTTCAGAACATTGATATCTTATCTCTTCTATTTTATTTTAAAAATACATCCACTTCCTCCTCTTTTTGAAAAATAAGGAAGTGGGTATATATTTTTTAAAAAATAAAGGATGTGAATATAATTAAAATAAATTTTAAGGAGGTGATTATAGTTTATCCATAATTATAAATTGATTTTTTTTCTAAAATTTTTCATTCATTGAAGATTAACTTTAAATTTTAATTTTTTTAATTGTCGGATTTTGATTTAATTTGTTTGTTTTCTTACGCTCTATTTATTTTTATAGCTCTAGTTCATAAATAAGAAAAATTTATTAAAAATATACACATTTTTATAATAATTTTAAAACAACATTCTCCTTAAACATTATCATAAAAAAGTGAATATCTTACGATTTTAAATTACAAAGTTTGTTCAGTTCTCCCTTGAAATAGGAATTATCAATGCCACTAATGTAATTTATTATATAAACTTTGTAGTTTTTTCATAAAATCCATTAAAAATTTTTAGATATAAATTTCATTATTCATGTTGCAGGATTTATAAAATAAATTGTGATATCTTATAACAAATTACAAAATTTATGAAAAAAGTTAAACTCTATAACTTATGCCATAATGGAAAAATTGCAAACTTTACATAAAAACTTACAAGTTTTATGCTAAATAAATTTTAATAAAGCCAAACAAATGGTCTGAATTCTGATATTCTAAGAATTCGTTTAATTCGTAAAAGTAGTATGAAAAGTGCAATTTTCTAGAAAGTAAAAATCCTTGAGGCGGATAGTTAATGTTGCCATGGAAAATTACTTATCCACACCTCTCTTAGTAAGAAAACTTTCTAAATCTTTTATAGATAAAAAAATAAATTATTTCTACTTAATTTAACTAATAATCACTTTAAATTTATCATTACCATTTGAAAATTATAATAAATATACTTCACTACTAATAAATATAATTATTAATTATTAAATACAAATATACTTATTTAAATGTAATTATTAATTATATAAAATACAATTATTTTATTAATTATAAAATAGTAATCAAATATTATATCATGAATATAAATTCTAAATATAATTATATTTATTATATATCTATTGTGTTATATTATTTACTATTTAAATATTTAATTATAAAAAATTATGCATTTCTTAACTATTTTATATAAATTTGATAAAATTAATTAATTATTTAGCTAATATTTTTCTTCATTTAAATCATATTATAATTTAAGATATATATATATAAGACATTTTTATTTTTTTATAAACCTATTTTACTTTTTATAATAAATTAAAAAATAATAAATTACCAATTTAATAAAATTAAGATGGAACAAGTGATTAGAAATATAATTTTAAAAAATAATTAAATATAATTAAAATTTATTGATATTTCTTAACTCTTATATTATAATTTTGAAAGGCATATTAGTTATTTTGATAATATTTTTAAAAAAATTTAAAGTTAAATTAAATAAAACATAAAAAGTTAATTCTTGAAAGTGCCAATTCCTTTAAATGCTATTTGGTTCAATTCGTAAGAATGAAAATAGAATGAAATCAAATAGAGAAGAATAAAGGAAAGAAAACTGACATTATAAAATTATTTAGTTTATTTTGGGAATAAAATCATACTATTTATGATTTTATTTCTTATTGTTTGGTTTATTAATCAAGGAATGAGTGATGATAACAATAATGATAGTTACATTAGTGTTGGTGGTAATAATGGTAATAGTAATAATGTAATGATAATAGTGGTGGTGTACAACAGGGATAGGAGTGGCGATGGCATTGGTGCAATGATGGCAATGATGCATAACTATAGTAATGATAGTGGTTGCAACAACAATAGGAGTAGTAGCAATGATAATAATAATAATAATAGTTGTGTTAGTGGCACAATGACGATTGTAGTGATTGTATTAATAGTGCAACAATTATAGGTAGTGGTAGTAATGATAGTTCTTTTTTTTTAGTAGATGGGGAAAAATTAGAAACAAAGAAAACATAACAAAATCAAAAATAAAAAAGAATAAATACTAAGGTTATCTAAAGAAAGAGATGCGCATGGTATCAACCCATAATAGAGGCTTCAAATCAACAAGAGAAGCATTCCATATCTTTTCCTTGATTCTATGTTTAACTCCCCATTTGGCTAAATAATCAACAACTTAGTTCCCTTCTCTAAAAACATGAAGAATCTGCACTTCCTCAAAATCATTCAAGTTGTGGTAAAAGATGAATATTTAATGTTTCCATTGTGTAACATCACAAGAAACCTTAGGGAAAGAAAAGAATCAAATAAAAGAATTTATTAGAAATAAATAAGAATAATAGGTTCTAATATACATAAACTAAGCACTTGCTAAGGGAATTGATTTCCTGATTCCATTTCTTACTCTCTAAAATTTTCAAATTAAATATCTCCTAAATATTAATCAAATAACTTTAAACATTTATTAAAAACTTCATAAGAAAGCTTCTTTTATACAAAATTGAATTTTTTGTAGAAATTTATTTCTTATAAAAAAAATCAAATAATTCTTGAATGTTCATGACAATCTGCGGACATTAAATCTCATAAATTCTCTAACTTCTGTAAGTTATACCGAAAAACACCGTTATCTCAATGATATAATTTTAGTTATGAAAAAGGGGCTTGCTGCGATACCTCGAGAGGTTTCAAACCCGAGGTGATGTAGCGCAATGCAAGCCATTAGATGAGATAACTAAAAATTTTGATAATCTCATCCAATGACACAAAATGCATCACATCAGCCCGAGTTTAAAAACCTCCAGGGTACCATAGAATTTTCCTATGAAAGAAGATTATTTTGGCCTTGCCCTCTTTACTAATTCCAACCACCAACACACCCTACTCCTACCAACCAAAGCACACTACTATTGACTGCCAAAGTTAACAACCCTCGACTAATTAGCTCTTCATAATTGACCACATCAAGGCATTTTGTAACTAGTCATTTTCTTGTGATTATTCTGTCATTTTACGTTTTAGCATTTTTAAAATTTTAATAGGACTTACCCAAAAAAAAATTGACAAGATTTATAAGAACATATACTAATTGAAACATGTTATAATATTTATGAAATTCATTTTAATTGAATTAAACGAATATAACATTTTGAATAAAAATCATATTTTTATATATTAAAAAATTTTAAATGTATGGATTTTGTATCAAAATCCTTGACTCTTTTTTTTAAAACAGCTCTTGCCTAACAATTTTTTTTATAAAAATAATAATTTCATATTTTCATAATCTGAAAGTACATCCTATGACACCAAAAAATAGGGATGGAAACTAATCAAATTAGACTTTAAATAAATTAAACTTATTTCAAAATATTTTAGCTTGAGTTTAGCCTACGATTTGTTGTAAGGTAAAGATTTGACACACCCTAAAAGTTTAGCTTAAGTCTATTTGAACTTAATTATTAAATTTTGAACAAATCTTTATATACAAGTCTCAATAAGTTGTTAAAAAAAAAAGCCACTTGGTCAAGAAAAAAAGTTTATTTCTAATTCCATCAAATAAAACAAAGAGTACTAGATTAAAGATTATTAAATAATACATTATAATGTTGTATGAAATATTGTATGAGATTAATGTTTATACAAAATTATTAAATCTTTTATTTGTTGTTATGGTGTATAAAATGTATAGGTTTAAGAAATAATTAACTTGATTAAAATATTCTTACATATAAAAAATTAACAAAATTATCCTAAATGATTTTATAGCACATAATTAGATCAAAATTCTATTTAACAATAATATATTTAAAAAATATAGCAATATAAATTAAAAATATACATTGTGATAATAAAATAATATTGCATATTCACCAATACACATACACAAATATAAATACATACATACATACATACATACATACATACATACATATATATATATATATATATATATATATATATATATATATATATATATATATGCTGATGTGTGTATAAGAAACAAATAAAAAAACATCAAGAATTTTAATTTGAGTGATATCTAATATCCCTTAAACTCTTTATGCCATCCTTTCTATTTAGGGTTTTTGGTTCTTGTATATGTGCATATATTGTTTTAATTACTCTTACAATCATAAAAAAAATTATTCCAAAAAAATAAAAAATTATAATAGATCAATTCAAGAATATAAAATTGAAGAAGTACTTTATATAAAATCTTAAAAAATATTTAAAAAATGTATACTATCCACAAATATCATAAATATAATGAAATAATATAAAATAATTTTTTCAAAAAATAGTACTAGATTAAAATATGAATGCCAACATATTTTTTTCAATTTAAATTTTAAAAGAGATATACTTGAGAGATGTAAAAAAGAAGATATAAAAGAATTTTCTAAATTTTAATAATTTAAAATTTATCTTAATATCATCCCACCGATCTCCATCCACTTGCTATGAATAGTTTTATAGTTTTATATAGAATTTAACATATAAGAGGAAACTATTGATCAAATTATACAATTCATTTGAAATCTCCTAAAATAATATATATGGTGTTATTTTCTACCTCTTATTCTAACCAAGGTCATTTTCATAATTTGTCATTTCTTCTTAATGAATATTATATTGTGGCAAGTCACACTTATGCAATTAATTTCTTTGTAATGAATATTATATGGCATTAAGTCACACTCATGTAATTAGTACAAAGGGTTAAATCTTTCATTTATATACGATAATTTATATTAAATTGAAAAAAATCTTAATTTTTTCTTATTTATTATATTTTTATAATCTCTTTGATTTTTATTTATTGAGTTTTTTAATTTTTATTTATTTTTTCTCTGAAGTAATCTCTATGATTTCTTCCCTTTATTTAGTACATTTTCATAATTTTTTTATTTCAATCATATTTGATTTACATTAATAATTTTCATCAAATTAAAAATTTTAATTGATTAATTAAATTAGGATCAAAATTGATAATTACTAAAAAAATTAGTTGGTTAAACTATGTAAATGGTCATGTTGGAATTTTTTGTTGCTTTTAAATAAATTAGTGATCTATACATATTAATTAATGATTGAATGATATTTTTTAAGGTAAAACTTTGAAAATTTGTTAGTGTTAAATTTTTGAAGAATTTTATAAATAGGATACATAATATGAAAATTCAATTTTAAATATTTTAATATAATTATTTGATAAATAAAGTATTTATATAAAAATTTTATAATTATTTACTCCACCAATTATTTTTATTTTTCATTAAAATAAATGAATAAGAATTAAAGAGAGCAATTATTAATCGTAATCTTAAAATAAAAGAATTTTAATTTACAAATTTATTCTTTACTAAAAATAAATAATCAATATATAAAGTGATTGATTATTTATTAAAATATTAAGAGTAAAATTTGAAAAAAAATTAATAATTTCATTTTTTATTTTCTAAAGATATACGTAAATAATAATAAAAAACTTATCTAAAATAATCAATTAAAATAGAATGGAAGAAGTTATACATAAGTTAAAATTAATTTTAATAAAAATTTAATTTAATAAATAATAATATAATTTTTAAATCCATAAGACTTACAACTTAAAATTGAAATAATTTTTTTTAAAAATCTACATTTAATCATATTCAATTATATATGTGTGTGTATGTGTTATTGTCTCTAAAGAGTAAAAAGCAAGGAATGATTAAAAGTGTTGATTTATAATAATATGAATGATAGTTAAAACATTACTATTAATATAATATTTATAGAAGTATGCCAAAATTTTTAATTTCATTTAAGTTTAATAATAAATTTTATTCCTCAAATAACTCCTTTTTTCAAAGACAATTTTATGATAAGTACATCAATAATATTTTTAAATTAATTCATATATAATATCTTTTAATTAATTAATAAAAATATTTATAACTGTATTAATTTATAATAAATGACTGATAATTTTAATATCACAATTAATATTGTATTTAAAAAAATATTTCAAAATTTATAAATTATTTAATACAAATTTAATTTTATATATTTTTAAAAGATATTTGATCATACATTTTTAATAATATAAAATTGTCAATTGATGCATTCCATGTAATATTAACTTATAGTTGAGCAAAATTACAATCCATATATCATCCGAGTTATAATCTTGTATAATATATTAAATGAGGCCTAAGATTAAATTGTAAATTTATATATTTCTGAATGAATGTAAAATAAATGTTAATTAAATTATATATATTATTATTATATTTAAACAGACTGGCTTAATTCGCCAGAGGTCAATAAGGTTAGACCCACACAAAGCATTCTGCTGGTTATTTTGGTTTTGACGTTTGATGAGTATTTGACTTCAACCGCATTGCATAGCTCCATCTCTCTGTTCACGTTGGCGCTCTGCGAAGCCATCCGCCGGATGCCCCAGCTAATACGACACAAATTCAATCACCGTCTCTCTAGAAAGCTCCTTCCGTAAAGCCAACACTTTCCAGAGCTTTCCCAACCATTTTGCAAAACCAGACTAAACAAAACATTTGCTCTCTTCATTACGTCTCGTGCATGAAACTCAACTTCTGCTGAAAGGCGAAGTAAGAACCCTGAGAAAGCAGCAAGTTAAACTCTGAAACAGCTAAAAGTTACTTCCTTTACATTCTGGGTATGCATTTTTCTTTCTATAAATTTCTGTATGTTGGTATGTGGGGTTCATGCAACTTACTGTTTTTCTTCCAATGAATTGTTGTCTACTTTTTGGTTGTGCATTATTTATTGAATCGAAGGTACAATGACTGAACTTATTTTCTTTCATAAGTCAGAATTTTCATCCTATGTGCGAAATAAATAGTCTTTTTACTATGATTTTAGCCCAATCTTTCTGATTGCATTTGGTAGTGGAGACGAGTATTATGAATATTCTGCTGTTTCTTCCATTTTTGAGTGTGTGGCCTTCTGTTTAAGGGCCCAGGATTTTGTATTTATGATTCAAATTTTAATTATTCGCTTTTCAATTTTGTCTGGTAATGCTTACTATTAACTTTCACTTCCTTTTTGCTTTATGAATTTCTTTCACTGTCAGATTATAGTCACATGCACGTTGCTTCTGTTTCTTAAAATACATGCTCACCTTAAAATACATGCTTCTGTTTCTTAAAATACATGCTCACCTTTGTCTGGTAATGCTTACTACTAACTTTCACTTCCTTTTTGCTTCATGAATTTCTTTCATTGTCAGATTATAGTCACATCCGATGAACCTAATAACCAATCACATTCACGTTGCTTCTGTTTCTTAAAATACATGCTCACCCTTTTTTAATTTTTAGAAAGGGGATGGTGTGTGTATATTTAAAACTGAGAAAAAGAGAGGCGAGTAGATATAAAAAATGTATATTTCTAAGAATAAAAGTGATATTGATGTGTGAATAATTACACCAAATTTTAAGAGAGATGAGTATAACTTAGTTATGTTTTAAAAGAGATAGTAAGAAACACAAAAATAGACCATCTTTCTTAAAAGAAAATAGCCCCAAGATTCCCCATTTTTGTATGACATTGACATTGCCAAGGGTATATCCTATTTTATTCAGCCTTGTGGTTTTTATGCTACATTCAAATAATTTAGCGGTGTCTTGTTGAGGAGACTCTTTTATTGATTTTATTTCTTCATTCTCAGATTGTAGTTTGGTGCAATGGGAATTTTGAAGAGCTCTATGCCTGTGTGTCCCAGCAATCAGCATTGCTCAGAATGGGCTAGGAAGTACATGGAATATTGTCTTTGCAGTGTGAAAGATGGAGCTTCTTTGACATTGGGTATAATCAGTGTAGTCAGTTGGACTGCTGCTGAGATACCTCAACTAATCACAAACTACAGAGAAAAGTCTGCCGAGGGACTCTCTCTCGCTTTCTTGATGACATGGGTAGTCGGGTAAATTAGTGTTCCTTGTTCACTTTTTGGAGCTGCTTGCATTATTCCTGTCAGGTTATGCAATTCATTATTAAATTATAAATAGTTCGATATTTTTATTTAAAGGTTTGCCTTTTCTGTTTTGAATCTATAATGTCTCTTAGTACTCTAATAATTTGAATCTCTCTCTGGAATCTTTCAGCCTATGAGGTCTCGTTACAAAATTAATGATTGTGACTTCAGTTATTTTACTAACATCGTCTAATCTAAGAAGTAGTATATAGGTTGGTGACAAGGCAAAATGCCTAGTAATTAGGAATTAAGTCAATCAACAGATCTAATTTAGTGGGGGAAGGAAAAACTAAAGCAACGATAGGCTAAATATGTGATTAACTTTCCATGTTTCTCACATGGGATGACCTCAGTTCATTTACACTTGGAGTTGCACCCATGTGTTTTATAAAAGAGGAATCTGACTATCTGAGCCTTCCTTTTGCCACATTGTGCATTTGTTCTGATGTCATGAAGTTGCTACTCTGTATTTTCTATGTTGATGCGTTTTTTTTTTTTTTTTTTTCTCTTATGCATTTCTACAGAGATCTATTCAACCTCTTTGGCTGCATGCTGGAACCTGCTACTGTGAGTATTTCTCTTGTTTCTTGAAGATCTTAAGTTGTCCTTTTCTCTCATAGTGATTAAAACGGTCTGTAAGTTTCTCTTGTCACCACCATCACCAATGGGAGGACAGGACAGGAAATAAATATTTCATTAAGCCCAATTAAATTTCCCCCTTGTTCTGAAATAAATATTTAGTGTTCAAGAGAAGACTCTTATTTTGTGTCTCGGTTCATACGGGGGAGTATCATAACCACTTCTTTCCCAATTTTCTGATTCCATTTATCTAGAAATTGTAGTTTAACTCTGGCTGATAATTGTTTATGATGATTATATTTCATAAAGATATCTCAATTAATTACTTCTTATTTGTGCAGCTTCCAACTCAATACTATGTGGCACTGGTAAGGATTCTAGCTGAAATTGAGTTGTTACTTAACCTATCAAAACCTTTATTTCATTTGACTTTCTCAGCATCTAATTGTTAGCTGATTGGAGCAACCTTTTTCCTGCTGTATTTCTGCAGCTGTATACCATCACAACTCTTGTAATTACTTCACAAACCATATACTATGGACATATTTATCCTCGACTGAAATACAATAGACAGGTCCAGGTGCAAATAAATCTCTTTTCTTGATGTTTCATGTGTAGTCTCCTTTTTCAATGAACAAGAAGCATTGAAACATCAAATAATTTTACAAGTATGTTTTATAACCTAATTGGATATAATTTTAGAGGCATTTCAAGTTTGTTTCTCTAGACTATAAGATCAGATTAGGTGGTAGAAAGTTGTAAGCAACTCTAGACAGGTTGAGATACTTCTAGTAGGTTCTAACTGTCTCGTTCCAACCTTGGCCAGGTTGAGACAACGACAGAAGCTGGACAGAGCAGCGGTGGTTGGAAACGAGTGAGTGAAGCTGACCAGAGTAACAGGCTTGGAGGCAGTTCATCTATTCCAATTCAAGCAGTCCCTCAAAAAAGTAACTCTAGAAGGGAATTATACTACAAGTAATTGATCTTTCTCACTAGAAGAGAAAACTGCTTTAGATGAGTTTTAATGGTTTGGTTTTGAGAATGGCCATTTGTACGGTTTGGGAAAAATGTGATCATATTGATGTATCTCTATGGTTTTAAATTTATTAGGTCAGCAAGATTTCTATCAAAAAGCCATGCTCCCTTAGCTGGATCAATTTTAGCCCACCGGACAACATCTAAGTCTCCTATTTCGAATGCTATGGAAGAGCCCTTGCTTGGTTCATCTGTTTCTACACAATCTGCACCAGATTTAAAGATCACTACTACTCTATGTTTGGTAAACTTCCTACAACACCTTCTGAATGTCTAGACTCATGTCTATACAAGCATTGAAGTCCATTTTTAAGTACGATTGAGAGCACTGGTATTGAAGTCTAGTTACATTTTGTTTTGTTTCAGGCATCTACTTTGACTCTTTTTGGTGCCTTTAATCTGCTTCATTCGGCAGATAGAAGACTTGATTCCATGGTCATGAAACCAAAGAAAGAATTTGTTCTCCAACTTGGAAGAAAGCTTCTTCAGGTAATATAAGTTATAGTGTATATTCTCTTGCAAGATGAAGATCACCCTTGCTTGGATATGAGCCAGATTGATTATAACTTAGTCAGTGTAGCATATAAAAATGGGAATAACCTGTCAACAACATTTTCAAATTTATGATACTGCTTTCTTCTGTTTTTGAACTCTATTTTACAAAATGGATGATAACTCTCTACTGTCCGTAGACATTCTGCTTCATAGAAGGAATTTGATCGAACATTCTGCCCTTGCAAAAGACTGTACCAATTGAACCGTTTGAAACCCTCTAAATTTATAATAATTAGTATGACAGTTTGATTTTATTGTTGTTAGGAAATGCATTTTGTGTCTTTGATATAACGGCCAAACAAATAAAAATGCAAGATGCAAAGATATTGTTTTGGTATGAACTAAGAGTTAATTTCAGACAACATGAAACCTTCAGTTATTCAAATATGTTAAAGAAGAAATTGAAAAAACATGAAACCTTCAATTATTCAAATATGTTAAAGAAGAAATTGAAAAGTTTCCAGCAATAGATCATTAAATCTCATGACAATTGCAGGTAAGCAGGATTCAGCTGTCAGAACATGACACAGGGGAAGGTGGTGGCATTGGCAGTTTTCTCGGTTGGGGAATGGCAGTCATATATGTGGGTGGAAGACTTCCCCAGATTTGTTTGAATGTGAGTTCTATTTTCCAAGTTAGGTCAGAATGTCTAGAATTCTCTTTTGCAGTGGTTGAGATTTTCTTGGTTTGCTTGACTGGTAGTAGATTTCAAAAGGCATGTTAAAAGAAATAGTTAAAAAAAAAAAAATAGAATGCTTCTAATATGATAGAAAAAATGTCAAGATATATAATAGAAATAAATAATCGTACATTTGGTATGTGTTACAATTGGAAACATGAAAATAGTCATATGAGCTTAATTGTCTTGTAAATACTACACTTTGTAAGTGACATATAATAATTCATATTTACTAATCGTTCTCATTAATTTGCAGATCAAAAGGGGTACTGTCGACGTAAGAAACCCCAACCTTTAAAGCTCTAATTATATGTCTATTCTTGTTTATCAGGAAAGGATTAATGGCTGTCTTTGTATGATGTGCAGGGGCTTAATCCCTTGATGTTTCTACTTGCTTTGGTTGGGAATGTCGCTTATGTTGCAAGGTATGCTTTATCTACCCAGTTCAAAATTTCAGTAACAGTTTGTGAAATATTACACACATCTAAACGGGTGCTTTGTCTTTTCTATAGCATACTCGTGAGCAGTGTTGAATGGTCAAAAATCAGACCAAATCTACCATGGTTAGTGGAATCAGGAGGATGTATCCTACTCGACATTTTCGTATCCTTTCCAAATATCTTTCCTCAAACAGATTATTTTTGTTAGAGAAAAGTGGATGCTACGCTGGCTTCAGTATGTTGTCTTTTCATTTGAATGAATAAGAAATTTGTCATACAAATATTCCCTGTTGAAACATGTGCTGAAAGTGATCCGGAAGAAATATGTTTGCCTTGACTTCAGTTTTAGATTTTAATGCAATTCATCTATTTCCGCTGCTGCTACCAAAACTTCAAAGACATGGATTCTAAAAAACAACACCAGATTGTTGCCTAGCAGAGGATGATAGGTGGATTTTCAGTCTCAGGTCTCTCTCTCCCTCACACAAACACACAACCCCCTCCCTCCTGCTTGTGTGTGTTCAGATGATTTGTTCTTGCATGTCATGTGTATTGGTTTTTAAAATTGAAATAACCAAGTTTCTTTTTACAAGATTTGGTGGTTGCCAAGCTGATTTTATTCCATATTATCTGAAATGAAAAATTGAAGGTGTTGTTTAAATACTTGCCTAAATATATATAAAAACAGAAAATCTAGGAACAGATGCCTTGAGCCATATGTTGGGTATGTTTCTGACATGTATAAGTGTCAGGTGGTTGATTTGAGAGAAAAAAAATGCGGACAAACAAAACTGCATCGAGAATGAAATATGTGTAGGTGTGATGTGGTTGAGAATGAAATTAAGTTTTTCTTATTATAGTAACAGTATTGTTGGTGATTGTCTATTGTTTCAGAGTTAGGCTGCATAATAAAGCTATGTAGCTGTCTTGCTATCTCTACCAGACCGACCCAGACACATGTGAGCATGAAGCTGGAAAAAGGAAAATTCTGTTGGAAGTGGTCGCAGCTAATAAATTGATTCTGATCATTGACGTGGTGACTAGAAGGAAAAGGAAATTGATGAAAGAGCATCAATTGAATTTCATGCATCTTTTTGGCGTTTCTCTTCCATTTTCTGTTTGTTTTATCCTTACTAGTCCGCCAGTATGCAAACAAAATCAGTGCAATCCTCTTCCATTTCCTGTTGACTTTTTGTTGCTTCAAAATACCCCCCCCCCAAAAAAAAAAAAAGGTTGTGCAATCAACTCATAGTTGCCTTTCAATCAGGAATGTTTCCATTTATATATACCTCAATCAATAAAGAATCAGCTATCTGCCATGTATGCAAGGCATAAATCGATTGTGCAACTAGCAGCAGCACTGCTTGTTTTCATCTGCAGAACTTTCAGGGGAGAATATCCTTACTTAAACAGTTCTGCTGGAGTTACACCCGTGTGGAGTCACGTCCATACCCGATAGTAACTTTATTGAACTTAGGTAGTATTTTTCCTAAATTCAGATAATAACCTCATAATAAGAAATTTAGAATATTTCTTAAGAAAATTACTATTTGAATTTATAAAAGTTATTATCCGCATGTATGGAATGTGACTTCACCCCAATGTGTCTTTAACTTTTTTCTTACTTAAATTCATAAGCCACAAGATGTTCTGTGGTAGCTCTAAGTGTGGGAAGCTTAACCCTTGGTGGTTCAGTGGCACCGTACGAGGCTTGAGGGCAGAACACAATGTAAACTACTGCATCAAGACCAAGTTCTAGATCATATACGCGTTGCCCTGCAGCATATTCCCCAAGAAGCTGGTATGATCTTTCCGATTGATCCATTGCCACACAAATGTCATCACCACCTGCTCAAAATCCAATGAACATGATAAGTTTGACTCATCCAATTTGACTAAAGAGAAAAGTTGTATGCACAATTTCATCACTCACAACCAGATCAAGTTGCGGGCCTAATATATCTGATCCGCACTACAGTTATATCTGATTGTGAATTATGTGTTTGTTTGTGCACCTAGAAGCACCTGTGATCAGATGCCAATAGCATTACAATGGAGGAGGGACTCACAGGCTGCTAATTCTATCTGGGTCTGATAGATGAATTCCAAAACAGCAGAAATGTCTTTCTCAAACTGATGAAAAGGGCCACTTTGAAACTCCATCTTTCTCAATTTACAAAGCCCTTCTCCTAACTCCATCATGGCTCCTTTATGGTTCTAGTTGGCCATGAAGAAGATATGTGAGGCAAACTTTAGAAATTAAAGTTAAATTAAACCAAATGAACATTGTTATCAGCACAATGGGCCTAGCTCACAATAGGCTTTATCTGTGACATAATAGTACACTGTGCGATTGTGTGTAGAATCCATTCTTTCTTCTTGAATGAAGTTATCATGGGCCAGTTACTTCATACAAATAAATATACGAAACAAAAATGCAGCTAATTTTCCAATTTGACACAAAATATAGGAAACAACAGTGCTAATGACATGTTAGTACTTCACTCTTGGGCATCACACCCTTTAATAAGTGAGGTGGATTTCACGTAGAGAGTTACTACCTAAATTTAAAAAAATTACTATCCAAGTCTATGAAAGTTACTATGGCGGATATGGAGTATGACTGCACGAGTCTTCAACCTTTTTCTATAAAAAAATCTAATAATCTGACCAATGAAGAGGATAGTGGGACCCACTCTTCATCACAAAGTGAGCTTGTCGTGCAGTGTAAACTGTAAACTAGTCTTCTTGTGCAATAAGCTTTTTACAAAACAAATAAATTTAAAGATGGAATTTTGACATAAAATGCAGAGAAAACCTGGTTGAAGAGGTGATGGAATCCCACGGCACATTGGAGAATACCATGAATCAGGGTTCTTGCGGGGTCCTCAGCTGTATGCCAAAGAGCCTCCAGATAGTCATGGCACTTGTAGTACTCCTTCCTATTAAAAAGGGAAACTGCTTCGTCAAAGTTGTGATCACCCTCATCCTCATGATCTTCCTCACCAGTGTAATATCTGGAAGAAACAGAGAAGAGCTTGAAATTTTTGAATTTGCGGCTCAGATTCTGCTTTGAAGTAGCTCGAGTCAGTGGGTTGAAAGATGAGGAAGAGAAAGGGATGGGGTTGTCCAGAGAAGGTAGAAGGAAAGGAAGGCTGCGTTTGGATGAGAAGTGGGAAATAATTGCGATGGCGGAAGGAAGAAGAGCCATTGCTGGGAGATGTTTGGCAGAAGAGCTTTCACTTTGTTAGCCATATTTGCCTGTCTCTCTTTGTGTGGTGCTGCTTCAACTAAGAAAAACGTTTGCTTGTTAACTCGGAAGATTAATATTTGACTCTTTCTTTGGTTGCTATTTTTTTTTTTTTCTTATCATTTATATAGTGAATGTTTTGTACTAGACTACTAACCCTATGGAGTATGTTTTGTCCTGAACTACTAGTTATAGAAAAATTTCTAATCATATTGTTACTTTCCACATTATTATTTAAGTGATTTTCTTTACTTGTGAAATAAGAGAGAGTGATATTTATGATAATAGGATTAGAAATATTTTCAATTTACGAACTATTAGAAAGAATTGTGGCTTATGTTTGAGCATGAATCAATGAATGAATTAAATATATAACTAACTTATCTAGTGGAGGTTCTTGAATGTTGACGAGGAATAAGTTCAACATTTAACAAATATGTAGTGTCTGTTTCCGTGGTAACTTGTTTTATAGATGTATCCAAACATACTCTTTCACTAGAGTAAAACTCAGCCTATTTGCAAACGTAGATTAAAAACTCAGCCCATTTGCGAATATACTTTTTAATTATTTCTAAAATAAATTATTATATCACTTGTATTTTATTACTTACCTATTTACATATTAATTTATATTATATTACTTTTTTATTTTTATCATAAGCCAAGTTATTATAAATATATAATATTAATGTATATGTATACATATAATTCATATTTTTTAAATATATATATATATATATATATATATATATATATATATATATATACACATTCAAATTTTTAATTCAAAATCACTTGAATTAATGGTTAAATTAATGAACCGGTAAATAAGTGCTTCTCTAATTCAATAACTTTTTCAATTTTAAAAATTATAATTTGAACTTTATTATATAGAGTCATATAAAAAAAGTTTAAGAATTTTTCAACTTTTATTTAAAAATTATATTTTTTAATAAAAAGTTCTAAGAGTTTTTTGAAAAATTACAAAGTACACAGCCCTAGGAATCCTAGGCTAGTATTTACTATTTCTTTTCTGAGTATCCATGAAGCAAAACTCCTTAAATGATGATAATAAAAGTAGCTCTACTCTCTGAGTTGTCCAGAGGCAGCCAACAAAGCAGTGCATGTTACTTCCAAGGTTATACGAGACCCCCCTCAGACAGCTTCCAAAATCAATCCAACTAAGACAACATTGATTGGGCAAAATCACAAAATCATCTTTATGGTCTCTCCATAGATTCAGACAGACAATCTTCCCCAAACGTCAAATGAAATGAACACATTCCATTTGCCATCTGGCTGATGTTGGATGTCAGATGGAACCTGCCTCCTCCTTTATTAAATTTCTCGAATCAGTAGCACCAAACTTATCAGGCAGCCACGGGAAATGAAAGCATACCAGAGAGAATTAATTGGGGAGAATGTATCAGGACAGATCACATGTCTCAGATAATAGATTTTTCTGCAGCGGGGGACAGATCATAGATTTTTCTGGATAGAGAGAGTTTATGATATATTGTTGATATAATAATTCATTTGCATAATACAATATTTGATCATTAAATTGACGGTCTCTCGAATCATATTATACGATCATATATTTACGATCAAATTTAATTATTTACGTGACCCGTCATAAATTTTTTCAGAATCTGCATTACAAGAAGCATTTATCTATGTTGATTTATAGTAATAGCCCTGAGAATAGCTAATAATTCTTAATTAGATGACGATTTTTTATGCATTAAATATTTAATGATTTATGTTGAATTTTTTTGGATAAAAATATTTAATTTAATAACTCATAATTTATCAATAAAATTAACTCATAAGTTTTATTTGATGCATGATAGAATTAACTCAATTTTATAAACTATACCTTATACCGAGTTTACCAAGATGCAGAATCATGAATAAGTTGCCTGTAAAAATATAGATAGGAAAAATCCAAGCTTTCTGCTGTTTTCTTGATTTAACCTTCTTAAAAAAAAATGGTATGATGTTTGTGCCAATCTAAGCTACTACTGCCATTTGCTTATCGGTTGATTGGTCAGATTGCTCCACTGGACAAATCAGTTTTCATTTAACCTCACCTCAGAAGCCATTCTATGCTTGGTCAGGTAGAAAAGGAGAGAAAACGTAGGAAAAATTGATAATTAGTTAAAAGAGAGAAGAGAAAATTTTAGGGCTTTGTTTGGTTAGAGAAGAAAATAAGAGAGAAAGAAAATGGGGGAGAAAAAAAATAGAGAAGAAAGAAATTAGAAGAAAAGTTGTTTTTCTTAAGTTTGTTTGGTTATAAGAGAAAATAGAAGAGAAAGAAGATGAGAGAGAAATTGATTGTGTTTTGTTAGAAGTGAAAATTAATAATAAGGAGGGTTGAATTTATGACTTTCGTTGTAATATTTAAATTTATGGAATAATTAAAAATATTTTTTATAAAAGATAATAATTATTTAATTAATATAATTAAATAACATATTTAATATAATATAATAAGTAAAATTAGTATAATTAGCAATAAGATAAATACAATCAAATAATAAAATTAATATAATTATATAATTAATATAAAATATAAAAAAATAAAGATTATAGAAAAGTAACAAATAAATATATATATATATATGTATATAAAATATAAAATATGAATCAAATTTTTATAGATAATATAAATATAAAATCTGAATGAGATATGTAAAATATGTTCTTATTTTCCTATCAGATATACATAAAATTTAAAATAAATATAAATATATATTAATATTATAATATATAAAATGTGAAACTGAGGGGTTAGAAGATTTTTGCTACGTTTTTACTTCACCGTTGCCTGCAGCAACGTCCTCTGTTTTGCTCTGTTCGGCGTCTGCATCTGAGTTTCCATTATCTTCTCCGGCAACGTTGTCTTCTCCAACAACAGACAAGGCATTCTGCAAAATGTGAAATGGCTGCTTCTCCGGAGCTCTCTCTCCTTTGGTTTGTGTCCATTTTCTTCTCATTTCTCCTCATCCCTGAGCAGAAATTTTCTCCGTGGGACCCACTCCCATTTTTCACCCACAATTTCTCTTCTCTTGTAATTTCTACTGCAACCAAGCAAGAGAAAACAGTAACTTCTACCCTCTTTTCTCCTTAAAATTTTCCTTCTCTCTTATTTTCTTCGGATCCAAACAGGCTGTTAATATTTTAATTGATTTTAGTTTTTATTTTTTATCTTTTTATCAAGTAATAGAATATTTTAAAATTTAAAATTTTCTTCAAGTTTTCTTTCCTTTTCACTCTCTCAAGGGTTAAGATTTAAATTTAATTTATTATTAGTATAAATTATTTTTATGTTATTACCCATTTATATATTATCAAAAAAAATTAATTATTTCTATTTTAATAATGTATTTTTCTCCTATTTATTAATAATATAAAATATTTATATTATCAATAAATTAAATTTAAATTCTTTCATGCATTTTGTGCTACTAAATATTTTGAGACCCGAACTGACCCGATCAGTTCAACTAGTTAGACCGGCACCCGGGCTTCAAAACTAGCTAGGACCCTTAAATCCGATTTAGGTAGAAACTCATGTTAGCTTGGTCCAACTCAATAAAACCTATGGTTGAACTAGTCACCCGGTTAACTTGGTAACCCAGTTCGGCCATTTTTTTTTTTACATTTGACAAACTCTTTTCCAAAATCTTAATATAATTGTTATTACATTTACTTTATATTAGAATATATATAATAGTGTTAATATTTTTTAAATTTAAAGAGTTGCAACTTAATCAAATATTTATTATTATATAAATTGCTATTATATTTACATTATATTAGAGTATATCAAAGATAATGTTCTATTAATATATTTGAAATTGAATTTATTAAAATATAAATTCCTAACAAATTATAATCTTAAAATTTGAATAAAAGACATTATACTTTATCTGCCTTGGATGTTTTGAAATTAATTTTCCCATAAAGATAATTTTTTATCATTTGCCTTTTATTTAAAGTAAAATTATGCTAGATAATTATTATACTTATAATAAAATTAATATTTATTTATATTTTATTATTTACTTTTATATATATAATATATAATTTATTATGTATTAAAATAATAAAATATAATAACCGGTTCAACCATCCAATTAGACCGATTGAACTGGCTCGACCTTGTCCTATTCGTCTTACCGGGTCAATGGCCAGGCCGAATTTTAAAATATTGGTGCTAATATAACAAAATTTAATATTTTTATTCTATGATTGGGTGATCGTACCTCTGCAAATGGCATCGTTAGTAGGTTGATCACACTGAGGTCAGTAGTTAGCTCATAAAAAAAATCATTATAATGAATTGTTATTTTTAATAAGTTTGCATAACAAATTTTAAGGATTTATTCTTAGAAGAAAATAAATTAAGAAAAATTTCTCTTTGAAAAATTTCCATTATAAATTACTATTTTATTATATATGCATAACAAATTTGAGAGAATCATTTTTAAGGGGAATAAAATAAGAAATTTTGCTTTTAATCAAATATTTAGCATATTAATATCAAGGTAAATAAAAAAAAGATAGAATGAGTAAATTTGGCAAATAATTTTTTAATTAACTTGTAGTTAATTTAAGTACTTTTAACTATTTGATTAAATTAATTAATTTAAATATTTAGTAAACAACTATTGTAGTCAAGTTATTAGCATTCAAACAATCATTTTGAAAAAATTAAAAAATAATATTTATTATAGAATAAAATATTTTCATCTATAATTATAAATTTTTTTATATTTCCATCCTTGACAAATAAGAAAATATTAAATTTTATTTATTTATTTTTAGAGAAAAATTTAATACATATAATAAATTATAACTATTTATTTTGAAATAAAAATTAAATAATTATAATAAATTTTATTAAAATATTTACATAATAATAAGAATTACATGAATATAATCATATCTTTTCTATTAAATTATAAAATAAAGAAAAGAATACATGTTTCATTTCATAGTAAATAATAGAAAATATATTGAGAAAATTACTAATTTTTTGTCAAATGATATCTTTTGAATTTAAAAATAATACATATTAAGAAAAAGAAACAACCCGATGAAATTACTTGTGAATGATATATTTTTATACTTAAAATATATAATTCATCAATATGTCTAATGATAAACATATGATTATAAATTTAATATAGAAATGGTTAGAAAATTTAATAAATATTACATCTACCAAAATATTACAAATATTTTTTAATTAAAAAATTATAATTGCTTTTTTTCAAAGAAAAATCAAATATGTATAATAAATTATAATGATATACTTTTAAAAAATAAAATAATAAACAATATATTATAATCTAAAATATTATTAAAATAAATAATATTTAAATAAATTATAAAATATTTACATGCTTTTATATGTTATTTTATATAAATAAAAAATAATAAATAATTTTTTATATTTGTCCAGAAAACAAACAGTTTACAATTCTATCAATTTTCATTGATTATTTATAAATAGTTAATTTTATCAAATATTTATATATAAATAATTAATACTCTTAGTTAATTAAATTAACTTATATAATTAATTATAATTTAATAATTAATTTAATCAATTAATTGTTAAATAGGACTAATATGTCTCTAATCTACTTAAGTATTACTCATGTTGGGTAATGTTGTTATTGGAAGTTTTACTTCTTAAGTTAAGCATTTTATTATTATATTATATTTTTTAATTTTAAAATAAATAAATAAATTATAATTATAATTTACACTATATCAAATATAATTTAATAAAGAAAATATTTAATCTTTAGGAGTAAAGCTCTTATAATATTACCCTTTAATATTTTGATTTGAAAGTTAAATAACACTATGGAGAATCCTACTTGTGAAAAAGTTAAGTACTTTATAATTAAATATTATTTATTTATTCATGTCATATCTTAAATAAGTTACATCATCTTGACCATTAATAATGATGCACTAGGTCAAGCTTGAAGTTAGGACTGGAAGTTTTAAGTCCAACTGTTATAAACCACTAACTGAAATTTACAATTATACGGTTTGGGTCAGATTAAATACTGTAATAGATAGAAGTGGGCCAAATTTAAAGGAAAATTTTAAATATATGGGCGAGGATGAGTTTAAACTCACTATTCAATTTTAATCGTAACCCATATGTAGACACTTTAAAATATGCTAGTTTTCATGTACTATTTATGATTTCTCTTACTTACTATGGTTACTTGTTGAATTGTCTTGTAAATCATGTATAAAACCCTAAATCCATAATGGAATCAGACATTAGAATTTTCTGATAATGGTAGTTTTTTAATACTGTATGTTAAGGATCATAATACTTTACTGCCAACCTCAAGTATCAGTGAATGTATAGTGGAATATCAAAGGTTGCCTTCAAACTAAATAGTTGAATCAATCAAGTAAGAATGCTACTCCAGATGGTTCTCACTCTAATCTTTATCTATTACTATAAATACTATGGATCTCACATCCTCATAATTGGCAAATTTCTTTCCCTCTTTTTACTTCTTTTTAACTCTAATTTTATTTATTTAATTATTTATTTCTCAAGAGCTTGTGGCAAAGTTTTCATAGGGCTGAACTTCTAAACAAATTTGGCATTTTTTACTTAGATCCACTCGTATCCACAGGTACCTATAAATAACCGTGAGGCTCAACCCTAAATGGGTGATATGACTTTTGTAAGCGATTGCGGATCTAATTTTATCATGTGCAATTTTAAGCAAGAGTTAATTTAGAGCCCTTAAC
Source organism: Sindora glabra (assembly GCA_020226215.1). NCBI lineage: Eukaryota > Viridiplantae > Streptophyta > Magnoliopsida > Fabales > Fabaceae > Sindora > Sindora glabra. The sequence continues at coordinate 31,170,994 of CM035228.1, read as the reverse complement.
CACTTTTAACCACCCAACTTTCACCTTACTAGAGGTGGAAAGTTGGCATGTTGTCTTCAAAGTGCAAGATTTTAGACACCAATATTTATTTTTTAATTCATACTATAAAATTGGTCATGCACGTAAAACCCTAAATTTAGCACAATTTCATATGAATTTCAGTTTGGTGAGCAGTTCACAAATTCTATAAATTTTAATGATTTAATTTTTTTAAAATTAGATTTTTTATAAATAATATAAACTAATTCATAAAGTCATAATTAAATTTTATAAATTTTGATAAATTTAAATTTTTAAATTTTAATTCATTTTTTACATAAATAATATAGATCCACTATAACAAATTAACACTTGTGCCACGGTTAAAATCGTGGCACAAGATCAAAATTTCCATAGCTATGCTATTTAGTTATGGAAATATTGGTTAAATGATCCCGTGACACAAGTAAGCGCGACAAAAAAATTGCTACGGAAAAAAAGATCCTGTAATATAAATAATTTTTTTTGCTACAGTTTCACTTGTAACTAATAGATTCTTCTAACCACAAGTATAAACATGGCAAGACGTGCATATTCATGACTAGTAATTCATATTGCCACGAATAAAATCATGATAAAATTTATGGCAAAAAATAAAATAAAATAATTATAAAACTAATATATTTAGTTAAAATAATTTTTATATATCTAAATTAAATTGATTATCTAACCAATTCAATCAGGTGTTATCTTATCATTTTATTTATACATTTATTAAAATCTATTAATACTTTTAACTCATATCTAGTTAGGATAAACATTGAAATTCTATTTGTCTAGAAATTATAATTGCATTTATCGAGAATCAAACCTGAATCTTCAAGCTAAGGAATGTCATGCCTTACCATTGCGCTAGTTTGCTTCTTTAGTATTATAATACAATATATTTTATATAAAGTTCTAATTGACCGATTGACTTCAAAAATAAAACTACACTTATATGATACTAATTATAAAATAATAAAATATTACATAAATACATATAATAAAAATGCACTAATACTAAAATATTTTATAATTTTATTTTAAAAATTAATTTCTTATAAACTAAATTTCCATTTATTTTGTAATAATTTTGCTTATATCAAATTTATTCTTTACAAATATCTTATATCAAATTTATCTCTCATAAATAATTAATTAGTTAATTTTATATTTTTATTAATATTTTTCATTAATTATTATTAATTAAGTTATTATAAAATAAAAGTAAATTTTTTATATCTTTCAGGTAATTTTTTTATTATTTTCTAAAATTTCTTCAATAAAGATTGAATTATATGAAATAAATATCCATATAAATTATAATTTTGAATTATTATGTATATTTAAATTTTAACTATAAATTTAATTTTAAATTATGAAAAATTATTTACTTTTAATTTTCATTAATAATACATATTTTGTTATTCATAAATATAAATTAAATCATTCAAACCTTCAAAAAAAATTTATATTAATTTCTTCACTCATAAGTTATTTATATTTAATTTTTATTCTTCCATTTAACAAGTCAGTAATCCATCAATAAAATTATAAATGAATAGACTAAATTAATTATTATTTAGAAGGAAAGAAATTATTACAAAATATATGTAAGAAATGAAATTAATACAATTGGAATTAATAAAAGATGAACATGAAAATTTATACTATTTTATATATATCACTCCCTCAAATATAATTTTTTTAAAATATTTTAATATAATAATTTTATTATTATTAAATTATAAATAATTTTACATAACTATTATTTTCAATTTTTTAATGAAAGTTTTGTTGATATTAAAGTGATTAATGTAAAATTTATTATTATATATTTCTACAATAAAACTTGTTATAACTTATCTCATAAATTATACTATCTATATATAATATAATGATTTTAGTATTTTCATAATATATATCTTCTTTATTATCATATTTTATTAGAATAATGTGATGAGATAAAAAAATAAATTTTTATAATATTTTATACTTTGAATGATTTTTTTAATTGATATTTTAAAAATTAGATTAAATAATGAATTGAAAAAATTATTATATACATATGTATTATACATATGTATATGTAAATCTTATTATTCTTAATTTTAGTATGTATAGAATTTAAATTCATTGAATAATTATATAATACAATCTTTAATATATTATAATATTTATTTTATTGATATATATTAATTTTATTATATAAATTTAATTAATGTAAAATTAAATAATTATTTATTATTTATAAAAAATAGTTACATTCTAATAAATTAAATTTGGTACATATGTATATAAAAATACTTAAGAGCTTAACAATTGAATTCTTTCTTACATATCTTAAAGTTTGGGATTCAACTCCTATTTAAATTATTTTAAAAAAATAATAAAATTATATAATTATATAATTTACGGGTAGTTCTATCTTTTTATATATATTTTATGAATTAACTATTTGAAAATATTAAATTTCATAATTTTTTTATTTTGATTGATAGGACTAATCAGTTGATCAAATGATGAATTAGTTATTTGTTAAATATATATAATATATAAATATTTAAATTTTTTATTATTTACCATATTGCAGCATGTTGCACTTATTATAAATAATATTTTTTATATGTATAGTTATAAAAAATGATACATTTGACTATGATTTTATTCATAAAAGTAATTCATGTCATAAGTAATACTTTGCTATAGATAAATTTTTCTGACTTATATGATAGAATAAGTGATATTTTATCATATGAAATACGTATTCATAATTTAATTTATAACACAAATGATACTTTGCCATAAGGAATGTATTCTCATAATTTAATTTATGGTACAAGTAATATTTTACCATGAGTAAAATTTTTTTCATAATACAAGTAATACTTTACCACAGAAACTGTATTCCCATAGCTTAATCTCATGGTACAAGTAATATTTTGTCATGGATAAAAATTTTTCGTAACACAAGTAATACTTTGCTATGAAAATTGTGTTTTCGTATCTTTATTCATAGCACAAGTGATATTTTACTATAGATAAAGTTTTCCTGTGGATTAAATTTTTTAATTTTTTTAAATATTTGTTTAAATTTTTTTGTTCCCGTGGCAAATGATAAAATTGCCACAATTTTTGTATTTTCATGGCACAAGTATTAATTTGTTGTAGTGATTCATTCTTATTAAACTTGAATTATCTATTTTACATTCCTTGTTCATGGCTGTCATGAAATATCATCAACTTCTTAAAACATCATATTTGAGTTTTATTAGGTGAAAATAAAAATATTAAATTATGTAATAATGATATGATAAATTTTTTTGGAATAAATGATAAAATTACTTGTTGATAATAAGGAAATTCTTTTTTTTTCTTTTTAATGATAATTTTCTGAAGCCTACTATGTAGATATATTAAAAATAATAATTTATAATAAAAAAATTTTAAATATGAAATTTTTTATTTTCTTTGTTTTTAAGAATAATTTCTTAAAATTTGCGATCATTTGGTTGACACCCCCATTGCAAGTTTAGGGGTTAGACCATACTCAGGGGCGGTTCCTCAGTACAGCCCCCTAATTTTTTTTAAAATTTTAAATTACAGATAAGAGAAAGTTTTGTGTGAAAAAAATTTATTAATTTGATTCCGTCTAAAAGATATTAAATATAAGTGATACTATATGATTAGATATATGTTTAAAAATATCAATTACTTAATTAAATAAATTCATATTTAAGATTACATTTATTTATTTAACTTGTTAAAAATGAATACTAAATTACATGAAAATTCATTGAATTTATTTAGTAGTTGAAAACGTTTAATAATTATTCTTATTTTGATGAGATTTTATTGGATAAATATATTTAACTTATCTCTATTTTTAAAATAATAATTGAATATACAATCCATATTATATTATTTATCAAGTGTATGGAATTTTTAAAATTATAATCAAATATAATTTTTAATTCTTGTAAAATTTTATACTTTGTAATAAATTTACAATTTATTAACTAACTTTAGGATTCAAAATAAAAAATATTTCAAATATTATAAATTTAATATTTATTACATTTAACACTTAAAATTTAATGATAAAGATTTCATTTTTATCAAAAGCATTCTATATATCGTTATATTTTCTCCCTTTTGAAGAAAAAATGAAAATAGTAATTAAAAAAATAAAAAAGATAAATATAATATGAAAATTAGTTTATTATGTTACAAAGAATAACCAATAAATATATCATAACATGTTTGATTTTGATTAAATTCATATAACAGTCAAGATCAAACTTGAATTTTACAAGTTCAATAAGTTTGCCTATCGAACTTGATCATAAACTCATTTAGTTTAATCGAACTTGAATTCAAATAAATAGATATTGAATTTATCAGTATTTTTAGTAGTGTAATGGCATAAATATTATTTTAAAAGATTTGCTCCTCTTTTATTTTTGATTTTGAATTCAAAATTTTTCGTATATGTATTAAATAGATTATTATTTTTATTTTTTTAAATAAATTTAAATTATTAATAATCCTAATTTATACTCAAAAATAAAATTTTCACCCCTCCCAAACAATTCATTACCCTCCTCCCTTGATCCCATTAATGGTATTACGAGTAGTAATGTTTAATATGATATGATAATCTAACACGAATTTGATATATTTATTAGGATATAGATTAATATATCAATTTATTTAAGAATTTATATTAAATTTTTAAAAATATTTTTAAAAAATAATTAATAATTAAATTATAAATAAATATATATAATAAAGATATAAAATTTTTAATTTTAATGAAATAATAATAAAATTTATAAATAATAATTTATAAATAATTAAAAAAACTTATAAAAAATAGTAAGTTAGATGAGTGATTCATATTAAAATATTTAATAAACAGAATAATTTAAATGATATAAATTAGCCACCCCAATTTGTAATCGTCCAATCGTCCAATCAAAAAGGAAAATTACCTTGATACCATGTTGGCACAAAACGGGACGTCAAAGGAAATAGTTTAGCGGAATAAGATGAAAATTAATTTATACAACTAAATACCTTGATTAAATAAAAAAGAAAAGAAAAACAAGGAAATGAAACTTTGTTTAAGAAAAATTTTTAAGTCCATATTACAGATTACATAAAATTATTTTAAATAATTTTTAATATTAAATTAAATATAAATTTTAATTTTATATAATAATTATAATTATAATTATAATTATTATATCTGATTATTTAAATCATTGAGCTCAAACGTTAATTAAAAATTAAAATTAATAGGAAGCTCATAAAAATATAAAGGATTCATTCATTTAAGCCGTTCAATGTAATAAATAATTATAATTATTATACTAAATTAAAATTTATAAATAATTTAATATTTAAAAATTAATTTAAAATGACTTCGTATAATACGGTACATGTACCTCACATGACATTGAAATTGTTTCAACGATTGGTCTTTACTCTTTAGACGAAGATTGCAGCCAAATGATGCAGCAACGCGTATGACACGTCATTTAGATATCATAACGCAATCCATTCTGTCTTCGTGGTAGACCCATTACAACCTAGCTAGGATTAGGATGCTTTAATAGTACTCTAAGGTGCCTAAGATATATCATATGGATTTGCTAAGAATTTAAAAAAACGAAGGAGTAGAGAAAATAGAAAAAAAAAATTATCTGAAAACATTTTGCTTGTAATTTTCTATATTTGGATACATGACATACTCGAGCTGTTGAATGGGCTTGTTGGTCCGGGCGAATTGACCCTAAAACGGTTTTGATTAGGAAAGAGTATTAAAGGTTGAATATTTTATTATTATTATTATTTTAGTTTTAAAAGAAATAAATTAAAATTATAAATATAAATTTAAATGCATTAAATATAATTTAATAATAAAAATATTTAATTTCTTAGAAAGTAAAGTTCTTTATAATATTATCTATTGAGCCTTTTTTAATATAAAATATTCTTAATTTTTAAATTTTTAAATTATAAAAAATTTAAAATTGTTTTAAAACATTACATATTCATCTATAAATAAATTATAAAGTATTGAGAATCTATATATAATTTTTAAAAATATTATAATACAAAATATAAATCATAAAATTTTTATAAAATAAAAATACCATGTATAACTAATTCATAATATAATTTTATATAATTAAAAATGAAAAATATAATTTTATATGAATGAAAATTTTAAATTTATATAAAAATTGATAAATAAAAATTTAAAAAAATAAAGATATAATTCAAACTGTCTATGAGTTGACCCGCACAAACCGTAAATCACGTAAACCAAATCGAATTCAACCCACATTTAAACGGGCAACCTGAATTTGTTGAAATCTGCGAGCAAATGGAGTAGCCCTCAAATTTTAACCCATTTCTAAAATTTTAAATCAAATGAATCTGTTTGAAAATTTTTATCTTTAAAATGTTTTCTTACAAAGGAAAGAAAGTAAGTAAAAACATGTATACATATAAATTCAAAATCATGTGAGTCCAACAGCAACATATACTTCCATCTACGTTGTATAATACGATTTTTTCTGCTTGTCACGTGAAGAGAATAAAATTAAATCAAATTATATTATGTTTGTATGTGTAAAGATAGTGTGAGAAGTAATGTACGCAAGTATCACTGCTACTCATGACTAGTATATATTAGCACATTGAATTTCAGTGACCACAGCTCAGTGGATGCGTTTCAGGTTATCCTCAACTTTTCCAAATAACACCCGTAAAAACAAAGAAGGCAGAATGGAGAGAGCAACACTGAATATGAAGGCCCTTCATATCAGCCAGACTCCAAAATCATACAAACTCAGTGACAGAGATACATCTTTTTTCTTTTCTAATCTCAGACCCCATGAGCCATTCCATAGCCAAAATCATCTCTCCACTGGCCCCGGTCCATGTGGGACTGTTGATGACTCCACCTCTGACTTTGAGCTTAGCATTTTCGATGCTCATAAGTACTTCAACGAGCCAAGCAACCAAGAGATCCAGATAGTGAACATTGGCAGCAGCAACAATAGAGTTTTCAATGTGAATGCTGAAAACAGTTCAAACCAGGATGATACCTTGGAAACAAGCAGATACTTATCTGTAACTCCAAGACCAAAAACCACTTCAGAAGCCTGTTGGAATAGCCAGACTGGTTTGTCATTTGATCCTTCAGTTGCACCTGTTGATTCCAGGAAAAACCCTCATCATCCTGCTGATTCCAGCAAGAAAACTAGAGCTTTGTATTTAATCTCTAAACCCACATGGAATTTTAGAGGCAAATGCCCTTGTTCTGGCAGAAAATCTGTTCAGATTAGGAAAACCATAAAGCCCAAATTCCTAATGCCCCAAACACCACCACCACCATGTTTATCACACAACCAAATCCCCAGTGATTCTCTGAACCACAGAAGGCGGGAGCTTGATACAAATCCCAACAATTCAGCAGAAAATCTTACAGTAAGTATGAAAACTACTACTTATAAACCTGAACCAGATAAGATTGCCATCAACTCCAACCAGGACCAGAAATTTTATGTTACCAATGCCAAGTCTCATGAATTCCAACCAACAGAGAATCAATCTCTACCAATTTTGCAGTCACAACGAGTTCTGGCCCCTTCGGTTACATCCTCCACTGATGGATTCAGTTTTCCGGTTTTAAGTTCAGAATCAGCAACTTCCTCCATTAAAACGAAGGTTGCAAATGGGATCAGAGAGAATCCATTCCATGATTCATTCAAAGTTTTCCAACCTCATAAAGCTGAATCCACGTCTGTTTACCCAAAATCTATCGTCAGAAACTGCCAAAATTTCGCATACTTGTCAAGCCCCAAGTCAAAAATTATCGATGAAGACGCAGGAAGCGATGCAAGTTCCGATCTTTTTGAGATTGAAAGCTTCTCTGCACAAACAGCTCCTACACACTCAAAAATAGACCACCGCAGAGACTCCATAGATGAAGCCCCGAACTCGGGTCTGAATTGACTAGGCAAATAACAACAATGGCTTCTTTTTTGGTAGAATGAGCCAAGAAAGACGCTAATTGGGGCCGTGACTGACCGATTGCGAAGTTCTCTACTACTGCACCTGAGCATTTTTCATGGCTACGACGGCGATTGGCCACCTGAGAAATGCAGAAGGAGAAGCTCAACTGGAAACGGGTAGATAAGCCGTGGGGCCGCACACAAAGCCGATGTTTATTCCTGCCGCTGAGAGACACAAAAGGGACCACTGCTTTTAACATCTAAGGATGTACAGCTCGTCTGTTTCTGGCTTTTTACAACGTAGGAATTTGAATTGATTGCATATAGTGATGAGTTGGTTGTAATGTTCATGGTGACATACGGTCCGGTCCAGTTCATGCATGTTGCCGCATTTCTTGCTTGCTTGCGTATATATCCACTTATTTGAGAAGGTACTATCTTCTTTATTTGGTTGTTTTCGATAGTATTAATTCATCTAAGGCGTACATGCAAGATCCTGAACTCGAATTTTGAACGTAATAAGAAATACAACTCCTCGCATAAGAAATTTTATATATTCTAATTATGAATATATATTTAGTCATAATTAATAAATGAAAGAAATTTATGAATTTTTATAATTTTTAATATTTTAAAAATTAAAAAATTATATTTTTAATGTACATAAACCTATAAAATTAACAAAGGTTTTTTCATTTATTAAGGATAATTCTAATATACCTAAATTAAAAGTTTATATATTAATACCTTGACTTTGTAGCAAAATAAGAATTGTTAGATTCCAATAATACAAACATACATATATAGATAAGTATATGTATATATATATATATATATATGTTGATTTTCTACTAATAATTTTTTGATATTATTTAATTTTATATATGAATTTAAATAATTTGAAAAAATAAAAAATATTACATTATATTAAAAAGAATAATTGCATGATTTCTATTGAAAAAATTAATTAGTTTAAATAAAAAATGTTAAAATTATTTTGACATAGTACATTAATGTCTAAATATTATTTTATTACATTATATATAATAATATTTTCTTCAATAAATTTATAGCAATTAGAAACTTTATTATCGAAAAAATAATATTACTGATAAAATAATTAAAATAAAGAATTTAAAAATATAACATATAGCTTTTTTCAATTTTTCTGGATAAATAACAATTTTCTTTGTTTAATCTGAAAGTACAAAGTTTTATATATATTTAATTTAATAAAATGAGTGTTTTTAAATTGTGGAAAGTAATTTTTTGTTTCATGCCATGTTTAAACAATGAACAATAATTTTTGATTAATTTTTTACAATAATTAACACGTTATTTTATTTAATAAAATAATAATCTTATTATGTAATTTTAAAGTTAAGTAGAAATATGAATTTTACAAATATGTATGTGCAAAAAAAAAAGATAGAGAGAGAGAAAGAAGAAATATTTGAAGCAAAAAAATTTTTATATTTGTGTAGAGTAAAAAATATTTGATTTTACTTTTTATTTAACCATTAATTTGTTAAAAAAAGATTTGAAACTAAAATAAAATTAAAATAAATTTAAAGTTTGACTTAAAAGTTATATAAAAAAATAATTAATCTGAAATTTTCTTTCACACAAGTAATATGTTATTATTTCATGAGCTTGTCAATTAGGGTATCAATATTTATAATTATAATCTAAGTATAGAAAAACTATCCATTATTAATCATGATTCAATACACATGATATAATTTGAATATACAAAAATTTCTCCTCCCTTAATATAATATTGCGTAGCGCTGCATCGGAAGGTACCAAGGCTTGTCTATTTTCAATAACAAGTAAACTCCCCACTTCTTTGGCGTGGAATTTTTTTTTTTTTTAGTTATATGAAATGTTTTTTATTTATGTAAAATATTAATTTACTTAATTAAAGATAATAAAGATTAAAATTTTTTATAACAAATATTAATCGGAAAAATTAGTATTTCCACACAACACTCAAGATTAGTGTAAATTAATAGATATCAATTCCCAATTACATCATCTACATCATGAAGGCCGATAAATTGTGTTCGCATATTGAATTCATCTTGTATCAAAGGCTAATAATAATTTTAATAACTTAAACTCAATCTGAATAATAATTACATTATTTAGAATTTATTTATTTATTAAATATGTTAATATAGATCAAATCATCTAATTTATTTAATATTTTAAATTAATATAATGTATATTATAAATTTGCTTGTAAAAATTTTATATTTATATTATTTTTACTTAAAATATTTTTTATTATTAATATTTTATTCAAAATTTATTTTTATTTTATTATAATATAAATTTCATCTTCCCATCATAATATAATTATTTATTATTTCATTATTAATTAATTCATAAATAGCATTTTTAAAATTTAAATATAAATTATTGAAGAAATTCATATGTTAATTTATTTACTTCAAAATCAGCCACAATTTAATCCATTTATTATTCATATCATATGATTTAATCCATTTATTATTCATATCATATGGATAGATTCATTTACGATCCGAACTTATTTAAATTTAACCGGATCACGCATCAAAAACTTTATATTCGTAGAAAGTTATTATATTATATTAAAAATTGACACTCCTAATCAGATTCCAGCAGCTGGCCTTTTTTGACTTGTTTGGTTATTTTCAATTAAAATGATTAGTCGAAATTTGCCACTCACAATCGCAACATGGTAAAGTTAAGAAAACGGAGCTACAAAATAGATTAAACATTTAATTTAATCGCATGCTAATCCAGTGTATATCAATTTAGCCCCTCAAAAAATTTAGAATCACTTTAATTTTCTAATTAATCAATTATACTCAATCAAATCTTTATATTAGTTAGTTAAAGTATAATTAGTAGAATTATTAATACAGTAATTAAGTTTTTAGAGTAAGATTAATAAATACATGATCATATTAACTCCATTACATCGTCATGTTAACAAATTAATTATTTTATTATCAGTTATTCTCTAATTAATGATTTAAAAGATAAATGATCTGTTCGGACATTCGGAATGTGGAAAAAAACAAAAAGTTACACACACACACGCGCTACACATGGAGAAATTTTAAAAGAAAGGAATGTTAGGGAAGAAGTTTTCAAAAAATTACATTTAATTAGGATGATAGTTTTTTTCATTCAGTTTGTAAATGGTGTTACGAAAATTCTACTTTCAAGATAGTGCTATAAAAAAATTCATTTTTTAAAATATTGAATATTTTACTATTAAATTATTATTTCTTGAATTTAAAAATAAATAAACTAAAATTAAAAATACGAATTTTAATATATTAAAAACAGAATACTTATCCTCTAAAAAGTGAAATTTCTCATAACACTACATCAAATTGGAAGGCCACAACTCTCCGATTTCTTACTGCCAATCAATTCTATAAGAATTTTAAAGACAAACAGAAAAATGATTCTATATATTATCTTTCATAATTGTTAGGGTTACAAGGTTCTAAATAATTGCAAATACTATTCAACCAAAATTCATATTAATAAATATAATTGTTAGTTAAAAATTATTAACACACCTTTTTAGTTGACAACTATTTACTAAAAATTGCAACTTCTAACTAAAAGTTATTAATTTAAATTTAAATACTCTTTGACTAACTATTACAAGCGCACTTTTCACCGAGAGTTATTAATTCAAATAAACACCCTTTTAAGATAACTTGTGATTTAATTATTATATGATACAAATGTTCCCTTCAAAACTAATATAATGATTTAAACACACGTAATTAACTTGGTATTAAAGAAATTGTTTAATATAGCAATTAAAATAATTGATTTTAATGCGTAATAATTATGATTGTTCTCTTACTAATAGTATAATTTTTAATAATAATTATTTTTCTTGATATACAATTAGTATAAAAATTTTAATAAGATAAAATTCATGATTAAATAATAAATTAATTTTATGATTTATTTTTATTATAATTTTTCTCACTATAAAAACCTTTATATTAATTATCTTTAAAAAAATAATCATTATTAAAAATTATATCACTAGTATAATTATTACACGTTAAAATCAATTAATAATTAATTATTTTAATCATTATACATCAAAATTATTTTAGAAATCTAATTAAAAATTTTAAAATACGTATTTAGCGCACTAAATACCTGATGAGAAGCAATTGGGGGCTTCACCAAAGGAGAAAAACAATCACGGGGCGGGCCAAGCACGTAGTTCCAAAAGCGCCCAACGTTTCATCCAATACCGGTTCATGCATCATTCGTTGCCTTGCCCTACAAGATTCGTTTTCGTCGAAGCCAACAAACTCCAAACGCTCGTTGTTTTCTCCGAACAGCGCCGCTGCTTTCTGCACCTATTAAAAACCAGAACCTCCGTCGCTTTCTTCCAAGGCCAACGTTAGCCCTTTCGATCATCACATCACATCCTTCAGAAACAACCAACCAACCAAACAAAGCCTAATTAACATCCTCAGAAGACAAGGATGAGCGCGAGGTTCTGTTCCATAAGGTCGGAGCCGCGCAAGTTCGGAATCTCGTTCACCGTGCCGGACCGCATATCGACGGAGATCAACGACAAGAAGAGAGTAGTCGGGAAGCATCCGATGAGGCTTACGAGAATTCCGTCGGGTGGGCCCGCGGAGTTCCGGAAGCTTGTGCAGGAGGCCGAGAAAGAGTCGCCGGCTTTGTGTTGGAAGAAGAGGAACGGCGCTGCGAAGAAGATGAATAAGAAGTCGTATCATCGGAGCCGCTTGAATGATTGGTACGTGCGAGTTTTTTACTTGGAGAGTCGTACTGATGAGAATTCAGAGCCAATTAACTTTAGTCTTGAATCTGACTCGGATGACTCAAAAGTGTCAACTTGAGAAATTCTTAAATATGGCGGTTATAATAATGTTAGATATTTTCGTTCAATAAATAAAAAGGCTGATATTGTGGTATATCATTATAATTAGATTTTTTTAAAATTAAATATGATATATTGTATAATAATATATATTAATAATTAAATTTAAGAATATATTAATATATCACTATAGCTATATTAATAGCATATCATAATCATCTTCTAAATAAAATAATAATGTCTAATTTTATTATATTTGTATGATTTACATACATTAGAATTATGATTTCTTAATTTTAAAGATATTAAAAATTATAAAAATTAACAATTAATTTTTATTTATTAGTTAAAATTAACAATAAGTATTATAATTAGAATATAGGAGATTTTGTTTTAGTTGCAGTGCACATCAAAATCGCTAGTATGATAGTATTAGGTAAACAAAACTAAAGAAGATAATGGTTGATTGAATTTTTATTTAATTAGTATAATATTTGATTTGATGTTTATGCCCGGATTTGATTGGGTTTTTTCACTTAAGTTTGTTTAGCATGTAATTTTTTTAAAATTGATTTCATTTCATTTTTATAAAAATAAATTTAATTGATTAATAAATAAATTATTTTATTTTAAATGTATTAAAAAGTACGTAAAATTTAATTAAAAAATAAGTTTTGATGGTATTATGATAAATATAATATTAAAAAGAGGATAAATATATTATATAATATATATATTTTAGGTCAAATAAAGTAAATTCTAGTGATATAAATCCTTTTTAATTAAAACTAAATATCATCTTAAAAAGAAATTCATTTGAGAATTAAATAAAATTTTATTTTTAGCTATGACAAGTAAAAAGTTAATATCTAGGGTTATGCTTAAATCTTTTTTTTTCCATGTAAAATATAATTTTCTTCACTTTTATTTTTATAAGATATTTATACCAATTTTAAT